>CM055118.1:499381940-499983836 GCA_029206835.1 Rana muscosa | reverse complement strand
TCTTTATCAGGAAAAGGGTAAAAGTTACAGTACTTACCTCAAAACCCCCAAAACCGATTACTCAATTTATCTGCTAATCTAACAGAACCACTTTTAGGCTTGGTTCACATCAGTGCCCTGTGCGACATCACATGCAATGTCAGTGCGATGTGAATTCAGCCATACAGATTGTATGGCTGAATTCGAAACGCATTCGGACCAAAGTTGTGCAGGACCCTTTTTTTAGTCCGCACCAGAATCAGCGAGTCAGGTACGACGCGGGAAACCCACAGTGGATTCGCAACGTTCCCGCATCGCACCAATGTGAACCGAGCTCTAGGCTGGGTTCACACCACAGCACGGAGTGGCTCACAGCAGGGGTCCAGTACGTCCCCGTTTACCGTTTCAGGTCCAATTTCAGCTTGAATTTTTGGCTAAATTTGGACCTGAAACGGACCAGAAGACCGCACAGCTCTTGTGCAATTTGCATTGGAGCCGCTCTGGAGATGTGTGTATTGGCTCCGTAGAGAGACGGTCACAATCCCCCGATATGCAAATTGGATGTGGATTTCACTGCATCCAATTCGCATGACAGGAGATTGTGACCGTCTCTCTCTACGGAGCCAGTTCACATATCTCCGTGGTGGTTGCAGAGCGGCTTGCACAGGAGGCCTGTGCTTCTTTGGGCTCAGTTTAAGGGCCGAATTTAAGCAAAAATTCAGCCCCGATTTGTCGTTAAAATGGAGAACAGGAACGCACCGGATCCCTGCTGCGAGCCGCATCTGGCAGCAGTGTGAACCCAGCCTTATGCTGCGTACACACGATCGGACATTCCGACAACAAAACCGTGGATTTTTTTCCGACGGATGTTCGCTCAAACTTGTCTTGCATACACACGGTCACACAAATGTTGCTTGGAAATTCCGATTGTCAAGAACGCGGTGACGTACAACACTACGACGAGCTGAGAAAAATGAAGTACAATGATTCCGAGCATGCGTCTAATTGATTCAGAGCTTGCGCAGCACTTTTGTGCGTCGGAATTGCATACACATGATCGGAATTTTCGACAAGAACTTTTGTTGTCGGAAATTCCGACAGCAAATGTCAGATAGAGCCTACACACGGTCGGAATATCCAACCAAAAGCTCACATTGAACATTCAAAAATTCCGATCGTGTGTACGCGGCATTAGTCTTCTAAAAGCTTGTGGTTGCAAAACGATCAAATATAGATTGCTAAAACTAAAAGCCACGCCCATATTCAGTGAAAACACACCCACTCATCTAACAGCCCACCCCCTTTGCTGACCTCATAATTAGAACAATCCTTTATAACCCATGATGGATAAAGCTGAACTCCAACCTTACCTTGGGGTCCCTTTCACACTGAGGAGTTTTTCAGGTGTTATAGCGCTAAAAAATAGCGCCTAAATACCGCCTGAAAAACTCCTGCCCTGCAGTCTCAATGTGAAAGCCAGAGTGCTTTCACACTGAGGCGGTGCGCTGGCAGGACGAGAAAAAAAGTCCTGCTGGCCGCATCTTTGGGGCAGTGAAGGAGCGGTGTGTATACCGCTCCTTTACCGCTGCTGCCCATTGAAATCAATGGGACAGCGCGGCTATACCGCCCGCAATGCGTTGCTCCAGCAGTGCATTGCGGGCGGGTTTGACCCTTTCTCCGGCCCGCTAGCGGGGGTTAAAACCGCACTGCTAGCGGCCGAAATGCGCCCATAGCGTCGGCAGTAAAAATAGCGGCGTTTTCCTGCCGACGCTATGAGCGCCCTAGTGTGAAAGGGGCCTTACTGTGGCACACTTATAAAAGCTCTTTACACAAAAAAATTGTTTAATCTGATTTCACTGCATACTTGATATTCTCACGGTGCGCATTAAAAGCTTTAGCAAGCCAGATAGCCTAATTTCTTGGCTGGGAGACCTCAAGCATCATCTAGCTCCTTCCTCCCCAACCTGACTGTCCCTGACCCAATGAATTTTCAATAATTGGATTTCAGTTCTTTGAGGCTGGGTTCACACCATTGCGAATTGGATGTGGGTTAACTACATCCACTTCGCAATAGCAGGAGATTTTGACCAGCTCTCTATGGAGCCGGTTCACACATCTCCGGTGCCAATTTGCACGGGAGCCCTGTGCATCTTTTGGTCCGTTTCAGGTCCGAATTCAGCCAAAAAATAAATAAAATTAAAAAAATCGGGCTGAAATTGGACCTGAAACTGTGAACCAGGACGCACAGGACCCCTGCTGGGAGCCGCATCGGTATTAGGTGTGAACCCAGCCTTAATCATAGAGTTTCAGCGCCACAAGTGAGTGATACCAATGTGGTCTTTTTTTTTTTCTGGGAGATATGTCTAGATCCTCCCAGCAACCACAATCTGCCTGCATTGCATAGAGAAGCACAGACACCTGGTTATGGTATTACCAAGTCCAAAATAAGATATGTAATGAAAACCCAAAAGGTTGTATTCAAAACCATGAAAACCAGCATGTTGATGAAGAGGAATGAAGGAAGGAAGGCAAAATATAGGGAGAATAAATATCACATATGAACTGTATGGAAACCCTAAAAATAAAGCTCTCTTGTTTGCTCCTTTTTGGTCTGGTAAATAAATCATTGAAAATTTTATTATACCAGTTCAAAAGAGCAAAAAACCTGTTGACACTGCCATAAAATCCAATAAGCATCTCCTCACGCCAACTCAGAACCAGTGACGCGGCTTCCGGTTCCCGTGGAACGCACGGCTGTGAACCCGGAACACTGACGCTTGTCTATTACTGCAGTCTCGTGAGTTTCTCAGTTAAGTTCTTAAGCGGTACTTCACATGAATATTCTCTCTCTCTTCCTCATATGTTCGCTCCTCGCTGATCTTATTGAGGTAATTTGCTGAATCCCATGAATTTACCGGACCCAAGCCATTTGTGACTCTTTATATGATTCCTACGTCTCTTTTTGGTGAGTGGGGCCACAAGAGGGGAAACCAAAAGGGGAAATCATCCGCTTGGAAACATGCAGTTCCTCTTGATTAGCACATTCAAATGTGCCAAGAATATCACAGATATTTCACCTTTATTTTATTAACACCTAATCACTGTCATTATCATTATCTAGTTTTGTTTGGACAGTGTCACTACCAGTGGGTGGCCGCATCCATAAGTTTGATACTTAGTGATTATTATCGTTTATTGTTTTTTTTTTTTTTTTCCCCCAACAAATTTTTCTTTTATTGGTAAATCACAAAATACAGAAAAAGAAGTATACAATGAAATGATATAAAGTACGTAGCAAGGTATGAAATAAACAAAACAAAATATACATATCAATGTGTCAAAATATATAATATAACAAACAGCCAAATATAACAATAAAATATAATATAATATTCCGACAAGGGAGAGGGAAGAAAGAAAAAGAAAAAAAATAGGGGGGAAAAATGTTGTCCCTCCTACACTTCTTCCATTCCTCCCCCCCCCCCCCCCCAAGGAAATATGAAAGGACCTCTAACATCTAAAAAATCTTCTCAAAAGAGAGGGGAGAAGGAAGAGCGAGGGGAAAGAGAAAGAGACTCCCAAACTTCACCCGAAGACAATCAGGAACAGACCTCTGCAGGATAATGATATTGTAACAAAAGATAACCTATCCATATCAAACATTTATGCGGCATTAGAAAGAGAATGGAATTCCGCAGAACTGACGAGACAAAACGTAACCAGCAAGCCCATTTTTCAGTAAATTTTGTTGGGGAATCCCTGGCTTGTTGGATCAAATCCTCCATTTCAGCAATTCTCCCAACCCTCTGAAGCCATTCGGAAATACTGGGAGGTGAGAAGTCTTTCCAATGAACCGGGATACAAAGCCTAGCTGCGTTAATGAGATGTAAAATAATAGATTTTTTGTAAGTCAAATGAGAAAGAGAAGTATGATGAAATAAAAATTGTGCTGCAGTAAAATCAGGGGTATAAGTTGTGACAAGAGAAATGAGGCGGTGAATTTCCCTCCAAAAAGGTTGTAAACGGGGACAATCCCACCAGATGTGAAGAAGTGTCCCTTGTTCAGTTTCACAACGCCAACACACCGGAAGAACACTAGGATTGAATTTATGAATTATAACAGGCATTCTATACCATCTTGAATACAGTTTAAAGCCATTTTCTTGTGCAATGACATGTAAAGAACCCTTATGCATGTATGTAAAAATATGTTCCCATTCTTTCGGAGAGATGTTCATATCAAGTTCCCTTTCCCATTTTTTACAAGTCTCATCATCCTTGTGTTGTGGAATATTTTATTAATGTATGTTGTCAGATGTCCCCCTAATGTCAGTTTTGCTGTAATGCGTTCATCTGAGCGTATTTGCACATACAGACGTTGGTGGAAGATCGGTGGTGGGAAAATCTTCCTATGGAAACAACGATGTTTGCTCCATTTAGAGATGTTGCTTTACGCCTTGTCAGGGGACTGGCCACCGCCTGACGGGGGGCGTTAAATGACTCCGAGCGCACAGATCTGTGTCCACAAGAACAGTAGCATAGCTATACGACAGTTGTGGTCCATTGAGGCATAATTGTCGTATAGTTCCCGTCATTGGTAGCAGTGAGTTTGGTTTGCACACGGCTTTGTACAAAGCCATGCTTTCTACTGTTTCTTTGTCTCACAGAAAGCATGACCCCTGTACACAGCCGTTTGCACACATCACTGCTAGCATTATATTTGAATTTAAACATGTCTGTGATTGGTTCTTTTGAAAATATACAAAATGTCTGAATGGCTGTCTTGTGAAGCCAACACCTTCTTTTGTTACTCATGTTGACTATAAATAAAGAGAGCTGGCTATCCCAGGGGGACTTTGCTCTGGGATGACTTGATGATAAGACCTGAGTGAGGATGCTTTCCTTGAATGAATGATGGGATGAACGGTGAGTGGAACTTAGCCTAAAGATAGCATTATTGCAAAAAGATGAATCTGAAGTGTGCTTAGGTAAGCACAGGAAATAAAGGCTGTGTGCTCTGTACACAAGCTGTATTTCCACGACACTTGGGATTAAGAGTTGCAAATAAGAGAGTATACATACTCGAAATTAAATGTCTCTGAGGTTCGAGTTTGGCACATAGGCATTCAAAGGAGGATTTTTTCCTGTACCATGAGGAGGATGAGCTGGAGGAAAGTAAGATTGATTTAATCTTACCAAAATCTAAAGAAGAAATACCGCAGTCGGGGTATTTGAGAAGGAAATCATTGAAAGTAACGAATTTTCCTTCATCAAATTTTTTTCCGCCCTAATAGAGGGAATGGGAAAGCAATCAGGGGTACAATATCTGGAGGCAATCTTGGGGAAGTCTGGATTGTGATTAATAGGGACAAGGGGACCAGGGGATGATGAAATGTGAAATTTTTCACAAAGTGATCTGAAAATTTGTAGTGTGGGACCAGTGAGAGGATGTTGACTAACGTCACGTGGCAATTTGCGAGAATTAATCCAAGGCAAATGCTGTAATGGAAATTTAGAATTCGCTCCTTCAAGGTCAATCCAGGCCTTCGTTTTGGAAGGTAGGTGCCAGTCAACTATGCGTGTCAAATGGCAGGACCAAAAATATTTCCGGAGATCAGGTAGACCGATGCCCCCGAATAATTTAGGAACAAGCAGTTTGTCCCATTTAATTCTAGGTTGTTTAGAAGCCCAAATGAATATTGTTTAAAGTGTTGCGCACTTAACTTATTCCTGCTAGCGCTGCAAACTACCTGTTTTTCATCTCCTCACTCTGTTGAGCAGCATGGGGGGGGGGGTTTCTTTAGTCTTCACACACTTCCTGCCCCGGGGTAATAATTCTGCTACTCCGTAGATACAGTGTAGTGCATTAGCATTATCACCCTAGGACAGGAAGTGTGTTGCTAGCAAGCTCAATTTTGAGTATTATATTTTCATAATCGCGTAAAGTTGCCTAAATTAGTTTGACCCTACAGTGCTGTGTATTGGCATCATACAGTGCTGTGAAAAAGTATTTGCCCCTTCCTGATTTTTTTGCATATTTGTCACACTTAATGATTCAGATCAAACAAATATTATTGCACAAAGATAACCAGAGTAAATACAAAATGCATGATATAAACACTGAATATATTCCTTGACTAAACAGCACTTGCTACTTTTAAAATACAATCCTATTATAACCGTAAAATCCTTTTCTCCGAGATTATGGACGGACACAGCTTCCTATTGACATCTTTGCCCTTAAACAATATGGCGCTGATGGCTGTTCCCCGCACTTCACAACAAGGTCTGGTCTATATAAACATGGTGAGTCACTGTGGCGCCCTATCCCCATTGAGAACGTCTGTTTGATGGCGAAACGTGTATGGGAGGAAACGCAGTGACGTCACCACGCTGAACTGAGGCGGAAGGGCTCCTGTTATGCCAGCCAGCACTATACATATGCTGTTTTTAACGTTTTATGCTGTAAGTATAACTTACTACTTTTTTTTTAATAAATATATCCATACGGAGTTATGCTATGGTCCTCCCCCTTTTTTTTTTTCTTTTACACCTGCATATATTGATCTACTTGCACGAGTGTGGAGAAATTCTGGTCCGTGAGCTTCCGTCTCATATGAGGCACATCCTTCCCGGGATCAAAGGCCTCGGCTGGGCTATAGCCGACTGCTCCATTGTGCTTGCCTTCTGGTAAGCGGCTTTGTTACTCGGTGGTGGGCCTCACACATGCTTAAGAAGTCACTGTGGTGTCATTTCTTCTCAATACAAGAACTGTGATTATGCCTATAGACTGTTACCCGGTGTCTCATGTTTGAACCAGACTGAATGGGTTATCCTTGTGTCATTTAAGGACTTGCTCAAACAATTTAATTTCAACGCTTGTCGCAGCTTTCCATTTTTTTTTTTTGTCCATCCTATTGACATAGTGGGTATTATCCTTCATTTAGGAGTGACTAGGCAGAAAACTTGTAGAAAGTGTTAACACAGCACCGCCCAGGGAGCAGACCCTCTGGGTATAATCCCTCTCTCGGCACCGCGCAGATCAGTTAGTCAAAAAGCAGTACAAACTTAAAACGAGGGGTGGGTGCTGTGTCCGTCCATGAACTCAGAGAAAAGGATTTTACGGTGAGTAAAAAATCCTATTTACTCTTTTGTTCATGGACGGACACAGCTTCCTATTGACAAGTGGGACGTCCCAAAGCAGTGTCAAAACGAGGGGTGGGAACAGCATTAAAACAACTTCACCCCCAAAACAGAGCTCCTCCATGGAGGAGTTGCAACTCTAAACAGCCATCTGCAATACCGTGCGGCCGAAAGAAGCATCCGAAGATGCACACACATCAACTTGTAAAGTTTAGTGAACGTGTGAACGTGTGAATGGACGAGCAGGTCACCGCCTGGTGAAACAGACGCTTGATGCTCTCAGAGCTCGGACAGCGTCCAAAAATGCAACATCGTCTCCTAGGATTCGACGGATGAGGACACAAGGATGTGAGTACAATGTCTTTCTTGAGATGGAAGGTCGAAACGACCTTCGGAAGAAAAGAAGGCTGCGGACGCAGCACCACATATCCTCGTGAAGATCAGATAAGGAGCCTTGCAAGACAAGGCTGCCGGCTCAGAAAACCGTCTTAAAGCAGCGCTCCGCCGGAAAAAAAAATAAATTAAAAGCCAGCCGCTACAGCAGCGGCTGGCTTTTAATATTTGGACACTTACCTGTCCTGGAGTCCAGCGACGTCCGCAGCAGAGGACGAGCAATCACTCGTCACTCTGCTGCTCCCTCCGCCATCCTCGCTGAGGGAACCAGGAAGTAAAGCCCTGCGGCTTCATGCCCGGTTCCCTACGGCGCATGCGCGAGTCGCGCTGCGCCGTTCTGATTCGTCCTCCTGTGTTCTGGTAGCCGAGTGTCTTCCCAGAACACTACGGGAAGTCTGGGGGAAGTGACGTCACTCCCACAGATTCCCGGAGAGCGGACTCCCGGATGTGGGTGAAAATACCTGTCTTAGACAGGTATCTTCACCCCCCTCCCCCCTGAAAGGTGTCAATTGTGACACCGGAGGGGGGGGGGGGAATCCGATTAGCAGAAGTGCAAATTTAGGGTGGAGCTCCACTTTAACTGACGTAAACCAAGAGGCACCTCTTGCCCTGGTCGAATGCGCCAGAAAAGGGATGCGCTTGACCCTTCATGGCGTAAGCCTGATCACGATCTGTCGGATCCACCTAGAGATGGTGGCCGACGAGACCGCTGGGCCCTTCTTGGGACCAGCCACCGAAACAGTGAGTCGGAACGGAGCAGTACCAGACAAACATACTCTGAGTTTGGACAACGTCCAAGAAATACACTGTCGTCTCCTTAGGATTCGACGGATGATGACACAAGGATGGCAGTACAATGTCTTCCGTGAGATGGAAGGTCGAAACACGACCCTAGGAAGAAAAGAAGGCTGTGGACGCAGCACCATCTTATCCTTGTGGAAGATCAGATAGGGAGGCTTGCATGTCAAGGCTGCCCCGCTCAGAAGCCTGTTTTACTGGCATAACAGCCACCAAAAGGGACCACTTTGAGAAAGTGTCAACAAGGTAATCTCCCTGATGTTCTCAAACGGTGGTTTCTGAGGCACTTAGAGGCCATGCCCTTAAAGCCATTGACTGCAAGCAGGATGGAAAATGGGACCCAGTGACAGCAGGTCCTCTTGTAGTGGTATACGCCAAAAGGACATCTGCTACACAAGCCCCACGGAGGTAGTGGAGGGTGGACTGGAGGGGCCACCTGCCGAACCCACTGTACAAACATTCTCACTAGAGAGTGAGCCACCAGGGGGTCGTTGAAAAAGGACAGCCAGGGCAGATACCTGCCCCCTAATTGTACTTAAAGTCCAAATTTTGGCCCATTCCCTGCTGAGAACAGCAGGACTCTGGAACCAAATAAGTACGCAGATGCTACCTCATTTCCTCACAAATGGATTTGCAGGTCTTCCAAGTGTGATGGTAATCTTCCTAGGAGATGATTTCTGAGCACTCCTCATTGTAGAGATCACCGAGTCTGACAGGCCCCGGTCTCTTAGCACCTGGCTCTCAAGCCATGCCGCTAAGCCAGTGGCTGTAACAGGAATGGTGTATGGGACCTTGCGACAGCAGGTCCTTCTTAGCGGTAGATGTCAAAAGGCATCTGCTACAAGACACACTAGATCGGCGTACCAGGGATGCCGAGGCCGATTCAGAGCAATTGGGACCATTGGAATCCTCTCTGCCTCCAGTCTGCGAAGCAGATGAGGAAGGAGCTTCAGAGGAGGAAAGACATAGATTAGCCGGTCCTGACTCCCCAGTGCCATCAACGTATCTGTCGTCTTTGCCCATGGGTCTCTTGACCTGGCCACAAACCTCAATACCTTCCGATTGAGTCGAGAAGCCATAAGATATACGACTGGTGTGCTTCCCCTCTGGTAAAGGGGCTGAAACTCCTCCGGGTGTAAAGACCATTCTCCTTGGTCCAGCATCTGGCAACTTAGGTAGTTCACCTGACAGTTTCCCACACCCGGAATGTATATGGCCGACAGGCCTGGTATGCTCCTTTCTGGCTGCCCCCTTAGGAGGTGAGCGACCTCCTAGAAGGAACAAGCAGCTCTGCTGCAGCATCGAAGATTGACATACGCCACCACTGGTGTTTGTACGACTGGATTCTGACTGGAGAGGCAAAGCCAGATCGCCCGGATTTCAGGCCAATGATCTGCAAGTGGGATTCCTCCGGAGTCCAGCGACCCAGGTAGACTGAGCTCCTCAGACTCCTCTGCAATCTGGAAGACAGATGTCCGCCGTGACCCCCATCCAGTAAAAAAGGAAGCAATGACTTCACAGACAGAAATGCCGGTGATGTCGGCCACCAACTAGGGAGGTCCTGATTAGGTGGCTCACCCGGATCTTGATAATCCAGGGATGAAGGGCACTTGACCCTTCAGGACAGAGTTACCGTCTGTAACACTCGCGTGTGAAATAGTGCCTATGGTACCGCCTCGAAGGGGGCTACCATGAGGCCCAGGACTCGCCTGTAAAAGTGGAGGGACAACCATCTTTGGGATGTCAACTGCCGCACCGCAGCCTGAAGGGTCTACAACTTTCCCATAGGGAGAAAAAAAAAACAACCTTTCGCCTCTGAGGAGTCCAGAATCAACCCTAGATACACTAGGAGTTGGAACGGTACCAATACTGACTTCTGAGTGTTCATCACCCAACCAAGTATCGGCGGGTCTGACAGGTTATAGACACGCTCACTTCTAAGTTTGAAGTGACCCTCAGAAGAAGATGGTCCAAGCTGCCCATGATAGCGATGCCACGCTGTCTTAGTAGGGCCAGAATCGGGGCAAGCACCTTGGTGCCGATGCCAGGCCAAGGGGAGAGCCACCAATGGTAGTGGTCTTCCCCGGCCGCCAACGCAGACATCTCTGATGCCTGGTGCATTTGGAGACATGCAAGCATGCATCCTTGATAATCAAGGATGCCGGAAAATCCCCCGGTTGGAGGGCAGCGACAACAGAGCGAGCCTTCTCCTTTCCGGAATCTTTGTACCTTCACAAAGCAGTTGAGGGTCCTGAGATCCAAGATTGGATGAACCCCCCTCCTTCAGCACTACAAACAGATTTTAGTAGAACTCCTGAACCCGTTCCTGTACTAAGACGGGAAGGCCCACCCTGCGTATAAGCAGGTCTTGGACCGCCCCCTATAGGGCTTCCCGACAAGTCGGCTGAAGCTGGCGGTTTAGAGGGAAAAAATCTGTTCGGTAGGCAAGCAAAGTTGGGCTTGCAAACCCAGGGACGCTTCTGTCCCTCAGCAGACGCTTTATCAGCCTGGGGTCGTTTACCTGCCACACTAGGCGGACGAAAGAACCACTTGTGCGTGGTGAAGGAGGCCCTTGCCTATGGCGTGGCTCCTTACCTTTTTTGGATTGCGGCAGCAACGTGCTCTTACCTCCTGTGGCATCTTTAATGATGTCATCCAGAGAGTCCCCAAAAACCTTAAAAAGGGCAGATCAACAGGGCTTTCTTGGAAGATTGGTCCGCAGACCAGCACCTTGGCCAGATCAGGCGGGGTAACGCCACAGCATAAACCGAGGCCCAAGACAGCAAGGGGATAGTATCCATGTCTGACTCGCAGACAGACTTAAGGCCCTGTACCAACTGGTCGGCCAGAGATACCTGGTTCGTAGGAGTCTCCCGTGCTTTTAACCCCTGGAGTAGCATCTTTGCCTACTCAGTAAGTGTCTGAGACATCAGAAAACCCCAGCCAATGCTGGACGCACCGCTGAGCCCCCCACTGTGTATAGGTAGCGAGGGTCCCTGAAGACAGGAGCCCCTTCCACTTAAATTGTGGTAACTTGTTAAGTCTGGACACAGGGGGGTGCACTATCGGGGGAGAGGTCCATTTTTTCAGGAAACTCTCCTCAAGGGGTACCGAACCACAAAATTTTTTTTTTTTGGGGGGGGTGCAAAAACCCTCAGTGGGTTTACCCACTCCTTGTACAAAAGCTTATTAAGCTAAGACACACAAGGAAACACCTTAGCAGTGCAGGCTGGTTTACGGAACCCAAAGGGGACTGGTGTCTCTGCTGCATTCTCCAATTTTGCAGTGATAAGGTCAGATACCAAAGCCTTTTCGCGTGCTGACCTGGACTTTGAGTCACTCTCACTGTCCGACTGGTCACGGTCTGCAGTCTCTGATGCATCAGAATCCGGACCCTGAGCCACAGCCGGGCCTGGTCCTGCATCAGAATTATCCCCAGAAGCTGGCTGGGGACGGGGGCGTTTACCACCCCCCCCCCCCCGTTCCCATGCGCCGCTTCCACCTTGGCAACAAAAGCCACCAGGGGCACCGGCTGCCAACTCAGGTGTTTCCAGGAAGATGTCTCTTCTGACGTCATGCTGACCCACGCACCTGACCCACAGAGACTCCAGGCAAGGTATCAATAGGCCACCCTCCTAGCTGCCACAGAGATGCAGGGTCTCCCAGAGGACTCACCACCCTTAGAACGGTACTGCTATTGCTGCCGTCTGCTCCCGCCTGAGATGCTCTCCCACCACTGCCTGTGTCAGTCTGATCTTTATCAGCATGTCTCTGTATGATTTTGCGCCAGTGAAATGCACCCTAGAGGCCGAGACTTCCACCAAGCGGCCGTACTGAAACCAGTGTGGGCCCTAAGAAAATGGCCACCGAGCCGTCAATAGAGGCAAAAGTGGCGCGAACCACAAGAAAATGGCCACCGAACAGTCAGAGGCCAAACAGGCATGGACCACAAGAAAATGGCCACCGACAGCATGGAGGGAGAAAGCACGCACAGGTAAGCAGCAAAAATAGGATTTTTTACTCACCATAAAATCCTTTTCTCTGAGTTCGTGGACCGACACAGCTTCTCTATTGACATAGTGGGTATTATGCATTAAATTAGTAGTGACTAGGACGAAAACTTGTAAAAAGTGTTGCATCACACCTTCTACAGTACCGCCCAGGGGGCGGACCCCCTGGGTATATCCCCTCAGTCTGCATCTCGCAGATCAGTTCGTCAAAAGCAGTACAAACTTAAAAGGAGGGGGTAGGTGCTGTGTCGGTCCATGAACTCAGAGAAAAGGATTTTACGGTGAGTAAAAAATCCTATTTACTCTTTCGTTCATGGACCGACACAGCTTCTCTATTGACATAGTGGGACGTCCCAAAGCAGTGTCAGAAAAAAACGAGGGGTGGTAACAGCATTAAAAACTTCACCCCAAACAGAGCTCCCCCAAGGAGGAGCTGCAACTCTAAACGGCCGTCTGCAATATCTTGCGGCCGAAGGAAGCATCCGAAGATGCACACACCTTAACTTGTAAAGTTTAGTGAAAGTGTGAACGGACGAGCAGGTCACCGCCTTACACACCTGGTGAAAACCGACGCTTGATGCTCTCAGAGCTCGGACAGCATCCAAAATATACAACGTCGTTTCCTTAGGATTCAACGGATGAGGACACAAGGATGGCAGTACATGTTCTACCTTGACGGAAGGTCAAAAAACCTTAGGAAGAAGGCTGCGGACGCAGCACCACCTATCCTTTTGGAAGATCAGATAAGGAGCCCTGCATGACAAGGCTGCCGGGTTAGAAAACCGTCTTACTGATGTAACACCAAGAGGCATCTATTGCCCTGGTTGAATGTGCTGGAATGGAGGCACCAGACCCTTCATGGTGTAAGCCTGATCACAATCTGTCGGATCCACCTAGAATGGTGGCCGACGAGACCGCTGGGCCCTACTGGGGACCAGCCACTGAAAAATAAACAGTGAGCCTGGATTCTGGAACGGAGCAGTACCAGACAAGCATTCGCTCAGAGTTTGTACCACGTCCAAGAATGCAGCGTCGTCTCATTAGGATTCAACGTATGAGGACACAAGGATGGCAGTACAATGTCAAACACGACTTCTAGGAAGAAAAGAAGGCTGCGGACACAGCACCACCACCTTATCCTTGTGGAAGATCAGATAGGGAGGTTTGCATGACAAGGCTGCCCGCTCAGAAACCCGTCTTAGCTGGTGTAACAGCCCAAGAGGACCACTTTCTAAAATAAAAAATGCCAACAAGGGAATCTCCCTGATGTTCTAAAACAGTGGTTTCTGAGACACTTAGAGGCCATGCCGTTGAAGCCATACCCTGCACCAGCAGGTCCTCTTGTAGTGGTAGACGCCAAAAGGACGTCTGCTACACAAGTCCCACGGAGGTAGTGGAGGGTGGGCCAACAGGGGTCGTTGAAAGGACAGCCAGGGCAGATACCTGCCCCCTAATTGTACTTAACAGTAGAATTTTTGGCCCGTTCCCTGCTGAGAACAGCAGGACTCTGGAACCAAATAAGTACGCGGATGTCACCTCATTTCCTCACAAATGGATGTGTAGGTCTTCCAAGTGCAACGGTAAATCTTCCTAGGGGATGATTTCCGAGCACTCCTCACGGTAGATATCACCGAGTCTGACAGGTCCAGGTCTCTTAGCACCTGGCTCTCAAGCCAGTGACTGCAAAACAGGATGGCATCTGGACCTTGCGACAACAGGTCCTTCCTTAGCAGTAGCTGCCAAAAGGCGTCTGCTACCAGACGCACTAGATCGGCATACCAAGGTCCCCAAAGCCAGAGTAATTGGGACCATTGTAATCCTCTCGGTTTCCAATCTGTGAAGCAGATGAGGAAGGAGTTTCCGAGGAGGAAGCCATAGATTAGTCGGTACGGACTCCGCAGTGCCATCAACGCATCTGTCGTGTTTGCCCAAGGGTCACTTGACCTGGCTACAACCTCAATACCTTGCAATTGAATCGAGAAGTCAGGAGATATATGACTGGCGTGTTTCCCCTCTGGTAAGGGAGCCCCTTAGGAGGGGAGCGACCTCCGATGCTGCAGCAGAGTTGCTTGCTCCTCCTTGATGATTGACATACGCCACAACTGTGGTGTTTGTCCGACCGGATTCTGACTGGATGCCCTTGTAGCCTCAGACCATGTGGAGAGGCAAAGCCAGATCCCCCGACTTTCAGGCCAATGACCTGCAATGGGATTCCTCCGGAGTCCAGCGACCCAGGTTGACTGAGCTCGAGACTCCTCTGCAACCGGGAAGACAGGCATCCACCATGACAACTATCCAGTAAAAGGAAGGAACAACTTCCCAGACAGAATGCCGGTGAAGTCAGCCACCAACTAGGGAAGCCCCGTTTAGGTGGCTCACCCGGATCTGATAATCCAGGGATGAAGGGCACTTGACCCTTCAGGACAGAGTTACCCTCTGTAACACTCGCATGTGAAATAGTGCCTATGGTACCGCCTCGAAGAAGGCTACCATAAGGCTCAGGACTCGCCTGCAAAGGTGGCATGACAACCCCTCCTTGGGATGTCAACTGCCGCACTGCAACCCGACGGGTCTGAAACTTTCCCCTAGGGGGAAAAAATCTTGCACCTCTGAGGAGTCCAGAATCAACCCTAGATATGGGAGTTGGGACGGTGCCAATGCTGACTTCTGAGTGTTCAGACCCCAACCAAGTATCGGAGGGTCTGACAGGTCATAGACCCGCTCACTTCTAAATATAAGTTTGAAGTGACCCTCAGAAGAAGATTGTCCAAGTTGCCCATGATAGTGATGCCACGCTGTCCTAGTAGGGCCAGAATCGTGGCAAGCACCTTGGTGAACACCCTTGGTGCTGATGCCAGGCCAAAGGGGAGAGCCACCCTTGGTAGTGGTCTTCCCCAGCCGCCAACGCAGACATCTCTGATGCATTTGGAGACATGCAGCATGCATCCTTGATGATCAAGGATGCCGGAAAATCCCCTGGATGGAGGGCAGCGACAACAGACCGAGCCAACTCCTTTCCGGAATCTTTGTACTCTTACAAAGCAGTTGAGGGTCCTGATATCCAAGATAGTATGAACCCTCTCCAGTACTACGAACAGATTTGAGTAGAACCCCTAAACCCGTTCCTGTACGAAGACAGGAAGGTTTACCCTGCGTATCAGCAGGTTTTGTACCGCCCCATGTAGGGCTTCCCGACAAGTCGGCAGAAGCTGGCGGTTAAGAGGGAAATATCTGTTCGGTAGGCAAGCCAGGTTGGGCTTGCAAACCCAGGGACGCTTCTGTCCCTTAGCAGGCGCTTTATCGGCCTGGGGTTGTTTACTTGCAGCACTAGGCGGACAAAGGGACCGCTTGTATGCGGTGAAGGAGGGCCCTAGTCTATGGCGTGGCTCCTTACCTTTATTTGGATTGCCAAAGCAATGTGCTCTTACCTCCTGTGGCATCTTAAATGATGTCATCCAGCGAGGTCCCAAAAGTCTGTCGCCCTAAAACGGCAGATCCAACAGGGCCTTCTTGGAAGATTGGTCCGCAGACCAGCACCTTAGTCAGATCAGGTGGCGTAGCGCCACTGCATAAACTGAGGCTCAAGACAGCAAGGGGATAGTATCGATGTCTGACTTGCAGACAGACTCAAGGCCCTGTACCAACTGGTCGGCCAGAGCTACCTCGTACGGAGGAGCCTCCCGTGCTTTTAACCCTTGGAGTAGGTACCTTGCCTACTCAGTAAGTGTCTGAAACATCAGACAAACCCCAGCCAATGCTGGAAATACCTCTGAGCCCCCCTACTGTGTATAGGTAGCGAGTGTTCCTGAAGACAGGAGCCCCCTCACCTGGAATTGTGGTAACTTGTTAAGTCTGGACACAGGGGGGGGGGGTCCACTATCGGGAGAGAGGTCCATCTTTTCAGGAACTCTTAAGGGGTACCGGACCGCCCCCAAAAAATTAATAAATACATTTTTTAGGGCTGAAAAAGGAAAAAACCTCAGTGGGTTTTCCCACTCCTTGTACAAGAGCTTATTAATATAAAAGACACACAAGGAACACCTTAGCAGTGCAGGCTGGCTTTGGGGAACCGGTGTCTCTGCTGCTTCTGCAGCATTCTCTATTCTTAGCGTACTCCGCACTGCAGTAATATGTCAGATACCAAAGCCTTTTTGCGTGCTAACCTGGACTTGGAGCATTCTAACTGTCCGACAGGTCACGGTCTGCAGTCTCTGATGCATATAATCCAGGTCATGAGCCATAGCTGGACCTGGTTCTGCATCAGAATTATCCCCAGAAGATTGCAGGGGATGGAGGCATTTACTACCCCCTGTATTCCCGTGTGCTGCTTCCACCCTGGCAGCAAAAGCCTCTAGGATTGCCGACATAGTGCCCATAGACACATCAGGGGCACCAGCTGCTAAATCTAGTGTTTCAGGGGAAAAAACATCTGGCTCAGATGCCATGCTGACCACGCACTGATACCCACAGGGCTCCAGGCAAGATATCAATAGGCCACCCTCCTAGCTGATCAGAGATGCTGGGTCACCCAGAGGACTCACCACCCTTGGATTGGTACCGCTATGCTGCAGTGTGCTGCGCCTGTGATGCTATCCAACCGCTGCTGTGTCAGTCTGATAGTTTATCAGAGTTTCCTGTGTAAATTTTTGCGCCCGTGTAATGCACCCTAGAGGCCAGAGACTATCGCAAAATGGCCGCCAAGCGGCTGTATGGAAACATGTGGGCTCCAAGAAAATGGCCGCCGAGCTGAATAGAGAGGCAAAAGCGGCTGCGGACCCCAAAAAGATGGCCGCCGAGCGGCGGTAACATACAGCGTGAATCCAAGGAAACATGGCCGCTGAACAGTTGATAGAGGCCAAGCAGGTGCGGACCACAAGAAAATGGCCGCCAAGCGGCGATATATACATATAGGCGCAAAACTACAAGAAAATGGCCGCCGGGCAGTCACTAGAGGCTGAAACAGGCATGGACCTCCGCAAAATGGCCACCGACAGCATGGAGGGGGAAGAAGCACACACAGGTAAGCAAAAAAGACATCTTTTAAATGACAGTTACAGCCAGCCCCGCACCAGATGGAACCCTTTAGGTGACCCCAGCAACCTTAGCTCAGAGCCCAGGGAGGAGGGAAGGCAGGGAGAGAAGACAGAAAGGGGCCACAACCACTTACTTGATCTCTCCAGGAATGTCCAGCCAAGTCACCCTGCCGAAGCGGGGGAGCTACCTACCTATCCTGCATGTCTCATGCTGGAAGACATTCCAAAACAGATCATCATCCGTGCACGGAAGGTGACTGTCAACCAGGCATGCTGTGATTGGACCCTAGGGAACGATCATATGTATGCCCTGGAGCGCGACACTCACCGGACAGGCTGCTGCGACTCGGCCGTAAGGTCAGCCGAAGCTGAACTGTCCGATGCAAGCCTTGGAGTGTAAGCTCACCGGCCACCCGTAGAGCGACAGGTGTCGTGGAAAACCCAGCGCGTAGCTAGGGTCGGCACACGCTCGATGGCCAAAACTGGGGGGACTACAAGGATCGAGGATCCAGCCTGTCACCCAGTCGGCAGTTGATCGAAGATTGCAGGAAACAAAAAAACAAAATGTAGAAAAAAAATCCTTTCCCCCGGACCAAAATGGGCCCGAAGGGAGCCATGTCCTACTCCTTGCTAGACAGAAAAAAAACTGGTCTGCGAGATGCAGACTGAGGGGATATACCCAGAGGGTCCGCCCCCTGGGCGGTACTGTAGAAGGTGTGATGCAACACTTTTTAAAAGTTTTCTGCCTTGTCACTCCTAATTAACGGATAATACCCACTATGTCAATAGAGAAGCTGTGTCGGTCCATGAACGAAAGAGTAATGATGTTTCTAATGACAGCCTACAGCGCAGTCCAGCTCCAGATGGAGCCCCCTAGGTGACCCCCCCCAGCAACCAGCCTTAGCTCAGAGCCCAGGGAGGAGAGAAGGCAGGGAGAGAGGAAAGAAAGGGCCACAGCCACCTACTTGATCTCTCCAGGAATGTCCAGCCAAGTCATCCTGCCGAAGCAGGGGAGCTACTTACCTTTCCTGCATGGATTATGCTGGAAGACATTCCGGACAGATCATCTTCCGCACACGGAGGTGACTGTCAGCCTGGCCTGCTTTAAATGAACCCTAGGGAACGGTCATATGCCTGCCCTGGAGCACGAAGCTCACTGGCCACCCGTGGAGCGATGGGCATGTCATAGAAAACCCAGCGCGTAGCTAGGGTCGGCACACGCTCGATGGCCGAAACTAGAGAGACTACAAAGATCTGAGATCCAGCCTGTCACCCAGTCTGCAGTTGATCAAAGATCGCAGGAAACAAAAACCAACGTAGAAATAAATCCCCCGGACCAGTGGGCCCGAAGGGAGCCATGTCCTTCTCCTTACTAGGCAGAAAAAAAAACTGATGTGTGAGATGCAGAGAGGGATTATACCCAGAGGGTCCGCCCCCTGGGCAGTGCTGTAGAGGGTGTGGTGTGTTAACACTTTCTACAAGTTTTCTGCCTAGTCACTCCTAAATGAAGGATAATACCCACTTGTCAATAGGAAGCTGTGTCCGTCCATGAACGAAAGAGTAAAACATAATATTATTATTGAAAAAGTGTCAATGTGAAATTAAAATGAAAAAAAAAAGTTATGATACAAATAATCCTGTGACTAATAAAATAAAATAATACAACATGAAGTGTCCTAGTCCATGTATCAAACAAACTCTGTGTAAGAATATTGTAACCAACACTGATGGAATCTAATATAAGAAAACAATGAAAACAAATATAGGATGGGGGTTGGTTTATCAAGCGGTCTTTTTTTACCCATGCAGATGATTCTAACAGGTGTGACAGAAATCTTGATTGCATACACCCTTAATATTCACACATTTTGTTGTGCATGACTTCCAAAAGACAGGCAAAAAAAAAAAAAAAAAAAAATGGGATCTGGGTCCCTACTCACTAGATCCTATTGACTCTCACTGCCTTACGACAGGAAGATTCAAATTGGGCTTATATGGTTTATTTTCTGGATACTAGCCTTCCATGAAAGTTCTATACCTTTATTGTTCATATTGTTGAAATGCCTCCAACTTGGTCATATCGCCCTCCCAGATAAATAAAAGACAGTTGAAAAAAAGCTCTCAATACAATTTTTTTTTTAAATGATCCGAAAGGCTCTGAAAGGCGTCATACCAATGACGAAACGCGTCAAGCCTAGAAGCACGGTGCGAGTTAACTGAACCAGGACGACCGTTTGTTGGTTCCAAAGCCTTTCGTATAATTTAAAAAATTTGTATTGAGAACATTTTGCAACTGTCTTGCAGCCTTTTGGCTATTTGCAAGCCAATTTTTATTGATGTCAGTTTTTAAATAAAAAGCATTTTTACGCTATGAGGAGCTTTTTTCCCCCCTTTTCCACAGTTCGCTGTGTCACATGTGAGACATTGCTTGTGGCATTAACATTTAGTCAGGTAAAGACAACGCAGTTCTCTGGAGGAGGATCAGCATCCGGTCATGGTGACCCCACAAGCCGGATCTAGCTTGTTTCCTGCTGTGCAGGAGGAGCCAACTGCAGATCACCTGGGATATCTCGTCCTCACTGCAGACCAGATGGTTCAGGTATGGTCTTCCACCAATGCTCCTCCTCCCTCCTGCACAGCAGAGAACCAAGCTAGATCCGGCTTGTGGGGGTCACCGTGACCAGATACTGATCCTCCTCCAGAGAACAGCGTTGTCTTTACCCGACCAAATTGTCTCACATGTGACACCGTGGAAAAAAAGCTCCTCATAGCGTAAAAATGCTTTTTATTTAAAAACTGACATCAATAAAAAAAATTGGTTTGCAAATAGCCAAAAAGCTGCAAGACAGTTGTAAAAACGTTCTCAATACAATTTTGTAAAATGATACGAAAGGCTCTGGAACCAACAGTCGTCCTGGTTCAGTTAACTCACACCGTGCGTGTAGGCTTGACGAGTTTCGTCTTTGGTATGATGTCATCAGAAGCCTTTTGTATAATTAAAAAAAAAAAAAAAAAAAAAAAAAATTGTATTGAGAACTTTTTGCAACTGTCTTTTCTTTATCTGGGAGGGCGATATGACCAAGTTGGAGGCATTTCGTGACAAGTGATGTTTTGTAAGGCCAATGGTAATATTGTATATGTATTCTTTTTGCCAGTTTTCGTTTGGTTCTTCCAACATATTGTCGCTGACACAGACATTGAATACAATAAACCACCCCCACAGTATTACAATTAAACCTTTAATTTCATATTCCCTATTGGTTACTGTAGAGTGATTTTTTTTTTCTTTTAAAAGATTACCTATGGTGCTTGTGCATCCTGCACATCCTCTGCAACCATAGAATCTTTTATGGTCTAAAAATGTGGGGAAATGCCCGTGTATGATTATTGCTGGTTACTCCCAGTCAAATCACCAACAAAATGGCCACGACAGACCAGGAGATTATGGCCACCGCGATTAGCCATTGGATTGGTGGAGGATATCCATATATATCAGTTAT
Organism: Rana muscosa; assembly: GCA_029206835.1. Lineage (NCBI taxonomy): Eukaryota > Metazoa > Chordata > Amphibia > Anura > Ranidae > Rana > Rana muscosa. The sequence goes on along the minus strand of CM055118.1, from coordinate 499,962,980 downwards.
GGCCGCTTTAGAATTTGTTTAAATTTACATATACTATTTATTGGCCGCAATGAGCTACCTTATAATGGCCGCCGATAGCAATACATAGAAGGGCTTGAGATGCCCATGTCTGACTAGTGCTGGTTATCCCCAGTCGAATCACCAACAAAACAGCCGTAACGGACCAAGTGAAAATGGCCACTGCGACTAGCAATTTGATTGGTGTAGGATACCTATAATTACTAGCGCTCTAACCACAGGCCTATACACCTTTATGAAGTCACATGGTTGGTGACGAAACACGTCAGGGTGGAGCCTGTGATGTCATTGCGCTATTCAAGGAAGTATACAATCACCCATGAGGGAAGCAGGGCCAAGGAATTGCAGATGATTTTCTGACCCCAGGGACAGATCTGTATACATTTATATACCAAGCTAAATCACCTGTATGCATCAGAGCTAGTGCATTGGCAAATGTGAGTGAAAGATTGTCTGTTTTATCAATAAATTGTGGTTACAGAACTATACTGTTCCTTCTATAGCCCTTATGTTGCCATTGAATATGAGAGACTACCTTTGAAGTTGCAGGAGTCTATTGATGAGCGCACCGGATTTATACCCCTAAGGGGAAGGTGTCACTAGGGCCATCCTGGGAGGTGAGCGCTTAGTGTGACTGGTGGAGGGTCCACTTAGTGTTTTTTCACAATTAACAATTAATCACAGTTGGAGATCCTGTTGAATGCACGTTTATATAAACTTACAGTACCACATCACAGATGGACTGATATATGTTTTGTGATTGTTTTATTTAATAGACTCCACTAGGGGTCACTGTTGTCACTATAAATCACTTCAGTGTTAGTTTATGTAGTGTGATAATTTTATATATAATGTGACAGCAGGAAGGTAAAGTCACCTGGTTGCATCCAGGGGGGTAGATATATTTCTCCCAGATTCAGGCTTTATGCCGACTTATACAACTAGGGAGGGAGTTGATGAAGCCCAGCTGAGGCTAGTGGGCTCATGGATGATTCATACCTCTAGGGAGAGTGCTGGGCGTCGTGCAGGCAGGGAGTTGATGAGACCAGCTGAAGCTTGTCAGCTCGTTTAAGGCCTCTATAAAAACTCCCAGCTTCATTAGGTGTTTGCTCATGCCTGGAACCAGACCTGTGTGGACTGTCTAGGGAGAGTGAACCCCTGTGCGGTGAGACAAAGCCTGTGTGGCTATTTGTTTGGACATTTACTAAACCAGGGACTTAGGGACTAGGACAGCACCAGGCTGATCCCAGTTGTTAGTTAGGAAACCTGCATGTTTAGTCAGAGGTCAAGCTGACCAGGGTTTATTTTGTTTATGTTTCTTTTTGCTTTGCTGTGTTTTTTTGTCACTGTAAATAGAGAAATAAACCGCACCTTTTTGATCTTGAAAACCACAACCTCCATCTGCTGGGCCTGTTTTTGTGTGGGGAGCCCATCCAGGGGATCACACACACCCGCTGCCGAGCTAACCCCCCCACAGTTGGTGGAGAATACAGGCAGTTTTTTTTTAAGCCAGCATGGAGGAGATACTGAAACAGCTGGCTCTAGCAAATGCCAATCAACAGCAGACAAATGCAGGTTTGCAAAAGAGCCTTGCAGCTCAACAACAGAGCTTCGCAGCCCAGCAGCAAGCTCATCAACAGAGCCTTGCAGCCCAGCAGCAAGCTCACCAACAGAGTCTGGAAGCTCAGCAACAAGCCCAGCAGCAATCTGAGGCCCGCTTCATAGACCTGTTACAGAAGCAAGAGCAGAGACTACAACAAATGGAAGCAGTAATGCAGCAACGTCCGCAGACCAGTGAGGAAAGCCGTCCCACTAATACCGCGTCCTTTGGGGTGAGTCGTTTGACAAAAATGACTGGAGAGGATGATCCAGAGGTATTTTTGACCACATTTGAAAGGACTGCTGAAAGAGAAAAGTGGCCTGAGGAGCAGTGGGCTGGACTGGTGGCTCCTCTGTTAACTGGTGAATCGCAGAAGGCTTACTATGACCTAGAGCCTGACCAAGCAAAAGACTATGTGATGCTAAAAGCTGAAATATTGGCAAGGCTGGGTGTCACCCTGGCTGTCCGGGCTCAGCGTGTGCATAACTGGACTTTCCAGCTTGGAAAACCCCCCAGGTCTCAAATGTATGATCTCATTCACCTGAGCAGGAAGTGGCTACAGCCAGAGACTTTGTCCGCACCAGAGATTGTGGAACGTGTTGTAATGGATCGGTTTTTGAGAGCTCTTCCTACTGCCATCCAAAAGTGGGTAAGCCATTGAGACCCAGAGACGGCCGGTGGTCTTGTGGATCGTGTAGAGAAATACTTGGCTACAGAGAACCTGACGGCCTCTTCCAGAGACTCTCGGACTTTCCACCCTAAGACCAGACCATCCCCAGGGGCGGATAAGAGGATTCCAAGGGGTGAGGGTGGAGAGAGTGAGAGGATGGGAGCTGGCGATTTTGTAACGATTTTCGTCAGTTGAACAAAGTTACAAAATTTGACACCTACCCCATGCCACGTATAGATGAGTTGATCGACTGGCTGGGAACAGCCCGATACATGACGACTCTTGACCTCACAAAAGGGTATTGGCAAATTCCCCTGGCCAAGTCGGCCAAAGAGAAAAACGCATTTGTAACCCCAGACGGGGCGTTCCAATATAAGAGAATGCCGTTCGGGTTACAGAATGCGCCGGCCACATTCCAGCGGAAAATGGACCAGATACTGAGGCCCCATCGGAAGTATGCTGCGGCTTACCTGGATGACGTAATTGTCCATAGCACAGATTGGGCCTCACATCTGCCAAAAGTGCAAGCAGTCCTAGACTCTATCCGGGAAGCGGGGTTTACGGCTAACCCCAAGAAGTGTACCATTGGGCAGGAGGAGGCCAAATATCTTGGGTACACCATTGGCAGGGGAGTAATAAAACCCCAACTCAACAAAGTCGAGGCCATCCAGAGTTGGCCACGTCCCAACAGCAAGAAGCAGGTACGGGCCTTTCTGGGAATCGCGGATTATCGGCGCTTCATTCCCCACTTTGCTTCTAAGGCTGTGCCCCTAACCAACCTGACAAAAGGGAAAGGGTCGGTCATGATTAAATGGACCCCCGAGGCTGAGGCAGCATTCCAATTCTTGAAACAAGCCTTATGTAGCCAGCCAGTGTTGTACTCACCCGACTTCTCTAAAGACTTTGTCGTACAAAGTGATGCGTCAGATGTGGGGTTAGGAGCAGTATTGTCCCAGGTCTGGAACGGGGAAGAGCACCCAGTCATTTACCTCAGCAGGAAGTTGAAGTCCCATGAGGTAAATTACGCCACGGTTGAAAAGGAGTGTTTAGCGGTGAAGTGGGCTCTAGATTCCCTTCGGTACTATCTGCTAGGTAGGCACTTTGACATGGTTACGGATCACGCTCCGTTAAAGTGGATGGCTCAAAACAAGGAGACAAATAGAAGAGTGAATAGGTGGTTCCTGGCCCTACAGGAATTCAACTTCACAGTAAAGCATCGCCCTGGCGTTCAAATGGGGAATGTGGATGCTTTGTCTCGAGTACATGAATGCCTGATTGCTGGTGTTCCAACCCCAAGGTTAAAACAAGAGGGGGGGGGGTATGTGACAGCAGGAAGGTAAAGTCACCTGGTTGCATCCAGGGGGGTAGATATATTTCTCCCAGATTCAGGCTTTATGCCGACTTATACAACTAGGGAGGGAGTTGATGAAGCCCAGCTGAGGCTAGTGGGCTCATGGATGATTCATACCTCTAGGGAGAGTGCTGGGCGTCGTGCAGGCAGGGAGTTGATGAGACCAGCTGAAGCTTGTCAGCTCGTTTAAGGCCTCTATAAAAACTCCCAGCTTCATTAGGTGTTTGCTCATGCCTGGAACCAGACCTGTGTGGACTGTCTAGGGAGAGTGAACCCCTGTGCGGTGAGACAAAGCCTGTGTGGCTATTTGTTTGGACATTTACTAAACCAGGGACTTAGGGACTAGGACAGCACCAGGCTGATCCCAGTTGTTAGTTAGGAAACCTGCATGTTTAGTCAGAGGTCAAGCTGACCAGGGTTTATTTTGTTTATGTTTCTTTTTGCTTTGCTGTGTTTTTTTGTCACTGTAAATAGAGAAATAAACCGCACCTTTTTGATCTTGAAAACCACAACCTCCGTCTGCTGGGCCTGTTTTTGTGTGGGGAGCCCATCCAGGGGATCACACACACCCGCTGCCGAGCTAACCCCCCCACAATATATATATATATACACACATACACATACATACATATATACACACACACACACACACACACTAAGATTAGGGGTTCTTAGCTCTCGTGGTAGATGCGTTTTTCCAGTGATTCAGGCCAGTCAGGAACTCTGTTTAAGGGCATGGTAGCCCATTTTTTATTTAAAAGCACAAAAGTTCACAAATACATCCGTAGCATTCACAGGGGGGGGGGGGGGGTTCCACCATTCCTGTATCTTGCATACTCAGTTTAGCCTCCTAGCTTTACCTTCTTGCTATCCGGCTGTTTCAGGCCTTAGGTCTGCTCCTCAGACCCAAACAGTTTCCAAGAGTTAAGCTGTCTCCCCGCTTACCCCTGGTCAGCACCTTTGTTGCTGAATCACCAACGATGTCTGCCTCCTGCAGACATGCCTATTCTGGCTGCACCCATGCAGCGTAGATAGCCTCTGACTCCACTTCAGAGGGATGGGAGAGTCCACCTGACTCTCCAAGCACAGACTTCCTGTCTGTTGGGTGGGGCCCTGATCCCTAGTCAGGTCAGAACTAAATAGCCGAACACACAGCTGTGCAATCAGCATGTCTTTCTCTACAAACTCTGGTGTAAACCAACACTCTTTAAGGTTGCAGAGTCACACCATTACAATATAAATAAAAATATATATATTTTTTTGAGGTAATGCTTCACATTTTAGTGTATCTAAATCTAAGACATCCAACACTTCATCCCCCCCCCCCCCCCCCAGACTGGCAATGCTGCCATTCAAAAGGTGACCACTTTGCTCCTTCATCCGGAATAGGGGGCACTCTACAACAGGAGGTGGGTTTCAGGCCAGATCACCAGGTGAAAAGAGGGGGAAAAGCTTTAATAAAACGTGAACCAGGAAGGTACACCAAATGTTGTCAGCAACAAAGATGGCAATGTAGGATTCGGCTCATGACAGCGGTGCGGTGGATCACAGCTGGCAACTATGGATTCAGGATGTGAATTGTGTGCCCAACACTTGCAAAATGTAAGAGGGCTGGGAGATATGGGGGGTGAGGAGCAAAGTTCTTGTTGAATGGCTTGAAGACGATTGAGTGGTGTGGGCCCACACCACACAATGGCCATTAAGGCAGAGGGAAAGTCGATCTGCAGTACTAATTGTGGTGACAATATGGCTATGTTGCACATTCCACCTGTTTTTAGGGTAGAACATGTAACATGTTTCCACTCAAACAGCCTCTCACTGATCCCTACCTTCTCACCCCCCTATATTGTGACAGCAAGCCATGTTCTACAGACTCATGTATGCCCTCAGAGCCTTGATGGTCCTACCAATATATAGTAGACCACAAGGGCACCTGAGGACTAGATTTGGAGAACATAGGAGAGCTACAGAGCAAAAAAACAAGTATAGTTTATCCACTGTGGAAGTACAGGTCTGGATCATAAAACAGGTCCCAAAAAATGTCCTTAAAGCCGAAAGATACAAGAAAAAAAATAAAATAATAATAATAATAATAAATAGGATTTTTGTACTCACCGTAAAATCCATTTCTCTGACATCCATGGACCGACACAGCAGCTCTTAATCACTGAACGTGTGGATATATGTCCCTGCTTGCAGGAGAAGACCTAGGCAGGATGTTAAAACATTCTAGAACAAACCATAGCTGAACAGCCCCGCCCAGGGGGGCGGTCCCTCCAGACATTGCCCTCCCACCTGCAGCTAGCAGACCTCAGTTCGTAACAAAGCAGTACAAACTTAAAAGGAAGGGTGGGTGCCGTGTCGGTCCATGGATGTCAGAGAAATGGATTTTACGGTGAGTACAAAAATCCTATTTTCTCTTATCATCCATGGACCGACACGGCGGCTCTTAATCACTGAACGTGTGGGATGTCCCAAAGCAGTGTCAAGAGGGATGGGAGCAGTATAAATGGAAAAAACTAAAAAAAATTCACTCCAAACAAGGTAGAGCTCCTCAACGGAGGAGTTGGCACTTTAAACAGCGGCCTGCAATACCTTGCGGCCGAAGGAAGCATCCGGAGATGCAGCCACATCAACCCTATAAAACTTAGAAAAGGTATGAACAGACGACCAGGTCGCCAGGTTGCACACTTGTGCAACCGACACTTGATGTCGGAAAACCCAGGAAGCACCAATTGCCCTGGTGGAATGCGCCGTAACTGGAAAGGGAGGTGCCCGCCCCATTAGAGCATAGGCCTGAAAGACGGTTTGTCCGATCCACCTAGAAAATGGTGGCAGACGAAGCCGCTTGGCCCGGTTTCTGACCAGAGACAGTCAAACAGAGTCAGACTTCCGAATAGAAGCAGTAGCAGACAGTCACACCCGCAAGGCTCGTACCACATTCAAAGTGTGCCGCGCACACTCTCTGGGATGCTATGGGTGAGGGCACAAGGACGGGAGGACAATGTCCTCATTTAGGTGAAAGGTCGAGATCACCCTTGACAAAAGAGAAAGTCGCGGATGCAACACCGCCTTATCCTTATGGATGACTAAATATGGCGACTTGCAGAACAAGGTCGCCAACTCAGACGACACTCGTCTAACAGAAGTGATGCCACTAAAAAAGGGCCACCTTCTGAGACAAAGTCAAGAGGGGAATATCCCTGATATTCTCAAAAGGAGGTTCCTGGAGAACCGAGAGTACCAATTCCGATCCCACGGGGGGAGAGGAGACTTGACAGGAGGGAGCACATAGCACCCTTGTGCAGGGGGTTCGCCAACCAAGGAATGACCCGCTAGTGGTCGCCGAAGACGGCCAAGGCCGAAATCTGACCCTTAATGATACTCAAAGCGAGCCTTTGGGCCACTCCATGCTGCAGGAAACGCAGGATTCTAGGGACGGAATACGTCCGAGGACGTCAGTCCTGCTCTTCGCACATGGCGATGTAAGCTTTCCAGGTACGGAGATAGATCATTCTGGCAGAAGACTCCCGTGCCCTTAATATGGACGAAATGACCTAGTCCGAGAGACCTCGGTCTCTCAACACCTGGCTTTCAACAGCCATGCCGTTAAGGCCAGAGACTGTAAAGGCAGGATGAAATATAGGACTTTTAGACAGAAAGTCCTCCCTTATTGGCAACCACCAGGGAACGGCCGCGACGAGACGTACCAGATCGGCGTACCAGTGAAGCCGAGGCCAATCCAGAGCAATGAGGATCACCGGAATTCCCTCGGTCGCCACCCTGCGCAGCAGGCGAGGGAGCAACTGCAGCGGAGGATAAACTTATATCAGGTGATAATGACCCCATGGGCCACTAACGCCTCTGAGGCATCTGCCCAAGGATCCCTGGATCTGGCCACAAATCGACAACTTGCGATTGAGTCGAGAGGCCATCGGGTCCACCTCCGGCGTGCCCCACCATCTGTGTGGCAAAGGAGTTGAAATACCTCCGGGTACAAGAACCACTCTCCTTGGTTCAACGTCTGGCTACTCAAATAGTCCGCCAGTTCTATCCCCGGAATATAAACGCCCGACAGAGCCGGCACGCTTTTTTTTAGCCCACCTCAGGGTACGGGGGACCTCGGAAGCCGCAGCTGAGCTCAGAGTCCCCCCTTGATGGTCGACATACGCCACTGCCGTGACTTTGTCCGACTGGATCCTAATGGAGCGATCCTGCAATCTCTCAGACCATGAGGAGAGGCACAGTCTGATGGCCCGTATGCCAGAACATTGATCGGCAAACGGGCTTCGTCCGGAGTCCAAGCCCTTGGGCCAACAGGACTCCCCAGACTACACCCCAGCCCTTCAGGCTGGCGTCCATAGTGAACACCGTCCATTGGACGGGGAGAAACTACTTCCCGGACCGAAGAGCCGGGGACCCAAACTCCATGTCAGGGACGCCCTGACCAGGTGACTCACCTGGATCGGAAAATCCAAAGACAACGGGGATTTGTCCCAAGGGAACAAGATCTCCCTCTGCAATGCCCTGGTGTGTGATTGGGCATACGGAACGGCCTCGAAAGAGGTCACCATGAGTCCCAGGACTTCCATGCAAAAACAGATTGACGACCATTTTTTGGGATGTCAGCACCCGCACTGCAGACTGAAGTGTCAGTAGCTTCCCCGGAGGTAGGAATACCTTTGCCTCCAAGGAGTCCAATATCAGACCGAGATACTCCAGATCTTGAGTCGGGACCAGGACTGACTCCTGAATGTTTAGGAGCCACCCGAAGTCCCTGAGGGTCTGACTGACTATAGTCACACGGTCTTCTAATTCTGAGCCATTTCCTGCTCTGAGAAGATTGTCCAGATAGCCCACGACAGCAATGCCTCGCTGTCTCAGCAAGCTAGAACCGGCACAAGCACCTTGGTGAACACCCTCGGTGCCGAGGCTAGGCCGAAAGGAAGAGCCACAAATTGATAGTGGACTTCGCCGATCGCAAGCGCAGAAACTTCTGGTGACTTGCGCAGATCGGAACATGCAAGCAGGCGTCCTTGATGTCCAAGGTCGCCAGAAAAACCCTTGGAGTGTACTGATCACCGTGCGAATGGATTCCATGTGGAACTTTTGCACCTTCACAAAGGCATTCAGGACCTGGAGGTCCAAGATAGGCCGAACCCCGTCCCTTTTTTGGGACGACAAACTAATTCGAGTAGAATCCCTGAAACCTTTCCTGTGACGGAACCGGCACAATCACTCCGGACCTGAGCAATCCTGAATAGGCCCCATAGGGCTGCCCGACGGGCAGGAAGGAGAGGAAGATTTGAGGGAAGACTGTCTGGGACAAGGAACGGAAACCTATCCTGTAACCTGAGGTGATCACCTCGCCCACCCACTGGTAGGAGATCCGGGAGGTCCACCGATTCCGTGAACCTGCAAAGTCGTCCCCCCCTACCCCAGAGTCGGGTGGGGGCAAGACTTCACGCGGAGGCGGGCTTGGGGAGCCGGCTTGTTTGGCTTACGCACCCAGGGGCGCTTGTGTCCACCAGCCGCACCGCTGTCAGTCTGGGAGGGCCTCCCCGTTCACCGCCGAAAAAAACAACTTTTTGCTGGAAAGGAAGGACCCTGCTTACAGCGGCCTCCTTACCCTTGCTAGCCTAAGGAAGAAGAGTGCTTTTACCTCCCGTGACATCCTTGATGATGTCATCCAGCGCAGCACCGAAAATCCTACCACCTTTAAATGGTAGATCCGTCAGAGGCTTTTTAGAAGCTAGGTCCGCAGACCAGCAATTCAACCAGATCAGACAACGCAATACCACCGCCAAGACAGAGGCCCTGAGATATAAGGGGCCGCGTCTAACGTGGCGTCGCAACATAAACCAGGCCCTGCACCATTTGGTGGGCCAGAGCAATAGTGTCTGGAGGAAGATTATGCTCCTGTACAGTTTGGTGCAAAATTTTTTGCTCAACCCGCAAGTGTCTGAGACACAAGGATCGCCGCTACCACAGGCCGTAGGGCAGACCCCAACAAGGCAAACATGGCTCTGCTCACCACTTCTGACCTGTCCGTGGGGTCCTTAAATGCAGGAGTCCCCTCCATCGGGAGAGTGGTGGCCTTGTTCAACCGGGCGACTGGAGGGTCGACCACTGGGGGGAGAAGCCCACGTTTTAAGTAGGGCATCTTCAAAGGGGTATCTGATAGGCAAACGCAGCGGGACCATAAAAGTCTTCTGTGGCTTTTTCCCCAGACCTCAATGAGCTGGTCAAAGAAAGGTACATATGGAAAAAAACTTTTTTAGAAGGCCCAGCCCTAAGGAACCAGAGGAGACTGTCCGCCTGAGGTTCTGCATCCGCAGCATTTAGCTTGCGAGTGTCCCTCACCGCAGCAATGAGTTCACTAACAAGCGCCCTGTCATTTACTGACTCCGAACTGGAGTTTTCCTTGCAAGGAATGTCCTGTTCAAAACCATCAAATATATTCAGAGATAGGGTCCTGAGCGGTAGTGGCTAGGCCCATATCTGAATCAGCGCACACCCCCCTTTTTTTTTGTGGAAATAAAGTGGGGAGAGGGGCTTTTTTGCTCCCTTGCGCTCACACACTGCTTCCCTCCTGGTCAGAATGATTCCAGGACTGCCGACAACTGGTCCATAAGGACCGCAGGTGCAGGAGCACTGCCAGTTGTCTCTAACAAGTGTGAAGAAACAGGGGAACCAGACTCTATGTTGCCACCCTCTGCGACCTTATTCACCATTAGTGAATAATACAGCCCACCCACTGGCTGTGCTGGGGCTGAGGAGGGGATACCCGGAGTACTCACCACCCCTAGGGACCGCTCGGTACCGCTGTATAAGCCGCGCTGTAGCGCCAGCCTGAGGAGAGTGAAGAATCTGTGAGATGTGGATTTCGCACCGTTCAGCAGCACCGATAGAGGCCGAAACAAATCGCCGCGGCTACAAGAAAATGGGCGCCGGGCACCTGTAAAACTTTGATTTGAGCCGCGGAAAAATGGCCACCGATGGCGCACTTTTTAAATTTAAAACACTGCGCCAATGGCGCACGTAAAAAAAACACATTCCCCCAGAACACTTCCCAAGTGACTAACAGTCATGGAGCGGCCCCGCCAGGGCAGAGTGACCCCCCAAGCATCCCCACACAGCACAACAGGGTGCAGAGAGCAGCATAACAGGGGGGAGACAGGGAGAACCCCCCACACACAGAATCACAGCCAGCATGTACTCACCTTGCAGCAGGAGAGACTACTTACCCGTCCCGCAAGCACCTTGGAGAACACCCTCGGTGCCAATAGAGGGACTCACTGGCTTGATTCAGACAGACCTATCACAGAGTCGTACTGCGTAGCTGTCGGCCCGGTCAACCGCGAAAGATACAGTAGGTACTGTTCAATCTTGAGAGGACCGCGGGAGCATGAGAGCAACCCGGCCACCCCTGGAGCCATGGGGTATGTCGTGAACTGAGTCTCACGCACACAAGGCGAGGATCAGCACGCTCGATGGTCGGACAGGGAAGACTACGAGGATACTAGTGTACCCAACCTGTTGCCCAGCCGACAGTTGATTGAAGGTCTCAAAAATAAAATAAAATTCCCAAAAGGAATAAAACGTAAAAGTCAAATCTTCCAGGAGACTGGCTCCTGAGAGAGCCACGTCTTCTCCTTCTGCTAGGCAGAAAAAAAAACTGAGGTCTGCTAGCTGCAGGTGGGAGGGTAATGTCCGGAGGGACCGCCCCCTGGGCGGGGCAGTTCAGCTCTGGTTTGTTCTAGAATGTTTTAACATTTAACATTCTACCTAGGTCTTCTCCTGCAAGCAGGGACATATACCCAGACGTTCAGTGATTAAGAGCCGCCGTGTCGGTCCATGGAAGATGAGAAAAAAAAATTGTGTGAACAGGAGACGTACTGGATCTTCTGATTGAATACTCTAACACTTGCAGGGCTCAATAAAGAGATTAAAACCAATAGCTAACAGAGGACAGAATTAGAAATGGACTTGGAAAACTTAACATTAATAAGTCACCGGGACCAGATGGCTTGCACCCAAGGGTCCTGGGGGAACTCAGTCCAGTAACTGCCAGACCATTGTTCCTAAATTCTACTGACTGGAATAGTACCAGCTGATTGGAAAAAAGCCAATGTAGCCCCAATATTTTAAAAAGGGCCAAAATACATTCCTGGGAATTACAGACCAGTTAGCCTAACATCAATAGTATGCAAACTCTTGGAGGGGATGATAAGGGACTATATACACACACAAGATTCTAGTAATGAGAATGGTATCATTAGCAGTAATCGGCATGGATTCATGAAGAATCGTTCTTGCCAAACCAATCTTTTAACATTCTATGAGGAGGTGAGCTGCCATCTAGATAAAGGAAGGGCCATAGACGTGGTGTATCTGAATTTTGCAAACGCATTTGACACAGTTCCCCATAAACATTTGCTGTACAAAGTAAGGTCCGTTGGCATGGACCATAGGGTGAGTACATGGATTAAAAACTGGCTACAAGGGCGGGTTCAGAGGGTGGTGATAAATGGGGAGTACTCGGAACGGTCCAGCTAAAAAGTGGGGGTTCCCCAGGGTCCTGTGTTGGGACCGATCCGATTTAATTTGTTCATAAACAACCTGGAGGATGCAATAAACAGTTCAATCTCTGTATTTGCGGACTATACTAAGTTAAGCAGGGCAATAACTTCTCCGCAAGATGTGGAAACTTTGGAAGATCTCAACAAATTAATGGGGTGGGCACCTACATGGCAAATGAGGTTTAATGTGGAAAAATGCAAAAATGCATTTGGGTGGCAAAAAATAGGATTTTTTGTACTCACCGTAAAATCCTTTTCTCTGACATCCATGGACTGACACGGTGTCTCTTTACACTTTACACGTGGGTTATGTCCCTGCTTGCAGGAGAAGACCTAGGCAGAATGTGAAATGTTATACATACATTCTAAAAGCCAGAGCTGAACAGCCCCACCCAGGGGGCCGTCCCTCCGGACATAACCCTCCCACTACAGTCAGCAGACTTCAGTTCGTAACAAAGCAGTACAAACTTAAAAGGAAGGGTGGGTGCCGTGTCAGTCCATGGATGTCAGAGAAAAGGATTTTACGGTGAGTACAAAAAATCCTATTTTCTCTTACCATCCATGGACTGACACGGTGTCTCTTTACACGTGGGATGTCCCAAAGCAGTGTCAAGAGGGATGGGAGCAGTATAAATGGAAAAACAAAAACTTCACTCCAATAAGGCAGAGCTCCTCAACGGAGGAGTCGCAACTTTAAACAGCGGCCTGCAGCACCCTGTGGCCGAAGGAAGCATCCGAAGATGCAGCCACATTAACCTTATAAAACTTAAAAGGCATGAACAGACGACCAGGTCGCCACCTTGCACACTTGTGCAACCGACGCTTAATGTCGGGAAACCCAGGAAGCACCAATTGTCCTGGTGGAATGCGCCGTAACCGGAAAGGGAGGCGCCCGCCCTTTGAGAGCATAGGCTTGAATGACGGTTTGTCTGATTCCCCTAAAAATGATGGCAGACGAAACCGCTTGGCCCTGTTATGGACCAGAGACAGTCACAAATAGTGAGTCGGACTTCCGAATAGAAGCAGTAGCAGACAGGTACACCCGTAAGGCTCGTACCACCTCCAATATGTGCAGCGCAAACTCTCTGGGATGCGATGGGTGAGGACACAAGGACGGGAGGGCAATGTCCTCATGTAGGTGAAAGGTCGACACCACCTTTGGCAAAAAAGGAAGGTCACGGATGCAACACCACCTTATCCTTATGGATGACTAAATATGGCGACTTGCAGGACAAAGCCGCCAACTCAGACACTCGTCAAACAGAAGTGATTGCCACTAAAAAGGCCACCTTCTGAGACAAGACAAGAGGGGAATATCCCGGATATTCCCAAAAGGAGGTTCCTGGAGAACCGAGAGCACCAAATTCAGATCCCACGGTGGGAGAGGAGGCTTGACAGGAGGGAGCACATGGCGAACCCCCAACACAAGGTGCTAACCAAGTAAATGACCCGCTAGAGGTCGCTGAAAGAAGACGGCCAAGGCCGAAATCTGATCCTTGATGGTACTCAAAGCAAGCTTTTGGGTCACTCCACACTGCAGAGGACGCAGGATTCTGGGGACGGAATACGTCAGAGGACGCCAGTCCAGCGCTTCGCACATGGCGATATAAGCTTTCCAGGTACGTGATAGATCTGCCTGGAGGAAGACTTCCGTGTCCTTAACATGGTCAAAATGACCGAGTCCGAGAGACCTCGGTCCCTCAGCACCTGGCTTTTAACAGCCCTGCCGTTAAAGCCAGAGACTGTAAGCCAGATGAAACATAGGACCTTGAGACTGAAGGTCCTCCCTCATCGGCAACCGCCAGGGAACGTCCGCGACGAGACGTACCAGATCAGCGTACCAGTGATGCTGAGGCCAATCCGGAACAATTAGGATCGCTGGAGTTTATATCAGGCGATAAGGACCCTATGGGGCCACCAACGCATCCGAGGCATCGCCCAAGGATCCCTGGATCTGGCCACAACCTCGACCCTTGCGATTGAGTCGAGAGGCCATCAGGTCCACATCCGGCGTGCCCCACCGTCGGTAAAGGAGTTGAAATATGCAAGGACCACTCTTCTTGGTCCGGTGTCTGGCGATTGGCGACTCAGATAGTCCGCCTGCCCATTGTCTATGCCCAGAATGTAAAATGGCCTACAGAGCCGGCACGTTTCTTCCGGCCCACTTCAGGATACGGACTACCTCGGAAGCCGCAGCTGAGCTCCGAGTTCCCCCTTGATGGTTTACATACGCCACCGCCGTGGCGGTGTCCGACTGGCTCCTGATGGAGCGACCCCGTACTCTCTCTGACCTGAGGAGAGACACAGTCCGATGGTCCGTATTACCAGAACAGTGATTGGTAAAACGGGCTCGTCCGAGTCCAAGGCCTGAGCCGACAGGATTCCCCAGACTCCACCCCAGCCCGTCAGGCTGGTGTCCATCATGAGTGCCGTCCATTGGATGGGAGGGGAACGACTTTCCGGACCGAAGAGCCGAGGATCTCAACCACGTCAGGGGCGCCCTGACCAGGTGAATCACCTGGATCTGAAGATCCAAGGACAACGGGGATTTGTCCCAGGTGGACAAGATCTCCTTCTGCAATGCCCTGGTGTGTGATTGGGCATACGGAACGGCTGCGAAGGAGGCCACCACGAGTCTCGGGACTCTCATGCAAAAAACAGATTGACAACAATTTTTGGGATGTCAGCACCCGCACCGCAGACTGAAGTGTCAGCAACTTCTCCAGAGGTAGGATACCTTTGCCTCCAAGGAGTCCAGAATCAGAACTAGATACTCCAGACACTGAGTCGGGACCAGGACTGACTCCTGAATGTTCAGGAACCACCCGAGTCCCTGAGGGTCTAATTGACGATAGTCACCTTTCCTCTAAGTCTGATCCACTTTCTGCTCTTAGCAGAAGATCGTCCAGATAGCCCACGACAGCAATACCTCGCTGTAACAGAAGGCTAGAACCGGAGCAAGCACCTTGGTGAACACCCTTGGTGCCGAGGCTAGGCCGAAAGGAAGAGCCACAATCGATAGTGGACTTCGCTGATCGCAAAAACTTCTGGTGACTTGCGCAGATCGGAACATGCAAGTAGGCGTCCTTGAAGTCCAAGGACGCCAGAAGAAAATCCCTTTGGTGGAGTGTAGCGATCACCGTGCGAATAGATTCCATGCGGAATTTCTGCACCTTCTCGAAGACATTCAGGGCCTTGAGGTCCAGGATAGGTCGAACCACGTCCTATTTTTGGGACGACAAACAGATTCGAGTAGAATCCCTGAAAACTCTCATGTGACGGAACCGGCACAATCACTCCGGACCTGATCAAATCCTGTACAGCCCCCAAGAGGGCTGCCCGACAGGTAGGAAGGAGAGGAAGATTTGAGGGAAAGAATCTGTCTGGGGGCCAGGATCGGAATACTATCCTGTATCCTGAGGTGACCTCCTCGCACACCCACCAGTCGGAGATTCGGGAGGACCACCGATTCGTGACCTGCGAAGTCGTCCCCCCACCCCAGAGTCGGGCGGAGGCAAGACTTCACGCGGAGGCGGGCTTGGGAGCCGCATGTTCGGCTTACGCACCCAGGGGCACTTGTGCCCACCAGCCGCACTGCCGTCAGTCTGAGAGGGCCTACCCGTGGACTCTGACTGACGAAAAAAACCCCTTTTGCTGGAAAGGAAGGCCCCTGTTTGCGGCGGGCCTCCTCACCCTTGCTAGTCTAAGGAAGAAGAGTGCTTTTACCTCCCATGACAATGTCATCCAGAGCAGCACCGAAAGGTCTACCACCTTTAAATGGTAGATCCGTCAGGAGCTTCCTAAGGCTAGGTCAGCAGACCAGCACTTCAACCAGATAAGACGACGCAATACCACCGCCGAGACAGAGGCCCTGGATATTAAAGGGGTCGCGTCCAACGTGGCGTCGCACACATAAACCAGGCCCTGAACCAGTTGGTGGGCCAAAGCAACTGTGTCTGGAGGAAGATTATGCTCCTGTACAGCTAGGTGCAACATTTTTGCCCAACCTGTAAGTGTTTAAGACACAAGGGTCGCCGCTACCACAGGCCGTAGGGCGGATCCCAACAAGGCAAACATGGCTCTGCTCACCACTTCTGACCTCCTGTCAGTGGGGTCCTCAAATGCAGGAGTCCCCTCCATCGGGAGAGTGATGGCCTTGTTCAACCGGGCGACTGGAGGGTCGACCCTGGGGGAGAAGCCCACTTTTTAAGTAGGGCATCTTCAAGGGGTATCTGATAGACAAACGCCGCGGGACCATAAAAAAATTCTTCTGCGGCTTTTCCCAGACCTTATCAATGAACTGGTCAAAGAAAGTACATATGGAAAAACCTCTTTAGAAGGCCTGGCCTTAAAAGAACCAAAGGAGACTGTATCCGCCTGAGGTTCTGCATCCGCAGCATTTTAGCTTGAGAGTGTCCCTCACCGCAGTCATGAGTACACTAACAAGCGCCCTGTCATTTACTGACTCAGAACTGGAGTTTTCCTCATAAGGAATGTCCTGTTCAAAACCATCCAATACATTCAGAACTAGGGTCCTGAGCGGTAGTGGCTAGGCCCATATCTGAATCAGCGCACTGCCCTCATGAAGTAAAGTGGGGAGAGGGCGCTTTTTTGCTCCCTTGCGCTTGCACACAGCTCCCATCCTGGTCAGAAATTATTCCAGGACTGCCCACAACTGGTCCCTAGGGACCGCAGGTGCTGAAGCACTGCCTGTTGTCCACTGACATTTAGGGGAAGCTGGTGACAGAGACTCCATATTGCCCCCCTCTGAGACTCCTCAGATAAAAAGTCCACCCACAGGCTGTGCTGACTGAGGAGGGGGCGCCCTGGGAACTCACCAAACCGGACCAGGGACCGCTCAGTTCCGCTGTCTGTACCGCGCTGTGTCAGCGCTGGTGAGCTGTGAGGAGATTGTGAGGAGATTCGCGCTGTTACAGCAGCGCTAGAGGCCAAAACTAGTGCTGAAGAGCGCACGGGCTACAAGAAAATGGCCTCCGCACTTCACTGAGGCGATCCGCGGCAAGATGGCCGCCATGACTCAGCAAAAGTGAAAAAAACAGCACACACACACAGCGCCACTCGGCGCTCAGGCCCCAAAACACACAAAAAAAGGCCCCAAGCATATCTGCAGACCAGCATTAGCCCCTCCAAGAACAGTGTGACCCCCAGGCACCCCACACAGCACCAGCAATGGTGACAGAGAGTGACAATGAAATACAGGGGGAGACAGGGAAAATCCCCCACAGAGAAACACACAGCCTTTTGTACTCACCTGCAGGCAGGAGAGACTACTTACCCGTCCCCTGAGGGACCCACTGGTGTGTTTCTGACAGGACTATCACAGTGCAGTACTGAGTAGCTGTCGGCCCGGTCCACCGCGAAAGATACAGTCAGTCAGGAACTGTTCAGTCTTGAGAGGACCGTGGGAGCATGAAAGCAAACCCGGCCACCCCTGGAGTCATGGGGCCTGTCGTGAACTGAGTCTCACGCACACAAGGCGAGGATCAGCACGCTCGATGGTCGGACAGGGAAGACTACGAGGATATCTTGTACCCAACCTGTTGCCCAGCCGACAGTTGATAGAAAATTCTCAAAAATAAAATAAAAAAGAATTCCAGAAAAGGAATAAAAATAGGTCAGGAGACTGGCTCCTGAGAGAGCCACGTCTTCTCCTTCTGCTAGGCAGAAAAAAACTGAAGTCTGCTGACTGTAGTGGGAGGGTTATGTCCGGAGGGACGGCCCCCTGGGTGGGGCTGTTCAGCTCTGGCTTTTAGAATGTATGCATAACATTTCACATTCTGCCTAGGTCTTCTCCTGCAAGCAGGGACATAACCCACGTGTAAAGTGTAAAGAGACACCGTGTCAGTCCATGGATGGTAAGAGAAATATGAATGCAATCTATACACTGGGGGGAGAACCTCTGGGGGAATCTAGGATGGAAAAAGGACCATTAGATTGCGGTGCACAATTTTGACAAAAATAGAATCACGATTTTTTTGCTCAGAAAAAAGAATACGATTCTTGCAGGGGTAACATCTTTCACATTATACAAAAAAAAAATTGGGCTTACTTTAATGTATTAAAAAATAAAAAGTAAAGTATTTAAAAAAAATAATTGCGTTACTACTGTGTGACATAAAATATTGCAACAGCCACCATTTTATTCTGCAGGGTCTCTGTGTATATATATATATATATATATATATATATATATATATATATATATATATATATATATATATATATATATATATCTCTCTTTATAAGGTTTGGGGTTCCGAGTAATTTTCTAGCAATAAATATTGATTGTAACTTGTAAGCAGCAAGTTCCATAAAAAGGTTTAGTCTTTAAAGTGGTTGTAAACCGTAAAAAAACAAACAAAACCTGCAAGACAAAGATATTATGAGCTAGTATGCATAACATACTAGCTCATTATGAATTACTTACCTTCCATCGAAGCCCCCGCAGTGGTCCTCGTTCCCCCTCTCTGGCTGGCGACATCACTCCCGGATATTGCGGGCCCCGACGCTGTGATCGGCCGGAGCCGCGATGACGTCACTCTCGCCAGTAACGGCTCACCAACTGAAGCAACAGCACGTATGTGCCATTGCTTCAGTGCGCATGTGCCGATCACATCAGCACATGCAGGGGACAGAGGGATATCTCCTAAACAGTGTAGGTTTAGGAGATATCCGGGGTAGCTACAGGTAAGCCTTATAGGCTTACCTGTAGCAAAAAGTGGTTGTAAAGGGTTTACCACCACTTTAGGTGTTTAAACTTCCCTCATCTACAGGCAGAAGTTCATTCCTTTAATCTAAGAAGAAATGTTACTTTGTTTATACTTATCCAAGATGTTGTGATAAAATTTAGCAGGCTGCCTGGATTATTTTTTTTTCAGCTGTGAGAACTCTCTGCACCAGAAAGAATCATGAAACGCTGTTTTGAAGATCGGAAAGGGAAAAGAATTGCAATTTTGATTCTTAACGATTAATTGTGCAGTTCTAGTGCACAGAGGCATACAATACTCTGGAAGCTGCAGCTATTGCACAAGTAGATGTGCTAAGAGTTGGATTTTATCACTACACAGACATTAAACGTTTGTTCTTGGGTCATCACCTCCCACTATTTCCACCATTGAGTTTTTTTAATCTTTCATTTAAAGCCTAACTCCACTTTTAATGTTGCTTTAAATAGTCTGTTTGGGCCAAGCTAGCCCAAACTTACTATTTACTGCACTAACAGGTACAGTTTGCTGGGGATGCTATATCAACTGTATGCCTCAGCTACATACAGTACACAGACATCCCATCCCACTCCCAGAACAAAATAGAGTCAGGATGAGTGCTGCTCAGCCATTCACAGGAAGCTTTGTATTCTATGAATGAATACAAAGCTTCCTCCAATTGTCTGAGGTGGAGAGGCAGGCAGATGTTCAGTTTTATTATTCAGACAGACTAACCAACCCAAAATGTATGTTCTCAGCTGACAAAAGCCTGGCAGAAAAATACATTCCGTTATCCTGAGATGATGGCAATACAATATCCATTTAGCATCAACATTTTATTGAAAAGCAGCAGAAAAAAATAAAAATAAAAAAAAAATCTCACAGGAGAAATCTCTCAGGAGTGCATTTGTTGGAACCTATGTTGCTTCGCATAATCAGAATTACTGGATTTCCAAAGACATTTACAGGACTAAAATCATAATATCTTACCGTGATAACCTTTGTGCCATCTACTCAAGTTCCCCAACAAGGTCTTCTAGAATTTTCTTCCATGGGACAAGGTGGGACACTTGGGGCTCATTAAGATGCAGCCACTGTTTAGGTATTCTGACAGCTGCTTGTGCCGGATATCAGAATACAATAGCCACAATGGAGATTCATCCATCCACACTGCACAGATTCATTGCAGGCTGAATGAAAAAAAAATCTAAGTGTATTGCTAACTTTATTTCAGTTACTGGTAGAACCAGGCAAGTTTAAATCGCATACTAGTTTTATCTGTAGTAGGTGCCATATTTGGGATTTTATATCCGCCCACTTTCCATGGCCACTGCAAGGATATGTTCACCATCGACATGACTATGTAAAATAGATGGCACTATGGCTATTTGAACTACTCGAGATGCAACAGGAAAAGTCACACTTGGTGGGGGAAGAGTAGAACCAAGAATTAAAATAGTGAGATCTCACAAAGCAGTTGGGCAATTTAGCTCATCAATCTAGAATTCAATTGAAATCCTGAGATGAAATATTCAGCTTTTATCGCTTGTAAAGGTTTGTTTTTTATTTTCTAAATAGGTTCCTTTAAGCTAGTGCATTGTTGGTTCACTTACCCTTTCCTTCGATTTCCCTTCTAAATGTTTTTTTTTTCTTTGAATTTCTCACTTCCTGTTTCTCCTCAGTAAGCTTGTCCCCATCTGAGCCGTTCTGGCTGGGGGTCAGTCAGTGTGCTCGCCCCCTCCCTTGGGACTACATCCATGCAGGGATCTCCCCGACTAACCCCCAGCCAGAACGGCTCGGATGATGGGGACAAGCTTACTGAGGAGAAACAGGAAGTGAGAAATTCAGACAAAGAAAAAAAAAACATTTAGAAGGGAAATTGAAGGAAAGGGTAAGTGAACCAACAATGCACTAGCTTAAAGGAACCTATTTAGAAAAAAAAAAAAAAAAAAAAAAAAAAAAACACACCTTTACAACCCCTTTAAATCTTTCCACTAATTTGAACATAAAAGAAATGCTCAAAAGGACGCCAGTTTCCATTATTCCAGTCTCCTAAAATGCTACCAGTACAAATGTCAAGCAAAAAAAAAAAAAAATATTGTGCAAAGAAGGCCACACTACACTACAGGTCTGTCATATAGTATAATACCCTGTATTTTTTATTCGCTTACTTATGACATTAGATTTAAAATCAATCATTTCAGTGCAAAGCAAGGCCATCAATTTTCTCTGGTTTGAGAAATATTAACTTTTATTTTACAACTATAAATAGAAAAAGAAAATATAAAAAAGGTAACTAATATACAGTGCTATAAAGTTATTTTCCCTCAAGATATTATGTGTACAGCAAAAAGGAGGGACAAAAAACACAAAACACATCTCCCAAGTCAAATCAGTGCAACTTCAAAACCTATGCGGAACTGTGCAGAGTCCTTCATTTGTAGACTAAATCAGAAATGCTCTTCTAGACCATACTCCAAACGTGGTGACAAATCTATGAGTAGCACAACAGGCATATGGCCAAAAGCAAATAAGAAAAAAAAAAAATTGAACTTCTCCACTTGGACTTAGGGGCAGTCTTCTTGATTTTATACTTCAGTGGCTGGATTACATAACAGAACAGCTGGGATCCACAGTCTGGTTGGCCTAAACAAAGTGAAAAAGGAAAGGAGGTCAAAAGTTTGTTATGCAGTAGTAAACCGCTTCTCTCTCTTTTTTTTTTTTCAAAAGACCTGCAAGGCAATTTAATGTGCTAGCATACTAGCACATTTTGTGAAACTTGCCTTAGAATGAAGCCCTCCAGCATCATGCTGTCACAGCCAAATGTGCTTCCATCTTCACCCGATCTTCCTCCTGGGTTTGCGGACTCCGGCTGTGTGAGTGGCCAGAGCCGTGATGATGTCACTCATGCACGTTGGAGCTGTCGTTTACGGCACAGGTGTGCCATTCCTTCAGCGCGCATGTGCCAGTGACATCACCGGCTGCATGTACAGTAAATATCTCCTAAAAAAAGGCGCATGTTTAGGGGACAGTTACAGTACCTGTAGGTAAGCCATTATATATATATATATATATATATATATATATATATATATATATATATATATACACACATATACTCCCACTTTAATGTACTTTTATAATACTGAGGCTGACCATCAAGTCTAGATGAGCTCATGCAATTTAGTTTTTTGCCAATTAGCCCACTCGGATAGGTGTCTAGCACAAAACAAGAAGGTTTAAGTGGAGTTGCACCCAAAAAATTGAACTTTCCCCTTTTTGGAATACCCCTCCCCCTCCAGTGTTACATTTGGCACCTTTCAGGGGGGAGGAGGGAGCATTTGTACCCACATTTGCCATCTCATTCAATAACAGCACAGAGGGCAATTGTTGTTACATGCAAACTACATTCATCCAAATACATTTTTTTTTATACATTTTCAAACAGTGCTCACAGCAGTGGCGGCTGGTGCTCAAAATTTTGGGGGGGCGCAAACAAACTGAAAAAAATAAAATAAAATCAATTGCCGCCACTGTGCCCATACGCCACCAGTTTGCCCCCTCAAATACAGCCAGTTTGTTTCCATATACAGCCAGTGTGCCCCCATATACAGCCAGTGTGCATATATATATATATATATATATATATATATATATATATATATATAGCCAGTGTGCCCCCATATACAGCCAGTTTGTCCCCATATATATAGCCAGTGTTCCCCCATATACAGCCAGTGTGTCCCCATATATATAGCCAGTGTGCCCCCATATACAGCCAGTTTGTCCCCATATACAGCCAGTTCCCCCCAAATGCAGCCAGTTTGTCCCCCATATACAGCCAGTTCCCCCCAAATGCAGCCAGTTTGTCCCCCATATACAGCCAGTTCCCCCCAAATGCAGCCAGCGTGTCCCCCATATACAGCCAGTTCCCCCCAAATGCAGCCAGTTTGTCCCCCATATACAGCCAGTTCCCCCCAAATGCAGCCAGTTTGTCCCCCATATACAGCCAGTTCCCCAAAATGCAGCCAGTTTGTCCCCCATATACAGCCAGTTCCCCCCAAATGCAGCCAGCGTGTCCCCCATATACAGCCAGTTCCCCCCATATTCAGCCAGTTTGTCCCCCATATACAGCCAGTTTGTCCCCCATATACAGCCAGTTTGTCCCCCATATACAGCCAGTTTGTCCCCCATATACAGCCAGTTTGTCCCCCATATACAGCCAGTTTGTCCCCCATATACAGCCAGTTTGTCCCCCAAATGCAGCCAGTTTGTCCCAAATGCAGCCAGTTTGTCCCCCATATACAGCCAGTTCCCCCCAAATGCAGCCAGCGTGTCCCCCTTATACAGCCAGCGTGTCCCCCATATACAGCCAGTGTGTCCCCATATATATAGCCAGTGTGCCCCCATATACAGCCAGTTTGTCCCCCATATACAGCCAGTTTGTCCCCCATATACAGCCAGTTCCCCCCATATACAGCCAGTGTGTCCCCATATATATAGCCAGTGTGTCCCCATATAGCCAGTGTGTCCCCATATATATAGCCAGTGTGTCCCCATATATATAGCCAGTGTGTCCCCATATATATAGCCAGTTCCCCCCATATACAGCCAGTTTGTCCCCCATATACAGCCAGTTCCCCCCAAATGCAGCCAGTTCCCCCCAAATGCAGCCAGTTTGTCCCCCATATACAGCCAGTTCCCCCCAAATGCAGCCAGCGTTTCCCCGATATACAGCCAGTTCCCCCCAAATGCAGCCAGTTTGTCCCCCATATACAGCCAGTTCCCCCCAAATGCAGCCAGTTTGTCCCCCATATACAGCCAGTTCCCCCAAATGCAGCCAGTTTGTCCCCCATATACAGCCAGTTCCCCCCATATACAGCCAGCGTGTCCCCCATATACAGCCAGCGTGTCCCCCCAAATGCAGCCAGTTTGTCCCCCATATTCAGCCAGCGTGTCCCCCATATTCAGCCAGCGTGTCCCCCATATTCAGCCAGCGTGTCCCCCATATTCAGCCAGCGTGTCCCCCATATACAGCCAGCGTGTCCCCCATATACAGCCAGCGTGTCCCCCATATACAGCCAGCGTGTCCCCCATATACAGCCAGCGTGTCCCCCATATACAGCCAGCGTGTCCCCCATATACAGCCAGCGTGTCCCCCATATACAGCCAGCGTGTCCCCCATATACAGCCAGCGTGTCCCCCATATACAGCCAGCTTGTCCCCCATATACAGCCAGCTTGTCCCCCATATACAGCCAGCTTGTCCCCCATATACAGCCAGCTTGTCCCCCATATACAGCCAGTTTGTCCCCCATATACAGCCAGTTTGTCCCCCATATACAGCCAGTTTGTCCCCCATATTCAGCCAGTTTGTGCCCCACATATTCAGCCAGTTTGTGCCCCACATATTCAGCCAGTTTGTGCCCCACATATTCAGCCAGTTTGTGCCCCACATATTCAGCCAGTTTGTGCCCCACATATTCAGCCAGTTTGTGCCCCACATATTCAGCCAGTTTGTGCCCCACATATTCAGCCAGTTTGTGCCCCACATATTCAGCCAGTTTGTGCCCCAAATGCAGCCTGTCCCCCCCCCCCAGCCCTGCACTTACCTTCCTCGGTCCGCGCCATCCTCGATGTGTTCTCCCGCCCTCGATGTCGCTTCAGCCAATCAGGTTACCGGTAACCAGATCCGGTGAACCTGATTGGCTGAAACCTCCACACAGTCTTCTTCCAGGAACGCACCCCTGTGCGTACCTGGGAGGAGTTTTTGGAAGCCGAATACAGCGTGAGAGCTGTATTCGTAAAGCCTATCAGAGCCGCTGGCTCTGATAGGCACTTCCAAGTCACACCCACCGCCGGCCGCCGCTCTAACTCATATGGCCGGCGCTCACCAGGAGGCCGGCCATATGTATAGTGGGCAGCGCGGCAGCGGTGACAATACACAGATTCATGCAATGCATGAATCTGTGTATTGTCTTTCAGTGGCGGTGCGGGAGCGAGAGGGGGCGGCGCTCCGGCACCCTCTATGGACGCACCGCCACTGGCTCACAGTCTTATTGTACAAGATTTTAGCACGACTAGCTGATGCTTCACTCTGACAGCACACCTCCAGCCATCATCTCACTTGAACAGGAAAAAAAAAATTAGGATTTTTGTACTCACCGTAAAATCCTTTTCTCTGAGTTCATGGACGCACACAGCTTCAATCTTGACAAAGTGGGTATTAGCCTTCATTCAGGAGTGACTAGGCAGAAAAAGTGTTAACTTCAGAGCTGAACAGCCCCACCCAGGGGGCGTGCCTACTGGCTATACCCCCTCAGCCTGCACCAAGCAGATCAGTTTGTCAAAAAGCAGTACAAACTTAAAAACGAGGGGTGGGTGCTGTGTCCGTCCATGAACTCAGAGAAAAGGATTTTATGAGGAGTACAAAAATCCTATTTACTCTTTCGTTCATGGACAGGACACAGCTTCAATCTTGACAAGTGGGACGTCCCAAAGCAGTGTCAAAAAAGAGGGGTGGGAACAGCATTAAAACAACTTCACCCCAAAACAAAACAGAGCTCCTCAACGGAGGAGTTGCAACTCTAAACAGCCGCCTGCAACACCTTGTGGCCGAAAGAAGCATCCGAAGATGCACTCACATCAACTTGTAAAGTTTAGTGAAAGTGTGAACTGTCGACCAAGTCGCCGCCTTACACACCTGGGAAACAGAAGCTTGACGTCAGAAAAAAGCCCAAGAGGCACCTCTTGCCCTGGTCAAATGTGCCGGGAAACGGAGGCGCCTGACCCTTCATGGCGTAAGCCTGATCGCGATCTGTCGGATCCACCTAGAGATGGTGGCCGACGAGACCGCTGGGCCCTTCTTGGGACCAGCCACTGAAACAAACAGCGAGTCTGAACTCCGGAACGGAGCAGTAACAGACAAGTATACTCTCAGAGCTCGGACAACGTCCAAGGAATGCAATGTCGTCTCCTTAGGATTGACGGATGAGGAAAGAAGGATGGCAGTATGTCTTCCTTGAGATAAAAGGTCGAAACAACCTTAGGAAGAAAAGAAGGCTGCGGAAGCAGCACCATCTTATCCTTGTGGAAGATCAGATAGGGAGCCTTGGCTGACAAGGCTGCCAGCTCAGAAACCCGTCTTAACTGACATAACAGCAGCCACCAAAAGGACCACTTTCTGAGAAAAAGTGTCAACAAGGGAATCTCCCTGATGTTCTCAAACGGTGGTTTCTGAGGCACCTAGAGGCCATGCTATTAAAGCCATTGACTGTAAGCAGGATGGCATATGGGACCCTGCGACAGCAGGTCCTCTCCTAGCGGTAGACGTCAGAAGGACGTCTGCTACACAAGCCCCATGGAGGTAGTGGAGGGTGGACTGGAGGGGCCGCCAGCCAAACCCCATGTATAAACGTTCTCACTAGAGAGTGAGCCACCAGGGGTCGTTAAAAAAAGGAAAGGAAAGAAAAAGCAGATGTGGCGCTGGTCTATTGGAGCCCTGTGAATAATAAAAATACATTGGGGTATCTGTACCCCTCCTTAATAATTGTGATAAAGAATATACAAGTGAACACACTTGTGCAATTAATATATGTGCAAAAATCAATGTATGAAATAAATAAAATAAATAAATAAAATGCAGTCCTCTTCAATTAGTGCTATAAATATCCTTAGAAAAGAGTCCGAATGGAAAACATACAAAGGAAATATCCAATCAGGTTATTCAGGTGCTGTAAAAAGGCTGCTTGGTGCCTAGTTTGAAGGAGCCGTGATCACTGCAAACTGTGCGCTTACAAAAACCGCACTCACCAGATATTACCCCCCCTCTTGGGGTATGATGCCTTCACAGTGTGGGCCACTGTGTAAGCTCTCTGGCAATTGCTCGTCCCTCATCTCTTGATGGTATTATTGCTCAATAATGGCCCATGTATATGCAAAAGGAAGGGAGCCCCAGATGGTGTGATAACGTTTTAAAATCGTATTTATTTATAAAACACAGCTTGGATACTCACATTTAGACAAAGTAAAAGCATGCAATCAACGCTGACACTCTGGTCAGGCAACAGGAAGCGGTGACGTTCGGGGGGCGTGTTCTACCGGTTTCGTCATGTGACTTCTTCTGGAACACTAGAGTGTCAGCGTTGATTGCATGCTTTTACTTTGTCTAAATGTGAGTATCCAAGCTGTGTTTTATTAATAAATTAGATTGTAAAACGTTATTACACCATCTGGGGCTCCTTTCCTTTCTCTTATACATGGGCCATTATTGAGCAATAACACCATCAAGAGAAGAGGAACAAGAAATTACCAGAGGGCTACACAGTGGCCCACACTGAAGGCATCATACCCCAAGAGGGGGGTAATATCTGGTGAGTGCGGTTTTTGTAAGAGCACGGTTTGCAGTGATCACGGCTCCTTCAAACTAGGCACCAAGCACCCTTTTTACAGCACCTGAAAAACCTGATTGGATATTTCCACAAGGGACTCTTCCACAAGGGACTCTTCCACAAGGGACTCTTCCACAAGGGACTCTTCCACAAGGGACTCTTCCACAAGGGACTCTTCCACAAGGGACTCTTCCACAAGGGACTCTTCCACAAGGGACTCTTCCACAAGGGACTCTTCCACAAGGGACTCTTCCACAAGGGACTCTTCCACAAGGATTTTTATAGCACCAATTGAAGAGGACTGCATTTTTATTTATTGCATATATTTCATACATTGATTTTTGCACATATATTAATTGCACAAGTGTGTTCACTTGTATATTCTTTATCATGATTATTAAGGAGGGGTACAGATACCCCAATGTATTTTTATTATTCAATTTATAGCAATTGAGGGCCCTGAGATCCAAGATTGGACGAACCCCCTCTTTCTTCAGCACTACGAACAGATTAGAGTAGAACCCCTGAACCCGTTCCTGTACTGAAACAGGAAGGACCACCCTGCATATCAGCAGGCCTTGAACCGCCCCATATAGGGCTCCGACGAGTCGTCTGAAGCTGGCGGTTTAGAGGAAAAAAAAAATCTGTTTGGTAGGCAAGCGAAACCAGGGACGCCTCGGTCCCTCAGCAGGTGCTTTATCGGTATGGGGCCACTAACTTGCCACACTAGGCAGACGAAAGAACTGCTTATGCGCGGTTGAAAGAGGGCCCTTTGCCTATGGCATGTCTCCTTACCCCTTTTTGGATTGCGGGAGCAGCATGCTCTTACCTCCTGTGGCATCCTTAATGAGGTCATCCAGAGAGGCTCCAAAAAGACGGTCACCCTTAAAGGGCAGGTCCAATAAGGCCTTCTTGGAAGTTTTTGGTCTGCAGACAAGCACTTAGCCAAACCAGGTGGTGTAACACCACCGCATAAACCGAGGCTCTGGACAGCAAGTGGATAGTATCCATGTCTGACTCGCAGACAAACTTAAGGCCCTGTAACAACTGGTCGGCCAAAGCTACCTCGTCCAGAGGAGCCTCCCGTGTCTTTTACCCCTGGAGTAGCATCTTTGCCCACTCAGTAAGTGTCTGAGACACCAAAGCCCCAGCCATTGCTGGACGCACCACTGAGCCCACTACTGTGTATAGGTAGCGAGCGATTGTCCGCAGGGTTCCTGAAGACAGGAGCCCCTTCCACTGAACTTGTGGTTACTTGGTTAAGTCTGGTCCACTATCGGGGGGAGAGGTCAATTTTTTCAGGAAACTTTCCTCAAAGGGTTACCGGACCGCCAAATTTTTTGGGGCCGAAAAAGCCTTCAGTGGTTTTCACCACTCCTTGTATAAAAGTTTATCAAGATAAGACATACAAAAGGAAACACCTTGGCACTGCGGGCCGGCTTACGGAACCCAAAGGGACCCGCTGGCTCTGCTGCTTCTGCAGAATTCTCCAACTTTAGCATAACCCGCACTGCGGTGATAGATACCAAGCCTTTTCACATGCTGACCCGGACCTGGAGTCATCCTCGCTGTCCGACCGGTCATGGTCCGCGGTCTCTGATGCATCAGAATCAGGGCCATGAGCCCCAGCTGGGCCTGGCTCTGCATCAGAATTATCCCCAGAAGATGGCGGGGAAGGGGTGCTTCCTACTCCCAGTATTTCCACGCGCCACTTCCACCTTGGCAACAGAAGCCTCCAGGATCGTCGACATAGCGTCCACTGATATAGCAGGGGCACCAGTTGCCAACTCAGGTGTTTCAGAGGAAAAAACGTTTGCTTCTTATGTCATGCTGACCCACGCGCCTGACACCCACAGGGACTCCAGGCAAGGTATCAACAGCCCACCCTCCTACCTGCTACAGAGATGCAGGGTCTCCCAGAGGACTCACCACCCTTAGAACGGTCACCGTTACTGTTGCCGTCTGCTCCCGCCTGAGATGCTCTCCCACAGCTGCCTTTGTCAGTCTGATCCTCCGTCAGCGTGTGTCTGTATATTGAGCGCCTGTAGAATGCACCCTAAAGGCCAAAGACTTGCACAAAATGGCCTCCGAGCGGCCGTGCTGAAGAACGGCGTGGACCACAAGAAAATGGCCGTAAAGCAGTCGACAGAGGCCAAAGCGGGAGCGGACCACAAGAAAATGGCTGCCGAGCGGCGATAGATCCATACAGGCGCTGACCACAAGAAAATGGCTGCCGAGCGGTAGACAGGGGCCAAAACAGGCGCGAACCACAAGAAAATGGCCGCCGAGCGGCAGATAGAGCTAGCAGGCGCGGACCACAAGAAAATGGCTGCCGAGCGATAGGTAGAGGCCAAAACAGGCGTGGACCACAAGAAAATGGCCACCGACAGCATGGAGGGAGAAACACACAGGCAAGCAGAAAAACTGACATTTCCAATGACAGCCATACAGCGCAGTTCCCGCTCCAGATGGAGCCCCCAGCCTAGCTCACAGAGCCCAGGGAGGAGGGAAGGCAGGGAGAGAGGAAAGAAAAGGGT
The DNA here is from genome assembly GCA_029206835.1 of Rana muscosa. Lineage (NCBI taxonomy): Eukaryota > Metazoa > Chordata > Amphibia > Anura > Ranidae > Rana > Rana muscosa. The sequence continues at coordinate 499,933,108 of CM055118.1, read as the reverse complement.
AAAACCACTTACTCATATACATGCCCTGGAGCACGAAGCTCACCGGCCACCCGTGGAGCAACGGGCATGCCGTGGAAAACCCAGCGCGTAGCTAGGGTTGGCACATGCTCGATGGCCGGAAACTGGGGAGACTACAAGGATCTGGGATCCAGCCTGTCACCCAGTCGGCAGTTGATCACAGGAACAAGAAACGTAGAAAAAAAAAAAAAAACCCTCGGACCTATGGGCCCGAAGGGAGCCATGTCCTTCTCCTATGCTAGGCAGAAAAGAACTGATCTGCTTGGTGCAGGCTGAGGGGATATAGCCAGTAGGACCACACCCTGGGTGGGGCTGTTCAGCTATGAAGTTAACACTTTTTCTGCCTAGTCACTCCTGAATGAAGGCCAATACCCACTTTGTCAAGATTGAAGCGGTGTCCGTTCATGAATGAAAGAGAAAAGCCCTTAACCCTAAGGCAGCCTGTAGACGGTGCAAATTTCTTTCCTGCAACCACAGGAACAAAATTTGCATGATTCTCCCAACACAGACAGGGGACTCCCTCCCGCTGAGACAATGTATTCTCCTGGAGGGGGAAGACATCTCTGCCGGGAAAAGACAGTGATTATTGCTAGTGGCTATAGCAGCTGCCAGCGATAAGCGCAAGTAAATCTGGCAGACTGGTTGTACTCTTGGTACATTCAGCCTGCCCATACGGTTCGAATCTTGGACTGTGCCCTAATTTAGGGCAGCCTTCCTTAACCCTTTCACCCTAGAGAGTTACTCTTAAAATAATTTTGATGTTTCGGGAAACGACTGCCAAAAAAACAAACAAAAACATACCTACAGGTCATGACACAAACATGATCAGCAAGTCGCAAAACATGTTAATAGTAGTGACAAAGAAAATATGACAAAACTAGGGGTGCCCAACAATGCAACTCTGCTCTATATGGCAGTAATAACTAATGAAAATTGTAGACTCCTTTTACACTAGTTTTCAAAAGGAAAAATGTCTCCTAAGGCTGATCATAAAGGATTAAATTTTTTTTTTTTTTACTTTCAACCGGTGGGTTGAATAAAAAAAATTAAAAAAATGAACAGATTCCCTCATCCACACATGCAATGTGGATGAGCAAATCACTGCCACGGAGCTATAATAATGCCCGCCCTGTACTGCGCAGGCACAGCGCTTGCGCAGTACGGAGCCACTGAAAGTGTCCGAACATCGTAACTTAGGATCAGCTGTTCACAGCGCCTGCACTCAAAAAACGACATTGTGCCACACGCTCCCGATGCTCGTGCAACTCTGCAAGGGGCGGATATATTCATGATGGGAGCGTGTGAGGGGCGGATGGCAACAGAAGGGGGCGTATTTTGTAATGATTGACAGTGCTGTTAAGATGGGGCGGAATTTGTCATGAAATGCAAACACAACTCAAACACATCTCCTAAACAAATATATCTCTGCTATTCTTCCTTCACGTGTTGCCCCAGATTTGTTTAGATGTGTTTGAGTTTCGTGTCAAATTCTGCCCCCATCTTATCCATCATTACTGAATACGCCCCCTTCTGTTGCCATCCACCCCTCACACATGCCCATCATGAACAAGTCCCTTGCAGACTTGCACGAGCATCGGAATTGTATTCCAATGTTCGACGGCTTTCGGCTGCGCATGCTCAGTACAAGGCGAGCATTATTCGACAGGGGGCATTTTTCGTCACAACACCGGCTATAGATTGACTTGCGGGCTACCAGCCTATGCATGGATCAAAATTTTGACCGCTTCCCGCTGAATTGGCTAAATTTCAATCCACGTATGGCTGCCTTTACTTGGTCAGTGGAAAAAAGCCCCCATATCAATTGGGGAGAAGTGTAGAAGTGACCCCCTAACATTGGATGTCAGTGAAATTTTTTTTTTAGGTAGGAGATCAATCTGCCAGTGCTCAAGGAACCCCAAGCAACCTCCGTGAAAGAAGCTGCAGAGTTTAACCGATTTCTGGTTGAGAAAGCCTGCTTTAGGGAACCAGTTCGATCTCTGAATCTGTAGAATTCTGGCCTAATCGTAAAGTGGATTTTCATCCTTCCTCTCATTTCAGATACTTACCCACCCAGCAGATCCAGCGTTGTCCAGCCGAGATCCTCTTCTCTTCTGGCAGCAATTGGTCCTGCGCCACCATGTTTTGGTGTGACATCGAGAGGCTGCCAGCTGTTCCAGGTTCAGCCGTTGAGCCTCCCAATGACCTGCTGCTGGGTCTGTCCCCACCTCCTTTACTGAATAAAAAATTATGCTACCTGGGATATACATGACACGCATATGCCAGGAGGCAAAGAGTACAGTGCAAGTCATGCAAGGGAGGTGGGACTAGGCATTTCTTTTTTTTTTTTAAAGTGCCATTTGTGTAGAGGACAGAGAAGGGGTGGAGAGAAATTAAAGTTTTTGAGGGTGAAGATTGGCTTAAAAAGGCTCTCCCCCACCAGAACCTATACTAACGAAATCAGGCTACTCCCATCTGGTCACCCCACATTAGATCTCCCCCTAGTGACTGCAGGGGAACAAAAAAAGTGTTCAATAACGGGTGGTAATGCCCGAGCGAGGACATCACCCATAGGCTTACCATGTCCCACTCATTGTAGATGCTCCCTTCTCTCTCCTGCTGCCAGGGGAGCTGACCACGTGACCGGACCAGAGCGGCCTGAAAATAGGCAAGTTTATACATTTTTCTTGCACAGGTTAGTAAGTATAGGTGTTAGGCGGGGAGGGAGAGTAACCCCCCCCAAAAAAAGAAGAAAACTAAGATCCTGTTCATTTAAGGCATGAACAGAACAGTGCTTGTGCTGTGCAATTCTTCTCTTCCTAACCTGTTGATCCTGCCAGTTCCTGTGTCCCCCTGCTGACCACGATAATCATGGCTGCTGAGCCCTGACTACCGTGGTCAGTCTAAGTGCCCCCTCATCCGCAGCCTTAGTCTCTCCCCCCTCCCTCTCTCTGTCAGCACGAGAGCGTTGCCTCCCGGCCCCTCCCACCTCTATTCCGCTGCATAGTCCAGCACATTTCAATGCATCTAATGCACATATGCAGCCATTAACAAAAAACTGTGTTGGAAATGAAAAGGCTAAATACCGTAGCTGTGCGGTCACGTGATCCCCCTGTGCTGGCTGGCCTCGATCTATGGAGAGAAGCAGGAGGGGGCAGGGATTCACCTCTGCTGGCCGGCTGACGTCACAGGGGACTCTTGGCCCCCTCCTGTTTCTCTCCATAGATCAAGGCCGGCTGGCTGGCCAGCACAGGGAGATCACGTGACCGCACAGCTGCAGTGTCAGAAACGGTATTTAGCCTTTTCATTTCTAAAAAAACTGTTTTGTTAAAGGCTGCATATCTGCATTAGATACATGTAAAGTCACATAGTGACTTTAACATCTCTTCACATCTAAAGAAGTTCAGATTACACAGAAGAAATCCAGATGGCTGCACTTCTTGAAAAGTTTTATCATAAAATATGACACATGGACATTATGCAGTAGTAGGGGACCAAAAGAGCATGACACTTTTCGTACCCACCTGGTGCTTAGTTGCAACCTCAAAAGAAGAGCAATTCAATTAGGCTTAATTCAAATGCTTTGAAACAAGCGTCAGGAAAGACCGGGGAACTACCCACCAATCACACATAGAAACAGCATGGACACATCCATAACCTGTTATCTATAGTCTACTAATTTTTCCCAGTCTGTATCAAGGGCCAAGCAGAGTAAAAACGTGGCATTCCACCTTAGTAATTCAGATCTCTACAAATTGTATAGCGACTCAAATAATAGGAAGTTATCCTTTATCTTCTCCATTTCCATCATTAAGCATATATGCCCGTGTAAGTTAAAGGGTAACTCCACTTTCCTGGGGAAAAAAAATTGGCACAAAAAAAAAAAAAGTGTATACAATAGCGACACGTCACATTGTAAGTGAATGGTATTAAAAATTACCTTTCCCTTTCAACCTGCAGCTCTATAATTTTATGTAAAATTCAATGCACTATGGCTACCTGGAGGCGTTCTGTACACAGGTGGTGTACATAAAACCCCCCTGATAAGTAATTTCTTGCTTGTGTGATTGGCTCACTGATTTTCTCAGAAATCTGCACTTGAATACCAGTCAGATTTTGAGCATCCCCTGCAACAAGGGAAATCACGTCTAAAGGGATGCAGACCCTGCCACCTCACCAGAGCCCTGCAGGTGGAGCAGCTGACTGATAATTATAAAACCATTCCCATAGAGGACTCACTGAGCACATGGATACAGCCAAACAGCCATCCCCTTCAAAAAAATAAATCTGCAACAAAGTTTGTTAAAATCCTTGCAATGTACATAGATCACCCAGAGGGGAAGGGTTTTTTTCTTAACAAAAGTGGAGTTACTCTTTAAATTACCTTAGGCACCTTCAGTTTTCAACAGGTGAACTGGTCATCCCATCAACTCTGTATATAAAAGACCGAAATGGTAAAAAAAATAAAACAAATACGTATAATATTATTATCCCTCTATCTTTTAAAAACTTAAGCCTTATATTTTTTATGTCATTACCATGACCCACTACCAACTAAACCCGGCAAGATAAATTTTCCGACTCCTGACAATCGCAGCGATACCACATATGTGTGCACGATTTGTTCTTTGCACCCGTAGTTGGGGCCAAGAAACAAAAATAGTACTTTTTTTGTCCTACCTAAACACACTGTCACTAAAGCTGGCCATAGATAGACCAGCCGAGATCCAATCCATGTATGGGCAGGCTGATTGTACCAAAGTTAAAGTGGTTGTAAACCCCCTTTTGCAACTTGCACCTACAGGTAAGCCTAGATTAAGGCTTATCTGTAGGTGCAAGAAATATCTCCTAAACCTACACGGTTTAGGAGATATTTGCTAAAAATGACATTGCTCCGTGTCTACGGCGCATGCGCGCCATAGACAACGGCGCATTCATGGGGTTAATCCCATTCACAAATCCGGCTAAGTCCCAGCATTCGACGACTTAGCCGGATTCGACGGCTCCCGCGCGCAGTCACGTCTTCGCCGCTCCAGCCAATCTCAGCGCCGGAGCGGCGCTGTGATTGGCTGGAGCGGTGATACCCGGAAGTAACCTTACGGCTATCGCCGCAGCGATGGCTGCGGCTGAAGAGGGAGAGGAGGACGGCTTCGGGGGCCCCGATCTAAGGTAAGTGATGCATAATCAGCTATTATGCTAGTCATATTAGCTCATTATGCCTTTCTCTTACAGGTGGTTTAAAAAAAAAAAATTTTATAGTGGTTTACAACCACTTTAAAACCCATCAACCAACATGTTTAATTTCTAGCATGCGATTACTGCCAGCACTAATCACTGTGCTCTCCTGGCAGGGACAGTTGCTCCAGACCCCCCCCCCCACTGATTGTGTTGATGGAGGAAGCGAGCAAAGGAAAGAAAAAAAAAAAAAAAACACATCTATGGCTTGTCTAACACTAAACACTGACACTGACACTAAATACAAAGCCTTAAACAGTGACCCCAACACCTGCACTCAAACTTGGTCAAGCACTGAACTGAACTGTCGGCCGCCCGAGCTGTGTACAAGGACAGCTGCGGGGGCTTTGATCGGAGGTGAGTATTACATAATGAGCTAGTATGGCATACTAGCTCATTGTGCCTTTGTCCTTTTCTTCCTCTTTAAAGATTACCATAAAAACATGGTGACACTGGGAGTGACTTAGACCGGCCATACACGGAGCAAATTTCTTTCCTGCAACCACAGGCTCTAGGAAAGAAATTTGCATGATTCCCCCCCCCCCCCCCCCCACCAACCAACACAGACAGCGACAGGGGAATCCCTACTGCCGAGTAATTGTCTTCTCCCGGCGGGAGGGCGAGGGGAAGCCGTCCCTTGGCAGAAGACAGCAATTATCACTAGAGGCTATGGCAGCCGCTTGCGATAATTGCAAGCAAATTCGGCAGGCTGGTTTTACCCAAGTTGATCGATCAACTTGGTACAGTCTGCCCATTAATGGTTTAAATCATAAACTGGCCGAGATTCGAACCGTCTATGGCCAGCCTAAGAAATGTTAGGCAAATTTTTTTTTTTTTTAAATAAGGATGAACAACCTCCAAGTAGTCTGCCTTCATATAGGTTATAAAACACATACATTTTAATGGATGCAAAAAAAGTCCATGAATGTGAGCAAAGGTAAACAAACACATGAACAAAGCAGGGAACCAAAACAGCCCAACGTTGCAAAAGATTACAAGCCATGAGAGGATTGTTCGTATATGAGGAAATCAGAATGACAGTCATGATACTGGTATTATGTAGTAGGGGGCAGCATGCAGACAATGATCCATGCAAGAGGCCTCACCTGCAGACACTGCTATCATGACATTAAGCAACATTTCTTTTTCTTTCGTTTTGGCTGAATCACCAAACAGAAACAGCAATGTGCGTCAGACATATTAAAAGCTCTTCCCAGAAAAAAAGTTAAACAAATTAGCAAATGAAATCAGACTATATACACACCCTAACATGAAACTCTGATAGCTCTTCTTCCAAATATTCATCATCCGTCTCTCCTTCCTCTCTCTGTACCCTAATGAGCGTAAATTCAGCACACTCCTGAAGGAAAAAATAAAAAAAGTGTATTTGTTATGCGATAAGAATGCTGAATGGAAGCAACAGGCATAAACCAATACCCCAACCACTGCACTCATGGATATCTCCATGCAGTTCAGGTTATTGTCAATAAGTACAGTATATATATATATATATATATATATATATATATATATATATATATATATATATATATATATATATATATATATATATATATAGAGACACACACACACACACACACGACTCTTCTGGGTAGAAGCACCCACCAATCAGGCAGAGAGACAGAATGGTGATCTGCCTTTGTAAACAAGGCAGATCACAGTTCTGACAGGAGGAAAGGGATGGAATATGTGTCCCTGCAAAGCAGTAAAAGTACCTCCCACAGTACACAAACACAGGTTAGGCACACAGTTAACCCTTTGATTGCCCCCGATGTTAACCCCTTCCCAGCCAGTGTCATTAGTACAGTGACAGTGCACATTTTTAGCACTGATCACTGTATTAGTGTCACTGGTCCCCAAAAAGTGTCAGTGTCCACCGCAATATTGCAGTACTGCTGATTGCGGTCATTAGTAGTATAAAAAAAAAAATCGAATAAAAATATCCCATAGTTTGTAGACGCTATAACTTTAGCGCAAAATCAATATACGCTCATTGGGATTTTAATTTTACTAAAAAGATGTAGCAGAATACATATTGGCCTAAATTTTAGAAGTCAATTTTTTTTTATTGGATATGTTTTATAGCAGTAAAAAATAAATAAAATAAAAAAAAGTTCAAAAATATTTTTTTCGTTTATAGCGCAAATAATAAAAAATAAAAATAAAAAAAAAACACCACGCAGAGGTGATCAAATACCACCAAAAGAAAGCTTGATTTGTTGAGGAAGAAAAATTAAATAATAAAAAAAAAAAAAGAAAAAAAGAAGGACATCAATTTTGATTACAGTGTCGCACGACCGCACAATTGTCAATTAAAGTAATGGCCTGGTCATAAAGGGGGGTAAATCTTCCGGGGGTCAAGTGGTTAATGTGCAAGTTCACATTTTTCACAAAAACTAAACAAGGTCAACCACCGTACAACATGTCAATGAGTTTTATTAGGCCTGCCCAGCTCTCCCCCTGAACTACAGAACAACGCTCCTATTAGTTATGGAGGTATCTGAAGTTGAAAAAAAATTAATAAGAAAGAAGAGGCAAAACATAGGGAGCGCGCAAGCATTGAAGAGATATCCTGAATATTTTCATTTTGCCCAGACATACCACTTTAAAGTGGTTGTAAACCCTGTAGTACTTTTTTTTTAAACCCACCTGCAAGACAAAGGCATAATGAGCTAGTATGACTAGCATACTAGCTCATTATGCATCACTTACCTTAGATCGGGGCCCCCGAAGCCGTCCTTGTCTCCCTCTCCAGCCATCGCTGCGGCGACAGCCGGAATGTTACTTCCGGGTATCGCCGCTCCAGCCAATCACAGCGCCGCTCCGGCGATGTGATTGGCCGGAGCGGCAAAGACGCGACTCCGCGAATGTGCGCGGGAGCCGTCAAATCCGGCTAAGACGGATTTGTGAATGGGATTAACCCTATGCGCGCCGTAGACAACGGTGCATTCTTTTTTGTAAAATCTCTCCTAAACGTGTAGGTTTTAGGAGATATTTCTTGCACCTACAGGTAAGCCTTAATCTAGGCTAACCTGTAGGTGCAAGTTACATAAGTGGGTTTACAACCACTTTAAGAAATCATCATCAAAAGGAAAACTGGCCCAAAATGTTAAAAAATAAATATAAATTCACGATGGGGCTCAGGTAAGTATTGGGGGGGGGGGTTGCTGCATTTTACATGAAGGTAAAAAACCTTGAGCCTTTAGAACCACTTTAACAAGAATGCACTTTTGTACAAGCGTACTTTCAGCATTTACAGACCTGCACAAAAGAAAAATCAATTAAAGTGGATGTAAAGCCGATTCATGAAATCGGACCTAGGCACATATATCTGTAGTGTTTACTTATCTCTCTCCAAAGCACTAAGTCTTGTGTCTTTCTGCTGCCCGGTTCTTCAGTTATCAGTATGATAACATCCGAAAAGCTCTCCAACAACCAAGATAAAACCAGCCTGAAATTTGTGTCGGGGATGGTGCACAGAAATAGATTAGCAGACAGCTGGTCTATTCACAGCACAGCTCTGCACATTTCTTCATTCCTCTGCCCATGTAAAAGGTGGGGGGGTGTTCCTTTCCTCCAATCAGCTGTCACACAGTGTAAACAGTTTCTAAACAGTAGAAAGTTGAAGACAGCAGATATACATTTAAAACTTATGTAGGGAGATATACGTTTCATCTCTCGTGTATCATCTGAGGCTGTTCACTTCACATCCACCTTAAGAGGACAAAGCTTCATTAGCATTGCCGGGCACCTTACATTAAAACCAATATGCCAATATGATGGGAGATGGGATGTATGGCCATGTAAGAAATGTGCTGCATGGGAAAACCAACAATTCTGACAAATTCTGATCTTGCAAGGTAAAACTGAAAAAAACAGCGTGGATGGCAAAAGGTAAGCTTGAAAGATACACTATATTCATTATGAAATGTAAATGAAGGGATTAGACGAGAAAAACAAACAAAAAAAAAAAAAACACCTCACCTCTCTGGTAGAATCTACAAGAGTAAGTTTGGCATCATCCTCTGTTCCCCAGGACTTTTGGGATTTCCAGACCAGGTCAGTGGGAGAACTGTGTAAGCCTCCAGCATCAGCAGCCCATATCTGTTATAATCACATGACAAATGCAAAATGATACTCTTAATACTGTATTAAAAAACAGACGAGCAACATTTATGGCGCTCATCTGCACAACAATCAAATGGCACATAATTAAATGCTGTTGAAGTCTGGCAGTTATAAGGACAGGCTGCACTATAATGACTGTGGGCCATCCGAGGGTATAACCTTTCTTACCATCAGTATGCCTCAGTTTATGATCATAGTTTTGCTACAGAACAGAGGGGTGGCACGAATACAAAAATCCTATTTTCAATTTCTTGTCCACCGGGGACACAAAACAAATAAAACCATTGGGACAGCCAAAATCAGTCCAACTGAGAAGTTAGTAACACTGAAAAAACAAAGAAACAAAAAACAAGAACTGGGAACCAGATGGTTTTCATCGCTTAAATAGTTGATCCTAAGCTTGGTGTATACTTGGTGTCCACTTCCTTTTCTTTTATGTCCAATGTCACCAGCAGGGATACCCCAGAAAGAGAATAACGCAATAATCTTGCAATACGTTTATTAAAAGATAGCGAATTGAAAAACATGTGCCAGTATACTCACATTTCCATGTGCCATGGAGCGGCACCCCCTTTATAAAGCCTGGTTATTTACAATCCTCGCCACTGCTCGTCTCTGAGCTAGCGTGCGTTCCACCTGAGCCAGACTTGACGTCAGTAAAGGACTCGGAAGTTCGGCCACTAGTCAGACCTCAATGTATTTCACTAGAAGGCATCAGGAAGTTTTTAATAAGCCATCTTTTAATAAATGTATTACACAATTATTGCGCTATTGTTCTCTCATTCTGGGACATCTCTGCTGGTGACATTGGACATAAGAGCAAAGGAAGTGAACGTCAAGCATACACCAAGCTTAGGATTAACTATTTAAGCAATGAGGGTCCTGGTGGCCCAAAGCCATCTGGTGAGTGCCCCCCTTACATTAGGTGGAGTGCCCCCCTTACATTAGGTGGTGGAGCACATCATTTAGGTGGAGTACTGTAAATTGAAAAAAAAGCATGCATCACTAATGCACATGTGGTGAAAAGAAAAAGTGGATTCGAAGATTTTGCCTTGCATAAATATTCGCTACTTTAAAGGACTTTTACATCATTTACAGTGAGGGAAAAAAGTATTTGATCCACTGCTGATATTGTACATTTGCCCACTGACAAAGAAATGATCAGTCTTTAATTTTAATGGTAGGTTTATTTTAACAGTGAGACAGAACTAAAAAATCCAGAAAAAAAAAAAAAAAATTGCAAAAAAGTTCTAAATTAATATGCATTTTAAGGAGTTAAATTTTTATTTGACCCCTTCGCAAAATAGGACTTTGTACTTGGTGGAGAAACCCTTGTTGGCGGCAATCACAGGAGGCAAGACGTTTCTTGTAGTTGGCCACCAGGTTTGCACACATCTCAGAAGGGATTTTGTCCCACTCCTCTTTACTAGGGATGAGCTCAGGCGTGTTCGCATTGAACTCGTGCAGAGCCCGCCAAGGAAGTCGGCACCGTCGGAACCGCGATGCGCTAATCACAGGCAGGGAGACATTTCCCGATCTCTGCAGCCGAGCATCGGGACAAGGTCTCCCTGCCTGTGATTAGCGCAGCGCGGTTCCGACGGTGCCTACTTCCTTGGCGGACTCTGCACGTGTTCAATGCGAACACGCCTGAGCTTATCCCTACTCTTTATAGATCCTCTCCAAGTCATTAAGGTTGTGGAGGCCGACGTTTGGTAACTTGAACCTTCAGCTCCCTCCACATTTTCTTTGGGATTAAGGTCTGGAGACTGGCTAGGCCACTCCAGGACCTAAATGTGCTTCTTCTTGAGCTACTCCTTTGTTGCCTTGGGTCATTGTCATGCCATCCACAACCCATTTTCAATGCCCTGGCTGAGGGAAGGAGGTTCTCAGCCAAGATTTGACAAAAGATAACCCCGTCCATCTCTTTTTTTTTTAAAGATATTTTTATTAAAGTTTTCCACAGACTGACAAAAAATAAAAATAAAAAACACAAATCACCGTACCAGATAGACTGGTCCGAAACGATAAGCAATATGCTCAGCCATAGAAAAATAAAGGAATATCAATATAAAAGGACATACAGTAGGCACACTGGTAAAAGGGCATGTATACCAATACGGGCACAACAAAGGTGGGGGTCTAGACACTAGAGATCCTTAGGCCACTGTCCATCTAAGGTTAAGCAAGGGTATTCCAGGTAGTGCTGAGAAAGAGTCAGTGGGCTAGCCAGCCACCTACCCCAAATTTTATGAAAGGTTTTGGTCCGTTTCCGGATTTCAAAAGTAAGTTTGTATAAACGGAATAGAATCATTAATACGTTTCAACCAAAAGGGATTTCAAAAGAGGTCTGTGCACCCTTCCAGGACAGTAGAATGTTTTTTTTTTTTAAACATAAAATATAGTATGCGGAGCAGGTCTCTTGGCATGCATTGATAGGTGTAAGTCACCAAAAACGCCTAGTAGGCAGTTCTTGGGGTGAATTATGTTTGGGAGGCCCAACGCTGAGGAAATAAAGGCACCCACCTCCTCCCAGAAGTCCCGAACTATCAGGCATGACCAAAAACAGTGCAAGAAATCAGCCTCCTGGCCACAACCGCGAAAGCAAGCGGCTGAGGGCAAGAGACCCATCCTGTGCAACCTCGCCAGAGTAAGATGGGTCTGGTAGAAAATCTTAAATTTGTACGATTCGGTCTCTGGAAGCAATGACAGAAGTTTTGTAGGTATCCCTAAATTCCGACCAATCCTTATCCTCCAAGGGGATGTCCATAGAGGTCCATTTGTCCTGAGCCTTGTGAAACCTGGGGTTAGAATCAGTCAGCAGGGTTGCATAATAAGTGGATACAAGTTTAGTGGGATCTGGTTGTCGGAGCAATTTTTCCAATGGTGGCAGGTCAGTGGGGTCTTTCAGGGAACCAAACTGGGCCTGTATAGCATGCCGAAGATGGTAGTAGTAAAATAAGTATGCGTTTGGTAGGTCAAAACCTAAGCGTAGTTGAGAGAAAGTTTTAAAGCCCTGGGCGTTGTATAAGTGACATGAGTATTTAACCCCCTTAGAGTACCAGTGATTGGGATCAGGAAGAGAGTACAGTTCCTGCAGATTAGGGTTGAACCACAGAGGGTTGTTGGGAGACTGCGACCAGGTATGCGTGGATACCTTCTTGACAATGTAACGGAAAGCTGAAAGGCAGGTGGCCAGTAGAGAGGTTCCGGGGCGTTCAGGGACCCGTCCTCTGTAGATATTATGCAGAGTCTCCAGGGAGGATGCTATGGCCCCCTCCGTGGAGGTACAGGCATTTTCCGGGACTGGACACAGCCAATCATGGATGTGCACCAACTGGGATGCTAAGTAATAGAGGAAGAAATTTGGAAATGCCAGGCCCGCCAAGTGTGCTGGTAATCTCAATGTTTCAAGTGCCACCCTGGGGGAGCCCCCTATTCACAGGAAAGTCGTGCATATTGTGTCTATGCGTTTAAAGATAGCTTTAGGAACCTTGCAGGGGGAGTTAGCAAGGATATAAAGAATTTTTGGTAAGTAAATATTTAGGACATTGGCCCTCCCCATAAGGTCCAATGACAAGTCCATCCACTGCTTGGCCAGCTCCTGAAGGCGGACCAATAGGGGATCAAGGTTATTGGTGATCTATGTAGATAAAAGGGGTTTGTACCACAACCCCAAAGTACCTAAAGGAGGACACCACCTGAAGTTTGGAATCTGGGTGAATCAGGGGGGGCACAGCTACGTCCAGAGGAAAAAGACTGGACTTATCCCAATTCACCCGAAAGCCTGAATAATCACCAAAGTTGGTAATCTCCATCAGCAAAGCCTGCAGCGACCCATCGGTATCAGCCAGATACACCAATGTGTCAATGTGTAATGAAATACGTTCTTCTATAGTGGCAATTGGGAGGCCCCTGATGGAGGGGGAGGAGCAGATACATACCGCTAGTGGCTCCATGGCCAGGGCAAACAAAAGAGGGGTGACAACGGGCACCCCTGTCGTGTGCCCCTAGTTATCGGAAAGGGTTCAGTGATAGGAGTTTACCCGCAACCGAGCCACCGGGGAAGCGTAAAGGCGTTTTACCCATGCTACCACCCGTGGGCCAAAGCCATACATTTGTAGTACCCGGAAAAGATATGGCCATTTCACACTATCAAATGCCTTGCATGTGTCCAAGGACACAATGGCATGAGTAGGAGGACAGTCGTGAGGATACTGCAGGTTGTGTAACAGCCTGCGAATATTCATTCTGGTGGACCTGCCGGGAATAAAGCCCCCTTGATCACTGTTAACTAGGGACGGTACTACATTATTTAAGCGGTTAGCTAAAAATTTTGGCCAGAATCTTAACGTCCACATTGATAAGAGAAATGGGACGGTAAGATTCGCATTTAAGTGGGTCCTTACGGGGTTTTAAAAGAAGCACAGAGCCTCCCGCATCGCTGGGGGGAGGACCCCAGCCTCTAAAGCTTTGTTATATGTCTGCAAAAGGAGGGGGCACAAAAGGTCTTTAAAGTTGTTTATACCATTCGGTCGGGAAACCATCTAGCCCAGGGGTCTTATGAGCAGGCATTTGTGAAATGACTGCAGCAATCTCCTCTACCGAGATAGGTGCCTCCAACATATCCCACCCCTCAGTAGACAAGGAAGGGAGAGATATGTCAGCCAGGTAATCAGTCAGTTGGGTGTCATCATAATCAACCCTAGAGGTATATAGATCTTTATAGAAACAGAAAAAGGAATCCAAGATATCCCCTGGGTCGTCACTGATACAGCCTTGGGTAGTAACGATACGTGGGATGGAGATGGGGGGAGTGGTCAGGTCTAGTCAAGTATGCCAAGAGACATCCAGCTTTATTGCCATGTTCAAACGATTTCTGAGTAACGTGTAACATGTGTTTTTGCGTGAGGTCCAGCAGGCGGAGTTCATACTCCCTGCGGCACTGTAACCATGTCTCTCTCGTGTCAGAGGCAGGGTTAGAAGCGTAATCAGACTCTGCACTCACCATAGCAGTCTCAAGCTCCTCAGTAAGCATTCGGTTATTTTTGAGCAAGACAACCTGTGATGGACATGAAGGTGCCCCTCAGGGTGGTCTTAAACGCATCCCATTCAGTGGGGGGGATCCACCTTCCCCAAGTTGTCTCTCCAGTAGTTTGCAATGCCCTGCTTACATTCACCCTGCACGATTTCGTCCTCCAGCCAGTAGAGACCGAGTGCCGAAAACCGAGGGGGGATATAAATATTTACCAGGGTAAGTGTCACTTTAGAAATCTGTAAGGTGAGAATAATGAACCTCCCCTCAGGGTCAGTTTTAACCTGAAGTGTCTCAGTGGGGAGAGAGTCAGCCAATAGAATCGAAACTCCCCTGGAGTAATTAGTATAAGTGGCATGGTAGGAGTTGGACAACCAATGGCGTTTTAAGGCCCTCGTTTTAGAGCCTGTAAAATTCATTTATTTATTTATATATATATATATATATATATATATATATATATATATATATATATATATATATATATATATATATTGTGACAGCAGGAAGGTAAAGTCACCTGGTTGCATCCAGGGGGGTAGATATATTTCTCCCAGATTCAGGCTTTATGCCGACTTATACAACTAGGGAGTTGATGAAGCCCAGCTGAGGCTAGTGGGCTCATGAATGACTCATACCTCTAGGGAGAGTGCTGGGCGTCGTGAGGCAGGGAGTTGATGAGACCAGCTGAAGCTTGTCAGCTCATTTAGGCCTCTATAAGAACTCCCAGATTCATTAGGTGTTAGCTCATGCCTGGAACCAGACCTGTGTGGACTGTCTAGGGAGAGTGAACCCCTGTGCGGTGAGGCAAAGCCTGTGTGGCTATTTGTTTGGACTTTTACTAAACCAGGGACTTAGGGACTAGGACAGCACCAGGCTGATCCCAGTTGTTAGTTTAGGAAACCTGCATGTTTAGTCAGAGGTCAAACTGACCAGGATTTATTTTGTTTATGTTTCTTTTTGGCTTTGCTGTGTTTTTGTCACTGTACATAGAGAAATAAACCGCACCTTTTGATTTTGAAAACCACAACCTCCGTCTGCTGGCCCTGTTTTTGTGTGGGGAGCCCAACCAGGGGGTCACACACACCCGCTACCGAGTTAACCCCCTCACAGTTGGTGGAGAACCAGTGGCAGTTTTTTTTAAGCCAGCATGGAGGAGATACTGAAACAGCTGGCTCTAGCAAATGCCAATCAACAGCAGACAAATGCAGGTTTGCAAAGGAGCCTTGCAGCCCAGCAGCAAGCTCATCAACAAGCCCAGCAGCAATCTGAGGCCCGCTTCATAGACCTGTTACAGAAGCAAGAGCAGAGACTACAACAAATGGAAGCAGTAATGCAGCAACGTCCGCAGACCAGTGAGGAAAGCCGTCCCACTAATACCGCGTCCTTTGGGGTGAGTCGTTTATTGACAAAAATGACTGGAGAGGATGATCCAGAGGTATTTTTGACCACATTTGAAAGGACTGCTGAAAGAGAAAAGTGGCCTGAGGAGCAGTGGGCTGGACTGGTGGCTCCTCTGTTAACTGGTGAATCGCAGAAGGCTTACTATGACCTAGAGCCTGACCAAGCAAAAGACTATGATGCTAAAAGCTGAAATATTGGCAAGGCTGGGTGTCACCCTGGCTGTCCGGGCTCAGCGTGTGCATAACTGGACTTTCCAGCTTGGAAAACCCCCCAGGTCTCAAATGTATGATCTCATTCACCTGAGCAGGAAGTGGCTACAGCCAGAGACTTTGTCCGCACCAGAGATTGTGGAACGTGTTGTAATGGATCGGTTTTTGAGAGCTCTTCCTACTGCCATCCAAAAGTGGGTAAGCCATGGAGACCCAGAGACGGCCGGTGGTCTTGTGGATCGTGTAGAGAAATACTTGGCTACAGAGAACCTGACGGCCTCTTCCAGAGACTCTCGGACTTTCCACCCTAAGACCAGACCATCCCCAGGGGCGGATAAGAGGATTCCAAGGGGTGAGGGTGGAGAGAGTGAGAGGGTGGGAGCTCTACCCAAAGTTTGGCGAGAACAGCCTGGGAAGTCAGGGGCTCAAGAGGCAGCCAAATGGATTGTTTGCTACCGCTGCCGGCAAGCGGGACATATTGCAGCAAATTGCCCGGTTGTGGAGGAACCCATGCAATGTGACTTTCTGATGGACAGACGTCAGTCGCTGTGTGCGACAGTCGCATGCACTGCCATTCGGGGAACTGAGAAACATTTATGCAAAATGTGTATTAATGGTAGAAATGTTGTGGTATTACTGGATTCAGGTAGCCTTGTGACCCTGATAAAGGCTGAATTAGTTAAAACAGAGGTCTCTGGGAATAGCAAGGTAGCTGTTATTTGTGTGCATGGGGACACCCGAGAGTATCCAGTGACTACAGTGTGTTTCGAGACCCCCAAAGGTACCCTCTCTCATCCAGTGGGGTTAGTATCTCAATTACCGCATGATGCCATTGTGGGAAGGGATTTTCCGAAGTTCTGGGAACTGTGGGATGATCCTGAGCCCCCCACTGGTGCCCCTATGTACCAGGAATGTGATAGCCAGAACTCCTCTGAGAGTGGTGAGGACTCTCCAGAATTTCCCTTGTCAGTATTGGCAGGGGAGACTCAAGAAACTGGAGAGGAGCCCACCTCCTCAGACGAAAACCTACCGTCTGTGGAGTTTTCTGATCTGGAGGTTCACAGGGAAAATTTTGCCACAGAACAGTTAAAAGACCCCGCCCTAATAAAGGCACGGGAAAACGTAGTGGAAATAGATGGCGAGTTAGTGAACCCAGATAATACCTGCACTTACCCATACTTCAGCGTAGAGAAGGACCTACTGTATCGGGTGGCAAAAAGGGCAGAAGAAACCGTTGAGCAGCTTGTGGTGCCCAAACCTTACAGGAAGTTGGTGTTGGAGTTGGCCCATGGGCACATTCTTGGAGGTCATCTGGGGACAGAGAAAACCCGAGAGAGGGTATTACAGAGATTCTATTGGCCTGGGGTGATGAAGGACATAGAAAATTATTGTTCCTCCTGCCCTGTGTGTCAGAGGTCGGCCCCGATGCCACATTTCCGTAGCCCGCTGGTCCCTCTACCCATCATTGAGGTCCCGTTTGAGAGAATCGCAATGGATTTGGTAGGTCCTATAATCAAGTCCGCTAGGGGGCACCAGTACATATTGGTTATAATGGACTATGCCACCCGTTATCCAGAAGCGATCCCTCTCAGAAATACCTCGGCCAAAACCATAGCCAAAGAGCTATCTCTTGTTTTTAGCCGGGTGGGTATTTGTAAAGAACTGCTTACGGACCAAGGTACACCCTTTATGTCCCGGGTTATGAAAGAGCTGTGTAAATTGCTCAAAGTGACGCAATTGCGTACATCTGTGTATCACCCCCAAACCGATGGGCTGGTTGAAAGATTCAACAAAACCCTAAAACAAATGTTGAAGAAAGTGGTGGATAGAGATGGAAAGGATTGGGACTGTCTACTTCCTTATTTGATGTTTGCTATTAGGGAGGTGCCCCAATCCTCTACGGGATTCTCCCCCTTTGAGTTAGTGTATGGGAGACACCCAAGAGGGCTGTTGGATATTGCCAAGGAAACTTGGGAAAGTGAGAGTTCTCCCCACAGGAGTGTGATTGAGCATGTCGCCCTGATGCAAGATCGAATTGCACAGGTAATGCCCATCGTGAAGGAACATTTGGCCCAAGCGCAGTTGGCACAGCAGAGAGTGTACAACCGTGGAGCAAAGACCCGTACCTTTTCCCCGGGGGATAGGATATTGGTACTTGTCCCTACGGTTGAAAGTAAATTCCTTGCCAAATGGCAAGGCCCCTACGAGATAATGGAAAAAGTGAGCGAAGTGAATTACAAGGTCAGACAACCAGGAAGGCGAAAGCCCGAACAGATATATCACGTTAATCTGTTGAAAGCCTGGAGGGATAGAGCATCCCTAGTCGCAGAAACTTGGTCACCAGCTCAAACTGGTTGCGTGATTCCGGAGGTTGGAATAGCAGCCACCTTGTCACAACCCCAACAACAGGAGGTTAAGGAGTTTGTGCTTCGCAACAAGGAGGTGTTCTCTGAGCTGCCGGGACAAACATCTGGGGTAGAGCATGATATTATTACCCCGCCCGGTGAAAGGGTGAAGTTAAAACCCTATCGGATCCCAGAGGCCCGACGGGAGGCAATACGGGAGGAAGTACAGAAAATGCTGAACTTAGGGGTAATAGAGGAGTCCCAAAGTGATTGGTCTAGTCCCATTGTGTTGGTGCCTAAACCGGATGGGAGCTGGCGATTTTGTAACGATTTTCGTCAGTTGAACAAAGTTACAAAATTTGACACCTACCCCATGCCACGTATAGATGAGTTGATCGACCGGCTGGGAACAGCCCGATACATGACGACTCTTGACCTCACAAAAGGGTATTGGCAAATTCCCCTGGCCAAGTCGGCCAAAGAGAAAACCGCATTTGTAACCCCAGACGGGGCGTTCCAATATAAGAGAATGCCGTTCGGGTTACAGAATGCGCCGGCCACATTCCAGCGGAAAATGGACCAGATACTGAGGCCCCATCGGAAGTATGCTGCGGCTTACCTGGATGACGTAATTGTCCATAGCACAGATTGGGCCTCACATCTGCCAAAAGTGCAAGCAGTCCTAGACTCTATCCGGGAAGCGGGGTTTACGGCTAACCCCAAGAAGTGTACCATTGGGCAGGAGGAGGCCAAATATCTTGGGTACACCATTGGCAGGGGAGTAATAAAACCCCAACTCAACAAAGTCGAGGCCATCCAGAGTTGGCCACGTCCCAACAGCAAGAAGCAGGTACGAGCCTTTCTGGGAATCGCGGGTTATTATCGGCGCTTCATTCCCCTCTTTGCTTCTAAGGCTGTGCCCCTAACCAACCTGACGAAAGGGAAAGGGTCGGTCATGATTAAATGGACCCCCGAGGCGGAGGCAGCATTCCAATTCTTGAAACAAGCCTTATGTAGCCAGCCAGTGTTGTACTCACCCGACTTCTCTAAAGACTTTGTCGTACAAAGTGATGCGTCAGATGTGGGGTTAGGAGCAGTATTGTCCCAGGTCTGGAACGGGGAAGAGCACCCAGTCATTTACCTCAGCAGGAAGTTGAAGTCCCATGAGGTAAATTACGCCACGGTTGAAAAGGAGTGTTTAGCGGTGAAGTGGGCTCTAGATTCCCTTCGGTACTATCTGCTAGGTAGGCACTTTGACATGGTTACGGATCACGCTCCGTTAAAGTGGATGGCTCAAAACAAGGAGACAAATAGAAGAGTGAATAGGTGGTTCCTGGCCCTACAGGAATTCAACTTCACAGTAAAGCATCGCCCTGGCGTTCAAATGGGGAATGTGGATGCTTTGTCTCGAGTACATGAATGCCTGATTGCTGGTGTTCCAACCCCAAGGTTAAAACAAGAGGGGGGGGTATGTGACAGCAGGAAGGTAAAGTCACCTGGTTGCATCCAGGGGGGTAGATATATTTCTCCCAGATTCAGGCTTTATGCCGACTTATACAACTAGGGAGTTGATGAAGCCCAGCTGAGGCTAGTGGGCTCATGGATGACTCATACCTCTAGGGAGAGTGCTGGGCGTCGTGAGGCAGGGAGTTGATGAGACCAGCTGAAGCTTGTCAGCTCATTTAGGCCTCTATAAGAACTCCCAGATTCATTAGGTGTTAGCTCATGCCTGGAACCAGACCTGTGTGGACTGTCTAGGGAGAGTGAACCCCTGTGCGGTGAGGCAAAGCCTGTGTGGCTATTTGTTTGGACTTTTACTAAACCAGGGACTTAGGGACTAGGACAGCACCAGGCTGATCCCAGTTGTTAGTTTAGGAAACCTGCATGTTTAGTCAGAGGTCAAACTGACCAGGATTTATTTTGTTTATGTTTCTTTTTGGCTTTGCTGTGTTTTTGTCACTGTACATAGAGAAATAAACCGCACCTTTTGATTTTGAAAACCACAACCTCCGTCTGCTGGCCCTGTTTTTGTGTGGGGAGCCCAACCAGGGGGTCACACACACCCGCTACCGAGTTAACCCCCTCACAGTATTATATATATATATATATATATATATATATATATATATATATATATATATATATATATATATATATATATACACATACATACATACATACACACACACACACACACACACACACACACACACACACACACACACATGTATATATATACATATACACATACACACACACTTTCTAGCAAAAAAATAAATACAGATTTTAAGCAAAAAGTGTCAGAAAAAGTGTCACTTAGTCTTTAAGTGGTTAAACTGCCCTCATTTGCAGACCGAAGTTCATACCATTGAGCTAAAAGAACCAAAATTATACAATGTTTCTTTTTATCTCAGCACTGAGCAATGTTGCGATACGGCTCTGCACTTGTTTAACATGAATAGTGGAAATGCCGAATTAAATCTGAATCCAGAATTAAATCCAGAATTAAATCTGATTTTTTATCAATTAATCTTGCAGCTCTACCTATAGGCAAGCCTTATTATAGGCTTACCTATAGGTAAAAGTCAACCAAGGGAGTCCCACTTTAAAAAACAAACACATACATACTCACCTAGGTTGATGCTGCAGCTACCCGATGCTGCAGCTACCCTCCTCCGCCCCTACACAGAGATGAGCAATCAAAAAACAGCAGATCGCTCAGTCTTCAGTGAGCTGGAGACTGTCAGTCAGTGGTTCTCCGATCTGTCCCTCCAGCACTCACTGGAGCACTGGGCTGTAAAGGGGACCAGAGCGGCTGGCTCAGGCACCTGGGTAGATCATGACATTAAAAGGGATCTCTTCAGAGTTTGGACCAGCTGAGTGACGTCACCTGACAGTGGACTTTAGCCCATTATCAGCTGAACACAGGTCACAGGAGTACAAAAGAGCTTGGGCCCTACATCTCCTTAAAGCCCCTGTTCATATTGAAGCAACCTGCCATGCGATTTGAGGTCAAATTTCATGACAAGTTGCACCCTATTGCTGCCAATCGCACTGTTCAAAACAGTGTGACGCCGACTTTGCAGTGCCGCACCAATTTGCAAAAGAAGTTCCTGCACTACTTTTGCCGATTGCAACTTGAATAGATATGCGTGTGTGAAGCCGCACAGATGTCTTCCAAGTCGCATGACATGCGGCTTTGAAATTGTGCGGTTTTTAGGTGAAGTCGCATAATTTCAAAGCCACAGTCAATGTAAACGGGGGCCTAATGGCGCATCAGGCAAAGTTTCAGAATGAGGACTTCATAACCTTGAGGGTTGTATGAATCACAGACTCAAATGCACATGCCCCTTGGAACCTGGGCTTTCGCAGCTCGGGACCCACCCCCGCCCCCCCACTCTCCACTCTTAGCATTGGCTCACTGGCTGTGATTGACAACCAGGATGGAAAGTCCCGGGACAGCTGAGGCCATTGTGACCATCCCTGAATCGGAAGGGAGCTCAGGTAAGGATTGAGTGGCACGCTGCACACAGAAGGTTTATTACCTTCATGCATAGAATTCACAAAAAGGTAAAAAACCTTAAGCACCCCTTTAAGGGCAACAAATGATGATAGCTAAGGGTTGTACCACTGCTGGCTTGCCTCTGAAGGCATTATACCCTTTATTGTAAAATACTTGCCTATGGCATTCCTGCATTCTGCTTTGAACCAAAAAAATGCAGCTGTTCACATAAAAACACAGAATTTAGAAGGTCTCTTAATTTAGCACTTACTGTAACACGCTGGCCAGCTCTAAGGATGAATCGCCCTGGAAGTTTATAACTTATCTCAGGAAGACTTCTATGCTGTCTTATAACTGTCCATCCACTTAGTGGTCGATCCTGTGTAACAAATAGTTTTATTAAAGCCAATACAATTCTGTGAAACGTGTAAAAACATAGGAAGGGGTAGGTAAAGGGAAAGATCTAAACCCCAGGGACCTGCTCACTTAGCAGGTTAGTGTAACGTGCAGTAACACACTACAGGCTCAATTCACAAAGTTAACACACCAAGAACAGGACACATTTCTATATATAAAAAAAAAGAAAAAAGAAAAAAAGTGATTTGGAGGGGAGTCCAAGGGATTTAAAAATTCACCATTGATCATTCACAACAGATGATGATCAATGGATGTCCTGCCGTTTGGTGAGAATGACAGAACAGAGCTCCGCCTATGTAAACAAAGCAGAGCTCTGTCCTGTCAGCAGCGATGTGCTGGATTTTGTTTCCTGCAAAGCACATCCCTTAGTAAAAGCACCACATAGTGTAAACAAACACACTGGTTAGGCACACATTTAACCCTTTGATCTCCCTAGATGTTTAACCCCTTCCCAGCCAGTGTCATTAGTACAGTGATCGTGCATATTTTTGGTACCGATTACTGTATTAGTGCCACTGGTTTCCACAAAGTGTCAATTAGTGTGAAATTGTCCACCGCAATATCACGATCCTGCTATAAGTCTCCGATTGATGCCATTACTAGTATACAATAAGAAAATATTCCACTATATATATATATATATATATATATATATATATATATATATATATATATATATACACACACACACACACACACACACATACATACATACATACATACATACATACACACACACACACACCATAGTTTGCAGACGCTATAACTTTTGCGCAAACCAGTCAATACACACTTAGTGATTTTACCAAAAATATGTATCAGAATATATATTGGCTTAAATTTATTAAGAAATTACATTTTTTTTGGATAGGTTTTATAGCAAAAAAACAAACACACACACGAGTACAACGTTGCATGACCACACAGTCAGCTAAATTAACGCAGTGCCGTATAGCAAATAATGGCCTGGTCATGAAAAGGGGGGTAAATCTTCTGGAGGGCAAGTGGATAGTTGTGCTGTTGATGAGAGCCTGTGACAGCCCCTTAGTACTATTAACCTCTACAAATAAGGGAGATGTGTGACATTAATAGTACCAGAAAATGTATGTCACCGATGCTAAAATCAAGTATATTTTACAACATCAAAAAGTAATTATAAAAAAAAAAAAAAAAAAAACGGAAATTCATATATGAAGTATTGTCAACATACATGATACCAGCACAACTTTCTCTCAAGAGGTTCTGGTCTTTTGATGATATCAATGAGCAGTTTCTCATTAGTAAACAAGCAGTTAACTTCAATGCGTTTCGTGGTTAGCTTTAAATCGGGAAGGTAAACTACTTGAAAACACTATCATATAGAGAAAGAACATGGAAAATAGAAGCTCCCATTAGCAGACACGTTGGTCTGTATCATTAATTTAATACTTCCAAAATACAATTTTTTGCATTAGATCATGTCCACCAACTTGAACAAGGTGGCAAGATCGCCAAACTTCGGCTTCAAAAAGGGAAACTAAATGGATACACAATCGCAAAGAGTCAGTACATACTGGCCTTAATGAGATGTTTTGTTTTCTTGTGAAGGCTTTTCTCAGGGGTCACATTCGCAGTCTCAGCTGTTCTTATTCAGAGAGTGTAGAGTTCGTGACATTTTCTTATGGTTTTAGTAGGGTTTCTAAAATTATGTGTAAGGTGATGTGTTTATTGTACTATGTTTGCATTTTTTTTTTGCGACAGTCATACCAATATGCTTGGTCGTTCCATGGGCGGGTTGTGGGTCTCCCCATCAGTGCCGTGAGGCTCAAGAAAGGAAGGGTAACCCCTGGAAGTCACACATCTTTGATGTCCTACTACAATGAAAGGCGTGGCAACCTCAGTTTGGACTCCGACCAGACCACACCCCCAACGCTTCCCACTCTGACCCCGGAGCTTAGTCAAGATGATAGATATACATCTCCAGGCATCAAAGGGTGCATGCGGCCTCTGTGGGGCCTTGGTTGGTCCCCTGCATCTCTTCTGGTTGATTATCTGGATTTTGGGAAGGCCTCGTATCCTGGGATGCACATTCTCTGGCTTATGGTTGGCGCTGGAATGACCGTTGCTCTCCTGCCTTCCCATCCTTTCTCCTCCCTGGATGGAGTCTTATTTTGGTTGTAGTGTGACTAGAGGGTGGGGTTTGGGTTGTGCCACTGCCTGGTGCGGTTGCTGGGCCGGACATATGCGGTTGAGTCTTGCGTCGGCATCCCCATGACGACATCATTATGGCCAGGTGGTGAGAGGGGTACAAGTAGTACAGTCCACTGGCGACCATCTCGGCAGAGGATGCCCACACTTAGTAGCACGTCAGAGTGAGTTTGATCTGGTGTTTTTATTTATTTTTATTTGGAGCTAGATTTTTTTTCAACTTCATATTTGCTTGATGGATGTTACCATCTTGAATTACCACTCTATGAACATAAGAGCATTTATGGTAGGTTAAACAGTGGGCAGCAAAAGGCTAAGATGTGCTCGGTAATATCCAATGTAATATTTGTAGCCTAGGTATATGATTAAATTGATTAAACAAGTCTGTTTGGAGTGAATTTTGGTACATACATAATTGGGGGGGGGTTTGCTATACAGTGAAGTCTCCCCTTAATAGAGTTATATTACAGTGATATTTGATTATTTGCTTTGGAGTAGAGCTGGGCGATTTTGGCCCCAAAAAAATCAGCGATTCGTTTTAAAAAAAACGTTTCGAATAGTTTTTTTTTTTCTGATTGACACCGCGCAGGGCAGGAGTTTTTAGGTGAGGCCGCGGCTTCAGGCTACTCCGCCGCGATCCTGGGAAAAGGCAGCGGACTAGGCCGAAGCCTCGCTTAAAAAAATCCTCGCCGCGATCCTTTGGAAAAGGCCTTTTCCCAGGATCGCAGCGAGAAGGAGTTTAGGCAAGGCCGCGGCTTCAGTCTAGTCCGCGGAGCGCCTGTCCTATGGAAAAAAAAAAATTTAAAATAAAAAATCGATTTGGTCAAAATCTGAAAATCGATTTGACCTCGCAACTCGATTCACTATTCAAATCGATTTTTTCCCCAGCCCTACTTTGGAGCCATATTTATTGTATAACCATTTACTTTTTTTTATTGACCTCTATATTTTATTGCCCTGTATATGTGGTAACGAAAAACTTTGTTGGTTTGTTTTATAGATCAGCTTTTTCACTTTTGAAGCTAGAATATTAAAGCATTTGATACCCCAACATTTCATATTCCTGATATGTGCTCCATCATGTACTTGTATGAGAAAGTATCCTGTTCACATGAAGGAAGGAATACAAAAAGGGAAATCCCTGGTGTTCCTGCCATCCCCATGCTTTCCTATTAAAAACTAACCTCACAAAGCTGGGGAGCTCACCGTGGTCAGTTCTCTAGCTATGCTTGGAACTCAGTCTGCTCTCTAATGATCAGACTTGTCCTAACACACCACCGCTGCACAGTCATTTACTGGGACGCTCAGTGTGCTGCGGCTTCTTTTCCCTCCAGCTCTTATGCAGCTGAGAACAGAGGGAATGTAATCCCTTATAAAAAAAACATTTAGAAATACCTTTATTAGATCTACACAAAAATGTTTTGCCATTCATTTAGATTTTAAACTAAATGGGTTGTTTTACAAGGTGATCGTTTACAATCACTTTAAAAACAGAGTCCCACCTACTTTGTCTCAAAAGGAAAGACCACCCTTCCACCACTCGATTTTGGATAGTTATTTTTTTTTCTTCCTTACCTTTTCTGTAGTACCGAGTGTACTTCTGTCCTAGCTCGGCCACGGCCCAGGGCGTAATTTCCTCTTCTCCCCCGCTGCCTTCTGGGACCTGTGTAAGTCCCAGAAGACGAAGTTGCCATTCAGAAAGTGCCACGCGACTTGCGCATGAGCAGTAGGAAACCACTGCCGGTTTCCCCCTAGTTGGAATGGCGGCGACTGCACCCAATCCGATGGACGAATCAGTCTCGGAGGGCCAACATCGCAGGCTCCCTGGACAGGCAAGTGTCCTTATTAAAAGTCAGCTGCCAACTTTAAAAAAAAAAAAAATTGCGGCTGGAACACAGCTTTAGGTTTCTCTGTTCCTTGTCATCTTAAAGTTGAAGTGTTTGGGTGCCCTCTTGTGTTCATTGTTATTATTGTTTTTTCCAGCATGTATAGATCTGAATCTGAAAGGCTTTGATTTAGATGTACATCATCTTTTATTGTCGAGCTCGAAATAAGCCTTTCATAACTTTTGCAGACAAAGTAGCCAGGACACAAAATAAAAAAGGCTTTTGTACTATACTCAGAATAAACTGCTCCTTAATATCACATGGCAAGAACCTTTGGAGAAAATTGTGCTTGTATCATTTATAGATAGATGTAAGTTTATAATTTACTTTTGATGTTGTAATAAAATACTTTTTAATGTTTGTGGTATACATTTTTCTAGCACCATTAAAGTGTCACTAACCTCATATCATATAAAAAATAAAAAAAACTACCAATAAATGGTGTATTACATGCTCACTCTGTGACACAGCTTTGTTTTCTGTATTCTGCAAAAACACTGGTTGATCCTGCTGATTTCCATCCCCCCCTCCTGTTTCATGTCTCCAATGCAGAGTAGTGTTGGCAGCTCTGTACATGCTCAGTTTTCAGTGAGTTTATGCTGAGCATTTCCTCCCTATCACATCTGAGCGGTCCATGTGACCATAGAGTACACATGTGGGTGTATACATAGTGGTAAATTGACAGCCCACTGAGGGAGGAGATGTTCCTGCCAGCATCACTTGTCTATGGCCCGGTATGGAATTGGTTAAATATCACCAAAATGAAGTCTCAAAGATGGTTAAACTGTGTGTGTGTTTAGTATCACTTTGACATCCCACACCTCTAGCCTTGATATTTTATAATGCTATATATTGGCATATGGTGTCATTTTGGTCTCCCTCCAGTCCTCATTCTTCCCTACATAACCTCTGCTACAATGGAAGATGCGAGCAGAGCAGGGCATTGGAAAGAGGATTTAATCTTGCATTAGAGACATCAGCACAAGGGACAACTTATGTCCCTTTTGCCAACTAAAAAAATAAAAATACATTTTGGCTGCACTGAGGCTTTAAAATCTAGTATACATTGCCCACACAACCATAATGGATAATCACTATTTCAGCAAACTGGTGATATGGTGAAAAAAGAAATAAAAATAAAAAAAATTATAATTTTACAGTAAAGTCTTAAACTAGTTCTAATATTATGCACAACTGTAATGAGAATATCTGCAAGATTTCAAGGCTCAAAGTACTTTTTATTGGACAGATTTAAGCAGATCTATTAAACAGGATAACTTGGATTTAACTGCCTGTTGTCCATTAGGCCATTTATAAATGGCTTGGCCCTGAAGTGATTAAAACAAGCTCATCACTGCAGCTCTGAGCTTAGAACTATTTTATTCAGCCAGCAATCAGCTTTTCAGTAAAAGCGATCACATTTACAGTATTAAAAAAACAAAAAAACAAACAAAGCGCTCACTTGCAGTGGTTTCTGGGATCTCCCGGCAGAGCACAGAACCCCAGTAGCTTGCTTTAGGATGCCAAGCAGGGGGTGGTCAAGGAACATTCATTCCCCGATCTCCTCAGCAATGAATGAGCCCGCAAGCAACAAACATTTTATAACTTCTAGTTTCAATGTATTCCTCAGCTACTGTAGCCCGGGAAAGCAGCCAATCAAGCAAGATCTAATAGACCATGGATATCTCCATAAAGAGAACTTGTATCCTGCCCATGCTTGCTAGCCCACAGCAATAAAGTAAAAAGGAAATTAAAAAAAAAAAAAAAAAGAAGAAGTGAAGAAAATACAATTCAAAAACCAATTAAAAGCACTCCATTGCCTTGCTCATGCAGACAAATGCAAGTGTAAGCACAGGGCAAGCACATGTATGTAACACTAATGCACTACATGTGTGATATCACCAAGAACGTCAAAATGAAAGAAAACATCTTAGGGCTCAGGGGAGGGCTGGGTCAGGGGGCAGGGTGGCAATTGCCTCCCAGGCCACCCTAACTTATGTTCAAAATGTCTGGCAGCCGCTGCCCGCTACCATTTTCTTTTTTTTTCTGGTAGGAAGTTGGGCCGGGGGGCATGGCCATGGCAGCCGACCACTAGCTGTTGCATTCCGGGAGTTTTAGTCCGCGCTCAAGCTTCTGGTGGGTGGAAAACACAGCAGCGCAGAGGAAACTACAACTCCCTGGGACCGGAAGCAGGCCAGTGAGTCGGGATGCAGGGCTGGGCGCTGGCTGCAACATGACCCCAGGATCAGGAGCGTTACCCCCCAGGAGACCGTGGCGTGCAAGGACCTGCTAAACTGAGATCGCTGAGGTGAGAGACCCCGACACCCCTAGCTGAACCCCCATCATACACCCCATGTAACCTGCCCCAGTGATCAGACTGAATTGATGGGCACTGGAGTTGGCTGCACTGATAAGCACTGGTGAGGCTGCATTGAAAACCAGGTGGGCCATGGATGGTGAGCTGATTCGGCGGTTCAGTGGGCCACTTGACTGGACTTGCCCCCCAGACCTAAGGCTACCAAGCCTTCCCCTGCTAGGGCTAGAAGTCACAATTAACGCTAAACTGAGGCCTTTAATACATCTCCTATGGCCACTTTTGGGCACAGTGGTCTTTCACCATTTCACAGGCATGAGCAATTTAAGGCCTGATGTGTTCAGGATCCATTTACCTGAGCAACTCCATCTTTTATAGTTTACCAAAAAATGGGTATTTATTATCTTGCGTTTGTTTGCACTAAAATTTATTTTGACAAATTTTTTTCCCTGAAAATATGTACCGTATATACTCGAGTATAAGCCGGCCCGAATATAAGCAGAGGCACCTAATTTTGCCACAAAAAAACTGGGAAAAATTATTGACTTGAGTATAAGCCTAGGGTGTCCATCTGCATGCCTCACTGTGTCCATGTGCATGCCTCACTGTGTCCATGACTAGACTGACGTTTAACATAGGAGTCTATGGAAGGGGTGCCCGGCTTTGAAAAATTGGTGCTCCCCAGCTGTAGGTCCCCCAGACAACAAACTTTGCACACTTATAGAGGAGAAACGGGGCTACATGTGTGCATGTGTGGTACCGGGTCCCCAAATTCCCCGGAGAAATTACTGTTTAACATGGGAGTCTATAGAAGGGGTGCCCGGCTTTGAAAAATCGTTGCATCCCGGCCATAGGTCCCCCGGACAATAAACTTTGGACACTTGTAGAGGAAGAGTGGGGCTACATGTGTGCCAAGATTGGGGGTCCAGGGGACTTACGGTCGGCCGGTACCGGGTACCCAAAGTCCGGGAGATCAGGCGCAAAAAGGTGACTCGAGTATAAGCCGAGGGGGACATTTTCAGCACAAAAAACTGTGCTGAAAAACTCGGCTTATACACGAGTATATACGGTATGTAATAAACAGTTGCGCATATATGCAACATAAAAATTTGCAAATGCCACCGGTTTTATTCTACAAGGCCCCTCTGATTTCAGAAATGATATAATTGTTTGAGGATTCCGAGTAACTTTCTAGCCAAAATGCAGTGTTATAAATTCAAGAACAGCCCCAGACTTCAAGGAGGTTAAATAATGACTACTAAAGTTAGATCCAACGATAACACAAATTATGCTGCGAATATTTTTTTGATAGGTTGATCTACAAAAGAACTCCATAATTCTATGGCAGAACTATCCTCTATGACGATTAGACATTGTACATAATATACCAGTAAGAGTGCTCTCTACAAGCACTTTGATAGTTCCTTCTGTAATACAGTCTTTCCCTCCTTTATGACTGCACACGACTCAATAGCACAGCACAAAAACAGCAGCAACATGAAAACAAAATACACAAGAGAGCAATATGGCATACGTGATTATGTGACCTATTCCCTAAGGGCAGCAGTGAAAATATATAAGACATTGTTATGCAGCACTGCAAAATACACAATGCGTTCAAGAAGTACTTTTTGTAAAGTTAAGCTTGTCATTCACAATTAGATTTTTTTTTTCCCATGGCCAACCTTCAAGCTGAACAGAAAAATGTAAGATTTCTTCATCCATTCTATACAGCTCAGATGGCTGAACTCCCCAGATGAGCTATTGTATGCTGACTGATAACATCAGCCAGAATATCCGAACAGTGGCTGCATCTGACTGGACGCAACCACTGTTCGCCCGCCAATTTTCCAATTGCAAAATGTCAGGAGGGAGGGGGACCAACAAGGTCACCCAAATTTC
Organism: Rana muscosa; assembly: GCA_029206835.1. NCBI lineage: Eukaryota > Metazoa > Chordata > Amphibia > Anura > Ranidae > Rana > Rana muscosa. Next base: position 499,902,511 of record CM055118.1, on the reverse strand, counting down.
CTGACGTCCCAACCGAAACATGAATTGGGCATGACCAGCTTTAAATTGGAGTGTAGCAGCTTAGACACAAATCTGATAGCAGATGAATACTAAGAACTTTTGACACCCAGTGGGATATACCATTTGCTATGTATATTTTTCAGAATTCCCTCACTTTGTGACACTTTTGTAAACAAAAATAGAATTATTTGTACTGTCACATGAAATGTAAAAAGTACCTCATCTGAATTGTTCAAAAGCCTCACATACTTCCCCTCAGGGTCTACATCTTCTATAGATACGGGTCCTGAACTGTTGGCATTCCGAACGATCTTATACATGGAACTACTCGATGTGCCCTCACTCTCATCCAATTTCCTCTTCTTTGATCGTGGTAAACGGCTTGAGTGTCTTGAGCTGGTTCGGGAGACTGTGCTCCTCTGTGCAGGACTTGGTGACAGTTTCAGCCTAGATTTCAGGGCAAATATTAAAATGCAGTTTGACCAACTAACCCGCCTTATGACTTTCCAATAATTGTGCACAATTTTTTCCCCTTAAAGCATTTAACAAAAAAATAAAATATTATTTAGATAGATACATACACATACATACACACCTTTAAAGCATGTTATACAGCACAGTGTTTGTGCTGTGTAATTTGGCCCCCTGCATCATCTGAAATACCTGGCTGATCCTGCCTGCTTCTGCCTTCCCCCTGTAAGCTGACCACGGTATATCATAGCTGCTGAGCTCTGACACTACGAGTAAGCACTAGTTACAGTGCGAAACAGGTTAGCCGTTACACCAAAAAAATCACAGCATAACCGGGGTATTTTATCCGATCCTTTACAATAAAGGCGACCGTCAAGGTTTTTTGGAGTGCGGCTGTCCATATCCTTATTTTCCTTTTCATATGCTGCGTGCATTGCTGGCACCCACGGTGTTCCCGAGACCATAGATTGTTGGAGCATACTCACCTGGAGCGGTAAAAACTTCCCTGCTTCTGCCTTCCCCCTGTAAGCTGACCACGGTATATCATGGCTGCTGAGCTCTGACACTGCGGTCAGCTTACGTGCCTCCGTCATCCACAGCCCTGCTCTCCTGTCGCTCGCTGTCAGCTAGTGGCAGTGCCCGCCTGCTCCCACTCCTACTGCTGGAATAACTCTGACCTGTTAATATTTACAGTGCTGTCTCTTAATGAGAAGTGCCCGTGTGTGCGATTTATAAAAATAAATCAGTATCTACCTAGATTTGAGCGCCGATCGGCGCTCATGTGACCAGCTGGCTCTCTCCTCCCCCTCCTGACTGACATCAGCGCAGGGAGAGGAGAGAGCTAGCCAGCCACATGAGTGCCAATCGGCGCTCAGAAATAAAGTATATACGGCTTTATTTTTTAAATCACACACACACACACACACACACACACACACACACACACACACACACACAGTGCTGATACTATTAACAGATCAGAGTGGCTTAAAGCGGAGTTCCACCCAGGAATGGAACTTGTGCTGATCCGGTTCCTCCCCCCCCCTCTGGTGTCACATTGGGCACCTTTCAGGGGGAAGCAGATACCTGTCTAATCCAGGTATTTTCTCCCACTTCCAGCAAAATATTGCAGCAGTATCCGCGGTGATTACGCCATGTCTGGCCCCTCCTCCACCCCCCTGTCTTTTTGGGAGAAAAACAGGTCCCAGAAGACAGCAGGGACCAGTCAGAACACAAGCCCGACTTGTGTCCACAAGGCTTCACTGCAGATTCCCTTACTGAAGATGCCGGCCTCCACCCGAGGAACGGGTCGGCTTCGGGTGAGGACATCGCAGGCGCCCTGGACAGGCAAGTGTCCTCATTTTAAAAGTCAGCAGCTGTAGTATGACTTTTTAAGCATTTTTTTTTCCAGGCGGAACTCCGCTTTAACAACCACTTTAAGACAAAGCTGGCACCGAAGACATTTATTTCTTCACCACCATAAACATTGGTTTTAAAGTATTCATGCCAATTGAAGACTTACAGAGACAGGGATGGTACCTTTTCGTCCAACTGCCCTCTGATACAAGAGATTAAGACAAGAAACTTTTTTTTACTTTTAAATACAGAAACATTTTTAAAGAGAAAAAGATAAATCCCTGCGCTTTGCAGTGTTCATTCTGTGCCCTTTTGGATAGACTACACTTACTGTCCTGATCTCTCAAAAATAAGGGAAAATGCCCTATTGTACAGCGATTACTGAAATGTTTGTCCTCATTCAGGTTCCCATCCCCTAATGGTAACTAGATAAACAAAAAAGCCAGGACGAAAGCAGACAAGGTTCGTGTGAATTGTAGGTAGGAGGTGTTAGCAGGTTAAAGGGGTTGTAAAAGGGCAGAAGGTTTATCATCTTTATTCCATTCTATTCATTAAGATTATAAGCCCAAAGGGGGGCAGCTGCCCCCTAACACTTACCTGAGGTCCCCCTCTTTCCAGCAATGTCCACGAGTGTTCCAGCCGTTAGAGATTCTCCTTCCTGATTTGCGGAGACATATCAGCAGCACCATTGGCGCCCACTGCTGTCAAAGTCAGCTAGCCAGTCAGGGTAGAGATAGGGGGCGAGCCAGGGCTCCGTGTCTGAATGGGTGACTTAGCTCGGGTGCCCCCATAGCAAATTGCTTGCTGTGGGGGGCACGCAACGGAGCAGAGAAGAGGGACCCAAGGGGAGGATCGGGGCTGCTCTGTGCAAATCCACTGCAACCGAGCAGGCAAGTATAACATGTTTGTTATTTTTAAAAGGGAAAAAGATGAGCCTTTACAATCACTTTAAGAGCCAGAACACCAATTAGGAATCCAGAGCGACAATTTAGCAGAGACAAATAACACACACACACAGACAATTGTCGGAATGGTCTCCCTACTAGTCACCACACCAGAACCAAGGTATCCACAGAGAAGGCCTTGTATTATATTTAATAAAAAAAAAAAAAAGAAGGGGGGGGGGGGTAAATATACAGGGCACCCTGCGATTGGTGGCAGTGACCATCAAGTGTCTGGTGGGTGAGGCCGTTCGTCACAGGACCTGGAAGATTATAGCTTTCACTGTTGTAATGTCAACCACAGTGATGGTCAGCTTCCACAGTGGTCTCTCTGGTATGCGATACTTCTATTTACACTGCTCCAAGCATACAATAAAGATCATACCTGGAGATGAGTTTTAAAAGTTAAAACCATGGCGCACTCCCTCTAAACCGATCCCCACTTCAGAATGGCCTTCTCAAAGAAAAAAAAGAAAAATAATACACATATGTACCGTATAGCTCCTCACCTTTGTTCTTCTCCTTCCAGCATTTTCCTGTAGGCATTTATTTCCATATCTAATGCAAGCTTCACATCCAACAATTGTTCATATTCTTCCAACTGTTCTTGCAGTTTTTGCCTCATCTCAGACACTTCCCTGTCCTTTTCATTCATCTGCCTCCGATGTGAATCATGTGTATGGTCCAGCATCTGTTGCAGGTCTCTCAGTTTGTTTTCCAGTGCAGAGTTCTACCAAAAGTTTTTCCCTTCATTAGCACAGTAATAACCCAACTATTCCCCCCCCAACCCCCACATTGTGGGCATTTTGAACTTCACTTGATGTTAATAAGCCCCTAAATCCAAGGTTACTGCATCTGATGTGAATAAGTCCCTAAAGCCCCCTCCCCTCCTTCTAGAATGTAAATCCCAAGCCTAGACTCAAGTTACCAAAACATGACAGATGTCATTTTATAACAAGTAGCGTGAGCAGCGCTGGTCCACACATCAACCCCATGTCCCCTTTCACAAATATATATAGCAATAGATGAGGGCAAATACAGATCATAAAAAGTCACAAATATTGCATACATAAACAACGTGCAAACATAGATCATAAAAGTGCTAGTGCAATGTAATCAGTTCCAAAAAATCTGGTATGTGCAAACAGTCTCAAAAATAGAACATGCTAAAGTGCCAATGTACTATCTGCTCAAAAGAAATGTCCTACAGACAGACTGGGCAGTGTAGTGTCCCAAAACAGAAAATAAAATAAATAAAATGACAAAGTCCCAAAATCCTCCAATCAAGTGTGGTGTCCAGAAACTATATGCATCCACAAAAAAGTGTCACTCACCAGAAATAAGGGCTGTCAGATTAGGCTTTCCCAGGATGGGGCAAGGACGCTGAAGTCACCACACATGCCAGTTTGTACTCACGGTCTAGAGTTTGATCAGAGACAAATGACTAACAGGACTGAGCTTTATACACTAGTGTCGGGCGGACACCTTTTACACGCGAGTGCAACGTGTTCTTAATAAAAGCCTACTTTGATGATCTCATACAATGGGAGCTTCTTTCCTTCCTTCTTCTATATTGAGTATTACAGCCTTAGAGAGATGGTACTGATTGGACCCCAAATCGGGAGAGGAGTGGAGTCAGGGATCGCTGGGAGCTATTTGGCATGTGCTGAATTATTATCTGACCAGCCCATATTTCTGGCGGGTTTGATTTAGAGAGAGTGGTGATGGATTCACACCCAGGTGTTGCACTGTGGTTGGAGGAACATTTTTGTGAATTCATATCGTTTCTGGACACCTTTTTATTTTTCTAATTTTGGAGTCTACACTGTCCAGTCTGTCAGACATTGCTTTGAGCAGATAGCACATTGGCCAGGTTTATTGACACTGATTACGGTACATTGTACTTATTTTTGCACTAGCACCTTTAATGATATACGTTTACACGTTGTTTATGTATGCAATATTTGTGAATTTTTATGATATGTATTTGCACTTATCTATTGTTATATATTTTTGAATAAGGGACATAGGGTTGGTGTGTGGACCAGTGCTGCCCACACTATACATTGCCCATTACTAAATTGAGTAGTCATAAATAGCCTGAGCAGCAGCGGTCTATCGGAACATTTAATATTCACTACATTTCATCAGTGGCGCTGTTACTTCAATAGACGTTTTAGAATAAGCAATTGATCAAAAAACAAAAAAATTCTCAGACTTTGAGACTGGTGTAATTTTTAATAAAAGGAATAGTGAACTGTTGCCCAAATAATATCTTACAGCATATGCGTTTTTACTGCGATTATGCTACAGAAAGGTGTGAAATGGGCCCAAGTCATAACATACCGGTATGCATCTTATACTAGCACATTATGACAGACTTGCCTGAAAACAAAGCCCTCCAGTGGCACATGGTCACCGCTGAAGGCGCTTCCATCTGCACTAGGCTTTATTCCGGGTTCGCGGGCTTGGGCAATATGAATGCACATGGGCGCAGGAGTCGTGGTTTACGGCAAGGCTCTGAAGAAGCCGCACGGGTACGCCGTTCCTTCAGAGCGCATTTGCTGGTGACATTTACCGGCTGCATCTAAAGTATCTCCTAAATGGTGCATGGTGGAATGGTGCAAAAATCATACATAGGAGTTCACTCCCTCTTTAAAGAGGAAGTAAACCCTGATGGGTTTTACTTCCTCTTTAGCCCGCTGCTGCAGCCTGCAAATGAAAAGCATAATGGGCTAGAATGCATCGCATACTAGCCCATTATGTGGCACTTACCTGCAAAAGAATCCAGCGATGTCCCCAGAGTAGGCAGCGTCCATCTTCTGCCCGGCACAGGCTGGGGAAGAAACGTCACTTAGTTTCGTTTCTGCCCCGCGCATGCGCATTGAAGATTTTCGGCGGACTAAAAGTGAAATATCTCCTAAACGGCGCACGTTTAGGAGATATTTCCACTACCTATAGGTAGAAGTCCTTCAAGTGGGTTTACAACCACTTTAAAAGGATATTGCTTAGAGTCACTTTAGGCCTACTATATCAAGACACACGTAAGCCCAAACTTTAGGAATATGCTTTCATTTAGGCGAGAGAAGGCAGTACCTGTTTTTGATATTGGTTTAGCTGTGAGGCCAAAGTATCTATTCTGATTTTTGTAGACATGATCTCTTCCCTGGATGCACTGGCATAATCGCTGTTCTTGGCAGCTGCAAGCTGTGCGTTCTCCAACTATGAAAAAAAAATTAAAATAAAAAAAAAACACACCACAGTGACTATTACTATGCAAATCAGTGTGCAGGGTTCAATAGGATTACAAAAATAACACGATTTTCTTCTGCTTTTTTTTTTTTTAAAAGCAAAAGAGGAAGAGAAATGGATCAGTGTGAAAGCAGCCTAACATTTTTGTTCTTTGGTACAGCGCACAGATATAAAGCAATAACAAAACACTTGATTGCAGCATCATGACAGAATTTAGTCTACAGGTTTTAGTCTTCCAGTTCACCAGGTGTTGAATCAGACGTATTGGAGGAGATCTGAACAAAGACCCCACGTTGAGGTTTATTTTTCAACTCATAGGTTAAAAAGAAGTGTAAATGTGAATATATACTGCACTGTCTAAATAATAAAATAATAAATTACCACTCAAAATAGAAAATTGTGTAGTAATAATGAATAGGCTGCAACTTCAATGTGAGACACACAAAATAAAGATAACAATAAAACGAAAAAGCTGCGCACATGTGAAAACACTGCCAATGTGAATTGGAAAACAGAATATCAAGAGTTGTATCTCTATTGCCGAAACCAACCAAGAAACTCCTGATATTGTGGAAAACCAAGTCCCTTAAATGAATCAAGTCCTATGAAATGAGGAAATAATAACCCATTGGAAAACAAAATGATGTGGGTAAGAAGCTCCTTGTTGAAACATATGTGACTTCAAACATCAAACACCCAATGAATAGTGCTATGTCCTTGATAGAGAGAGGTTCCACCACTTCTTACTGCCGCTTACCAGAATCAATGATCCCTTCAGAGATCAATGAAAGCAGATGGCCTTTTATCCCTGTGGGCCGCGGTACAGGTGGCCGGTCGGTGTCTACGTACAGTGACTAGCGAGCCCGGAACGGCGGCGGTCTGTACAGTGGTAGCGTGGTTTGTGGAGAGGATTGGCGTGAAATCCAGGAGAGAGGCTATTGGAGATCTAACACTCTAGAGACCCTGGCAGGGATAAACAGCCATCTGCTTTCATTGATCTCTGAAGGGATCATTGGTTCTGGTAAGCGGCAGTAAGAAGTGGTGGTGGTGGAACCTCTCTCTATCAAGGACATAGCACTATTCATTGGGTGTTTGATGTTTGAAGTCACATATGTTTCAACAAGGAGCTTCTTACCCACATCATTTTGTTTTCCAATGGGTTATTATTTCCTCATTTCATAGGACTTGATTCATTTAAGGGACTTGGTTTTCCACAATATCAGGAGTTTCTTGGTTGGTTTCGGCAATAGAGATACAACTCTTGATATTCTGTTTTCCAATTCACATTGGCAGTGTTTTCACATGTGCACAGCTTTTTCGTTTATAGGTTAAAAAGAAGCTCCACTCCTCCCCTCTGCTGCGTTTCACAGGTACCCACTCCCACTTCCGGCTGATCTCGCCGTGGCGAAGTCACCTGGAAGTTCGACCCCCCTCCTCCTACTAGGGGTGCGCATCTTCACTGGTCTCACAATTCGATTCAGATTATCTGGTAAGCGAATCGATGATGCATCACGATTACCGACGAGCTCCCACTTCCGCTTGGGCCGCCTAGGCGTCCCTTCCTCCCTGCGATCTTCTGCGACACATCACAGGTCCCAGAAGATTGCCCGGCTATGCAGGGCAGCGCAGAGAGACATGCGCACCCGGCTGTGAAGCTGCCACAGCCGGATGCCTACAGTAGTATTGCCAGCACCATGGAGAGGCGGGGGAGAGAATGGAGGGTTCGGGTGGCCACGTCGCTGGATTGTGGGACAGGCGAGTGTCTTTCTGCTCACACTTGTGGAATGGCGACAAACAACGGTACCTAAAAATCTCCATAGGCGACGCTTTAAAAAAAATTAACGGTTACCTGGTTAGAGTTACAGAGGAGGTCTAGTGCTAGAATTATTTTTCTCTCGCTCTGACAATCGCGTTCCAGTCTGTCTCTAGCCGCCGGAAGTAGCGGCTCGTGGATTGGGTCTCCCGGTGGAACATCACCACCCCCCCGGATAACAAGCTGCTTTTAGCCGCATCGGTTGTTATCACTGGAAAGCCGACCGCCCGCTCTAAAAATGGTACCGGGATAATGCCTGCAGCTGCGGGCATCATCCCGGTCGCATGCATCAGAATTGCATCGGGAACACCTGAATTGCGATGCACCGATTAATTTTGGCACCCCCATCTCCTACCACTGGGCCATTCACAAAGCACAGCGCGGTACGCGCCTGCGCAATAGGGAACCAGGTTTGAAGCCACAAGGCTTCCCTGCCGGTTTCTGTTACAAGAAATGGCGGTGGCAGCACCCGAGAGCCGATTGATAAATCGGTGGGGGTAAAGACGCCGCTGGATTTGTGGACCGGTAAGTGTCCTAATATTAAGAGTCAGCAGCTACATTATTTGTAGCTGCTGATTTAATTTTTTCTGAAGGAGCCTGGAGCTCCACTTTAATTTGTAGCGAGGAATGACAGAATTTATTATCCCTTTTAAGTAGAATATAAAATGATGAGCTCTTCCGAGAAATAACTTTTTATTGGAGAAAAACAGGATCAAATCGGAAGTGTTTGAGTATTTAGAGATCTGGAGTTCACAAAAATGCCAAGCAGAACATTAGGATCACAGATATTGTGATGCTGCAAGTTAAAGTGAAAATAGACAGGCAGGATTTTTAATGAAGAAGAGACATGCTTCCTATATCTACCTAATGCAAAACGTTATCCATAGCAATTTAGAAAAAAATTATGTTCTTAACCACTTAAGGACCGCCGCACGACGATGTACGTCGACCGAATGGCACGGACAGGCACAAGGGCGTACAAGTACGTCCCCTTTAAGAACCCGTCCGTGGGTCGCGCGCTCGCGACCCAGTCCGAAGCTCCGTGACGGCACCCGGTCGCCGCCGGTGTCCCACGATCAGGTCACAGAGCTGAAGAACGGGGAGAGGCAAGTGTAAACAAACCTTTCCCTGTTCTTCCTAGTGGCATGTCAGTGATCGTCTGTTCCTTGCCAAGCCACGCCCCCTACAGTAAGAATAAACACATTAGGTTACACTTAACCCCTACAGCCCCACCTAGAGGTTAAACCCTTCACTGCCAGTGTTATTTTCACAGTAATCAGTGCATATTTGTAGCACTGATCACTGTAAAAATGACAATGGTCCCAAAAATGTGTCCGCCATAATCTCGAGCACAATATAATAATAAAAAAAATAAAAAAAGCTGATCGCCGCCATTACTAGTAAAAAAAAAAAAAAAAAAAAATATTAATAAAAATGCCATAAAACTATCCCCTATTTTGTAGACGCTATAACTTTTGCGCAAACCAAACGCTTATTGTGATTTTTTTTTACCAAAAATATGTAGAAGAATACGTATCGGCCTAAACTGAGGAAAAGATTTATTTTTATTTTATTTTTTTATATTTTTTGTGGATATTGATTGTAGCAAAAAGTAAAAAATATATGTAATTTTTTTCAAAATAGTTGTTCTATTTTTGTTTATAGCGCAAAAAAAAAAAAAAGGCAGAGGTGATCAAATACCACCAAAAGAAAGCTCTATTTGTGGGAAAAATTAGAGTTACGCTTACCGGTAACGTCTTTTCCAGTAGTCTTTCAGGACAGCCACAATGAGAGACCTAGGCTCCTCCCTTTCCACAGGAAACACTGCGCCAGCACATATAAATTCTTACTTCCCCTGCCGGCCTTCAGTTTTTCTGAGATCACCTCCGGACAGCTGGGGAGACACAAGAACACATTAATAGCATACTATTATTATCTCTATCATGCTGCGTTCCGGTCTTTAGTAAGACCCCCCCAATTTTTTAGGGTGGGTACTAGGGCTGTCCTGAAAGACTACTAGAAAAGACGTTACCGGTAAGCGTAACTCTAATTTTCCCTATTCGTCTTTCAGGACAGCCACAATGAGAGGATAGACGAGCACTTACCAACTAGGGTGGGACTACAGCTTGCAAAACCTTTCGCCCAAATGCTTGCTCTCCTGCCGACACCAGATCCACTCTGTAATGCTTAACAAAGGTAGCGTAGCTGGACCAAGTTGCTGCCTTGCATATTTGTTCTGGCGTTGCTCCAGCCCTTTCTGCCTGAGAGGCTGCCAGAGATCTGGTGGAGTGTGCCTTTATTCCTGTAGGGACCTCTTTACCCGCTAAGGAATATGCCTGTCCTATGGCTGTTCTGAGCCATCTGGCAATAGTGCGTTGAGACGCCTTGTAACCCTTTCTGGCCCCAGAAAATAAAATAAACAGAGAGTCTGACTTTCTAAAGACTCTTGTCTGTTCAAGATAGTGCAGAATGCATCTCCTGACATCCAAGGTGTGAAATCTCAATTCCCCTTCACCTGAGGGGTTTGGACAAAAAGAAGGCAAGATTACTTCCTGATTCCTGTGGAATTTTGAAGTAACCTTGGGCAAAAATGCCGGATCGGTCTTTAAAACGACCCGATCCGGAAAAATTATACAAAAAGGGGGTCTAATGGATAGAGCTTCTAACTCACTGACCCTCCTAGCAGTGGTCACTGCAATCAAAAAAAAGGGATCTAACTTTAAAGACAGTTATTAGACACTTCTCTAAGGGTTCGAAGGGAGCGCCCGTAAGGGTCTGCAAGACCAAAGACAGGTCCCAACTGGGAAATGGTGGATTCTGAGTTGGTCTAAGTCTTGATAGGGCTCTGAAAAACCTGACAACCCAGGGATCGGAGGCCAGAGGTTTCTCTAAGTAAGCACTGAGTGCTGAGATCTGACTTTTAAGGGTAGCTATGGAAAGTCCCTTATCTGCCCCACATTGAAGGAATTCTAGGATGGACGTGGAATTATGGACCGAACAGGAACAGTCCGCACACCACTTGTTAAAGCGGAGCCAGACTCTTCTATAGATCTGGCGAGTCTCCCTTTTCCCTACTATTAAGGAGGGTGGTAACTAGCTTTTCTGAAAAGCCCTTGGCTTTTAACATGCCCTCCTCAGTAGCCAAGCCGCTAGCCTCCATCTGTGTACCTGGGGGCAAAGGACTGGACCCTGTGAGAGGAGATCCTCTCGAGGTGGGAGGAAGAAGGGGGGTTCTACAGCCAACTGTTTGAGAACTGAGAACCATGCTCTCTTGGGACAATGTGGTGCCACTAGAATCAGGGAAGTGTTTTCTACCTGAAACTTCCTTAGAACAGCGGGCAACAGAACCGGTGGTGGGAATGCATAACACATTCTGAATTCCCAACTTTGGGTTAGTGCGTCCACTCCCAACTCTCCCTCTCCCCTGTTTGAGAGAAGAACCAGGGGGTTTTCACGTTTTTTTCTTGACGCGAAGAGGTCCACCTCTGGTGGGCCCCACCTCCTGGTTAAGAGCAGGAAAACCTCCTGATTGAGGACCCATTCGCTCTCTCTCAGTTGTGTCCGACTGAGGAAGTCTGCTATGACGTTCCTCTCGCCTCTCAGGAAGATTGCTGAGAGTGAGAGTGTGTTGATTTCGGCCCAGCCCAGAATGTCTGCTGCTAGGGCCGACAAGCCTCCGCTCCTTGTGCCGCCCTACTTGTTCAAGTAGGCTACGGCCGAAGAGTTGTCTGACCTCACCTGAGTGTGGTGACCCCAGAGTTGCTCCTGGAAAAACTTGAGCGCTAGACCCACTGCTCTCAGCTCTTTCCAGTTGGACGACCTGTTTAGTTCCTCTAACTCCCAGGTGCCCTGTACTGGAAGGGATCCCAGGTGTGCCCCCCAGCCTTTGCCACTTGCGTCCGTGGTTATCACCCGAGATACCGGGATAAACCACAGACGCCCCTGCGACAGGTTTGAAACCCTCCTCCACCACCAGAGGGATCTCTTTACCTGAGCAGGTACCTGAACCAGGTTGTCTAGAGCTTCTAGACTGTGGTCCCAAATCTTCAAAACGAAGGCTTGTAGTGGGCGAAAGTGCAGTCCTGCCCATTGGACTGCTGGGAGCGTGGATGTCAACAGACCCAATGTCGACATCAGATATCTTATTGTCACTTGGAGGTTGCTCTGGAGGGACGTCACTGCCCTGTCTAACTTCAGGATCTTCTCCATCGGGAGGAATACTCTCAAAAGAGTTGAGTCCAAAGTGTACCCTAGGTACGTTATCCTCTGTGACGGGACTAGGCTGGACTTCTCTAAATTTAGAAGCCACCCTAGGTCCGTAAGGACACTCCTTGTTTTTTCCATGTCTCTGGATAGCTGTTCTGGGGATGCTGCGAATAGAAGCAGATCGTCCAGGTAAGCTATGATGGATACTCCCTGAAGTCGCAGAAACGCCAACGGTTCCGCCAGAACCTTGGTGAAAATGCGGGGGGACGAGGATAGCCCGAATGGCAGTGCTTTGAACTGTAGGTGCACTACTGTTCCGTCTAGGTTGACTGCTAGACGTAGAAAACGTTGAGAGTTTTCTGCAATTGGGATGTGCAGGTATGCGTCTCTGAGATCCAGAGACACCATGAAGCAATCGGGGGGGGGAGGAGGGCCCTGACAGAAAAAAATCGACTGCATCCGGAATCGTTTGTATACAATTGATCTGTTCAGGGGCTTTAGGTTCAGAATTAGTCTGAACTCTCCGGAAGGTTTCTTTACCACAAAAATGTGAGAATAGAATCCCCTTCCCTCCTCTGCTTCTGGAACTCTGCATACTACGTTCTGACTTTCCAGATTTTCCAGAGCTCCCAACAAGGCTTGGGATTTCTCCCTGCACTTGGGAAGAGAAGTGACAAGATATCTCTAGGGGGGGGGGGGCTTGCAAACTCTAAATGGTACCCCCTTCTTATAATCCCCAGAATAAATTGGTTGGGGGAAATTGTCTCCCATAGTGGGAGGAAGATCCCCAGTCTTCCTCCCACTCTGACTAGAAAGTCAGGGGTTTTTCCCGGGCTGTTGAGGAGCGTGAAAAATCGCTCCACCTCTGCCTCTGCCTTTAGGGGTCCAGGTCTTTCTTTGTTTTTCAGGCCTGGGAGCCCCCTTCTGACCCTGCGGACGAAACCCCTTTTTTGAAAATACTGGGGCCTTCCGCTTGGGGGGGAAAGGACTTCTTTTTATCTGCCGTCCGGTCCAGAACCGAATCGAGACCGGGGCCGAATAGTAGGTCTCCCGTTAGGGGTATCCCACACAGCTTAGCCTTAGAGGCACTGTCGCCTGGCCAAGTCTTCAGCCAGAGGGCTCTTCTGGCAGAGTTGGCCAGGGCTGCCGATCTGGCTGACATGCGGACAGATTCCGCAGAGGCGTCCGCTATATAAGCAACTCCTTGCAAGATAGTCGGAAAGGAAGCTAGAATTGTTTCTTTAGCCGTCCCAGCCTCAATGTGCTCCTGGATTTTAAGGAGCCAATGTTCCAAGTTGCGGGCCACAACTGTAACGGCCATCGCAGGCCTTAAATTACCCATAGTAGAGTCCCAGGTTTTCTTTAGTAGGGAGTATCCTTTTTTCCCCATGACGTCCGCCAAAGCTCCCATGTCCTCGAACGCTAGGTCCGTGTTCCTAGAGACCTGGGAGAAGGAGGCGTCTAATTTGGGGGTTTTATTCCAAATGGACATTGGGTCATCCGAGAAAGGAAATCTTCTTTTTAGAGATGTAGAAAAGAAGGGCTTCCTCTCGGGGTCCTGCCATTCCCTTTTGACAGTGTCAATCAGTACTTCATGTACAGGGAAGACCTTTTTCTTCTGTTCACCCAGACCCTTATACATTTTATCATGAAGGGTCAAGGGTTTTTTATCGGTCTGTATACCGAGGGTGGTATAAATTGCTCCCAAGAGGTCATCTACCTCAACCAGGGACAACTTATACCTGGAGGTTTTCCTGGACTCCCCGTCCTGGGCTTCTCCGTCTGAGTCCTCTTGAGACTCAGAGGTGACACTATCTGGATGTGCCTGTTGTACACCGGAAGGGCCTGCAACCTCCTCTGCCCTTGAAGTAGTGGCAGGGTTAGCCGGTACAGGGCCCTGAGCCGGTGGGGGGGTTGTATCCTGGGAAGTGAGAACAGATGGGGGTTGAAATCTTTCAAATAAACTTTTGAAAGATAAAAAGGTGGACGAGAGCTCCTTTACGGAAGCTGCCAGTCCAGACTCCTGCTCTGAATCCCTTTCTTTCACCAGGGTGTCAATACAATTTTTACAGGAAGACAATAAAATCATACAAAAAAATTTAGTACAATATATATATATATATATATATATATATATATATATATATATATATATATATATATATATATTTTGACAAATAAGTACAACCCCCGGAGAGCGCTGAACCTTCTATATGTAAGGCATCAGTGTCTCCCCCCCGACCACCCAGGGGGGATTACCCCCCCCATGGACAGGAACCATGCATGGAGGGGTATTCCTAGGTAGAGAGGAACCCACCCCAGGGTACTCTTACCTTAGGAAGGCTGGAGGTGGAGTCAGTGTGTGTCGCTTGAGCCTCTGCTTCCGACATATTGACTGCAGGTGGCTGCCTCCGTTGAATCCCACGCTGCCTGTGCGCGATTTGGACTCTCTCCAGCTTCTGCCTGGGCCCCTATCAGCGCCGCGACCCGGAACCGGAAGTCGCGGGTTAAAGGGAAAGCATCCGCCCTCCGCCGGAAAAGACGTCGCCACGTCGTCCGGCCCGCGGGTTCCAAAAATGCGGCATGTATCCATATACACGGAGGGCGGGCTGCCTCCTTGCTGCGGCCCTGTGGACGCGATAGGGGTCCCCCTCAGCCTTCAGCCGCACTCGACCAGGCTGGGGTGGCTCACGGAAGGTGGGTGACTAACCCACAATAAAACCCTGGAAGCCCCTGCTTCCTTTCAGGTAAGAAATGCCTCAGTCCCCCGACTCATTTAGTCTGGCTCCTTGCACAGTGTCTCCCCTCCGGAGGAAACACTAACAACTGAAGGCCGGCAGGGGAAGTAAGAATTTATATGTGCTGGCGCAGTGTTTTCTGTGGAAAGGGAGGAGCCTATGTCTCATTGTGGCTGTCCTGAAAGACGAATAGGGAAAAAAGGACGTAGATTTTGTTCGGAAGCCACGGCGCACGACCGCGCAATTGTCAGTTAAAGCGACAGTGCCGAATCGCAAAAAGGGGCCTGGTCCTTTAGCTACAAAATGTCAGGGCTCAAGTGGTTAAGCGAAGAAACATACGTTAATAATTAGGCTACCAAAAAAGGAGTGTGTGCTGTAAATTGCCCCCAGCATTACCCCAGTTTCTTCTTGCTGGAGGCTGTTTTGCTGAAAACCAAAGCCCCTGAGAATCTTTAGGCTGTCCGCAGATCAGACTCTACATTTTTGTGCCAAAAAAGCCTGTGCAGAGCAGGATGAAACTAACTGGATTTTAAAGAGTATAGGTACTTCATTTGAATGTTTTACATAGCTATACCTGAAAACAAAAAAAGGGGCCAACATGAAGTGATCTAGCAAGATCTGACTAAAATTTCACTGTAGGCTAGCCATAGATGGATCAAAATTTGCAGCAAAAGCAATCAGATTTTTCTATTGGTTTGAGCAAGGCAATTTTGATTGTCTCAGCCATCCACTTGTATTCAATTAACCACTTGATCTTCGGAAGATTAACCCCCCCTTCATGACAGGCCATTTTTTGCGATACGGCACTGCGTTACTTTAACTGACAATTACATTGTCATGCAATGCTGTAACCAAATAAAAATCTATGTCCCCCCCCCCCCCCCCCCAAATCAAGCTTTTTTTTTTTTTACTAGTAATTGCAGCAATGGGCAACTTATAGTGGGACTGCAATATTACGGTGGACATTCGGACACTAGCCTGATGAAGGGACACGCATGTCCCGAACGCGAAGCATCTCCCGCATACCTCTGACCCGGAAGTGATGACCCCAGGACCGCACGGAGCATACACAGTCCAGATCGAAGTTTCCGGCCGGCGCTGCTCAACATCCAGTGCAGGAAGAGACACAGGATCGAGGACTCCAGCCCAACTGCCCGTGAAACCACCATCACCCCTGAGGATCTGCGGATGAAGTTCCTGTCAACCCCTGACACGCTCGATTACCACTGCTCAAATGTGAGTGTATTTTAACCTTTTTATAATAAAAAACTGTTTTTACTTGCTGCATTTAGAGGGCGCCGTTCCCTTTTCGTCTTGTCTGTTCCAGAGCCTCTTCTAGCTTCCAATCTGAACTGGCAGCCATCTAATCAATTTCAGCAACTCTCGCCCTAAACTTTTCCTCCATACATGGACATACATATTTATTATTAATAACTGAGCTTTCACAACTCCACCCAGTGCATTACCCCTCCCCCCTCCTCTCCTTCGTTATAGATCTCTATACAGCCCTTTCCAAAGTGCGCCATACCAAACCAAACTTTGTCTTGTGGACACTTTTTGGGGACAGTGCTAAAAATAGGATTTTTGTACTCACCGTAAAATCCTTTTCTCTAAAGTTCATTGACGGACACAGCTCCTTTAATCTTGACCTTATCGCCACCTTCAGGAGAGGACTAGGCATAACATGTAAAAACAGCAAAGCTGAACAGTACCGCCCAGGGGGCAATCCTACTGGCTATAATCCCTCATACTGCATCCAGCAGCTCAGTTCGTCAAAAAGCAGTACAAACATAAATAGGAGGGGTGCGTGCTGTGTCTATCAATGAACTTCAGAGAAAAGGATTTTACGGTGAGTACAAAAATCCTATTTTCTTTCGTTCATTGACAGACACAGCTCCGTTAATCTTGACCTTAGGGACGTCTCCAAGCAGTGTCAAAAAACGAGGGGTGGGAACAGCAAGCAAACAACCTCCACTCAAAACCAGAGCTCCTTAACGGAGGAGTTGCAACCTCAAACAGCCGCCTGCAAAACCTTGCGGCCGAAGGAAGCAGATGCACTCACATCAACCTTGTAAAATTTTGTGAAAGTGTGAACGCACGACCATGTCGCCATCTTACACACCTGGGAAACGGATGCCTGATGTCGGAAGGCCCAGGAGGCACCAAGTGCCCTGGTCGAATGCGCCGTGACAGGAAAGGGAGGCGCCCGCCCTTTTAGGGCATAAGCCTGAACCACGATCTGCCTGATCCACTGAGAAATGGTGGCAGACGAGATCGCCAGGCCCTTCTTTGGACCAGCTACTGACACAAATAGTGAGTCTGACCTCCGAAACGAAGCCGTAGCAGACAGATACACCCGCAGAGCTCGGACCACGTCCAAGGAATGCAAAGCAACATCTTTGGGATGCAACGGCCTAGGACACAAGGATGGAAGCACAATGTCCTCATTTAGATTAAAGGCCGAAACAACCATAGGAAGAAACAAAGGCTGCATCCTTTTGGAGGTTCAAGTAGGGAGACTTGCAAGACAAGGCCGCCAACTCAGAAACCCTCCTGACTGATGTAATAGTCACCAGAAAAGTTACTTTCTGAGAGGAGTGTCAACAGGGGAATCTCTCTAAATGTTTTCAAACAGTGGTTTCTGAAGTACCGAGAGCACCAGATTCAAATCCCACGGAGGCAGTGGTGGTCGAATCAGGGGGGCCACACGTCGAACCCCCTGTACAAACGTACTCACCAGTGAATGAGCCGCCAAAGGTCGTAGAAAAAAAACAGCCAGGGCTGATTATCTGTCCCTTAATGGTGCTTAAGGCAAGTTTTTGATCCACTCCATGCTGTAAAAACAGCAGGATCCTGGAAACCGAATATGTACGCGGACGCCATCCCATCTCCTCAGAGATGTAGGCCTTCCATGTACGATGATAAATTTTCCGAGAGGATGATTTTTGCGCCCTCAGCATAGTAGAGATAACAGAGTCCGACAGACCTCGGTCCCTCAGCACCTGGCTGTCAACAGCCATGCCGTTAAAGCCAGCAACTGGATCAGTCGGGATTTATCCCGAATAGATGAGCAGCTAATATTAGACGATTGTTTCTAAATTTACAACTTCCCGTAGATAATACAGGGAATAGAGCTATTGTGTCTTTAGATACGTCTAAAGCTTTTGATAGTATCGAGTGGGAATTCCTATGGGCCTGCCTAAAACAATTTGGAATAGGACCAAGATTTATAAGGTGGCTAAAACGGTTATATAGTGCTCAGAGTGCAAGAGTACAGATCAATGGATCTGTGTCCTTGCCATTTTTGCTGGAAAGAGACGAGACAGGAGTGTCCCCTGTCCCCGCTCCTCTTTGCAATAGCCGTGGAGCCTTTGGCGGAGGCGATTGTACGATTTCGGAGATGTGGGTTGGAGGAAAAAAAAATGGCTCTCTTTTTGCAGATGCTGCTTTATTTATTTTTTTAGGAGATACATATACATCTTTGTCTACAGCCATTTCACTTATTGATACCTATGGAACATTCTCAGGGCTTAAAATCAACTGGGATAAATCAGTAATGATGCCTATTGATGTTATCGACCCAATACAAAACGGAGCTCCCACATCAGGATCACCAGATGAAGCATGTTGTATCATTTAAATATCTAGGGGTGATAACCTCACAGGTCAATGATTACATTAATAAAAATATTCTTCCCCTTGTTGCCAGATTCAGGCAACAAGGTAAAATCTGGTGTAAATTTCCATTGACAATGATCGGAAGGGCAAACCTGGTGAAAATGGTGTGGCTGCCCCAATTGTTATATTTATTACATAAAATTGTCCAGTCTGGTTGACATTAAATCTATTTAGAACAATCAACGCGACCTTTAGAGATCCAATGCCGCGTACACACGATCATTTTTCCCCGTCGGGAAATTTGACATTTTTTTTTAAACAAGAAAAACGACCGTGTGTGGGCTTTTTGTCATTTTTCCCCAAGGGGAAAAACGGCATTAATCACAACGAGAAAAATTAGAGCATGCTCTAATTTTTCTCGTCGCGATTCCCGTCGTTTTTTTTCCGCGGCAGTTTTCCCATAGGGAAACACTGCCACGGGGCCCACACGCGGTCGTTTCTCGACCAAAAAGAAAAAAAGGTCGGGAAAAAAAAAAAACGGACGTGTGTAGGGAACCAAGCCGTTCCCTAGTTTTTCGACGGTGTTTTCACCGGCGAGAAAATCGATCGTGTGTACGCGGCATTACATGGAAAACCAAGAATTAAATTAGAAACCTTGCAACAAGCAAAAGATAGAGGAGGAATAGTGGTCCCTAAGTCAAGATTCTAATATCTGGCAGCACAACTTCAACATTGGAGTGGATGGGAGGAGATAGACAACCAAGACCCCATACAGAATATTCTAATGACTCAATTTAAACCATCACCATTGGTGCAACAAATAGTATCCCACCAATTTTTCAAGAAGAGAAAAATACCAACCTTTCACTTAATCCATAGGTTGTGGGAAACAATACGTATTATTACACATCATGGGGGAAATACTAGACATGCCCATATGGGACAACTATTAGGTTTATCTGAGCTAAATTACCAGAACTGCTAGAATGGGAAAAAAAAAGCAGGATTAACATTTTTATACCAATTGTTTACAGGAGATGTGTTTTTACCTTTTGATACTTTGAAAGACCATTAGGCCCCATTCACACAGGGGCGGCACGACTTCTGGGGGCGACCTCGGCGGCGCGATCTCAAGACGACTTGAGATGCCCGCCGAGGCGATTTGCATAAAGACTTCTGTATAGAAGTCAATGCAGGTCGCCTTGGGTCGCCCCCAAAAGTAGTACAGGAACCTTTTTCCAAGTCGGAGCGACCTGAGTCGCTCCTATTAGAATGGTTCCATTGAACAGCGTGGGATGCGACTCGTCAGGCGACCGAGTCGCCTGACGAGTCGCCCCTGTGTGTACCGGGCCTTACCGATTATCAAATAATTTTTATCAGTACCTTCAAATACGACATGCGCTACAAAGTCAGAATTTAACAATCCATTTACAATATAATCCATCAGAGATACTGATGAAGGCAACTTCAGCACGATCCTTGAAACAAGGACTAATGCCGCGTACACACGATCATTTTTCCCGTCGGGAAAAATGACATTTTTTCCTTTGGACGAGAAAAACGATCGTCTGTGGGCTTTTTGCCGTTTTTCCCGACGGGAAAAACAGCATTAATCACGATGAGAAAAATTAGAACATGTTCTAAATTTTCTCATCGTTTTTTCCCATCATTTTTTTCCGCGGCAGTTTTCTTTTAGGGAGACACTGCCGCGGAGCCCACAGACGGTCGTTTTTCTCGACAAAGAAAAAAATGACGGGAAAAACGGTCGTGTGTGGGGGAAAATGCCGTTCCCTCGTTTTTCATTTTATTTCATGTCGTGATTCACGGCGGTGTTTTCACCGCCGTGAATCACGATCGTGTGTACGCGGCATAATAGGGGATCTCTATCTGATGCTGCTAAATGCGGAGAGGGTAGATGGACAGGTGAATAGCTTTGTCCGCTGGCAAAAAGATCTGGTAGACCTTAGTGAAGGAGGAATGGAAGGGGGCTATGGAGATTTTACCTGAGGTATCTATTTCACTATCTCAGCAACTGACACAGCTTTTTATAATACATAGAACACACTATACCCCGCAAAAATTAAATGCCTGGGGAAGACATACATCGCCCCTATGTCCGCGATGCTCCGTATCCAATGGATCTCTCATCCATATGCTTTGGAGCTGTTCCAAGCTCCATAAGTACTGGGAGAAAGTATTCCTGAAAACACTATGTCGTACCACCAACAATGGTGTAATAAGGAAAATTTTATATTAAAAAGAGAAATACTGGGGGGCGTGGCCTGACGCAGCATGTGAGCAGACGTTCCTCTCTGCAGCTCCAAGATCCCTCTGCACAATCCTTCGCAATCCTGCTAACCTGCCAAACCAATCGGCCCAAAACTTTCTCCAGACACCCAAGAGGGACCCTGCTACTCATCCACGGAAGAATTTTGGTGGATGGGAGGAAGAAAAGGGAGAAAACAGCCCCCGGTCAGGATGAATATTACCACTCGGTCCTCCCAAGATGGCCGCCGCTCCACCATGCTACATGTGCCTCTCTCATCTACACCGGAACTCTTCGGTGACGATCTGGACCCCTCACTACCACCATCCCCTGGGGCTTCAGCCCCTTCAATACCCCTGGCCCACCCCGCTCCGAGTGATGACGGTCTCGAGGAGGGGCCGGAACCGGAGCCCACCTTGCTGGATGTTCTCAAAATCCTGAAGGTAAATCATTCTGATATTATGGGGAAGGTGGAGGAACTAAAGCTGGACATTACTATAATGCGCCAGGACATGCATAAGGTCAGGGACCGGGTCGCTGAGACAGAACGCCGCATTAGTGACCTGGAAGACACTGTAGGCCCGGCCCTGCCTGTGCTGAAAACCCATGGCAACAGAATTCAATCGTTGGCAGATAAGATCGACGATTTGGAAAATCGTTTACGTAGGAATAACCTGCGCCTGGTGGGCCTCCCAGAACGGGTCGAGGGTGCAGACCCGGTATCCTTCCTTGAATGCTGGTTTACCCAGGAATTTGGCAAAGACTGCCTGTCCCCATGTTTTGTGATCGAACGGGCCCACAGGGTCCCTGGGAGACCGCTCCCTGCTGGAAACCCCCCTCGCACCATGGTTATCCGTCTCCTAAATTATAGGGACAGGGACGCTATCCTGAGGGCTGCCCGCATAAAGGGAAGCCTGAAAATCAACAACGCATCGGTCTCCCTCTACCCAGATTACTCCCCAGCAGTTCGTGCTGCGAGAGCCAAGTATCAACATGTTAAACAGAAGTTGAGAGAACAGACCATACAATACTCCATGCAATTTCCCGCGACGCTGAGAGTCGTCCACCAGGACCAAGTGCACTTTTTTCAGAACCCTGCTACTGCGCTTTCCTGGTATGAATCCCTGTCCAAACCCGGCCGCGCATCTGACCGACCACCTGCAACCTGATCGGGGTATCCCCCCCGCACAGGCTACAAAGCCACTTCATTTTCTTTTTCTCGCCCCAATCGGGGGCTCTTTGTGCCTATGGCAGGTACCTTATTCTACAGCTCGACAAGAGGCTATGGATCTTTAAGGGGAAGATTGGGATGCTGCAGTTGTTTTCCTTTTTCTTTCCCCTTTGGTTTTCTTTTTTTTTCTTTTTTTGTTCTCTGATCATTGACTGATCAAAATAGTTTGCTGACTTGCCTGTATTGGCCATGTTCCTAGTGTCTACTAGCAGTTTTGGGACAAAGCCGGCCCCTTGTTCTTGGGGTACGGCAGGGGTAGTAACGAAATCAATGTGGATTTCAACTGGTAATGTATGTGTAATGGTTTGTGTGTTTGCATGGATGGTGGTTGTGTGGATGTGTTCATGGGTACTCCTTTTCTCCTGCTCCCCCCCAGTGTTGGATTGCAGCCGCGCCGGTGACAAGTGTCTGATTTGTATTACCATATATGGGCCCCTTTTTAACCCCCCGCCATGTCTATAATCACATGCATCTCCTGGAATGTCCGGGGGTTAAATTCTAAATTTAAAAGAGCATCCTTATTTGAATTTCTCAAGCCACATAGGCCACAGATACTATGCCTACAGGAGACACATCTCCTAGGCTCCAAAATACTTGCTTTGAAAAAACACTGGGTGTCACAGGGGTATCATTCCACGTACTCAAATTATGCTAGGGGAGTCTCTGTCCTCATAAGGAAGGGACTCCCTTTCTCCTGTGACCAGGTAGTTATTGACCCAATGGGTCGGTACGTTTTTTTACTGTGTAAAATCCACGCCACCCCATTGGTCTTGGTGGTGGTGTATGCCCCCCCCCTGTCACGGCTGCAATCTTCACTGACTTAAGTTTACAGTTTTCTAAATTGCCGGGTCTGCCTACCCTTGTGCTGGGGGATTTCAATTCTGTCCTGGACCCAGGTCTGGACAGGTTGAGGCCCCTCCAATATGAATCCAAGCTATTTAGCCACTGGTGTGCCTCCTTTGGTTACGTCGACCTTTGGCGGCGTGGCCATCCACTGATAAAAGAATACTCCTGTCAATCCAGAACATATGGTACTCTTTCCAGGCTGGATTATGCCCTGGGAACCTCTGATATGGTCCCTTATGTTAAGTCGGTCGCATACATCTCGCAGACAATCTCAGACCATTCGGCCCTTAAGATAGAGTTGGTGATGGGTCACCGACCCTCTTTTCGGCAGTGGAGGCTCAGCCCTTGCTGGATCTCCACCCCCGAAATACAGGGCCCGGTGGGACAGGACATGTCCCACTTTTGGGCGGATAATGAAGGATCTGCCTCCCCTGGCCCCACATGGGACGCCTTTAAGGCGACTGTGCGGGGTTCATACATCTCTAACACTACCAGACATAAAAAAAACCTCCAGGCCACTCTTTTAGCCCTAGAGTCCTCCTTGGAGATTGCGAGGGCCCAGTATTCTGCGTCCCCCACCCCGGACTCCCACGGGGTCCTGGTGGGGGCGCATAGGGCCCTGGACCTCCACAGGGTGGATGTAACGCAGAAACAACAGAGATATCTGACGGCCAGGCTGCTTGAACACAGTGGGAAAAATGGCAAGATGTTGGCATATCTCTCCCGCATGGACTGTGTTGATAGGACTATTCCGCAAATCCAGGTGCCGGATGGCTCCATCGCTTCAGACCCTAGGACCATTAATCTAACTTTTAAATCCTTCTATGAGGACCTATATTCGTCCCAGCCCTCTCCACCTGAATGGGAAACTATGGGTTTCTTCGAGTCTCTCCGGTTCCCTGTACTGGAGGACTCACACAGATCCATCTTAAATGAACCTTTGACGGTAGAAGAAATTACCACTGCCATATACTCACTCCCCCCGAACAAAACTCCTGGATTGGACGGTTTGCCCGCTGAATGGTACAAACACTATGCTGGGGACTTGGCACAGAGGTTGCACTCTCAGTTTGGGCAGGCAATGGAGGAGGGCGTTCTCCCCTCCTCCATGTGTGAGGCCCTGATTGTGGTGATCCCCAAGCCTGATAAAGATCCAACGCTATGTGGCTCATACCGTCCAATCTCCTTACTCAATAGCGATGTTAAGATACTGGCCAAGGTACTGGCAGTGAGACTACAAAAGATTATCCTACACCTTATCCATAGGGACCAAACTGGATTCATGCCTGGAAAGAGTACATATGACAACATTAGACGATTGTTCATACATATCCATAGAGCTGACACTGAGCATAAAAGTGGCCTGGTGTTGTCCCTGGATGTGATGAAGGCCTTTGATACTGTGAAATGGACCTTTTTGTGGGAAGTCATGCACCGAATGGGTTTTAGTCACCAATTTATAAAATGGGTTCGCCTGCTATATATCAATCCCAGGGCAAGAATATGTACTAACAAGGATGTATCGGATGTCTTTTCTTTACACAGGGGAACACGGCAGGGCTGCCCGCTCTCGCCACTCCTGTTCGCACTTGCCATAGAGCCTTTGGCTCTGGCGGTGCGACAGACGGCGTCGGTGGGCGGCATATGTTATGGTAATCTTACAGAGAAGATCTCATTATATGCTGATGACGCATTAATATACCTTGATGGCACAGAACAGTCCTTTAAATCTTTAATGGAAGTGGTGGAGGAGTTCGGGAGGGTCTCGGGACTAAAGGTGGGCTGGGACAAGTCTGTTGCTTTTCCCATAGGCCCCAAACAGGATTATACTTACTTATCTCACTCTAACCTGTCAGTCAGATCCACATTTAAATATTTGGGCATTCACATTAATGCAGACCTGGCCCTCTTTGAATCTCTTAACATTGCCCCAGTTGTTACACACATGGAGACCAGGTTGCAAACTTGGGCCTCATTACCTTTGAATTTGATAGGGCGGGTGAACATATTTAAAATGATATACCTACCTAAATTTTTATATGCCTTTAGGGCATCCCCTATTTTTCTCTACAAAAAGCTCTTCAAAAGAATAGACTCGTTATTATCCTCCTTCCTATGGCAGGGGACCAATCCCAGAATAGCGAAGGCTTCCCTCCAGGCCTCTAAGGGTGATGGGGGACTGGCCTGCCCCAACTTGCGACACTATTTTATAGCAGCCCAATTAACCTATGTCTATGAATGGTTCCAGGGGGCCTCCGCATCCTGCTCTACCTATCTACTGCAGGCACTTGCTGGCCTAGAGACCCCATTGGTAGATATTATGCATAGATCTTTACCAAAACGATGCTCCCGCGGCTCCCCGATAGAAGTGAGTTGGTTGGCCTGGCATGAAGGGAATAAGACGATTTCAGAATTGGGGGGGGTCTCACCGAAAACCCCCCTATGGCATAACCCCAATCTTCTGGAGCTCATGGGTCACCCCGATGCATTGTGGTGGACACGGCTGGGCATTACCCACGCTGCCCACATTTTTCTCAATGGTGAATTTATCTCTTTTGAAGTCCTAAAAGCTACAAGTGGATTATCAAATAAATTCTATTTTAAATATCTTCTCATACGACACGCTGTCCGTGCGCAGTTTCATGGCCTGACTCTTGAGCTCGCTGAATCCCCGCTTGAGGCATTGATGTCGTGTTCTGGCATTACGAAATTAGCCACGACCATTTACTCCCGACTGCAGACGGGTGGGAGTTCTCCCTTCCGTGCTGCACAGCGGAAGTGGATGGTCGACATCCCTGGGCTTTCAGAGGAGGGGTGGGAGGAGGCCTCTGGGGCCTGTTTCTTGGATATTGTTGGGTCTAACGACCAATATATACAGTTCAAATTTATTCATCAACTGCATTACACGCCGGCCCGTCTGGCTCGCATGGGTTATGTTTCAGGGGCCCTCTGCCCTAGATGTAAGTGCACCAATGCTGGTTATGTACACATGTTTTGGTCCTGCCTGGCCCTCTTGGGGTTCTGGGTGGACCTATTCTCTTTTTTTGAAAACAATCTATGCCTAGTGACCCCCCACACTGTTGAAGTGGGGCTCCTGGGCATCCTTAATGACCACATACCCAGAACCCACGAACGGACCCTAGTCCGCTTGATACTCTTTTATGCCAGAAAACTGATATTACTACAATGGAAGTGTGAATCTGCTCCCAACATCCAACTGCTGTACCGCATGATAAACAAAGTCGTACCAACCTTTAAACTAATCTATAAAGGAAGGGCCTGTATACAGAAATTCTACAAGATCTGGCAACCTTGGCTGGATATAGACAGCTCCTTTTGGAAGGATACCCCTCTGTCTCAGCAGTAGTGGGCCCTGATTCAGCCCCTCCTGTTTGATGGGGGGGGGGGGGAGAACTACCTCCTATCCTAAATAAAGAAGCTGGGGACATGAAACATATCGCACATAAATGTGGGGGGGGGGGGGGGGGGGGGGAGTAGGAGGAGTGCCCCCACCCAGCTGTAGTTTCGGCTGGGGAAATGGGTGGAAGTGCTGGGTGAATGGGTATGAGTGTTGTGTGAGTGAATGCAAGCACTTAAGTATTACTGAATAAGAATAACCGAATGAGTCCTGTGAAAATCACAGTTAAATACTCTCGATACACCTTTGGTATTAGGGTTTTGTGTTTCTTTTTTTTTTTTTTTCTTCTCCTCCGTTGAGGAACTGGGACACCTATGTGGCCATGTGGCCACAAGCTGTAGGCCTTATTAGGCTTGAATGTTATTTCGAGACTATATTGTTTATGCTCCCGCTTCACGGTGTAATACTGGTATATTGCTACTGAATACAAGAAAATAATGTGTAAGCGTGTATGTTGATATGCTCTGTAATTTTTCTCTGTTCAATGGAAAAATCAATAAACATAAATTAAAAAAAAAAAAAAAAAAAAAAAGAGAAATACTAGCTTATAAACATAGGGGAGTGCCCCATAAATTTAACAAAATATGGTCTTATTGGCTTGATCCTGGTAACTTGCTCTACGATGGTTTGTGTAGGGAGATTGGAGAGGAGAGGGGGGAGAGAGGGGAATGGGGGTAGGAGATAGATTTGTAATAGATCAAGAAGTAGAGATTGAAATGAAAATGGAATTACATATGGAGATGAATGTTTGTTTATTTTTGTATTGTCCTGTTAGATCTTTTTTGTTGAGTCGTTTTACTTTTTTCTTTGGTAGAATAGATGTCTATTATAATGTTGGATTGAATTAATCTGTACGCATTTGTACTAAAGAATGTACATGAAAAGCGCCTTATTATTATTATTATTATTATTATTAAGGTCTTAAAATTTTTGTATGTAATAAGCAATATCAAAAATAGAATAAAAATTATTTGATAAAAAAAAAAAAAAAAAAAAAAGCCAGCGACAGTAAAGCAGGATGAAGTATAGGACCTTGCGAGAGAAGGTCCTCTCACATCGGCAGCTGCCAAGGAACATCCGCCACCAGTCGTACTAAGTCGGCGTACCAGGGACACCGAGGCCAATCTGGGGCAATCAGAATCACCGGAATCCCTTCGGTCTCCACTCTGCAAAGCAGACGAGGGAGAAGTTTTAGTGGGGGGGGGAGGCATACATGAGCCGATAATGCCCCCATGGAGCCACCAACGCTTCCGTCGTGTCCGCCCAGGGATCCTTGGACCTGGCCACAAACCTCAGTACTTTCCGATTGAGCCGAGAAGCCAGGAGATCCACATCTGGTGTGCCCCATCTCAGGCAAAAAAGATGAAAGACATCCGGTTGTAGCGACCATTCCCCTTGGTCCAGCATCTGATGACTTGGGTAGTCCCGCTTGCCAGTTTTCTACGCCTGGAATGTACACGGCCGAGAGAGCCTGCACGTGCCGCTCTGCCCACCTCAGGATGTGAGTGACCTCCAATGCTGCAGCCGAGCCCCTTGTTCCGCCTTGATGGTTGACATATGCCACAGCCGTGGCATTGTCCGACTGGATCCTGACTGGGTGGCCCTGCAGCCTTTGTGATCACGTGGAGAGGCACCGCCTGATCGCCAGAAGTTCCAGCACATTGATCGGCAGGCGGGATTCTTCCTGCGTCCATCGACCTCGTGTCGACTGTACGCCCCAAACTCCCCCCCAACCGGTCAGGCTGGCATCCGTCATGATCACCGTCCAGTGAAAAAGGAAGGAACGACTTCCCAGCCTGAGGGGCTGGAGACCTCCGCCACCAGATCAGGGATTCCCTGACTAGGCGGCTCACCCAGATTTGACAATCCAGAGACAACGGAGATTTGTCCCATTTTGACAGGATCTTCTTTTGCAAGACTCGGGTGTGGAATTGAGCATACGGTACCGCCTCGAATGAGGCTACCATGAGACCCAGGACTTGCATGCAAAAGCGCAGCGACGACCACCTGCGAGATGCCAACAGCTTCACCGCAGCCTGAAGAGTCTGCAGTTTGTCTGAAGGGAGAAAGACCCTCGCCTCTGAGGAGTCCAGAATCAAGCCCAGGTACTCCAGGCGTTGAGTCGGCACCAACACTGACTTCTGGAGATTCAGTACCCAACCAAACTCCCGAAGAGTCTGACTGGCAATCGCCACATCCTCCCTTAATTCTGAGGCGGAAGCTGCTCTCAGGAGGTCGTCCTGGTAGCCCACGATTGCGATCCCTCAATGCCTCATCAGCAAGGCTAGAATCGAGGCGAGCACCTTGGTGAAAACCCTTAGTGCCGACGCCAGGCCAAAAAGGGAGAGCTACAACTTGGTAGTGATTGTCCCCGACTGCAAACCGCAGAAACCTCTGATGCCCGACGCATATGGGGACATGCAAGTATGCGTCCTTGATGTCCAAGGACGCCAGAAAATCCTCCGGATTGAGTGCAGCAACCACAGAGCGAACCGATGCCATCCTGAACCTTTGTACTTTTACAAAGGTGTTGAGGGCCTTGGGATCCATGACTGGACGGACCCCTTCCTTCTTTGGGACTACAAACAGATTGGAGTAGAATCCCTGAAACCTTTCCGGCGGTGGCACAGGTACTATCACCTCGTGCATCAGCAGGTCCTGCACTGCCCCAAACAGGGCGTCCCGACGAGCCGGAAGAAGATGAAGGTTTGAGGGAAAAAAAAATCTGTTTGGTGGACAAGAAAGAAACCATCTTGTATCCTGATGAAACCACTTCGCAGATCCACCGGTCGGAAAGTAGGGAGTCCCACCGAGCTGCAAACTCTCGAAGATGACCCCCACCCGTGAGTCGGGTGGGGGCAAACCTTCATGCTGTCCCAGATTTGTTCGCAGGCTTGTTTGGCTTGCGACGCTTCTGTCCCTCAGCGGGCACCTTGTCAGCCTGGGAACGCTTACCTGCGGGCCCGGGCGGACGAAAAAAAACGCTTCAGAGCGTTTTTTTTTACCCCCTTGTGCCCGCACACTGCTTCCACCCTGGCAACAATGGACTCCAGGACCGCCGACAAAGCGCCCATAGGCACCGCAGGTGCAGAGGAACCGGTTGCCACCACAGGGATGTCTGGGGAAGAAGCGCCAGCTTCTGACGCCATGCTGACCCACACCCGCCTGACACCCGTTAGGGACCAAAGGCAAGGTACACAAAATCCACCCTCCTAGCTGCCATAGACTGAGGGGCCCCCCACAGGACTCACCACCCTGACCCAGGTACTGCGCTGTGCAGCTGCCCGCTCTCCCTCACGAGGTGTTCTGTGTAATTTGCACCGTTCCAGAAGGATATCCAGCGCTAGAGGCCATAAAACGAGCTGGGGCTACAAGAAAAAAAAACGCCTCAGCAAGAAAAACTGCCTGAGGGCTCCAGCAAGATGGCCGCCGGACTTCCTGACTTAGCCCAGGGGAAAATGGCCGCCAAGCTTTCCTGACTAAAACTACAGGAAAATAGCCACCGAATCTCCCGACAAACTACAGGGAAGAAAAATGGCACGGCCATGCTGACCCTCCGCGCGGTGGCCTATCACAATGTGCCCACCAGAACACACCACTATGTACCATCATTCAGGGAAGGAAGGCGCGGACCCCCAACACCCAGCGCAGCCCCCCGTATGGGGGAGGGGGGAAAAAAGGACAGGGAGAGAAGAAAGAGAGTGAAAGACCCCCTAGTTGACCTCCCGGGGAATGCCCAGCTGCTCCAACCTGCCGAGACAGGTGGAGCCATACTTACCCCTCCTGTGAGGACTGCTGGGCGCATTCCACAGACAGACCCATCACCCGGTACGGGGTGGCTGTCGGCCACGGAACACTGACTCAGACAGCAGTAGCCTGGTCATATGTGTCCCCCGGAGCATATAGCTCACTGGTCACCCCTGGAGCAGACGGGGTATGTCGTAGCTGACCCAGCGCGTAGCCAAGGTCTGCTCACGCTCGATGGCCGGGCTGGGGAGACTACCAGGATCTATTATTATCCAGCCTGTCACCCAGTCCGGCTGTTGATCGTAGATTCCAGGATCAGAAAAGTAGAAAAAAAGTAAAAAATCCTCAGGACCAATGGTCCCCACCGGGAGCCAGGTCATTCTCCTACACTAGGCAGAAAAAAACTGAGCTGCTGGATGCAGTGCGAGGGGTTATAGAAAGTAGGACCACCCCCTGGGCAGTACTGTTCAGCTTTGCTGTTTTTACATGTTCTGCTTAGTCCTCCCCTGAAGGTGGCGATATAACCCCAAGGTCAAGATTAAAGGAGCTGTGTCCGTCAATGAACTAAAGAGAAATATGCACTGTCTAAGACAGGTATTTTCACCCACTTCCTGGGCATAGACTCCCGTGGGAGTCACGCCACCTCCTGGGAAACACACTGGTCCCAAGAGAGAGCGGGGACCAGTGAGGGCTCGCCGCGCTACTTGCGCATGCGTAGTAGGGAACCGGGAAGTGAAGCGTTGCAACTTCCCGGTTCCCTACTACGCATGCGCAAGGATGGTGGCGGGGGCAGCTGAGAGACGAGCGATTGCTCGGCCTCGGCTGCCGACATCACGGGCGTGCTGGACAGGTAAGTGCCCATTTTTTAAAAGTCAGCAGCTGCAGTATTTGTAGCTGCTGGCTTTTAAAAAAAAAAAAATTCAAGTGGACCTCCGCTTTAAACCCTTTGCAGAGACACTGGATACATGTCTTCCCTCCTATCAAAACGACGATCTGCCTTGTCTACATAGGCAGACCACCATTCTGCCTCTGTGCTGGATGATCGATGGGTGCCGGTGGACGAGTCTGCAGTACCCGCTGCTGGGCTCCCAGTGTGTGAACACAGCGAGAGCGAGCCGTCATCAGTGCGCATACGCGCCCCCCTATCTGGAAGAGTGTGTGTGAGAGTGTGAGCGATATATATATATATATATATATATATATATATATATATATATATATATATATATATATATATATATATATATATATTAATATTTTACACACATGATCCAGCGCAGAGGTGCCACCCAGTAAAACTGCTATAGGACGGACCTTTATTGATTAAACCACCAATTTTTGTGTTCGTACCCCTGGAAATTTTTGATTTCAAAATATGAATGAAATTGTCAGAAAGTTACCATGTGTATGGCCAGCTTAACAGGATAGAGAGATTAGTTTCTACACCAATCTGTTAGTAGCCAAATACCATAATTTACAGAAATAATCCACAGGTTATTTGTTCTTAAAGTATAATTAAAAAACAATTTTTTTTTTTTTTTTGGGGGGTTTTGGATATAGTGGAGAGGAAATTAAGAAAATCTTCCCAATGGAGGCGAGAAAATAAAATAAACTGACATGGGCTATAAACCTCCCTTACGCTATCCAACATGAAAAACTTTTAATGCTTGCAATGGCCTGATTCCTAAACTTATTGCCCCTACAGGTACACTTGAAGATCATAAATTTGAAAAATCTTTCTGCCAACAGATCTGTACCTGATCTTGTTCTTTCCTTCTCTACCTGGTCTGGTACCTTACTTTCTATGAATCTGCTTTGTAACATCATATCTTCATTTGACTGCTCTACAACCTCTCTGGTTATCTCAATAATGCTTCTATAACACATATGTAAAATAATTAAATGATCTCAGGATTAAGAACATACTCAAGACTCCAGAACATGTAGGACACATATTTGTCATTTTTGACTGATCAAAATAGTTCAACAAAATGTACTGCATTTTACAAGGACTATTCTGAGCCAGATCATCTTACAAATCCAAAATTATTTACTAATCATAGCTGATAAAAATTCTGTCTAGTACTGGTGTTTCCAAGGTAGGATTTCTGGCGCCCACAACCCTCACCCACTTCAGGTCAGGGGATGTTCATGAGGACAGTTTTGCACTGGTTTCAGTTCTGTATAACTACAAGTACAATTCTTCCATGGTACCCCTGCACAGTGTTCAGGGAAAGCCAACTTCTTTCCATTAGCTATCCAAATAATTAGGTAACTTTTTTTGCACATATATCATAGTCAGGCAAAAAAAAAAAAATCTTTACATTTTCACAGGTGTGCAGAGATTGTGCTCTATATAATATCTGCTGGCTAAGGCTGTACACACTTTAACTGGTTCTGAAGACCCCAGAAGAGGATCAGGGCTTTTGCAACAGAGCAGGCAAGTATAAACAGGTTCAGTGTATATATATATATATATATTATACACACACACACACACACACACATTTTTTCTTCAATCTTAATGCATATACAAAGACTGCACAGTTTCGGACAGGAACTTTGTCCTTCATCAAGATGTATGTATGCACACCGCTCACATTTTTGTAAATATTTTATTTATTCTATATTTTCATGCGACAACCCTGAAGAAATTACACTTTGCTACAATGTAGTAGTGTACAGCTTGTACAACAGTGTAAATTTGCTGTCCACTCAAAATAACTCAACACAGCCATTAATGGCTAAACCGCTAGCAACAAAAGTGAGTACACCCCTAGTTGAAAATGTCCAAATTGGGCCCAAAAGGTGTCAATATTGTGTGGCCACCATTATTTTCCAGTACTGCCTTAACCCTCTTGGGCATGGAGTTCACCAGAGCTTCACAGGTTGCCACTTAAGTCCTCTTCCACTCCTCCATGATGACATCAAGGAGCTGGTGGATGTTGGAGACCTTGTGCTCCTCCATCTTCCATTTAAGGACGCCTCACAGATCATCAATAGGATTTAAGTCTGGAGACATGCTTGGCCAGTCCATCACCTTAACCCTCAGCTTCTTTAGCAAGGCAGTGGTCATCTTGGAGGTGTGTTTTGGGTCGTTATGTTGAAATACTGCCCTGCGGCCCAGTCTCCAAAGAGAGGGGGATCATGCTCCGCTTCAATATGTCACAGTACATGTTGGCATTCATGGTTCCCTCAATGAACTGTAGCTCTCCAGTGCAGACAGCACTCATGCAGCCCCAGATCATGACACTCCCACCACAATGCTTGACTGTAAGCAAGACACTTGGTCTTTGTACTCCTCACCTGGTTGCCACCACACCTGCTTGACACCATCTGAACCAAATAATAATTATCTTGGTCTCATCACACCACAGGACATGGTTCCAGTAATCAAGGTCCTTAGTCTTTTTGTATTAAGCAAACGGTTTGCAGGCTTTCTTGTGCATCATCTTTAGAAGAGACTTCCTTCTGGGACAACAGCCATACAGACCAATTTGATGCAGTGTGCGGCATATGGTTCTAAGCACTGACAGGCTGACCCCCCCACCCCTTCAACCTCTGCAATAATGCTGGCAGCACTCATACGTCTACTTCCCAAAGACAACCTCTGGATATGACGCTGAGCACGTGCACTTGACTTGTTTGGTAGACCATGGCGAGGCCTGTTCGGTTTAAAAAGGACAGGTTCCACTCAGCTGTATGGCCTTGGCCACCGTGCTGCAGCTCAATTTCAGGGTCTTGGCAATCTTCTTATAGCCTAGGCCATCTTCATGTAGAGCAACAATTCTTTTTTTTTTTCAGATTCTCAGAGAGTTCTTTGCCATGGAGGTGCCATGTTGAACTTCCAGTGACCAGTATGGGAGCTGTTTAGACATTAATGGCTGTGTGTGGAGTCATTTTGAGGGGGACATCAAATTTACAATGTTATACAAGCTGTACACTCACTACTTTACGTTGTAGCAAATTGTAATTTCTTCAGTGTTGTCACATGAAAAGATATAATAAAATATTTACAAAAACGTGAGGGCTGTACTCACCTTTGTGAGATACTGTATTAATTTTTTTCTGAGATTTAAATATCCTGTATACACCCAAAATGAGCTTTGGAGTTCAGCAACCAAACTTTTGTAAAAGGAAAAAAAAAAAAAAATACAGTTCAGTAGTGGCATCTTGAAGGTAGACGTTAACACATCAAAGATACCTGTTGGAGAAATAGGAGGTTCCACTTAGGGCCTCCCAAAGTCCAAAGCAACATGTGTCACTGAAGTCCCTTAACCCTTTAGTTAAAGGCTTTTTTTTTTTTTAAATAACTAATAAATGCACATTTTTGCAGGTAAAAATAAAAATAAATTTTTTTGCATTTATCATTTTTTTTGGGGGGGGGGGGGGGGATCCTGGAAAGCATTGTACCCATGATCAGCAGATCTTGCAGACTGTGTGTGTAAGCTGTTTGGCCGTACATCGTACAGCCAAGCAGTTACTAGCAGAAAGCATCAATAAACTACCACAGTGCTCAGTAGCACTGTGGTAGTTCATTGAGAACTACAAGCCAACAGCCGCCAAGACTGCTGGACCTTGTCGTTTTCTAATCACAGAACTCTGAATGAGTGATGTGGCTGAGCGGCACCACGGAGAAGATCGCCCGGCGCCGGTCACATTGGGGAGCAGGTGCATCTGTAACATGTTACACCCTGAATATGGGTGTAACCTGTTAAAAAAGGTCAACATGTCCTATAAAGTCAGCACAGTGGTGTAGTGGTGAGCACTTTCATCTAGCACCAAAAAGGGTCGCTGGTTCGAAGCCCGACCACGACACCATCTGCCTGGAGTTTGCATGTTCTCCATGTGTCTGCGTGGGTTTCCTCCCACACTCCAAAGACATGCTGGTAGATTAATTGGATCTTGTCAAAATTGGCCCATTATATACGTGTGTACGACTGTGTCCCAAGCGTGTCGAGATCCTAGGGGGTAAAATGACCGCACCAGCCAAGCAGACACTGGCTGGAAAAAGCGCCTAGAGGCGATTCAGTTCGCATGTGTAGCGCTATACAAGTCACTCATTCATTCAAGTGGTTGTAAAGGCCATTTGTTTTTAACATGTTATGCTAACCTGCTCTGTGCAATGGTATTGCACACCATGGTACCTCTTCTTCTGAAGTCCCCCATTGACAATCTACACTCCTCCTCCCCTGCATGTGCTTCTATAGCAAGTTGTATGTTATGGGAGCACACAGGCATGCTCCTGTGGTGGGCTATGTGTATATATATGCACACAGCCAATCCCCCCTCCCCAACAGAATTTGTCCGACAGCAGCAGGAAACAAATGGCTCCCACTGCTGCCCAAGTCTCCTGTAAGACTAAGAAAAGAGGAGGTAAAATATGCTGGATCAAGAGAGGTGTTTTGGGGGGCGCAACTCCAAGACATAGCCAGATTTTTTATTTATTTTTTAATAACTGAAGCTTGCAGACACACATTACCAGCTCTAAGTGACACCCCTTTTCTAGGATCACCTTTTCTACAAAGGAATATGCTTATTTCTGTGCACATAACCTTGTTCAGACTACTGACAAAATGCCAAAATCTTCTAGGAGATTGCTGTTCCTAAAAAGGTGGCAAGTTACACATGGAAAAGCCACCTCTTTGCCTCTGCCACTTACTGGTAAATTTAGCCCTGAGGCATGAAGTCTATGAGCTAGAGAATGTCAATCTTCAATGCAGTAAAGGGTTGTCACACATTTTGTTTTGTGACAAAGTGTGTTTACTCAACTGAAAATGGTTGCAGCATGGAATACTTGTTAGCCTAAATACTAATAGCATAGCCATATTACAAGCAGCAAAATCACCTTGGCACTGAATGTTTTCTCCAGCTGGTCTTTGTACTCCTTGATCTGCTGCTCTTGGTCTTGTCTGAGCTCTTGAAGGGCCTCAGCCAACTTGCTCTCAAATTCTATTCGTCGACCAGAATCTATTTCTACAATCCTGGTATCATGCCGTGTCTTCATCTCATGTAGCTCCTGTAAAATACAAAAACATATTCTATATTATTAAAAGCGGAGTTCCACCCATAAAAAAGTCAGCAGCTACAAAAAGTGTAGCTGCTGACTTATCAATCGGATACTCACCTGTTCCATGGTCCAGCGATGCGGGCGTACGAAGCCCTGCTCCTCTCCGCAGCGCCGGCATTGTCACTGTGGGCTCCTGGCTGTGGCTTCACAGCCGGGCACGCACTGTGCATGCGCGAGCCGCGCTGCGTACTGTGACTGGCCGGGCAATCTGGGATCATCTGCGATGTGTCCCAGATGATTTCCGAGATGGAGGGGGACGGATTTCCTTACGGCGTCGTGGTACCCCGGGGAGCTGGATCCCTCTAAAAAGAGGGTATCCCCCCCCCAAAAAAATGACATGCCAAATGGACATTTTCTATAAATACCACCTCTACATAGAGAATACATTTTTTTAATCTGTTATTACAAGCTGCTAGTAACCAATGTCTCACCTGTAACAGAAGAGTAGAGATCTGGGTTATTATGGAGACCACTGGAGCCGTTGATCTCAAATCTTGTGGCATTAAGACTTACTGCACATGTAATGGTCCCTTCTTGGATGGAAAGTGCTATGGAGAAACTGCCATTTACAAAATGGGGTTTAAAAAAGAAAAAAAAAAAAAAAAAAAAACGAAGCGCTCATTCACACCACTCACATGCCAAGACGTTCCATTTTAGCATGCAGGCAACTGTTCGTTTTGGGCTGCAGTGAGATGCGGCAGAGGGCAGTGTAATGCGCTTTTTACCACAGATCCTTTTTGTTAACTTTATTTAATGTACACAAAAATGACTATTCATGTCCCCGCACAGCAGTGCATTGTGCTTCTCTGCGATGACATGAGCTTCCTTCTTATGTGCTGCAAAAAATAAAATAAAAAACGCAGCAGGTCTGCTTTTTATCACAGCTCAAAAGGCATGGTAAAAATTGTGTAGATTGTAACTGAATTTAAAAGCGGAGTTCCACCCAGAAATGGAACTTCTGCTCATCTGTCTCCTTATCTGGCACCTTTTGGGACAGGGTACCTGTTTTTGACAGGTAACCTGTCCCCACTTCCATCGAACCTTGCCGCGGCGAGGTACGTCAGAAGTCAGGCCCTCTCCTCATCCCTCCCCTGCTGCCAGGCCAGTAAGAGTGCAGCTCACTTCGCGCAATGGCGACGGAAGCATGAAATCCAGGACAGGGAAGTGTCCTAATATTAAAAGTCAGCAGCTACAGTATGTGTAGCTGCTGACTTCAAATTTTTTTTTGGGGGGGGTATGAACACCGCTTTAAGTTAACCAAGTCTACATTTTTTTGATGTGGTCACCAATAAATTTAGGCAAAGCAACAAAATGGCCAAGAGTATCCTACTGAAATGAATTGTTTTCTATGTGCCCTAGCAGTGACTGGATTTCTTCCAGTGTGGAAAAATGCCAGTCACCACACTAGTGAGAATGAGCCCTAAGTCAGGTTACAACCTGCTGCATTATATCTAAAAATTGCAAAGTATGACCATGCTCTTCGTCAAAAATAGATTTTTTTACTTTTCAACCATTTGTTGCCAGTTTGTAATGTACCTGACCGTGTACATTTTTTTCAAAATCCAACTGCTCCTTGAGGGTTTGCATTTTATTCTCCAGGTCCACTCTCCATAGCATTTCATCGTGCAGCTGTTTTGTTGTGTCCCTCAATGAAGATTCAAGCTGTAAAATATAAAACAGATGTAAAGATATAAGAACATATTCTATTATACACATCTATAAAAAACATAGTAGGTCTAAATGTTGTATTGCGTAATAAAAAAAAACAAAAAAAACAAAAAAAACTTGCATACACAGTACAATTGAAGACATGTTGATACACCACTCTAGATGGCAGGTCACCAATCACATCCATTTGTTTGAACATGCAGTACAGGTGATGAGACCAGCAGGGTGCTGGTCATGTTCACAGATTTCTTTCTTGAGCACTTCCTCGTTCAGTGTCAGGGCTGTGCAGGATAGCTTAGCAAATGGAGACTGAGGTCTGTTTTGACCTATGATGTCTTTATAAAGAGGATCTGCAGTTATCCCGCATATACTGCCACCAGGTAGGCTTATCACCCCTTGATAAAAATAAGCGCAAAAAAAAAAAAAAAAAACACACACACACACGCACTGGGAGAAGCAGATATTCAAACAATCAGGAGTGAGGAATACCCACAGCGAGCGGAGCAGCAAAGTGACAGCTTTTGAAGACATGGGCCATCAGCAAGGCAAGTATACATGATCTTTTACAACAAAGGTTTTTTTTTTTTTTTTTACAACCACTTAAAGCCGTTTTCACAAAAACCTTAGAACTATATCTGACAGCAGAAAGAAAAGGAGAATAGGAATCCTCATACCTCAGATATCTGTCCCTTCAGGTCTTCAAGCTGCTCTTCCAGACCTCTTTTGTTACTCCGAGCAGTGTTAAGCTCCGCTTCTCTTGAATTCAGCTTGGCTTCTGCATCTCTCAGCTGGTTCTGAGCAAGACTTAAATCGGATTCTTTCTTTGAATTTCTGTAACACAATATGCACAAGTTATCTTATAAATTACCACAAATATTCAAGGTATTGTGTTGAAAGAGGTAATCACAGTAATTACTGAAAAAAAAATGATCATAGTGAATAAGGAAGGAAGAAATAACAAGTGCAAGGAAGGACCACAAACCATTCGTTTGGCTTTTTGAACTTGGCGCTTGAAGAGGATTGGTCATTCCAAACACGGAGGAGACTCTCACATACACGGATGACAAAAAAATGGTGCAAAAAGTTCATCTTCTTTTGGCACCTATGGAAGCCTATCATTTTGTACTAGAGGTATGATCCTACACGTATGAAAAAGGATACACCTTGTGCCAATGCTGACATACTGCACATCACATTGGCAGCATGGTGTGATCAGGGCACAGAAGCAACAAGTGTCATAGCAGTGATCCAGTGTAGAGAATTAAAAAAATTTAAATAAACAAACACAGCTAACCATACACAGTGTGAATTGTAAATGTGGTTGTAAATGCACAAGGTTTTTTACCTTCATGCATTCTATGGGGGTAGAGAAAATCCATACTAGACCCGAAGTGGAAGCCTATTGACAGCTGATGACCCCTCAGTTGTTAAGGACGCCGTGGCCGGCTTCCCGACCTGCTCCATAACCAGCTATTCAC
The DNA here is from genome assembly GCA_029206835.1 of Rana muscosa. Classification (NCBI taxonomy): domain Eukaryota; kingdom Metazoa; phylum Chordata; class Amphibia; order Anura; family Ranidae; genus Rana; species Rana muscosa. Next base: position 499,863,392 of record CM055118.1, on the reverse strand, counting down.
TGCAACATGATTGGGAAAAGCGCTGCCAAATCAGGGCTTAGAATGCACTGTGCAGCACGTTGCAGGGTGTTCAGGGGGGGGCTGGGGGTGAACACCCTGAAAATTCGGATGTTTGCCGAATGGGCAATGTTAGGGAAGGGTGACTAGAACTTTAAAATAAAATCTGGGGACATTTTTATTTTTTATTTTTTTTACTAGTAATGGTGGCAATCAGTGACTTCTAGCGGGATTGCAATATTGCAGTGGACATATCGGACACAAAGGAACACTTTGTGGGAACCAGTGACACCAATACAGGGGAGGGAGAGATTACAATGTACCACATTTAACCACTTGCCGCCCGCCCTATAGCAGATTGATGGCGGCAAAGTGGTTTCAAAATCCTGACTGGACTGGACGCATCGCAGCGATCGTTGCTGCGGGGTGTCAGTCTGACACCTCGCAACACCGATCTAGGTAAAGAGTCTCTGACGGAGACTCTTTACCACATGATCAGCCGTGTCCAATCACGGCTGATCAGTGTAAACAGGAAAAGCCGGTCATCGGCTTTTCCTCACTCGCGTCTGTCAGACGCGAGTAGAGGAGAGCCGATCGGCTGCTCCTCTGACAGGGGGGGGTTTGTGCTAATAGATTATCAGCGCAGCCCCCCCCCCCCCCCCCCCCCCGAGGATGCCCACACTGGACCAACAGACCACCAGGGATGCCAGCACCAGGTATGCCACCCTAGACCACCAGTGGTGCCAGTTAGTGCCCCCTAATGGATGCCAATCAGTGCCCACAATGGGCATCACCGATTGGCAGGCATTATTGTTTGGCACTGATTGGCATCCATTATAGTACATCAGTGCCGCCTATCAGTGCCCACCCGTGCCACCTATCAGTGCCCACCCATGCAGCCTATCAGTGCCCACCCATGCAGCCCCATCAGTGAAGGAGAAAACTTACTTATTTAAAAAGTTTTGTAACTGAAACAAAAAAAAAATACTTTCTGCACTGACCAGGGTGGATAAAAATAAATAATTTTTTAAGGAAACAAAAAAACATTTTTTATTGGATTTTTTTATTTTTATCAAGTGTATTTTAATAAAATGCTTTTGGGGTAAAAATCTAAACAATAGTTTTCTAATTAAGATACATTAATAATTTAGTTTATTCAGCATGAAATGGAGCTTGGTTATATAGCATGAGGCTGTATATTCTGCAATATTTACATTTTTGGTAAACTCATTCAATGAATCCAAGCTGAGATAACATGCACTGCATTGATGCATTCACACAATTTCACAGTCACCATGGAGATAAATCTTTAGGAATATTCCTTCATCCCATTGTTTTGCAAATCTATGTACACTACAAACTGTATGATTGAATCAGTTCGGGTATTGCTGTTTTACTAACCTGACAGCTTATTATTCTAAATAGGAAACCTTCATTTTGTTTGCAAACATTAAAGATTCTAACTACCAGCAAGAATAAGTCCTTATATTTAAAGAGCACCTGCCATTTAAGATCCATCATGGCAGCGCCTGTTAGCGGGCATCCACTCACCTGCTGCCGCCACGTCCCTCAGCTTGTTGTGTCACTGCCTCATCACCAGACGTCCCAATAAAGTGAATGGGACTGTCGGAGAGTCACCAGCGGGTCAGAGGAGGAGCCTCTGCGGGACAGAGATGACAGTTACTCTTTAAAAATTATGATTTAAATCAAATATTTTTACAAGTGATATAAATCGAATCCACCCTGGCCCTGAATGTCTTTGAAATTGCCCAGGCCCTGTTCAAATCCAATCCGGGGACAGACTGGGTCTGGTGACAGTGTCCTCAGTCCGGAGACTGTCCCCGGGACGTCTGGTCACCCCATGTTTGGGCCAAATTTCTACTCAACCCGAACCGTTCGCCCAACTCTACCAGTGACCCAGCCCCCACCCATGATCCAGAACCACCCCCCCCCATGACCTAATTCCCCCACAAACACGACTATGACACCTCCCAATGATCCAGACAGCCCCCTATGACCTGGTCACCCCTACCAGAAGGTTATAGATAAATTACCCCCCCCCCCCCCATAGATCCATTACTCCCCGCACTGACCTGGCCTGTAACTGTCGGTGCTCCTCCCGGATCTTCCCCAGCTCCACCTGCAGTCGGGCCTTCTCGTTGGCGGTGAGGTCCAGCAGTTTGCGGGCATCGGCCAGTTCAGTCTCATAGAGCTGCCTGAGATTCGTCACCTCCCGGGAGGTCACCTCCTCCCTCTCCTCCAACTGTAACCTCAGCACAGACTTGTCCGCCTCCAGAGACCGGACCCGCTCAATGTAATTGGCCAGCCGGTCATTCAGGTGCCGCAATTCATCCTTCTCCTGCAGCCGGGACATACGAGTGGGGCTGCCCGGGGACAGAAGGGTGGGAGCCCGGGGGCCGCTTCTACCGGGAGTGGACGCAGCCATGTCCGCTATGTGTGTGTGAGAGGGAGAGAGAGGCCGGGTGTCCGCCTATAATGGTTCCCCCTGGAAATCCCGGCTGGACCGCTCAGGTACCGGGGGGAGGAGAGATCCGGGTACCGCAGGTGACCTGACTTCCGGGACCGAACCCGTGCCTTATGTGTATCACCTCATCCCGGGGACCGACACCTGTATACATCTATATACATCTTATATCCTATATATTCCATATACACCTATATATCCACCCATATACACATATATATCCTGTATACATCTATATATCCCATATACATCTATATATCCTCTATACATCTATATATCCCATATACACCTATATATCCCATATACTCCTATATACATCTATATATCCACCTATATATCCTGTATACATCTATATATCCCGTATACATCTATATATCCCATATACATCTATATATCCTGTATACATCTATATATCCCATATACATGTATATATCCTGTATACATCTATATATCCTGTATACATCTATATATCCTGTATACATCTATATATCCCATATACATCTATATATCCTGTATACATCTATATATCCCATATACACCTATATATCCCACATACATCTATATATCCACCCATATACACCTATATATCCTGTATACATCTATATATCCCATATACACCTATATATCCTATATCCACCTATATATCCCACATACATCTATATATCCACCCATATACACCTATATATCCCATATACACCTATATATCCTATATCCACCTATATATCCCACATACATCTATATATCCACCCATATACACCTATATATCCTGTATACATCTATATATCTCATATACACCTATATATCCTATATCCACCTATATATCCCACATACATCTATATATCACCCATATACACCTATATATCCTGTATACATCTATATATCTCGTATACACCTATATATCCTATATCATCCTATATATCCCACATACATCTATATATCCACCCATATACACCTATATATCCTGTATACATCTATATATCCCATATACACCTATATATCCTATACCCACCTATATATCCCACATACATCTATATATCCACCCATATACACCTATATATCCTGTATACATCTATATATCCCATATATACCTATATATCCTATATCCACCTATATATCCCACATACATCTATTAATCCTATATCCACCTATATATCCCATATACACCTATATATCCTATATCCACCTATATATCCCACATACATCTATTAATCCTATATCCACCTATATATCCTATATACGCCTATATGTCCCATATGCATCTATATATCCTATATACACCTATATGTCCCATATACATCTATATATCCTGTATATATCCTATATCCACCTATATATCCCACCTATATATCCTATATACACCTATATGTCCCATATACATCTATGTATCCTATATCCACCTATATATCCCATATATATCCTATATACATCTATATATCCCATATGATATACATCAATATATCCTATATACACCTATATGTCCCATATACATCTATATATCCTATATACACCTATATGTCCCATATACATCTATATATCCTATATACACCTATATGTCCCATATACACCTATATATCCCATATACATCTATATATCCTATATACATCTATATATCCCATATGATATACATCAATATATCCTATATACATCTATATATTCTATATACCCCAATGCATCTAATATACATCTATTTATCCTATATACACTGATACCTTCCATATACATCCAATATACAGCAATATATTCCATATATACATAAATACCCCAATACCTCCCATATACACCTATACTTCCAATATACACCTATATGTCCAACATACACCTATACATCCAATATACAGCAATATATTCCATATATACCTAAATACCCCAATATATCCAATATACACCTATACTTCCAACCACACCTATACATCCTATTTACACTTATACTTCCTATATACACTTATACTTCCAATATACACCTATACATCCTATATACACTTATACTTCCTATATACACTTATACTTCCAATATACACCTATACATCCTATATACACCTATACATCCTATATACACTTATACTTCCTATATACACCTATCCATCCTATATACACCTATACTTCCTATATACACTTATACTTCCTATATACACCTATACTTCCAATATACACCTATACATCCTATATACACTTATACTTCCAATATACACCTATACATCCTATATACACCTATACTTCCTATATACACCTATATTTCCAATATACACCTATACATCCTATATACACTTATACTTCCAATATACACCTATACATCCTATATACACCTATACTTCCTATATACACTGTGACAGCAGGAAGGTAAAGTCACCTGGTTGCATCCAGGGGGGTAGATATATTTCGCCCAGATTCAGGCTTTACGCCGACTTATACAACTAGGTGGAGAGTTGTATAAGCCCAGCTGAGGCTAGTGGGCTCATGGATGACTCATACCTCTAGGGAGAGTGTGGGGCGTCGTGCAGACAGGGAGTTGATGAGACCAGCTGAAGCTTGTCAGCTCATTTAGGCCTCTATAAGAACTCCCAGCTTCATTAGATGTTAGCTCATGCCTGGAACCAGACCTGTGTGGACTGTCTAGGGAGAGTGAACCCCTGTGCGGTGAGACAAAGCCTGTGTGGCTATTTGCTTGGACATTTAAAACCAGGGACTTAGGGACTAGGACAGCACTAGGCTGATCCCAGTTGTTAGTTAGGAAACCTGTATGTTTACTCAGAGGTCAAGTTGACCAGGATTTATTTTATTTATGTTTCTTTTGCTTTGCTGTGTTTTGTCACTGTAAATAGAAAATAAACCGCACCTTTTTGATTTTGAAAACCACAACCTCCGTTTGCTGGGCCTGTTTTTGTGTGGGGAGCCCATCCCGGGGGTCACACACACCCGCTGCCGAGCTAACCCCCTCACAGTTGGTGGAGAACCAGTGGCAGTTTTTTTTAAGCCAGCATGGAGGAGATACTGAAACAGCTGGCTCTAGCAAATGCCAATCAACAGCAGACAAATGCAGGTTTACAATGGAGCCTTGCAGCCCAGCAGCAAGCTCACCAACAGAGTCTGGAAGCTCAGCAACAAGCCCAGCAGCAATCTGAGGCCCGCTTCATAGACCTGTTACAGAAGCAAGAGCAGAGACTACAACAAATGGAAGCAGTAATGCAGCAACGTCCGCAGACCAGTGAGGAAAGCCGTCCCACTAATACCGCGTCCTTTGGGGTGAGTCGTTTATTGACAAAAATGACTGGAGAGGATGATCCAGAGGTATTTTTGACCACATTTGAAAGGACCGCTGAAAGAGAAAAGTGGCCTGAGGAGCAGTGGGCTGGACTGGTGGCTCCTCTGTTAACTGGTGAATCGCAGAAAGCTTACTATGACCTAGAGCCTAACCAAGCAAAAGACTATGTGATGCTAAAAGCTGAAATTTTGGCAAGGCTGGGTGTCACCCAGGCTGTCCGGGCTCAGCGTGTGCATAACTGGACTTTCCAGCTTGGAAAACCCCCCAGGTCTCAAATGTATGATCTCATTCACCTGAGCAGAAAGTGGCTACAGCCAGAGACTTTGTCCGCACCAAAGATTGTGGAACGTGTTGTAATGGATCGGTTTTTAAGAGCTCTTCCTACTGCCATCCAAAAGTGGGTAAGCCATGGAGACCCAGAGACGGCCGATGGTCTTGTGGATCGTGTGGAGAAATACTTGGCTACAGAGAACCTGACGGCCTCTTCCAGAGACACTCGGACTTTCCACCCTAAGACCAGACCATCCCCAGGGGCGGATAAGAGGATTCCAAGGGGTGAGGGTGGAGAGAGTGAGAGGGTGGGAGCTCTACCCCAAGTTTGGCGAGAACAGCCTGGGAAATCAGCGGCTCAAGAGGCGGCAAGAAGGATCGTTTGCTACCGCTGCCGGCAAGCGGGACATATTGCAGCCAATTGCCCGGTTGTGGAGGAACCCATGCAGTGTGACTTTCTGACGGGCAGACGTCAGTCGCTGTGTGCGACAGTCGCATGCACTGCCATTCGAGGAACTGAGAAACATTTATGCAAAATGTGTGTTAATGGTAGAAATGTTGTGGTATTGCTGGATTCAGGTAGCCTTGTGACCCTGATAAAGGCTGAGTTAGTTAAAACAGATGTCTTTGGGAATAGCAAGGTAGCTGTTATTTGTGTGCATGGGGACACCCGAGAGTATCCAGTGACTACAGTGTGTTTCGAGACCCCCAAAGGTACCCTCTCTCATCCAGTGGGCTTAGTATCTCAGTTACCGCATGACGCCATTGTGGGAAGGGATTTTCCGAAGTTCTGGGAACTGTGGGATGATCCTGAGCCCCCCACTGGTGCCCCTATGTACCAGGAATGTGATAGCCAGAACTCCCCTGAGAGTGGTGAGGACTCTCCGGAATTTCCCTTATCAGTATTGGCAGGGGAGACTCAAGAAACTGGAGAGGAGCCCACCTCCTCAGACGAAAACCTACCATCTGTGGAGTTTTCTGATCTTGAGGTTCACAGGGAAAACTTTGCCACAGAACAGTTGAAAGACCCCGCCCTAATAAAGGCACGGGAAAACGTAGTGAAAATAGATGGCGAGTTAGTGAACCCAGATAATACCTGCACTTACCCATACTTCAGCGTAGAGAAGGACCTACTGTATCGGGTGGCAAAAAGGGCAGAAGAAACCGTTGAGCAGCTTGTGGTGCCCAAACCTTACAGGAAGTTGGTGTTGGAGTTGGCCCATGGGCACATTCTTGGAGGTCATCTGGGGACAGAGAAAACCCGAGAGAGGGTATTACAGAGATTCTATTGGCCGGGGGTGATGAAGGACATAGAAAATTATTGTTCCTCCTGCCCTGTGTGTCAGAGGTCGGCCCCGATGCCACATTTCCGTAGCCCGCTGGTCCCTCTACCCATCATTGAGGTCCCGTTTGAGAGGATCGCCATGGATTTGGTAGGGCCTATAATCAAGTCCGCTAGGGGGCACCAGTACATATTAGTTATAATGGACTATGCCACCCGTTATCCAGAAGCGATCCCTCTCCGAAATACCTCGGCCAAAACCATAGCCAAAGAGCTATTTCTTGTGTTTAGCCGGGTGGGTATTTGTAAAGAACTGCTTACGGACCAAGGTACACCCTTTATGTCCCGGGTTATGAAGGAGCTGTGTAAATTGTTCAAAGTGACGCAATTACGTACATCTGTGTATCACCCCCAAACCGATGGGCTGGTTGAAAGATTCAACAAAACCCTAAAACAAATGTTGAAGAAAGTGGTGGATAGAGATGGAAAGGATTGGGACTGTCTACTTCCTTATCTGATGTTTGCTATTAGGGAGGTGCCCCAATCCTCTACGGGATTCTCCCCCTTTGAGTTACTGTATGGGAGACACCCAAGAGGGCTGTTGGATATTGCCAAGGAAACTTGGGAAAGTGAGAGTTCTCCCCACAGGAGTGTGATTGAGCATGTCGCCCTGATGCAAGACCGAATTGCACAGGTAATGCCCATCGTGAAGGAACATTTGGCCCAAGCGCAGTTAGCACAGCAGAGAGTGTACAACCGTGGAGCCAAGACCCGTACCTTTTCCCCGGGGGATAGGATACTGGTACTTGTCCCTACGGTTGAAAGTAAATTCCTTGCCAAATGGCAAGGCCCCTATGAGATAATGGAAAAAGTGAGCGAAGTGAATTACAAGGTCAGACAACCAGGAAGGCGAAAGCCCGAACAGATCTATCACGTTAATCTGTTGAAAGCCTGGAGGGATAGAGAGTCCCTAGTCGCAGACACTTGGTCACCAGCTCAAACTGGTTGCGTGATTCCTGAGGTTGGAATAGCAGCCACCTTGTCACAACCCCAACAACAGGAGGTTAAGGAGTTTGTGCTTCGCAACAAGGAGGTATTCTCTGAGCTGCCGGGACAAACATCTGGGGTAGAGCATGACATCATTACCCCGCCCGGTGAAAGGGTGAAGTTAAAACCCTATCGGATCCCAGAGGCCCGACGGGAGGCAATACGGGAGGAAGTACAGAAAATGCTGAACTTAGGGGTGATAGAGGAGTCCCAAAGTGATTGGTCTAGTCCCATTGTGTTGGTGCCTAAACCGGATGGGAGCTGGCGATTTTGTAACGATTTTCGTCAGTTGAACAAAGTTACAAAATTTGACACCTACCCCATGCCACGTATAGATGAGTTGATCGACCGGCTGGGAACAGCCCGATACATGACGACTCTTGACCTCACAAAAGGGTATTGGCAAATCCCCCTGGCCAAGTCGGCCAAAGAGAAAACCGCATTTGTAACCCCAGACGGGGCGTTCCAATATAAAAGAATGCCGTTCGGGTTACAGAATGCGCCGGCCACATTCCAGCGGAAAATGGACCAGATGCTGAGGCCCCATCGGAAGTATGCTGCGGCTTACCTGGATGACGTAATTGTCCATAGCACAGATTGGGCCTCACATCTGCCAAAAGTGCAAGCAGTCCTGGACTCTGTTCGGGAAGCGGGGTTTACGGCTAACCCCAAGAAGTGTACCATTGGGCAGGAGGAGGCCAAATATCTTGGGTACACCATTGGGAGGGGAGTAATAAAACCCCAACTCAACAAAGTCGAGGCCATCCAGAGTTGGCCACGTCCCAACAGCAAGAAGCAGGTACGAGCCTTTCTGGGAATCGCTGGGTATTATCGGCGATTCATTCCCCACTTTGCTTCTAAGGCTGTGCCCCTAACCAACCTGACGAAGGGGAAAGGGTCGGTCATGATTAAATGGACCCCCGAGGCTGAGGCAGCATTCCAATTCTTGGAACAAGCCTTATGTAGCCAGCCAGTGTTGTACTCACCCGACTTCTCTAAAGACTTTGTCGTACAAAGTGATGCGTCAGATGTGGGGTTAGGAGCAGTATTGTCCCAGGTCTGGAACGGGGAAGAGCACCCAGTCATTTACCTCAGCAGGAAGTTGAAGTCCCATGAGGTAAATTACGCCACCGTTGAAAAGGAGTGTTTAGCAGTGAAGTGGGCTCTAGATTCCCTTCGGTACTACCTGCTAGGTAGGCACTTTGACATGGTTACGGATCACGCTCCGTTAAAGTGGATGGCTCAAAACAAGGAAACAAATAGAAGAGTGAATAGGTGGTTCCTGGCCCTCCAGGAATTCAACTTCACAGTAAAGCATCGCCCTGGCGTTCAAATGGGGAATGTGGATGCTTTGCCTCGAGTACATGAATGCCTGATTGCTGGTGTTCCAACCCCGAGGTTAAAACAAGAGGGGGGGTATGTGACAGCAGGAAGGTAAAGTCACCTGGTTGCATCCAGGGGGGTAGATATATTTCGCCCAGATTCAGGCTTTACGCCGACTTATACAACTAGGTGGAGAGTTGTATAAGCCCAGCTGAGGCTAGTGGGCTCATGGATGACTCATACCTCTAGGGAGAGTGTGGGGCGTCGTGCAGACAGGGAGTTGATGAGACCAGCTGAAGCTTGTCAGCTCATTTAGGCCTCTATAAGAACTCCCAGCTTCATTAGATGTTAGCTCATGCCTGGAATCAGACCTGTGTGGACTGTCTAGGGAGAGTGAACCCCTGTGCGGTGAGACAAAGCCTGTGTGGCTATTTGCTTGGACATTTAAAACCAGGGACTTAGGGACTAGGACAGCACTAGGCTGATCCCAGTTGTTAGTTAGGAAACCTGTATGTTTACTCAGAGGTCAAGTTGACCAGGATTTATTTTATTTATGTTTCTTTTGCTTTGCTGTGTTTTGTCACTGTAAATAGAAAATAAACCGCACCTTTTTGATTTTGAAAACCACAACCTCCGTTTGCTGGGCCTGTTTTTGTGTGGGGAGCCCATCCCGGGGGTCACACACACCCGCTGCCGAGCTAACCCCCTCACAACACCTATACATCCAATATACACTTATACTTCCAATATACACCTATACTTCCAATATACACTTATACATCCTATATACACTTATACTTCCAATATACACCCATACATCTTATATAATCTATATTTCCAATCACACCTATACTTCCTATATACACCTATACTTCCAATCACACCTATACTTCCTATATACACCTATACTTCCAATATACACCTATACTTCCAATATATACCTATACATCCAATATACATCCCATATACACTTATACATCCTATATACACATATACTTCCAATATACAACAATATATTACATATACACCTATACCTCCAATATACTCCAATACATCCCATCTCTCTAAAATACTGATAATAAAGAATGACCCCATCATCATTCCCCCCTTCGATGTCCCCCATCATCCCCATTCCCGCCTCTCTCCATGCCCTCTATCACCATTCCCCCCTTTCATGCCCCCCCATCACCATTCCCCCCCCCTCCATGTACTTCCCATCACCATTTCCTTCTTCCATGTCCCCCTATTACCATTCCTGCTGTCCCTGTACCATCCATCATCATCAACCCCGCCCATGCCCCCCCATCACGATTCTGCCCTTCCATGTCCTCCCCCCATCACCAGTCTCCCTTTAATGTCCCCCCTTCCATGTCCCCCCATCACCATTTCTCCCCTATATCATACTATGTCCCCCTGTTACCCTCTGCCACCCATCACTGTCCCTCCCATATCACAACACCCCCCATCAGCATTACCCCCCTTCCATGTCACTCGTCCATCACCATTCTGTCCCCATATCACAACATGCCCCTCCCCATCAGCAATCTTCCCCTATATCACACTACCTCCACCTCCATGTCCCCTCTATCACCCTCCCATTTCACAATATGCCCCCCCCCATCATCATTCCTCCCCTATATCACACTATGTCCCCCCTGTTACCCTTTGACCCCCATGGGGTCTCACATACACCCTAAACTGTGTATATTGACTGCCCACACCCTCTGATTATATCTTAGGGCTTATTTAGATCTATGTGGAGTTAACAAGTGTTTTTTTTATGGCCACATTCACAGGGCACTGAGGCCTATGAATGGGCCATTTGTTTATGTTCTGCTTACAGGCAGCCAATGTAAGTGTATGGGGGACTCAACTTGTCTTATTTTGACGGACGTGCCGGACCCTGAACCCAGACAGCAAGCCAGATTGGGACAAACGGTTGTGTCTGTGTCCCCCATACACTTACATGAACTGCCTGCACTCAGAACCTGGTGGCTCTAGATGAATAAACAAACGGGCCAATTATGAACTACAGGCCTCAATGCCCATGTGGATGAGGCCTATCTGTTTGGATGTGCATTTTCAATGCGTTTTTGAACTTAGAATTTGGAGAGGATAGGGTTACCAACCATCGACCAAGGCTTGTTAATATCTGCGGCCAACTCATCAAAATGCGCGTTTGTGGAGGAGCTGCCAATAACTTCTGTGAGCCTCCAAACACCCTGCTCAAATGCCCTGTTTTCACCTTCACATCTTATACAGTATCTCACAAAAAACTGAGTTACACCCCTCACATTTTTTGTAAATATTTTATTATATCTTTTCATGTGACAACACTGAAGAAATTACACTTTTCTACAATGTAAAGTAGTGAGTGTACAGCTTGTATAACAGTGTAAATTTGCTGTCCCCTCAAAAAAACTACAACACAGCCATTATTGTCTAAACTACTGGCAACAAAAGTGAGTACACCCCTAAGTGAAAATGTGCAAATTGAGCCCAATTAGCCATTTTCCCTCCCCGGTGTCATGTGACTCATTAGTGTTACAAGGTCTCAGGTGTGTTAAATTTGGTGTTATCGGTCTCACTCTCTCATACTGGTCACTGGAAGTTCAGCATGGCACCTCATGGCAAAGAACTGTCTGAGGATCTGAAGAAAATAATTGTTGCTTTACATAAAGGTGACCTAGGCTATAAGAAGATTGTCAAGACCCTGAAACTGAGCTGCAGCACAGTGGCTAAGACCATACAGAGGTTTAACAGGACAGGTTCTACTCAGAACAGGCCTTGCCATGGTCGACCAAAGAAGTTGAGTGCACGTGCTCAGCGTCATATACAGAGGTTGTCTTTGGGAAATGGACGTTTGAGTTCTGCCAGCATTGCTGCAGAGTAGGGATGAGCTTCGTGTTCGAGTCGAACATACGTTCGACTCGAACATCGGCTGTTCGATCGTTCGACGAAGATCGAACGATTTGGGCCGTTCGCGCCAAATTCGAGTGACGCGAACGGCCCACAATGCACTACGCCATCGCAGTGTCATCCAGGCGCTGTGATTGGCCAAGCATGCACTGTGACCCCGCATGCTTGGCCAATCACAGCGCCGGCAGCGAGGAGAGCAATGATTGGCCACAGGCAGGATGCCTGTGGCCAATTATTGCTGAGGGGGTTTAGTACACGCCCCACACTATAAAAGGCCGCCAGCACGGCGGCCTAGTGTAGTGTGTTCCGGAGCAGGGATAGAGCAGCATAGGCAGGGACAGTGACTTTTATTTCTTTCTTGCTTAACCTGGATTCCTTTAGTTTAGGGAAAGAGAAGGATAGGTAGGGAGAGTGTCAGTGTGTTTTGTGCTTGTGCTATATTGTGCTTAAAAAAAACATTTTTTCTAGGGACAGAAAACTGTAGGTAGGGAGAGTGTGTCAGTTTCTTTCACTGTCAAAGTCCTTGTTTCAAGGGACAGAGAAGGACACCTGAAGGTAGCCCTTATTGCTTTTTTCCCATCTCCCTGCAGGCCATCTATTAGAATGTCTGGAAGGCAAACAAGGAGAGGCAGACAGTCAGGAGGCAATAAAAGAGGGCAAGCAGGCTCTGTGTCTGGGGGCAACAGTGCTGGTCGTGGACGCGGTGCATTGTCATCAGCACATGGCCATGGGACACGCTTGTCCTTCTTTTCGGCAGCTGGACATGTTGAGCCACATCATGCCGAAGACTTGGTAGAGTGGATGACCAAGCCCTCCTCCTCCTCCTCATCCTCTCTCACCCAGGCTCAGGGTACTGGAAAAGCAGCTGCCAAAGCGTCCTCTTCCCTGGTATCAATGTCAGACTCATCATCAGTCACTCCTTCCCTAGACCCACCATGTCCTCCTCCTGAGGAGTCCCCCGAACTGTTTCAGCACAGTGTTGGGTACATGCTCCAGGAGGATGCCCAGCGTTTCGAAGGGTCTGATGATGAAACCCAGCTAGAGGAAGGCAGTAGCGTGAGAGCAGACAGAGGGGATGCTCAAGAAGGACACCAATCTGGCAGTCATGTTCCAGCAGCTGCAGCATACTGCCAGATTGGCTCCAGTGATGAGGAGGGAGGTGATGATGAGGTCACTGACTCCACGTGGGTGCCTAATAGGAGAGAGGAGGAGGAGGATGAGGAGGAGGCACATCTCCAACGAGGCAGGATGCCCTTTGGTGGCCAGCGTAAGGGCAGTACACCGACGGAATCACACCGCAGAGCTCCGCCTGTGCAGGGCGCTGCCTCTGCCCGTCATTCAAAAAGTTCTTTGGTGTGGGCCTTTTTTGAGGCTAGTGCATCAGATCGCACAGCTGCTGTTTGCAACATATGTCTCAAGCGTATATCGCGTGGCCAAAACATCAGCCGCTTGGGTACCACATGCCTGACCAGACATATGTTGACCTGCCATGCAGCTCGTTGGCAAGCCTACCTCAAAGACCCACACCAAAGAACAAAGCGGACCTCTCCTTGCACCGCATCAGCTGGGATCTCCAACCCCACTATAATTTCAGTCCTCTCTGAAACATGCACTGAGAGGAATGAAGGTGTAGAATTAGGTGTGTCACAGCCAAGTACTTGCGGCCACTCTGCTAGCAGTACACCGACGTCCGATTCTAGCAGGCAAATTTCCCTGCCCCAGCTGCTGGACCGTCGAAAGAAGTTCACTCCCAGCCATCCACATGCCCAGCGGTTGAATGCTAGCTTGGCTAAATTGCTAGCGCTTCAACTGCTGCCTTTTCAGTTGGTAGACTCGGCCCCCTTCCGTGAGTTTGTGCAATGTGCGGTTCCTCAGTGGCAGGTTCCCAAACGCCACTTTTTCTCACGGAAGGCTATTCCGGCTCTCTACCGGCATGTGGAAGGCAATGTCTTGGCCTCGCTGGACAGGGCGGTCAGCGGTAAGGTGCATATTACCGCTGACTCATGGTCCAGCAGGCATGGACAGGGACGTTACCTTTCTTTCACGGCCCATTGGGTCACTCTTTTGGCAGCTGGGAAGGATGCAGGACAAGGTGCAGTAGTGTTGGAGGTTGTCCCACCGCCACGCCTCCAAAATGCTACTACTGGTTGTGACACACCTCTCTCCTCCACCCCCTCCTCTTCTTCTTCCTCCATGGCCTCTTCCTGTGGTTTGTCCTATGAACCAGCGGTGCTCCGTAGCCGTTCACGGGGCTACGCAAGTACGCAGGCAAAAAGATGCCATGCCGTGCTTGCGCTGGTGTGTTTGGGGGACAGAAGCCACACTGGGGCAGAGGTCCTGTCTGCTCTGCAGGGCCAGGCCGAGAGGTGGTTGACGCCACGCCAGCTTAAGCCAGGAATGGTGGTTTGCGACAATGGCACCAACCTCCTCTCCGCCCTCCGACAGGGACAACTGACCCATGTGCCCTGTGTGGCTCACGTCCTTAACCTGGTGGTGCAGCGGTTCTTGGGCAGGTACCCGGGCTTACAGGATGTCCTGAGGCAGGCCAGGAAAGTCTGTGTGCATTTCCGCAGATCTTATAATGCCAGTGCTCGCCTGGCTGAGCTGCAAAAGGAGTTGAACCTGCCCAAGAACCGCCTTATATGTGACATGCCCACCAGGTGGAACTCAACGTTGGCCATGCTGCAGCGGCTGCACACGCAGCAGAGGGCCATCAATGAGTACCTGTGCGACTACGGCACCAGGACAGGGTCAGGGGAGCTTGGTTTTTTTTCTCCACGCCAGTGGGGCATGATCAGGGATGCATGCACTGTCCTGGCACCATTTGAGGAGGCCACGAGGATGGTGAGCAGTGACAGTGCATGCATCAGTGACACTGTACCTCTTGTCCACCTGTTGGAGCACACGCTGCGTGGAATAATGGACAGGGCACTTGAGGCAGAACAGAGGCAGGAAGAGGAGGACTTCCTTGCCTCTCAAGGCCCCCTTTACCCAGACAGTGTTCCTTCTGTCCCACCCATCGCACAGGAAGAGGAGGAGGAGGAGGAGGAGGATTGTGTCAGCATGGAGGTGGAGGCTGGCACTCAGCATCATCAGCAGCAGTCTTTTAGGGATGATTTACAGTCCCAAGAAACCAGTGGACTTGTACGTGGCTGGGAGGAGGTGGCTGCGGATCATGTCGTCCTTAGTGACCCAGAGGACTCCGGAGCGAATGCCTCAGCAAACCTACGCTGCATGGCCTCCCTGATCCTGCAAAGTCTGCGGAAGGATCCTCGTATTCTTCGGATCAAGGAGAGGGACCATTACTGGCTGGCCACTCTCCTTGATCCACGGTACAAGGGTAAGGTTGCGGACCTTATGTTACCGTCGCAGAGGGAGCAGAGGATGAGACAACTCCGGGAGGCCTTGCAGAAAGGTCTGTGCAACGCGTTCCCAGAGACTGGGAGGTTACAAACTCCTGGTCCTGGACAACGAGTTGCTGAGGCTTCGGCCAGTCAAAGAAGGAGCGGTGGGGAAGGTGGCCGTCTGACCGATGCGTTCAGACAATTCTTTAGTCCGCAGCCCCAAAGTATGATCGGTTCCAGCAACCATCGCCAGCGTCTGATAAACATGGTGCAGGAATATCTAGGGGCAAGGTCAGACTTGGACACCTTCCCCACCGAAAATCCTCTGGCTTACTGGGTCTTGAGGATGGATCACTGGCCAGAGCTTGCACAGTATGCAATTGAGCTACTGGCCTGTCCTGCATCCAGCGTTCTTTCGGAACGCACATTCAGTGCTGCTGGAGGATTTGTCACGGATCACAGGGTGCGCCTGTCCACCGACTCGGTTGATCGACTGACTTTCATCAAGATGAACCAGTCTTGGATCACCACCAGCTACCACACACCTGATGCTGATATAACAGACTAATTGATTTTAACATGTCACATCCCTTCAAGACTGATGCTGATGCTGAGTGCCTGTGCTGTTATGTTGACTGGCTATCCTCCTCCTCCGAGTCCTCAATGATACGATTGATGATGATAGCTTGGAAGATCATTTTTGTTTATGGGTGCCGCCACCAGTGGCTAAGGCCCAATTTTTCAGCCCCTGTTTTACAGGGGCGTGTAATTACAATTTTTTTAGCAATAATTTGCCATAGGGCTCATTGCTGTGCTCCAAGTACAGTATCTGTGAGGGGTTGGAGTGTTGTGGCACCAGTGCCTAAGGCCCAATTTTTCAGCCCCTGTTTAACAGGGGCGTGTCATTACAATTTTTGAAGCAATACTTTCCAACAGGGCTCATTGCTGTGCTCCAAGTACAGTATCTGTGAGGGGTTGTAGTGTTGTGCCACCAGTGCCTAAGGCCCAATTTTTCAGCCCCTGTTCAACAGGGGCATGCAATTACAATTCTTGATCTAATAATTCACAGCAGGGTCCATTGCTGCACCCACCAAGAGTAACTCTGAGGGCTTACAGTCTTGTGGCAACCCCACCACCACCACCACCACGAAAGGCCCAATTTTTCAGCCCCTGTTCAAAAGGGGCATGTAATTACAATTCTTGATCTAATAATTCACAGCAGGGCCCATTGCTGCACCCACCAAGAGTAACTGTCAGGGCTTACAGTGTTGTGGCACCAGCACCACCATCAAAGCCCCAATTTTTACTACCACTGTTCAACAATTATATGTAATTAAAATTCCTGATATAATAGTTGACAGCAGGGCGTTCCAGCACCAACCAAGAGTAACTGAGTGCTTACAGTGTTGTGCCAACACCAACAACTAAGGGGCCTATTTCTGCAGAGTATATACGGCAGGTCCCTACTTTCAAACATCCAACTTACAAACGACTCCTACTTGCAAACGAAAGAAGACAACAGGAAGTGAGAGGAAATCTACCCCTAGAAAGGAAAATTCTCTCCTGTAAGAATAAATATGGGAGAAAGGGGTCTCATCTGTACTGATGCTTTATCAGCAATCCTTGTTTCAAGAAAAACACCACATTTCAAAAACAGTTGTCATTGGGACGGAAAGTGAGGTGAAATGTTCTGAACAGGGGCACAGACAGCAAAACAAATGTTACAGGGGTGATAACCCTTACCTATGTTTCCCAAAAAGTTTAAAAATAGATTTTTGGGCTGGAGCTACACTTCAACAATGTACCTGTTCAAAATTACAAACAGATTCTACATAAGAACAAACCTACAGTCCCTGTCTTGTATGCACCGCCTGTATACGGCTGTTCAGAGTATATAGGGCCTTTTTTATTTTATGTGCGGGGTTCCCCTTAATATCCATACAAGACCCAAAGGGGCTGGTAATGGGCTGGGGTAGGGGGGGGGGTCATGGGGTAGCTATGCCATTTTTCTTAAAGAATTTCATCCATATTACCGGGACCAGACATTACATTAAAGCCGCAAGCAGTTTTAAATGGCTTTTTTTTCCTTTAGAAGTGTCATTTTGTGCAGGGACAGTTCTAAACACGGGAAACACGTGGCACTTCACAGGCATACTTTAGACACCCCCCAGGTACGATATTTAAAGGAATATTTGACTTTTTTTTTTCACTTTATGCATCATTAAAATGACTGCTCCCGAAAAACGACCGTTTTTAAAACTTCTTTTTGCATTGATACATGTCCCCTGGTGCACAACCCGGGTTCCCAAACCCTATTTATGACAATAACATGCATAATAGTTGTTATAATTAGCACTTTAGAATTCGAACGTTCGCATCCATTGTATTTAATAGGGTTCTAATGTTCGTTCGAACTTTCGGTCCGTTCGCGGGTTCTGGTGCGAACCGAACCCGGGGGTGTTCGGCTCATCACTACTGCAGAGGTTGAAGGGGTGGGGGGTCAGCCTGTCAGTGCTCAGACCATACGCCGCACACTGCATCAAATTGGTCTACATGGCTGTCGTCCCAGAAAGAATCCTCTTCTAAAGATGATGCACAAGAAAGCCTGCAAACAATTTGCTGAAGACAAGCAGACTAAGGACATGGATTACTCGAACCCTGTCCTGTGGTCTGATGAGACCAAGATAAACTTATTTGGTTCAGATGGTGTTACGTGTGTGTGGCGGCAACCAGGTGAGGAGTACAAAGAAAAGTGTGTCTTGCCTACAGTCAAGCATGGTGGTGGGAGTGTCATGGTCTGGGGCTGCATGAGTGCTTCCGGTACTGGGAAGCTACAGTTCATTGAGGGAGTCATGAATGCCAAAATGTACTGTGACATGCTGAGGCAGAGCATGATCCCCTCCCTTCGGAGACTGGGCCGCAGGGCAGTATTCCAACATGATAACGACCCCAAACACACCTCCAAGACAACCACTGCCTTGCTAATGAAGCTGAGGGTAAAGGTGTTGGCCTGGCCAAGCATCTCTCCAGACCTAAACCCTATTGAGCATCTGTGGGGCATCCTCAAACAGAAGGTGGAGGAGCGCAAGGTCTCTAACATCCACCAGCTCTGTGATGTCTTCATGGAGGAGTGGAAGAGGACTCCAGTGGCAACCTGTGAAGCTCTGGTGAACTCCATACCCAAGAGGGTTAAGGCAGTGCTAGAAAATAATGGTGGCCACACAAAATATTGACACTTTGGGCCCAATTTGGACATTTTCACTTAGGGGTGTACTCACTTTTGTTGCCAGCGAATTTACACTGTTATACAAGCTGTGCACTCACTACATTACATTGTAGCAAAGTGTCATTTCTTCAGTGTTGTCACATGAAAAGATATAATAAAATATTTGCAAAAATGTGAGGGGTGTACTTATTTTTGTGAGATACTGGGGGTTATTTACAAAAGGCAAATCCACTTTGCACTGCAAGGCCTGCTGAATTTGAACCATGTATGGCCAGGCTAAATGTACCAAGTGGATCGATCGATCTACTTGGGTACAACCAGCCTGCCGGATTTTGCATGCAATTATCGCTAGCGGCGCCGGCTAGTATACCCACCAGCAATAATCACTGTCTTCTCCCGGCAAGGACGGCTTTCCCTGCAACCCCATTGGGATAATACAATGGCTCAGAGGGAGGGATTCCCCTGTCAACACTGTCTGTCAGCCCGTGGTTGCAAGAAAGAAATTTGCTCCGTATAGTGGTTGCTTTAGGCCAGCTATAGTTGCAGAAAAGTAATTTGCACAATTTCTCCATCAATACAGATAGGGGGTTATTTAAAGCGGAGCTCCGCCGGAAAAAAAATTATTAAAAGCCAGCAGCTACAGCTACAGCAGCTGCTGGCTTTTAATATTTGGACACTTACCTGTCCTGGAGTCCAGCGACGTCCGCAGCAGAGGACGAGCGATCATTCGTCACTCTGCTGCTCCCTCCACCATCCTCGCTGAGGGAACCAGGAAGTGAAGCCCTGCGGCTTTATGCCCGGTTCCCTACGGCGCATGCGCGAGTCGCGCTGCGCCGTTCTGATTTGTCCTCCTGTGTTCTGGGAGCCGAGTGTCTCCCAGAACACTACGGGAAGTCTGGGGGAAGTTACGTGTCTCCTGCAGATTCCCAAAGAGAGGACTCCCGGATGTGGGTGAAAATACCTGTCTTAGACAGGTATCTTCACCCCCCTCCCCCCTGAAAGGTGTCAATTGTGACACAGGAGGGGGGGGGAGGGTTCCGATGAGCAGAAGTTGATATTTAGGGTGGAGCTCCGCTTTAAGAAAGGCAAATCCACTTTAAACTATAAGTGCAAAGTGCATTTGAAATTGTACTGAAAGTGCACTTGGAAGTGCAGTCGCTGTAAATCTGAGGGGTAGATCTGAAATGAGGGGAAGCTCTGCTGATTTTATTATCCAATCATGTGCAAGCTAAAATGCTGTTTTTTATTTTCCTTGCATAACCCCCTCGGATCTACAGTGACTGCACTTCCAAGTGCACTGCAATTTCAAGTGCACTTTGCACTTGTAGTTTGCACTTGTAGTTTGCACTTGTAGTGCAAAGTGGATTTGCCTTTAGTAAACAACCCCCAGTGTGTCATATTGGGATGAGCGACTGTGCCCTCTTCTCTATACTTGCATGGGCTGCCTGCACGCATCTGGTGGCTTCAAACACATAAGTAAATGATCCATTCACAGACTACGGGTCTCAGCGCCCATGTAGTTGAGGCCTATTGGATGTGCGTTTTCAACGTCCTTTTGAATTTTCAATTTGGAGCAATTTGATTACCAACCATTGACCAGGAGGTACACTTCTGGTGCCTGTGGATGCAGTGGTCTGTGCTGGGACTGATGATGGGTGTACTGTCCTGCCTGCAGACCCATTTGACTCCCTGTTCCATCTGCCCATAGTTGGCATGGAGGATACACTGTGCATTTGCATACCTCCCACCATTTTGAGATAGGAATGAGGGACACCTACCAACAAATATATGTAGGCATAGGACACACCCCCTTAAAGGAGAATTAACCAAAAAAAAGGTTAATTAAATCCACTAGTGCTTTTTTTTACCAGTACTATTCCTTTATATTGACATTAAATTAACAAATGCAGCAATTTAGAAATTGTATGAAAGGTTTAGACACTTTTTGAAAGATAAAAAGTGCATTTTATATACAACTATAGAAATCAGACCAAAATGAGGGACAAATGAGGAGAAATGAGGAACAGAGGGACATTGCTCCAAATCAGAGATGGTCCCTCGAAATCAGGGACAGTTGGGAGCTATGCATTTGTGGGGGTGAGTGGGCAGTTTCTCATGCACATGTGTTTTTCATGTGAGCTGTGGGCAGTTGGAACAAGAGGGGCAGATAGTGGTTATGCTGGAGCGTGGGAAGCCACAGTTCACTCTTTGCCCACCACCGATCTGGCATGGGGGTGCTGTCTGAGCAGTGCTCCTCCCCCATCCCATTCAGGGTGTCTCCCCCCCCCCCCCTGTCCTGGCCCTGGCAGTGGTTTCTGCAAAACTCAGATTAAAGTGGTTCTCGAGGCATACTATGCATTAAGTTAAAAAAACTCCTGCATGCTTGCAAACCTTGATCCAGTGATATGCAGAGGAGCAGCGGCTTTCTTCCTTCTCATTGGTCTCATTTGTTTAGACACAGCAGAGGGAGCCATTGGCTCCTGTTACTGTCATTCACAGGCAGTGAGGAGGGAGTGGGGGCAGGGCTAAGCCGTGCTCTGTGTGTCAATGGACCAGAGTGGGGCTCGGGAGCGAGCATGCACTTGTTGGAGGGGGGGGGGGGGGGAGACAAGAGTGCTGGCGAGGGACCCAATAAAAGGAGGATTGGGACTTCTCAGTACAAAACCATTACACAGAGCTGGTAAGTATGACATGTTTGTTATTTTTTATTTTTTTTTCTTTTAATTAGCACTTACAATCACTTTAAAGTGTACCTATGGTCAAAAAAAAATCTAAAATTTATTTTAAATATTTCCAGCCAACCCCTAAAGCCCCATACACACTATCAGTTTTTCTGCAGGTTTTTGTCTTCAGGTTTACCAAAACCATGTAGTGCAAGGGCCTGCCTGATTGCATACAAATTGAAACTCTTAAGGTTTGACCTCATATTAGATGGTTTTGGTAAACCTGAAGACAAAAACCTGCAGAAAAACTGATGCCGCGTACACACGACCGCTTTTCTCGACGAGAAAAACTGCATTTTTTTTTTTCGCCGAGAAAAACGATCGTCTGTGGGCTTTATGTCGTTTTTCTCGTTGAGAAAAACGGCAGAAAAAACGACGAGAAAAATTAGAACATGTTCTAAATTTTCTCATCGTTTTTTCCATCATTTTTTTCCGCGGCAGTTTTCCCATAGGGAGACACTGCCGCGGAGCCCACACACGGTTGTTTTTCTCGACAAAGAAAAAAATGACGGGGAAAACGGTCGTGTGTGGGGGAACATGCCGTTCCCTCGTTTTTCATTTTTTTTCATGTCGTGATTCACGGCGGTGTTTTCACCGCCGTGAATCACGATCGTGTGTACGCGGCATGATAGTGTGTATGGGGCTTTAGGTGAAAATAATGACACTTTTTTAGCAGTTTTTTTTTTTTTTAACATAGGTGCGCTATGCTGTGTGCATTGTCCAATGTCTATAGGACAATGCACACAGCTCAGCTATGTAAAGATCCGTAATGCAAGTGCTGTGTTCAAAGATATAAAAACAAAAAAAAAATGTAAAATGTTACATTTGAATAAAATACATCTGAGCATATACACGTAAATTTACGCACTGGCAGCTAGAAGTATACATGTGCACTGCCGAAAAATTTGTTTGTTTTAGTTTCATTCGTTTTTTTTTTTTTCAGAAATACTAAAATTCGGAATTCGGAAATACGAAAATACGAAAATTCAGAATTCAAAATTTTTATTCGAAATTAAAAATTTGAAAAAAAAACAAAAATCGAAAATTCGCCGTTCGAAAATTAGAAAACATTTGAAAATTTGGAAATCAAAAATTCGGAAATTCAGAAATCTGAAAATTTGGAAATTCGGAAATTCAAAAGACCAAAAAGTCAAAAATCCAAAAATTTGAAAGAACGAAAATCCGAAAATTCGAAATCATAACTAACTAACTAATAATAACTACCGGTAACTATTAAATTATAGGTATTGGAATTTCCTTTCAAATTTGCCGCATCTAAACAAATGGAACGTAAAGAATTAATAATAAATAATAATAAAACGTTTTTATTATTATTGTTATTATTATTAATTTGTTACGTTCACCAACAGCCAAATTTGAAAGGAAATTCCAATACCTATAATTTAATAGTTAGTAATAGTTAAGTTATTAGTTAGTTATTATTTTCAGATTTATATTCTTATTTTCAGATTTTTATTCTTATTTTCGGATTTTTTTTCTTTTTGAATTTCTGGATTTTCATTCTTATTTTCGGATTTTCGAATTCCTGAATTTTCAGATTTTCGACTTTCCGAATTTTCGCATTTTCAACTTTCCAATCATTTGAATTTCCGAAATTTCGAATATAAACAAATTGCACACGTCTAGTACGCACTTTTGTGAGCCTGTAATAGTGTATATATGTGAAGATAACTTGCATTTTTTGTTCAGGATCTATTCATCAGCAAGATCCTGGAAAGCAATGAGCATAGAAGAAACTACACATCATGCCGGGAATCCAGGATGTTTTGGAAAGAGACGGCCAGCAGACAGGCAGTACTTACAACATGAAAGAGATTTTTCAAGTAAGCTTATATTGAATTGTCAAAAACTTTTATTTGTATTGTTATTAAAATGGAAGTTTATGCTGTGACTATAGGAATGGGTTCACACATAATGCGATGCCAGAGATCACATGTGATTTGCACCGCATTGCTGTACACATCACATGCAATGTCTGTGTGATGCAAATTCAGCCATACAGTTTGTATGGCTAAAAACGCATCGCATACGCAGCAAAATGGTGCAGAACCCACTTTTTTGGTCCGCACTGGAATCGGATCGCATGGGTGTTCAGACCCATGTGATTCGATTCCACAGTTTGCACTGCATTCTGCAAACCGATTTGGGGTGTCATTAACTTTACATTGACACCCGCAGCGGTCCGCAAATGTCAGTGTGAAATGCCTGCGATTCAGATGTGATGCGGGAACCCGCACAGGAATCGCAGGGGTTCCCATATTGCACCAGTGGGAACTGAGCCTTAGGCTGCTTTCACGCAGGCCCGTTTTTGCAAAGGTATTCGGCCGCTAGCGGGGCGCTTTTAACCCCCGCTAGCGCCAGAAAAAGGGTTAAAACCACCCGCACAGCGGCGATTTGCTGGCGGTTCAGCCGCGCTGCCCATTGATTTCAATGGGCAGGAGCGGTGGAGGTGCGGTGTACACACCGCTCCTTCACCTCTCCAAAGATGCTGCTTGCAGGAGTTTTTTTTTTTTTAACGTCCTCCCAGCGCATCGCCTCAGTGTGAAAGCCCTTGGGCCCTCGGGTTTTCACACTGTTTATCCCAAAAGCACCTAAAAAACGCCTCAGTGTGAAAGGGGTCTTAAAGGGGTTGTAAACCCTCAAGTTTTTTCGCCTTAATCCATCCTATGCATTAAGGTGAAAAAACACCTGGCAGTGACCGGCCCCCTAGCCCCCCTGTTTTACTTACCTGAGCCCTGGAATTTCCCACAGCGGAGACGCGCTTTTCCTCTGCCCGGGGTTCTCAGCTCTTGATTGGATAGATTGATAGCAGTGCAGCCATTGGCTCTCGCTGCTGTCAATCACCCACGAACGACGTTAGAGCGAGAGCAACAATTCTATCCCAAGAGCTCCTCTGTAACTCTAAACAGGTATATTGTAAAAAAAAATTAAAGCGTCGCCTATGGAGATTTTTAAGTACCGAAGCTTGGCCGCCATTCCATGAGTGTGCGCAATTATAAAGCGTGACATGTGAGCATAGGTGTGCGCAGCCTCTTGCATTAGGGTGTGCATCCCAAAGCTCAAACACATATGAATGCCACCCGCTGTCACAGGGAGGAGGCTCTGATGGTGGGAGAAGGTTGATTGGGAGCATATTAAATACGAGTTTAATGTGTTCCTAAGGTTGAACCTAGCCTTTAATATAATAGGGGCATTTACACCGGCCACTGGCATCCCCCAACCACCCACCTGGTGCCGCCCCTGGATAATGCTTATTCACATGGGGTGATTAGGGTGTGCCCAGGCACACTCGGCACACCCCGTGCGCACACCTATGCATGTGAGGTATCTATTTACTCAGCATAACATCATCTGTCACATTATACAAAAAAATTGGGATAACTTTAGCTTCAATTTTAACTTCAAAATTGCGTTCGAAAAATTGCTGTGCAAATACTGTATGACATAAAAAGTTGCAAAGACCGCCATTTTATTCCCTAGGGTCTCTGCTAAATAGATATATAGATATATATCTATATATATATAATGTTTGGGGGTTCTGAGTGATTTTCTAGCAAAAAAATATGATTTTTTACATGTAGGAAAGAGAGGAGTGCTGGAATTTGCGCGGTATGGAAGTGGTTAAGAAAATTACAAACATGAATGCTACTATACTTGTCTAATGGCAAAATGTCATTACATGGATTTACCCTGAAACACTGTTATTAAAATATCCACTCATCGCATAGTGTGAACATTCTTTGACTGAAGGATGAGGCTGATATTGGGAGTGAAGAGAGATGTTCATAGCAGCATTGTATAAATAGCAGCTGATGTTATGGGAGGTCATGAGCTGGCCCAGACATGTACTGACTATGCCAGCTGAACAGATTGCGGTCTGAGCTGTAAAGTGCAGTCCGCCACACAAACACTTCCTGCTAACATCAGTTGCACCCTTGCCAACAAATCCATGGATGAATTTTATTGGTAAGTAGGTAATAACAATGTGTATGTGCATTACAACAGATTGACTAAAGCCGCCATAAACGGTTTGAATCTCGGCCGGTTCAGCAGGGACTTTTCAAGATTCAAACCATGTATGGGCAGGCTGAATGTACCCAAGATCATCGATCAATCAGCTTGGGTACAACCAGCCTGTCAAATTTTACATGCGATTATTGCTAGTAGCTGGTATAGCCGCTAGCAGTAATCATTGTGTTCTCCCGGCAGGGATGGCTTCCCCTGGCCCCCCCCGCAAGGAGAACACAATGGCTCTGCGGGAGGGATTCTATCACTTACATATAGATAAAATAGAACAGGACCTAGTACAGAGCCTTGTAGTACACCACTAGGGACTGGTCTCTGTTCCGAATGAACTCCATTTACAACCACACTCTGGTTTCTATTCATTAGCCAACTACATATCCACTGAACCACCCAAGGGTGCTTGTACAGCTTTTGTATTAGATCATTATGTGAAACTGTATCAAATGCCTTGCTGAAATCAAGATATGCTATGTCAACAGCACCACCCTGGTCCAAAACATTGGTAATATAGTCAAAAAATTCACATTAGTCTCATATAAACTAAAGCCAGCCATAGATGGTTCAAATCTGGGCTGGGTCAGCAGGGATTAGCTGACATTCGATCCAGATCCATCTATGAGCAGGCTGATTATACCCAAGTCGATCATCAATCAATTTGGGTACAACCAGCATGTTGGAATTCTATCATGCGATTATCGCCTCTTCAAATGTGCAGCTAGCACAAAGAGATCACTATCCAGTTTGTCCATGACCATAGGTGTGTGCAGCCTATTGCTTTAGGGTGTGCACCCCAAAGCTCAAACACACATACCTTTCTCTACAGCCTCAGCTGCACGGGACGGTGAATGAATCAGAAGTGATCTGTGCTGAGCAGCTTCCTGTTCAGTCACAAAAGGAAGCATAGTAAACACAGTTTACTATGCTTCTGTTATGAATGGGCGCAGTGAGTGAGTGTGTTTACTGTGTTCATTTAGAAAAGGAAGGGGCTGGTAAATGACATATTTACTTGCCCCTTCCCACCGGTCTCCCTTCTTAACCACTTCCATACCGGGTCATTGTAAAATGACACCAGCAGGAACCCTAGCAGACACCCCCCCCCCCATCCCGCCGCCATCCGGTGCTTCTCCGGGCTCTCCTGTGCCATTGGGGGCCCGGAGAAAGAATCGTCCGGCGCCGGTGGTCACATGACCAGCATAGAGATGACTGGTGACCAGATGGTCACCAGTCATCTATGACCGTCGGAGGTCAGGGCGCGATGTGATGACGTTCTCAAAAGTAAACAAAGCCGCCATTGTGGCTAGTAAGCATGAGATCGGTGAAATTTTTTTCCAGCCTGGAGGAGAGATGTGGGGTCTTATTGACCCGGCATCTCTCCATAAAGAGGACCTGTCACACACATTCCTATTACAAGGGATGTTTACATTTCTTGTAATAGGAATAAAAGTGATCAAAAAAAAAAAAAAAGTGTAAAAAAAAAAAAAAAAAAATAATAAAAAAAAAAGTAAAACGCCCCTGTCCCCGGTAGCTCGCGCTCAGAAGCGAATGCACATGTGAGTCCCGCCCACATATGTAAACGCCGTTCAAACCACACATGTGAGGTATCACCACGTGCGTTAGAGCGCGTGCAACAATTCTAGCACTAGACCTCCTCTAACTCTAAGGCCTCGTACACACGGCCGAGATTCTCGTTGAGAAAAACATGTCGTTTTTTTCGACGAGATTCTTGGACAAGAAACTTGTCCCGGCCGAGTGTACACACGCTCGTTTCAAAGAACCCGCGGTTCTTTGAAAGGAGTGTACGCGGTGACGTCATCGACTACGTCGAGCATGCGCTCGTCACATTCGATGCCGTCGCCGCCATCTTGGTACACCCTACGTATGCCTAGGAAGCTACCGCGCATGCGTCAAATTCATTTCGAACATGCGCGGGCTTCCGGGCGGACAGGTAAGTGTACACACACTCACTTTTCTCGTCGAGAAACACGCCGAGGAGAATCTCGACGAGAAAATAGAGAGCAGGTTCTCTATTTTCTCGTCGAGGTTTCTTGTCGGTTTTCTCGACGAGAAACACGCTAGCAGCGTACACACGACCGATTTACTCGGCAAGACCTCTCTGCCAGCAAGTTTCTTGCTGGTTCTTGCCGAGAAAATCGGTCGTGTGTACGAGGCCTTACCTGTAAAAAATTTCAAAGCATCGCCTATGGAGATTTTTAAGTACCGAAGTTTGGCACCATTCCATGAGTGTGCGCAATTTTAAAGCGTGACATGTTAGGTATCTATTTACTCGGCGTAACATCATCTTTCATATTTTACAAAAAAATTGGGCTAACTTTACTGTTTTGTTATTTTTTAATTCATGAAACCATTTTTTTCCCAAAAAAAGGCGTTTGAAAAATTATTGCGCAAATACCGTGCAAGATAAAAAATTGCAACGCCCGTCATTTTATTCCCATGGGTGTCTGCTAAAAAAACATATATAATGTTTGGGGGTTCTGAGTAATTTTCTAGCAAAAGAATGATGATTTGTACATGTAGGAGAGAAGTGCCAGAATAGGCCCGGTATGGAAGTGGTAAAAAAAGCCTGGTATTGAAAGGGTTAAACATCACCCAGAGCATCCGGGAGGAGAGGAGGGAAGCCAGCAGCACTGTGGGGTGGGGGGACCCGGGCAGTAGGGGGAATGGGCACTGCACATAAGGATTAGGACTCCCTGCGCACGCCTATGT
The DNA here is from genome assembly GCA_029206835.1 of Rana muscosa. NCBI lineage: Eukaryota > Metazoa > Chordata > Amphibia > Anura > Ranidae > Rana > Rana muscosa. The sequence continues at coordinate 499,834,746 of CM055118.1, read as the reverse complement.
CCATGAGAGCAACATTCCTGAGTGCTGATGTTTTAGAATACATGACAAAGGAGAAATATCTTCAAATGCTGCATTATATCCCACCAATAAATATGTTAGGGGTGTATTTTTAGAAATGAATGTTATTAGGCTATTTCCTGTGCTGGTCAAGTGTTTTTCATTTATTTAAAGGAGCACTAAAGCTTCCCTTTTTTTTGCCCAAAAATAACAAACATGTTATACTTACCTCCACTGTGCAGCTCGTTTTGCACACAGTGGCCCCGATCCTGGTCTTCTGGGGTCCCTCGGCGACTGTCTTGGCTCCTCCCCGCAAGGACTCCACACCATAATGCGAGTGAGCTCGCATGGTGTGGAGTGATTGCGGGCGCGCTCCCGTGATACAGCGGCGGCCATAGCCGCCGACTGTATCACTCGGCCCCGCCCCCCACGCGCCGCGTCATTGGATGTGATTGACAGCAGCGCCAGCCAATGGCTGCGCTGCTTTCAATCCATCCAGTGTAGCCAATCGGCGGCCAGGCTGAAAAACGAAGAGGATCACGGGGACGAGCGTGGGACTTTCGAGGGGCCAGGTAAGTAAAACGGGGGCTCGGGGGGGGGGGCGGTATTGTCGAATGTTTTTTCACCTTAATGCATAGGATGCATTAAGGTGAAAAAACATGTAACTTTACTACTCCTTTAAAAGAGAAAATACCAGGGGCGTGTCCGGACGTGAACCAGGGAGGACGTGTGGATACTGAGCTCGCCACAGGCAGTGTAAATCCACGGCCATCTCTGCCCTATCCCACCCCGGGGGGGCCCAATTTCAGTGCCATCAGCCCCTGGGCCTTGTCTCCTACGGCCCTGGCTGATTAGTGGAGGTTTTTGGCCGACTGTATCTGCTCTAGGCCTGAGAGTGTTCCCGCATTGCTGAGGCCCGCCGCCATCTTGGGGCCTACGGATCCGCGGGCACTCTTCCGCATCTACCCTGTGCAATCCGGGGGTAAAACGAATGTCCCTCCGCGGACCGACAGCTGCCTCACCCCTGGAAAACAACTAAGCATCGGAGGAGTCGTCCGGAGGGCCCTGCTGTCCACTTCCTTATACCGCGATCCGACGCCATCTTGCGGCCTGTCGACCTGCCTTCTTCCAACCCTGGACACAGTGAGTAGTGGGGTAGTACCTTGCCCCCTCCAATTGGGACACGCTAGGGTGAGACTGTGTGCCCGGGGGGCCCTGAACGCTGGTCCTGGTGGGGAGATTTTGGCCTGAATGGAACGGATCTCACCCGGGTGGCACACGCTATCAGGAAAGCCCCCGGCTCCGGCCTACTCACGGAAGTCGGAGGCCATATTGCTACTCCGGGTACACCTCATATTTACAGTGACACTGCATCTAGGGCCCGGCCCCCTTCACTTCACTTCTGAGCCTAGGTTCTTCACTGGACATCTGTGGGTCTGTGGATCCCCCTTTCTACAGCCACTGCATTAGTCACTGCTGTACCTGACTGGTACACATGACAAATAGAATGATGGTCGTTCCAGCTGACACAGGGGATGCCATTTAAGTGAGTTCAGGATCCCGGCTGCTCTCCAAGATCCCTGAGTTGTTACCTTAGCCATATTATAGCCCCGGGGATAAGCCTGTTTATTCTCTAAGCCCCTTGGGCATCCCATGGGAAAAGTCGGCCAGCAGCAGCGATATTATAAGCCTTTATTTGGATCACGTGCAGAATCAGATATGGAACGCTATGTTACCAGGTCGCAATCTGCGACCTCGCACTCCCCCACAGTTCCGCACACTTCAATAGACCCATTACTGGGAACGGAGAATGCTGAGTACCCTCCATTAGCTCCCACCCAGGGTCCAGATTCCATCTCATCCTCTCCTCAGGAGATACTTACCCCAGACATTCTGGATGCCAAGTTGGACGCTAAGCTACAGCTCCTGCTTCAACAAATCACGTGCAATGTCTCGGCAGAAGTGAGCAATTTAGCTGCAGAACTGAGAGGGGAAATCAACCAAATTGGGGAACGTACGGACACTCTTGAAAATAAATTTGATGAGTTGATAAGCTATGTTCAGGCTGTTGAGGAGGACAATCATAACCTACATATTTCGGTTTCTCAACTGCAATTGCAGCAGGAGGACCTGGAGAACAGGGAAAGGAGGCAGAACCTGCGCTTCAGAGGTATCCCGGAAACGGTAGGAGACCCTGACTTACGCACCTATCTTCTTGGTCTTTTCAATACCCTGGCCCCCACAGTGGTGGATATAGACTGGCGCCTTGATAGGGCCCACCGATCCCTGGGCCCAAAACCTCCGGCTGGAGCTAGACCCAGGGATGTTATAGTCCGATTCCATTTTTTTGAAAGTAAGGAGGCACTGACCCTGGCCACGCGCAATAAATCCCAACTTCAGTACAAAGGAGCAAAATTGCAGATCTTTAGCGACCTCTCTCCAATTACCCTTGCTAAACGTAGAAATCTACGCCCAATCACCTCCCATCTACAACATCATAAGATCCCCTACTACTGGGGTTTCCCTTTTCGCCTTATTGTATCCAGAGATGGTGTTCAGGTTACCCTGCGTGAACTGCAGGAAGGCGAAGCTTCCTGAAACATCTTGGCCTCCCCCCTTTGCCAGAAGATGATTTGATCCCTCCAGCTGCCCAGGTCCGTCAACATCCCACCACTCCTAACCGCATCTGGACCCCCGTGAGGGGCAAATCAAGGAAACAATTCTCAACACCCCAACGTCTGCGTGCCTCCAACCAACCTCCTTGATTCACTCATACGTTCCTCTCTGGATCCATAATTTGATGCTCTCTGCATCTCCGTTTCTCCTCGATTCTAAAACAGATACGAAGACTGTTGCTCTGGTTTACAAAAGTTTTCAGTCTACCCTGGTTCCTGTTCAGGGTAGAGTTCTTCTCCAACCCATGGGGTGAAAATCACTACAAATATTGTTGACAGTGTTTTCCTTCTTGGTCACCGTACCCTAATTGGCAGTACCTCCTGTTTATTTGCTGACTCTCTAATCGTCGTCAACAGGTCCTCTACTGTCAGACTTATTTTAAAGGTTACCGAGTTCATAAGGAGAGCAGCCGATCCTCCCCATCTCTCTTGCTAGAGTTTTCTGATGGAAGTTCGTGTATGTCCCTATTTGGCCTTGGCTTACTTCCAAGGTCCCCTGAGACGCAAGTGGCTCTCAGGCTTTCAAGAACTTAAGTTCTAGTTTCTTTTTTTTTTTCTGTTGATTTTTATTTTTTTTATTTTTCTTATGTCCATGGTTATAAGTCAGCTTTGTAGGTTGAAAGTGCAATGTTTTTTTTTTCCTAACCGAATGTCATTTCCTTACAGGGTTTATCTGTTACTATTTGGGCTCCGAAGGGATGCCCTTGTCTGCAATGTCTATTCACATCATTGCTTTTACACGCATTTTTGCTTTTATGTCTCTGTTTCCTATATTTTGTTATTTTTTAGATTCAAAGTCCTTACACAAGCCTATTTGAATGTCTTACTATGGCTTTAAAGATCATGTCGTATAATGTGAAGGGTCTGGGTTCCATCCGCAAACGCTGGATGGCCCTGAAGGATTTCAGGGCCTCAGGCGCAGATGTGGTGATGATCCAGGAAACTCACTTCAGGGCTGGTGGTTCACTCAAATTTGCCTTGAAGTTCTTCCCCACCTCCTTCCTTGCCTCTGATTCCACGGGCAAGGCGGGGAGTGGCGATTTTGATCAAGAAATCCTGTCCTATCAAGGTTAAAAGCTCACATGCTGATCCACATGGGAGATTCCTCATACTGGAATGTGAATATGCGAATACTTCTTTCTCTCTTGTGAATCTCTATGCCCCCAATACAGGTCAGATTGACTTTCTCAACAAACTTTTTGACTCCCCTCAATTTCGTTCTCAACCTTTTCAGATTATTGGTGGGGATTTTAACCAGGTCATGTCACCCACTAGAGATAGACAGTCTCTCCTTAGTTCTACACCTTCAAAACAGGTTATATTGCATTCCAATTCCTTCCGCAAATGTATTAGGTCCCGTCAATTTTTCGACACATGGAGGATCAGGCACCCTTCTGCTAGGCAGTTTACATTTTATTCCCCAGCTCATAGAATGTATTCACGCCTTGACCATTTTTTTATCACAGCCCCACTCATTCCTTATGTGATAGAGTCGGACATATTGCCTATCACATGGTCAGATCACGCTCCCATTGTGATAGACCTCATGCTTTCTCAGGCCTATACCAAATCCTGTCACTGGCGTCTGAATGATCATCTCCTACAGTCCGAAGTTCCACGTTCTACCCTAGCCAAAAGCTTGGAGGAATTTTTCCAGCTTAACATGGGCTCAGTTTCCGAGTTTTCCACACGGTGGGAGGCGCACAAGGCAGTTTTCCGAGGTGTTTGCATAGCTGAAGGCGCCCGGTTAAAAAAGGATAGAAATGGCCTACTGTAGTCCCTTACATCTGCTCTGGTAACTGCGGAGCGGAGACTGCTGTGTGGTCCCACGGTGTTGAAACTCCAAAAGGTCATTTCCCTTAGGGAACAAATAAAGTCTTTACAGCTCGACAGGACGTCTAAATCCCTACTATGGACAAAACAAAAATTCTATGAATTTTCGAATAAGCCCCATAGGATGCTGGTTCATAAATTACGACCACGCCCATTCAATTCCTTTCCCGATTTTCTTACGAAGGCCGACGGCTCTAGAGCATATTGCCCCCGCGAAATGTCAAATATTTTTGGCAAATTCTACCACAGATTGTATAATTGCCTGACTCCAGAGAACCACTTTAACTTTACTCAGGAAAAATTTGAGACTTTCTTCTCTAACATAAACCTTCCAAGACTATCCTCAGCGGACTTGGCCAGTTTGAATGTGGCTATATCAGCTGAGGAGTTGTTGGCTATAATCAAAGAGCTACCTCTGCACAAATCGCCTGGCCCTGATGGTTTGCCCTACTTTTACTACAAAACTTTTTTCAACATTTTGTCTCCTCATATGCTGTCTTTATACGACTCACTGCTTAAGGCCGGGTTCACACTTGTCCGACAAACGCTCCGACATTAGGAGCTCATGTCGCATGACGTGTGAAAATCAATGAATCCCTATGAGAGCCGTCTTAACTGGTCCGACACAAGTCGGTCCGACATTAAAAATGCTCCCTGTACTACTTCTGTCCGACTTTGATCCTACTTCAGCCCATTGAATATCATTAATGTCGGATCAAAGTAGGATCCTTGTCCTAACCATCCGACATTTGACATCCGACATGGTGATTACAGCAGCAGTAAAAGGAATTTATCTCACCCTGGGATTGTTTTGATTGGTCAAAGGACAAGTCAGACTAGCACAATGTCGGATCAAAGTAGTATCCTGTTCATGAATGTCGGATGGATGTCGGACCAATGTAGGATCAATGTAGGACTGATGTCGCAGAGCAAAGTAGGATGAAAGTCGGATGAATGTCGTGTCGTATCAGTGTGAACCCAGCCTTAGGGCACATCTCCACATCCACACTTCTCCCACTCTTACATCTCAGTCATCCCAAAGCCTGGTAAAGACCCCTCGATCCCAGATAATTATAGGCCCATAGCCCTTTTGAATTCGGATTATAAAATTTTCACCAAAATTCTTGCATCCAGATTGTCTAAGCTCATTCCTAAACTGATCCATAGAGACCAGGTGGGCTTTGTCCCTGGCAGGCATGCGGGGGACAACACCCGCCCGCCGTACAATAGATCTGATAGATCTTTTGGATAGGTCATCCCGTTCGGCGCTAATTTTGAGTCTAGATGCCCAAAAGGCTTTTGACAGGCTGAGTTGGCCTTATATGTTCGCTGTCCTCAAAACGTTTGGATTCACTGGTCCCTTTTTAAAAGCCCTAGAGGCCCTGTACTCCACAGTCACAGCCCAGGTTCAGATGTCTTCTTTCCTGTCGCCTGCCTTCCCCATGACAAACGGAACTCGGCAGGGGTGTCCTATATCACCGTTACTTTTCATTTTATGTCTGGAGCCCCTGGCCGAGTCCATCCGCACCCATCCAGATATCAATGGGGTGGTGATGCGGCAGGGAGAATATAAACTGTCGCTCTTTGCGGATAAGATTCTGCTCACTGTAACTAATCCGTTAATATCGCTTCCTTCGTTACATAAATTACTAGCCTCCTTTGGCGCCATCTCCGGTTACAAGGTTAACACTTCCAAAACTGAAGCACTCCCTATACACATTCCAGCATTATTGTTATCTCAGCTTAAAGGGTCATATCCTTATAAATGGTGCACCACCTCCATTAAATACTTGGGTGTCCTTCTTACCCCCTCTTACTCTTCTCTCTATCAAGCCAACTTCCCACCTCTCGTCTTAGACATTAACAAATCCCTGATGGCTTGGACAAAATATCCCCTGTCTCTGTTGGGTAGGATTAACGTCCTAAAAATGTCTATATTACCCAGACTACTTTATCACTTTGAAACATTACCAGTTGCCCTGCCTTCCTCTCAACTAAAAGCGATTCAGAGGAATTTTCTAAAATTCATATGGGGCGATAGAGCACATCGTATAGCTTATTCAGTGGTATTCGCCCCAAGGTCCAGGGGAGGATTGGGTGCCCCGGACATTTTTAAATACTACCACGCCTCACACTTGAGGGCTATAGTTTCGTGGTCCTCCCTACATGCACCAAATCAATGGTCTGCCATTGAAAAGGGGGTACTATACCCGGTCCACCCATGTTCCTTGGTCTGGGACAATGTCTCATCCTTGGATTCCACTTTCAAACGCCAATGTACTGCTCCGATGGCTTTCACCTTAACCATTTGGCGTAAATGCCTTAAGACTCATCACCTTGCTTCAACATGCTCTCCCCTTGTAAATGTATTGTTTAACCCAAATTTACCAGACAGTTTGTCCCTGGGCAGGGTTTTCTCATGGCTTGATGCCCCTCTCTTTCAACTCCGGAATTTGGTACATCCTATCACGCGACATTTGCATACTTTTGAAACTCTGAGTAAGAAGTTTAATATACCCACCCAACTTTTCCATTTCTACCTGCAGGTTAGACATTTTTTCCACTCCAAGTCCCCAACTCTGATTCTTGACAAACCGACTACCTTTGAATACATATGCGCTCAGGGTCCATACCAACTACATTTAATATCTTCTATACACCGTCTCCTTCATGAGTCTACTCCACTGACTGAGACAACCCACCATTACATGAAAAGATGGTCTATTTTGTTGGATAGACCTATTACGGTCCAGATGTGGGATAGGATATGGTCCTCTACATTCAAATCTTCTCAATGTGTCCCCCAAAGGGAAACGTCCATTAAGATTCTTATGTTTTGGTATAGAACGCCTAATGTAATTCACAAATATGATCCCTCTGTCTCGCCGCGCTGTTGGCGATGCGGGACTGAAACGGGTTCCCTATTCCATATCTTTTGGCAGTGTTCTATGATCCAACCCTTTTGGCATGATGTGAGGCTGCTGATACAGAGGGTGGTGGGTGTGTCCCTACCGCTCGATCCCTTAAATTACTTATTGGGTCTCCCCTTTCCGGGCATACCCAAGAAGGTGAATCGGCTTGTCTCCTACATTTTACTAGCTGCCAAAAGGCTTATCACATTATGTTGGCTATCTAATATGCCTCCTCCATGGCCTAGGTTTCTCCATCTGGTGGCTGAGATTCGGAGGATGGAATACCTAACGGCCTCTGTGCATGATAAAATTCCCCAATTCGTTAAAGTGTGGGAACCCTGGGATCGATCGGATTATGGGACCCTCGCATCACCTGCTACACCTTGACATATACTAGCTTGATATTTACTAGCTTCGCATTTCTTGCTGCCTACCATATACGTACTTCATAGGTACCCTTGTCTTTGACGCCTAAGGTTTCATTTTGGTTATTAATCCCTATTGTAAACCTATAAGTTGTTTTTTATATATTTTTGATCTGGTGTACCGAGCACGCCTGTGCTCTGTAATTATGGACATTGCTTGACGAATTCCTCCTACTTTTAATTTTCTTTTTCTTTCTTTGATATCATTCTGTGTTTGATATCTGTATATTGTGCATAATGTAACAATATCTTGTTTGTTCTTTAAAACCCAATAAAAATTAAAATTATAAAAAAAAAAAAGAGAAAATACCACATTTGGCCACTAGACACCAAATACCGTAGGCTATTTCTTTGACACATAGCGCCATCTAGTGGTCAAATGTGGTATTTTCTCATTTAAATAAATGAAAAACTGCTTAGAAAATAGCATAATAACCAGGGATGAGCCGAACACCCCCCTGTTCGGTTTTCACCAGAACCTGCGAACAGACAGAATGTTTGTGTGAACTTTAGAACCCTATTAAATACAATACAACACTGGGGAGAGCAAAGCTTGGGACTTTTGAAGGGGACGTGAGGAGAGTTCACGTTCCCATCCCTGGAACATATGATAGGAGGGGGGAAGTTTGGGACTTTAGATGAGGCGTACATGGTGGGACCAGACAAATTCACATAGGTGCAAACATATGTATGTTTATTGGACCAATGATCGACATGGTATGAGAAAAACGTAGTTGCATACATACACCAGGGGTAATGTTCTAGTACAAACATGATAAACAGCATATATAACAACATGGCACATCAGGTGATACAATAATAACATGTCCTTCATGTAATGAAAGTGAACTAAAATATCAACAGAGGGTAAAACCATCTAAAAATGATCAATGTGTGTTGGATGCATCAGAGTAAGGCTCGACGCGTTTCATGGACTTGTGTCCACTCCTCAGGAGCCAAGTGCATCCATGTTCTATAAAAAAGAAAGAAACAGTAGATACCCAGATGATATAATTAGATTGCCCGGATAAGGGATGCACAACAAAAATGTATATAAATGTTAAAAAATTGGGATGTGACTGGCCATGCCAAAGGGTACTCACATATGACCCAGAGGTTGTGTCCATATAGAAGCACAGGTCAGGGACAGGCCAATCAAGTCTAGCCCGGGAGCAGAGAGGGGGACCCAACGGGAAATCCGGAGAAACGCACACCATCCCTCATGAGTAGATCGAATTTCTATAGTATAAGGAATAAATACTAATGGATATCTATGGTAATGAACGTCAAAGGAGTAAACTAAAAGTAACTGGTGACCCAGAGCTATAGTGTTAAGATGGGTTTACCTGGTTAGGTCCAACGAGAGTACAAAGCCCAATGGGAACAGGGAGGTCTGGATGTAACTACTGCTATGCTGACTCAACAGCAGAGTGTGGATGGATGGGGAATGGAGCGCGGCCCCAGGAAGCCCCCAAACTCCCCCTCAGCATCACGCTGGCACGACAATGCAGGAGAGACGTCACGGCTGAAGGCCTGTGTGTCTCACCGCATGTCAGCCAAGTTTGTATGCTGGACGCGTGCGTGACTGACCGTCAGTCAAGACGTCACACGCACAGCGCCAGGGGCGTGATGCCGATGCGCGGTGACAACGCACCCCCGCCCCCACACACACACACACATCCAAGTGACGTGGAGGGGAGGAGGAAGGGAGGGCGCAACAGCGTGCATCGCAGCTCCCAGGTAAACAGGCATGAGCCAACCCCCCGGCCGTGGATCAAAAGGAGCACAAAAAGGGGGCTGCAAAGAGTAAGAAAGTACAAAACTAGATGAATATATATGGTGGATGCAAACTGGGTTCTAATTCTGACATGAGGAATTATGGTCTGACACACTTAAGGTCAGCCATAAGAAAATGTAAGGTCCCACCGTATAGTAGACAGTGTCTTGGTCAATGTGTTTTGATAGCTGTATATTCTATGTCCATTATGGTATGAACACTCCTAATTGTCAGTCAGCACCAATCTGTAATAAAGTTGTCTTAATAATAACAAGCCATGTTATTTTATGTCCACGGAATATTTGAATTTCCCAGCGCATATTTCTGTTGGAGGGGCATTAGATGGCAGAAAATAGGCTATCAGTTCCACAATAACATCCCAGGGCTCATGGGCTACATATTGGAGGTAAGAAAGGGTAATTATATCCCAAGATAAATCCTATCACCTCTAAACCATGATGTAACATAATCTGATGTTTAATATTATTAATTCCTTCACTTGTGTATTTACTTTTACAACACATGTATAATGGCATTGACCTCTGTAAGCACAGAAAAGATCAACTGAACAAGAAAAGTGAAATGTCGTAAACCTCCCTCCCACCCAAATCTAGATTATTCTTCTAGTCTAGTCTTTTCCCTCCTTACCTAAAAAAACTGGCAAGCGCAGTGAATATAAAAAGTCTACACACCCTTGTTAAAATTTCAGGTTTCTGTGATGCAAAAAAAATGAGACAAAGACAAATCATCTAAGAACTTTTTCCACCTTTTAATGTGACCTATAAACTTTACAACTCAATTGAACAACAAACTAAAATCTTTTAGGAGGGAAGAAGTAAAAATAAAAAAATAAAATAATGTGGTTGCATAATTGTGCACACCCTCTTATAACTGGGGATGTAGCTGTGTTCAGAATTAAAGTGGTTGTAAAGGTTCAGTTTTTTTTTTTTTTAGATAACAAACATATCATACTTACCTCCACTGTGCAGTTCATTTTGCACAGAGTGGGCCCGATCCTCCTGTTCTGGGGTCTCTCGCAGCTCCTCCCCGCTATAGATAACCCCCTCTGGGAAGCTCCCCTCTCCCTTGCGGGTGCACTCCTGTGTCGTACACTCGGCGTCCATAGCCGCCAAGTGTATGACTCGGACCTGCCCCCCGGCGGCCGTGTCATTGGATTTGATTGACAGCAGCGGAAGCCAATGGCTGCGCTGCTATCAATCTATCTAATGAAGAGCCGAGAAGCCGTGGAGACAGCGACGCGGGATTGCGCCCACAGAAATTCGGGGCTCAGGTAAGTAAAACGGGGGGCTGGAGGGCCGGACACTGCAAGGTGTTTTTTCACCTTAATGCATAGGATGCATTAGGCCTGGTTCACACTGGGGCGACAAACGCTCCGACATTGGGAGCTCATGTCGCATGACGTGTGAAAATCAATGTTTCCCTATGGGAGCCGTCTTAACTGGTCCGACACATGTCGGTCCGACTTTGAGAATGCTCCCTGTACTACTTTGGTCCGACTTTGATCCGACTTCAGCCCATTGACTATCATTGAAGTCGGATCAAAGTCGGACCGCAGTCTTGCATGATCCGACTTTGGCATGCGACTTGTGCTGTACTGCTCTTGAGGGGGAACTCCAGGCCAAATTTTAAATAAAAAACCGGCATGGGTTCCCCCTCCAGGAGCATACCAGGCCCTTAGGTCTGGTCTGGATTTGAAGGGGCGCCCCTACGCCGAAAAAACGGCGTGGGGGTCCCCTCAAGATCCAAACCAGACCCTTATCCGAGCACGCAACCTGGCAGGCCGCAGGGGAAGAGGGGGGGACGAGAGAGCGGCCCCCCTCCCTCCTGAACCGTACCAGGCCGCATGCCCTCAACATGGGGGGGTTTGGTGCTCTGGGGCAGGGGGGCGACCTGCGGCCCCCCCACCCCAGAGCACCCTGCCCCCATGTTGATGAGGACAGGGCCTCTTCCCGACAACCCTGGCCATTGGTTGTCGGGGTCTGCGGGCGGGGGGCTTATCAGAATCCGGGAGCCCCCTTTTAATAAAGGGGCCCCCGGATCCCGGCCCCCCACCCTATGTGAATGAGTATGGGGTACATCGTACCCCTACCCATTCACCTGGTGGAAAAAAATTGCAATAAAAAAACCACACAGCTTTTTAAAGTATTTTATTGCACAGCTCCGGGGGTCTTCTTCCGACTTCGGGGGTCTCCGGTGTCGTCGCCGCGCTCTCAGGTTTTTTCTTCTGCCAGGCCTCCGCTAACTTCTTTTTAGCTCTTTTGCTAACGGAGGCCCGGTCTTCTCCGTCGTCTCGTCCAGCTCTCCGTTGTCCTTCTGCCGGCCCCTCCACTAACTTCTTTAGCTCTTTTGCTAGTGGAGGAGCCGGTCTTCCCGTCGTCGCCGTCGGCGTCTTCTTCCCTCTTCTCCTCCTCGATGTTGACGCGTCGCTTCCTCCCGCTGTAATACTGGCTGTCCGCTCTGCTCCGCATTAATATAGGCTTCTCATGACGTCACAGTCACATGTTTCGGGGCACATGGCCCCGGAGCATGTGACTGTGACGTCATGGGAACATGTGACTGTGACGTCATGAGAAGCCTATATTGGAGCGGAGCGGACAGCCAGTATTACAGCGTGAGGAAGCGACGCGTCAACATCGAGGAGGAGAAGAGGGAAGAAGACGCCGACGGCGACGACGGGAAGACCGGCTCCTCCACTAGCAAAAGAGCTAAAGAAGTTAGTGGAGGGGCCGGCAGAAGGACAACGGAGAGCTGGACGAGACGACGGAGAAGACCGGGCCTCCGTTAGCAAAAGAGCTAAAAAGAAGTTAGCGGAGGCCCGGCGGAAGAAAGAACCGGAGAGTGGGAGAAGAACCGGAGAGCGGGAGAAGAAGAAGGCGACGGAGAAGACCGGACCTCCGCTAGCAAAAGAGCTAAAAAGAAGTTAGCGGAGGCCCGGCAGAAGAAAGAACCGGAGAGCGCGGCGACGACACCGGAGACCCCCGAAGTCGGAAGAAGACCCCGGAGCTGTGCAATAAAATACTTTAAAAAGCTGTGTGGTTTTTTTATTGCAATTTTTTCCCACCAGGTGAATGGGTAGGGGTACGATGTACCCCATACTCATTCACATAGGGTGGGGGGGCCGGGATCCGGGGGCCCCTTTATTAAAGGGGGCTCCCGGATTCCGATAAGCCCCCCGCCCGCAGACCCCGACAACCAACGGCCAGGGTTGTCGGGAAGAGGCCCTGTCCTCATCAACATGGGGGCAGGGTGCTCTGGGGTGGGGGGGCCGCAGGTCGCCCCCCTGCCTCAGAGCACCAAACCCCCCATGTTGAGGGCATGCGGCCTGGTATGGTTCAGGAGGGGGGGGGCGCTCTCTCGTCCCCCCCTCTTTCCCTGCGGCCTGCCAGGTTGCGTGCTCGGATAAGGGTCTGGTTTGGATTTTGGGGGGACCCCCACGCTGTTTTTTCGGCGTTGGGGCACCCCTTCAAATCCAGACCAGACCCAAGGGCCTGGTATGCTCCTGGAGGGGAACCCATGCCGGTTTTTTATTAAAAATTTGGCCTGGAGTTCCCCCTCAAGATTCATACCAAACACAGTGCCTGATATTGGCGGGGATCCAAGTCGGATCCCCGTTCATTGAAAGTCGGACATATGTCGGCTTCATGTCGCAGGGCAAAGTCGGATCCAAAGTAGGACAGATGTCGTGTCGCACTAGTGTGAACCCAGCCTCAAGGTGAAAAAACACAAGGGTTTACAACCCCTTTAAGCAATCACATTCAAACTCATGTTAAATAGTAGTCAGTACACACCTGCCATCATTTAGAGTGCCTCTGATTAACCCCAAATATAGTTCAGCTGTTCTAGTAGGTCTTTCGCATCCTACAGCAAAAGCCATGGTCCACAGAGAGCTTTCAAAGCATCAAAGATATATCATTGTTAAAAGGTATCAGTCAGGAGAAGGGTACAAAAGAATTTCCAAGGCATTAGATATACCATGGAACATAGTGAAGACAGTCATCATAAAGTGGAGAAAATATGGCACAACAGTGACATTACCAAGAACTGGACGTTCCTCCAAAATTGATGAAAAGACGAGAAGAAAACTGGTCAGGGAGGCTGCCAAGAGGCCTACAGCAACATTAAAGAAGCTGCAGGAATATCTGACAAGTACTGGCTGTGTGGTACATGTGACAACATTCTCCCCTATTCTTCATATGTCTGGGCTATGGGGTAGAGTGGAAACATAGAAGCCTTTTCTTGCAAAGAAAAACATCCAAGCCCGGCTAAATTTTGCAAAAACACATCTGAAGTCTCCCAAAAGCATGTGGGAAAATGTGTTCTGGTCTGAGGAAACCAAGGTTGAACTTTTTGGCCATGATTTCAAAAGATATATTTGGTGCAAAAACAACACTGCACATCACCAAAAGTACACCATACCCACTGTGAAGCATGGTGGTGGCAGCATCATGCTTTGGGGCTGTTTTTCTTCAGCTGGAACAGGGCCCTAAAGCCCTGTACACCGATCGGATTTCCTATGGATTCTAATCCGATGGATTTTTCCATCGGAAATCCGATGAAGCTGACTTCCATCAGTCTTGCCTACACACCATCGGTCAAAAAACCGATTGTCCCAAACGCCGTGACGTACGACGGCACTATAAAGGGGAAGTTCAAATCCAATGGCGCCACCCTTTGGGCTGCTTTTGCTGATTTCGTGTTACCGCGTGTTAGTAAAAGTTTGGTGAGAGCCGATTTGCGCTTTTCAGTCTCCGTGCTTTTCAGTCCATTACAGCATGACGAATGTGCTATCTCCATTACGAACGCTAGTTTTACCAGAACGAGCGCTCCCATCTCATAATTCAGTCTGAGCATGTGTGGGTTTTTTATCTGATGGGGTTCCACACAGACGATCAGATTTTGCTATCGTTTTTTTTCCCATCGGAAAAATTTAAAACATGTTCTATTTTTTCACACCGATGGAAAAAAGACCGATGGGGCCCATACACGATCGGTTTGTCTGATGAAAAAAGTCCATCGGACTGTTTTCATCGGTGAAACCGATCGTGTGTACACGGCTTTAGTCAAGGTAGAGGGAGTTATGAACAGTTCCAAATACCAGTCAATATTGGCACAAAACATTCAGGCTTTTGCTAGAAAGCAGAACATGAAGAGGAACTTCATATTTCAGCATGACAATGACCCAAAGCATAGAAGGCCCCACTGGTGGCCATCCAATAGGAAATGTCCATGTCTCACAGGCAGTGACACTCAAAAAAAAAAAAGATCCTTCCAAGAAGTTAAAAAGAGAGGAGAAGACTTAGGCTGACGGTTCGTCTTATGGACACATACAGCGGGCTGAGCCAGCGGAGGACCTGAGAAGAAGAGGATTGCACAGAACAGGTAAGTATGACATGTTTGTATTAAAAAAAAAAAAAATAATCTAACCTGTAACCAGTTTCTGACCGGCTCACGCAGATATACTGAGGCACAATGGCTCTCCTGGGTGAAACCCCGTACGGGTACGGTTTTCCTTTTTAGAACCTGCCAGAGGGCACGCACGCGTGCCCATTGCACGGTGGGGGACCAGATGTGGCTGTGATCTGTTACACTAGAGGAAGGCTTAGGAGGGGGTGTTTGGAATCAAGACTGAGGAGTAAGGTAATCAATGCACAATGCACTATTTACATTTCATTTTTGCCTAGAGTTCGACTTTCCCAAAAAACTGCCTATGCAGGTAAGGGGCAGCTGTAGATAAAAACAAACTGTGCAGCTTTGACCAAAGTTAAACAATGCTCTTGCTATAGGTGTAGGCCATACATCCCAAAGCCTGGCTAAGAAGCTTAGAGATGGCATCATGTCCTGCCTTGTTGCTAGGACATTGCTAAGACACTCTCAGCCAATTTAACCCCTCTCACATGTGCTCTCTACGCTGTCGCAGTAGCTCTGACCTCAACAAAGCTGAAACAGAGAGGATAGTAGACCACACATGTGTAGGGGGTTTGAGAGCTTGCTTCTGTGATGGTGGGGGTGAGCAATAATGGCTGGCAGAGACTTAGTAAAGTCCTAGCAACAAGGCAGGACGAGATGATGCTATTTAACTTTAGTCAAAGCTGCAGTTTGTTTTTAGGCACCCCTTATCTGCATAGGCAGTTTTTTGGTAAAGGTGAACAAACCCTTTAACCACTTGCTGACTGCCTTATAGCAGTTTTACTACTACAGGGTGGCAGCTGTGCACCGGATCACGTATATATACATGGTTTCACACTTCCGCCTGCAGGGGGCGCGCACGCGCCACTGACGCACTGCTTCTGCAGTGATTATTCACAGCAGAAGCTGATCTGCGGGTGCCAGGCACTCGATGTCCGCCGTCACCCGCTGTCAGGCAGAGACTCAGAACAGAGCAAGACTTGTAAACAAGGCAGAGTTCCATTCTTATAGGGGGGAAGAGACTAAAATCCATTTCTTCCCTTAGTAAAAGCAGCACACATAGTACACAAAAACACTGGCTAGGCGCACATTTAACCCTTTGATCTCCCTAGATGTTTAACCCCTTCCCAGCCAGTGTCATTAGTACAGCGACAGTGCATATTTTTAGCACTGATCATGTTATTAGTGTCACTGGTTCCCGCAAAGTGTCAGTTAGTGTCCGATTGGCCGCTGCAATATCGCATTCCCACTATAAGTCGCTGATCGCCGCCATTACTAGTAAAATAATAAATAAATAAAAATTCCAGTATATATGCCATAGTTTGTAGACACTATAACGTTTGCGTAAACCAATCAATATATGCTTATTTAAAAAAAAAATGTATTGGATATGTTTTAGGCTGGGTTCACACTTGTGCAGTGCGAATTCCAGCTCTCTTATCTCTGCAAAAAGATAAGAGAACTGTTCAGCAGATCATCTTCGTTTTAGCTGCGAATTTGGTGACCTGGGAGAGAGGAGGGGGAGGGGGGAAGTGTAGTGATGAGAAGGAGAGAAATCCTGATGAGAACTGAACACATCTGCGAATCAGATGCTTGTGTCCATAGAAGATAATGGCCTGAATTCGCACCTAAGCCGCACCGCAATGCCTAGAAAATGCACACGTTTTTTGGGCAATGTGCAGTGCAAATGCATCGCACATATGTGAACCAGTCTTATTAAAATCAATGTATTTTAAAATGTTATGCGAATTGGATGCGGTTAAATCCGCAACCAATTCGCATAGGTGTGAACGGGGCCTAATAGCAAAAAAGTAAATAATATTGTTTTTTTTTCCAAAACTGTTGGTCTTTTTTTTTTATTATAGCGCAAAAAAAAAAAAAAACGCAGAGGTAATCAAATACCACCAAAAGAAAGCAGATCTTTTTTCTGACAGGGGAGATCACACAGATCCTGTCTTTCTGCTATGCAGGAAGATGGATCTGTGTGTTTCCCCAGTCACAAAGTCCCTCATACAGTTAGAAAACACAAACAGGGAACACATTTAAAGCGGTTGTATACTCTGTATTTGAACTTTTACCTACAGGTAAGCCTATAATAAGGCTTACCTGTAGGTAAAAAAAATATCTCCTAAACCTGTACAGTTTAGGAGATATTCCCCTCACAATGAGCTGCTGACTGCAGCGGCGCATGCGCAGCGGGGATTCTCGGCTAAAGCCCGGCAGCCGCCGGACCTTGCCGGCGCACGGGAGTGACGACATCGCCGCTCCAGCCACTCACAGCGCTGGAGCGGCGATACCCGGAAGACACGCCGAGGCAAGATGACATCTCCCTCGGCGTGGACCAGGTAAGTTCCCGACGCCTCGTTCTAAGGTAAGTATTTCATAATGAGCTAGTATGCGGTGCATACTAGCTCATTATGCCTTTTGCCTTTCAAGTATGTAAAAAAAAAAAGCAGCAGCAGGTATACAACTGCTTTAACCACTTGATCGCCCCTGATGTTAACCCCTTCCCTGCCAGTGTCATTAGTACAATAACAGTGCATATTTTTAGCACTGATTACTGTAATAATGTCACTGGTTCCCCAAAAATGTCAAGAATGTCAGTTAAGTGTCCGATCTGTCGCAGTCCCGCTAAAAATCGCAGATCGTCACCATTACTAGTAAAAAAATAAAAATAAAAATAAAAATGCCATAACTCTATCCCCTATTTTGTAGATGCTATACCTTTTGCGCAAACCAATCAATATATTTTACCAAAAATATGTAGCAGAATACATATCGGCTTAAACTGATGAAAAAACTTTTTTTTTTTCTTCAGAAATGTTTTATAGCAGAAAGTAAAAATTATGTAGCGGCCTCACCCCTCTCTCCCCTTCTCGTGCTCAGCTTGTCTTTCTTCGTCTAGGGGTCTCAGTACTGGGGGAGGAATGAGATACACCACGGCCCATGTCCTCCATAGCTAAAAGGTGAAGGCCGGAAAGATTGGGCCTTGTGTAGGTGTCCTAGAGTCAAGTCCAGTACTTCGTCCCTGACTCCTTTGCTCCTAGTAACCAGAGTTCCACACAGTGAATAGGTCCAACTCAGTTTTATTCTTCTTGGCGTACAAACATACAGTTTCTTTACTGAGTAATAATGGGGAATAGATCGAGGCACAATCCTTTCCCTTCTCCTGCTAACCACGGTGATATCACCAGTGGTGAATAGTCACTGCCACTGACCATGTGAGGTAGAACGTGAATTACCTTCGCTAGCACGGCCCCTGTCAGGGTAGGGAGTTACATCCAAGGGAGAAACAGGAGGCCTCTCTGTCACCAGCAATGCTGCACTGGACTCTTCAGAGAAGTTACTGCACACCAGTCCTCACGAACTCAGACACGGGCACCTAAGGAGTTAGGGCCCCCTCGGATTCCTCCACCCTCGCGGAACTCAGTCGAAGGTACTGAGCCCCAGGCATCCGCCATAGTACCTCACCCCAGGCTAAAGGTGCCTGGGATGGACTCCATCTCCGCTCCGGCCAGGCCAAGGGCACCTAGGCCTGGAACACTGGAACGTCAGCACCCAAACTGAAGGTGCCTGGGTGCGACCGCGTCCTCCGACTCTGTACTCTTAACCCCGTGGTAAGGGTGTCCGCCCCTTTTATCCCCTCTCCCTTCCCCGCCCCGCTGTACCAGCTCCAGGGGAGGACAAAAAGGTACAGTCTTATGGTGTGAGTTCAGCTCCGACACAGGGCAACAGCGCCACCTGTGGACCGCAAGGAACCTCACACCACCAGAGTCCTCCAGGAACCAGAAAAGGGTCTCGGATCCCCTAGCAATCAGTGCATCTGGGTTACACTACCACCCAGATGCCTCCCTTAAATTCAAACACCAACTACACTTATATATATTTATTTTTTAAATTGTCGATCTTTTTTTGTTTATAGCGCAAAAAATTAAAACCGCAGAAGTGATCGAATACCACCAAAAGAAAGCTCTCTTTGTGGGGAAAAAAGGACATCAATTTTGTTTGGGTACAACATCACACAACCACGCAGTTGTCAGTTAAAGCAATGCAGTGCTGTATCGCGAAAAATGGCCTGGTCATTAAGGTGGGTAAATCTTTTGTAGGTCAAGTGGTGTTCTGGTGCTGTGAGGACTGTGTGTAAGTGCTTCCCCCACCACGTTCCAAATGAACTGCCCTTGCGATCTGCAGCTGGTGTCAGTTCAAAATGAATGACACTCCAAACGTAGGTCACAAAGGCATTGCATTTGCCTGCATCGGATCGCATAGTAAAAAAGTACCATGCGATCCCATTGCAGTGTGTTTCTGAAAAGTAGTGCATGCAATAATTTGGTGCAATGGGGTGGGATTTGAACCCATTCAAAATGAATGGACTAAGATCGTACCGCACTGAGTGCGTAACGCACTGCATTCCTGTGCGATTCATAGGTGGTTCTTAGTATGAACCTAGCCTAAGTGCAGTAGCGTGTAAACCATTTCATTCCACTAGGTGGTGCTCTGTGCACAACACACTAAAGCCTCGGAGACCATTTCTTCCAGGCTATCCGGCACAAACATCTGAAGAAACCATTACCGGTATCTAAGTATATTGAAATCATTGATCACTTTGTCTCATGAAGTTGTAAAAACATTAAGGCAACTTTAAGCCTAAATCCTGTTCCTTGGGGAAATTGTTGACATTTTTCATCTTTCTCTTTCAAACCACTAACTTGACTGCTCCAACATAGCATCTTCTGTAATACACTACTGCAGGTGTGTTTATCCTAAAATGCAAACAGAGTGCATTTTTGTAACATAAACGTCATTTTTTTTTTCTAATCAAATATAAATAGTCTTGGTTCAGCATTATAATAAAGGTAATGGTATAACCAGCTTGCTATTTTCCTTAAAGTGACGCTTAGATATCCTTATTCTTTAAAAATAATCCATACACACCTGCTACTTAAGGGCCCTGTAATATATTTTTCATGAAATTGTTCTTACTGTGTTTTTCTGCCTCCTTATAACACCCCCCATGAGCCCCTAAACCTCCCACCCCACTTCCCTAAGTTTGGAACAAGCAGTGCACATTAGTTGTGGTCACGTCAACGCTGTATCCTGGCCTAGGCCAACAAGGCCCAGGCCTAGGGCAGCACTTTGCAGGGGGGCAGCACGGAAAGAGTCCCCGCCGGCTTGCGCTACACTGTTAGTGTAGCGCCAGTCTTATGAGGCGAACTGGGCTGACAGGCAAATTAGTCTAGCGCTCCCATAAAGCGACCGCAGTGCTTCCGGTATGCGGTCGACTGGCATTCCGCAACTGTGGTGGGGGGGGGGGGGGGGCGCTGCTTCTAATTTTGACTGTCCTATCATCCTGGACCACAAACCTTCCTCACTGTGCTATAGGTTTTCTGCTGCACCTTTGGCATGGTTATATCTTCTTAGTCCTCTCCATAAAATTATCAGAAATTTGTGCTTAAAGTAGAACTATAGGCAACACTTTTTTTTTAAGGGAGGGTTAAAGCCCCTGTCAGTTTATTTTTTACCATCCCTGTCCCATTGCAGAGATTTCCCTTCACTTCCTGCCCCATAGCCAAACAGGAAGTGAGAGGAAATCTATGCATATTAAGGGAATTCAATGGCTATCGGAACTAGTGCCCCCCACTCAAAAATTTCAGGGGTGTGGCCTTGACAGAAAGAGGTGGGTCATATTTAAATTAGGGGGTGCACGAGTTTTGTCAGGCCTAGGGCAGCACAAAACCTAAATACACTACTGGGTCACGTACACTGCTCTATGCACACTGCAAATCCCATACGTTTTCTTTTCATGGATGCCAACAAAGGGGCACTATCCCTCACACTGAAACCAAGGATGGGGCACTATTTCTCCGAATGACATCAAAAATGGATCCTCCAACTGACGCCAATGATGGGGCACTATTCCTCCCACTGATGCCAATGATGGGGCACTATTCCTCTCACTGACACCAATGATGGGGCACTATTCCTTCCACTAACACCAATGATGGGACACTATTTCTCCCACTGACACCAATGATGGGACACTATTTCTCCCACTGACACCAATGATGGGACACTATTTCACCCACCTACACCAATGATGGGGTACTATTCCTCCCACTGACACCAATGATGGGGCATTGTTACTGACACCAGGACATTATCTACTCCCACTGGCCACAGTCTGAAGGATAGTAAACTGGCCTTTTCTTTAGAAAGTTTGGAGACTTCTGTTCTAACAGGAAGTTCGATCACAGCAGCAAAAAAAGGAATTTGGAGATATGGAGGAGGCTGAGAGCAATAGAAGGGAAGATGACAATGCTCAATTGGATTTTTTTTTTTATCAGACTCTATGCCTGTGTGTATTTCTTATACCTACCTGGACTTGGGTTAACATCTCATCTGGAACATCCCTCTATTGTCAAATCTCTTTGATGTAAAGGAGTTTTACACTCATTTTTTTTATTGTTGGTGAGCCACCTATATCTAGTTATTAATACCGTGTTTCCCCGAAAATAAGACCTAGCACTATTTTTCAGGAGAGCTGAAATATAAGCTCTACCCCGAAAATAAGCCCTAGTTTAAAATGCTTGTAAAAACCTATAATCCACTCTATTTCTGAAGTATATAACGTACAATGTGTGTGCTTCTGTAATATAATTGTGCCAAATACCTTTGGTACGGCCCCCCCCCTGCAGTGCTCGGAGCGGGACAGAGAGCTCCGGCGGGTCACGGAAGAACCGAGCGGTGTGATAATGAAGGTATTTGGCGTATTTATATTACAGAAACACACATTGTACATTATATACTACTGTAATAGAGTGGATTATAATATTTTACAAGCATTTTAACTCGGTTCAGGAAGACATGGAGCAGGGGGGTCAGGAGGGTGTGGTGCAGGGGGGTCAGGAAGGTGCAGTACAGGGGGCCAGGAGGGTATGGTGCAGGGCGGTCAGGAGGGTGTGGTGCAGGGGGGTCAGGAGGTTGCAGTGCAGGGGGGTCAGGAGGGTGTGGTGCAGGGGGGTCAGGAGGGTGCGGTGCAGGGGGGTCAGGAAGACATGGTGCAGGGGGGGTCAGGAAGACATGGTTCAGCGAGGGTCAGGAGGGGGCACTGCAGACGGGTCAGGAGGGTGCAGGGGGGTCAGGAGAGTGCGGTGCAGGGGGTAAGGAGAGTGCAGTGCAGGGGGGTCAGGAAGGTGCAGTGCAGGGGGTCAGAAGGGTGCAGTGCAGGGGGGTCAGGAGGGTGCAGTGCAGGCGGGTCAGGAGGGTGCGGTGCAGGGGGGTCAGGAAGACATGGTGCAGGGAGGGTCAGGAGGGTGCAGTGCAGACTGGTCAGGAGGGTGCAGTACAGATGGGTCAGGAGGGTGTGGTGCAGGGGGGGTAAGAAGGGTGCAGTGCAGGGGGGTCAGGAAGACATGGTGCAGGGAGGTCAAGAAGGTGCAGTGCAGGGGGGTCAGGAGGGTGTGGTGCAGGGGGGTCAGGAGGGTGTGGTGCAGGGAAATCAGGAAGGTGTAGTGCAGGGGGTTAGGAAGACATGGTGCAGGGAGGGTGCAGTGCAGGGGGGCATATGAATTACAGCGGTGGGTGTGTTTTGGAAGCACCTGATTAGAGCCATAGGCTCTAATAGGCTTCCTGATTGTAGCCTGTGGGCTCTAATAGGCTTCCAAAAGGGTAAACAGCGGGCGCACTGCTGTGCATTCGCTGATTACTCAGTGGTGGTGTGTTAGGCTTCCCTAGCACTGACCCGCCTCTCAGCCAATCAGATTGCTCAGGTCTGGTTACCTGTCACCTGATTGGCTGAAACAACAGGCGCCGCTGTTGGGCGCCTGACGGGAGGAGAGAACGGGAGAAGTGCAGGAGACATGAAGGACCGTCCTCGTCGCCATCACCCACTGCCCCACAAGACAGGGTAAGTTCCCGGGCAGACGGCGAGCGGGCGGGGGGCACACTCACACTGGCAGCATTTGGCACAGTGGCAGCATTTGATGGGCACACTGGCAGCGTTTGATGGGCAGTTTGGGCACAGTTGCAGCATTTGATGGCACAGTGGCTGCAATTGATGGCACAGTGGCAGCGTTTGATGGGCACAGTCGCAGCATTTGATGGGCAGTTTGGGCACAGTTGCAGCATTTGATGGCACAGTCGCAGCATTTGATAGCACAGTGGCTGCAATTGATGGCACAGTGGCTGCAATTGATGGGCACAGTGGCAGCGTTTGATGGCACAGTTGCAGTGTTTGATGGGCACAGTGGCAGCGTTTGATGGGCACAGTCGCAGCAATTGATGGCACAGTGGCTGCAATTGATGGCACAGTGGCTGCAATTGATGGCAGCGTTTGATGGCACAGTGGCTTTCTGAAGAACCGCTGAAAAGTTCACGGAGAAAGAAGGGCCTGGTAACTCTCTGGAGGGATTAGATCCATCCAACACAAGAGGATTGGGATTAACGGTTCTGTGGCAGAGAATCTCCTAGTCGCATCTAAAAAGGGAAAACTAAAGAAACGTCCGAGCATCACTTCGGCTGCTAGGATCCGCTTTCATAGGGAACTATCCCGGGTGAGCTAAGCCTACTTGAGGAACAAGTAGTGAATTCATAATTTGTCTTGTGCCTGGACTCATATCCAAACTCTTACTGTCCTGTCTTCTATCCACCCTTTTCTATCCATTGACTTTGCATATAAAGAAATAAGTTTACTACTGGTGTGGACCTTGGAGTAACTTGGGGATATAAAGACTTGTCCTTACATTCTAAGAGACGGGAACCAACTAAAGGGAGAACCTTGCTGCAGAACCCTAGTTTGTGACAACGCTCAACCTCTTCACACAAGAGGGTATGGGCACGTAGCATGGTGTGCCTTTCCTGCAAGTGAGCCAAAGGCAGGGTAAAGGACCACGGGTGCTCTCCTGACATGCAGAGAAAACCACTTTAGAAAATGTGCGGGGTGTTATTAACCAGTTTTACTGTGGCAGAATGACACAAAGTAAGGTTGGCATGGACCAAAGGGTAAGTACCTGGATTGAAAACTGGCTACAAGGGCGAGTTCAGAGGGTGGTGATAAATGGGGAATACTCGGAATTATCAGGGATGGGAAGTGGGGTCCCACAGGGTTCTGTGCTGGGACCAATCCTATTTAATTTATTCATAAACGACCTGGAGGATGGGATAAACAGCTCAATCTCTGTATTTGCGGACGATACTAAGCTAAGCAGGGCAATAACTTCTTTGCAGGATGTGGAAACCTTGCAAGAAGATCTGAACAAATGAATGGGGTGGGCAACTACATTGCAAATGAGGTTCAATGTGGAAAAATTTAAAATAATGCATTTGGGTGGCAAAAATATGAATGCAATCTACTCACGGGGGGGGAAACCTCTGGGGGAATCTATAATGGACATGGACCTGGGGGTCCTAGTAGATGATAGGCTCAGCAATGGCATGCAATGCCAAGCTGCTGTAAACAAAGCAAACAGAATATTGGCATGCAATAAAAAGGGTATTAACTCCAGAGATAAAGCGATAATTCTTCCGCTCTACAAGACTCTGGTCCGGCCGCACCTGGAGTATGCTGTCCAGTTCTGGGCACCAGTCCTCAGGAAGGATGTTCTGGAAATGAAGCCAGTACAGAGAAGGGCAACAAAACTAATTAAAGTGACTGGAGGATTATAGTTACGAAAGAAAGGTTGCAAGCAATGGAATTATTCTCTCTGGAGAAGAGAAGCTTGAGAGGGGATATAATTTCAATTTACAAATACCATACTGGTGACCCCACAATAGGGATAAAACTTTTCCACGAAAGGGAGTTTAATAAGACACGTGGCCACTCATTAAAATTAGAAGAAAAGAGGTTTAACCTTAAACTGCGTATAGGGTTCTTTACTGTAAGAGCAGCAAGGATGTGGAATTCCCTTCCACAGGTGGTGGTTTCAGCGGGGAGCATCAATAGTTTCAAAAAACTATTAAATAAACACCTGAATGACCACAACATACAGGGATATACAAGGTAATACTGACATATAATCACACACATAGGTTGGACATGATGGACTTGTGTCTTTTTTCAACCTCACCTACTATGTAACTATGTAATACTGTACCCAAATTAAATTTTTATGATTTTTTTTTTTCACACAAATAGAGCTTTCTTTTGGTGGTATGTAATCACCACTGGGATTTTTAGTTTTTGCTAAATAAATGAAAAAAATGTATGAAATTAAATGTATTTATTTCTGTTAAAAGCTTTGCAAATAAAAATTCTTTCTTTATAAACTTAGGTCAACATGTATACTGCTACATTTGTTTGGTAACAATAACCTAAATCAGTTTATATTATTTCGTCTTTAGAAAAGTTAGAAAGTCCACAAACTATGATATGTATACTGTATCTGAAAATCGACCAATCCTGATGTACTGACACCATCTTATTTCTTGAGGCCCAAAAATGCCAGAACAGTACAAATACCCCCCAAATCACCCCTTTTTGGAAAGTAGACAGGTATTTAGTAAGAGGCATGGCAAGTTTTTTGTAAGTTGTAATTTTTGTCACAATTTTTTGGAAAATTAATGCATTTAATTTTTTTTTTTTACATATTCTGCCAGTGCAGTGCAGCATCATAATATAACTGGCGTGGCGGTGATCAGTATGGCAGTATGTTAAGAATTTTTTTTTTTACACTACCTGTGGCAGTATATAAGGAGAAAATTAAATCCCTTTTTTTTTTGTAAATTTCTTTTTATTGAAGATTTTAATACAGACATACAACAATAAGCTGCACAACGCAGCAACACAAAGAACCAGGTCCCATTAGGTTGAACCAATGTCCCAAAAAACCAACCAACCCCCCCCCCCAAAAAAAACAAAAAAAAACAAAAAAAAAACACATTAAGGAGGAAAACAAAGGTATGCACAGACTTTGAGTTCCTGAAGGAGACCTTTACCTAATCCGCCAGGGCAACGGTGCCTCCGCCCACCAGAGGAGGTGTTTCACATATTATAACTCCATCCCCCCCACCCTCCACTCCATCAGGAGAAATATGGACCCTACAGCCGTCAATACATTATTGATTTATAGTGTATTCATTTCAAAATCACCCACCACCTCAGGATCTCAATCCACTTGTTCATGTAATTTTAATAAGGACCACCCACCAAGTTGCCTATGGGTTTAATCAGAAACTGTGTCTGTGGATGCCATCCAGCCCCCCAAACCTTTTCAAATTTGGCCTCAACCCTCCTACTCAAATAAGTTGCCTTATAAAAAGGAATTGCCTTGTTGATCAGGGACTTTCAAGAAGCCAGTGTTGAATCCCTTTTTTTTTTTTATATTTACATTTATATTTTCTTTTTTACTTGTTTTTATTTTTTACAATGTGATTGGCCACAGCTAATCACATGGTACAGATAGACTGTGATTGGTCCTGTCTGTACCATGTGATCACTGTGACCAATCACACAACAGTACACAATTAACGGCATAAATGCAAGCCTTCCACTGTGAACAATTGTCATGTGATCTGCTGTGATTGGTCACAGCGATCACCTGGTACCGGTCCGGTACACTGATCTGTCATCTGCACACAGATGGCGCAAGTGACAGATCGCACAGTTAAAATATAACTAAAGGCAAACTTTTTTTAGTTTTAGCTAAAGTAGAGAGGAATTAGAAAACCTGTCATTTTTTATTGCTGTCTGTTGCCCTGTTAGGGAGATTCACCCTCTCTATTTGTCCTGTTTATCTTTATCGTTGAAATTGAAAGTAAAAGAAGATCCCATATTTTAGGTTGACATCAGAACAGGAATAGTGAAGAAATCTTCCAGTGGGGATATTTGTTCTGGTGAACCTGGCGACACTCCGGAATTCCCATACCTCTCAATTCCTGTTTTGGCTATGGGACAGGAAGTGAGTGAAAATCTCCCAAATGGGACTCACAGGTGGTGAAAAAAAATCTGACAGGGGTTATAACCCTCCCTGTTTAAACTAACATAAAAGTTTTCCAACATACGTACATATTCTGTGAATTGACATTACCTGTCGGAATATATAGGGAAATAATGGGTATCCTTGCTCAAAAATAGAATCTTTCATTCCTAAAGAGGGACAATTCACAAGTATGCCTAAAATGAGATATTATGGGCATGGCATAATGCAGCTAATTGATATTCAAGAATGTTAGCCTTAAAATAAATATTGGCAAAGCATAGTTAACAACTGCAGAGCTTTATCCAAACCATACAAATTGTGTGACTCATTTACAGAGCTATAGATATGTCAACCATGAAGGTGTTTCCCTGGCCTAGGTACAAATCTCACATTTAATACTTTATTATTATGCACATTGAACGAGAGAGTGGAGAAAAGTGATTTATCAAGATTCCCCTTGAGAGTGTGGCCAGTGAAAAACAAGTCCTTTCTCACATTGAATTTCCATGGAAAGCATCAACTATTTCCAAAGACACATCAAATTAACCTTACTACTGTGTGAAATTTTACGGCAGTTTCATATTCCTATGCCAGTCCTTTAAAAATTACGATGAAAATACATTTATTCTGCCTGGTAATTAATTATTATGATATGGTTACAGCAAACTGCTAATCACTCAGCGACAGTATGTACCACAAATCCATTCCATATTTTTGGAGAGCATGTAGACCTTTTCTCACTCCCAAATCAGTTTTTTTTTTTTAAACTCCCCTCTGTATTCATTATATTAACAATTAGGCAAACAGTTCTTGAGTTGTAGTATGCATGTTTCTTCCATCAAGACTTCATCTACATGCTGCTGAACTGGGCTCTTTATGCAGCTATCCAGATTACCAAATCCTCATTAATAGCTTTGGACTGGAAGCTGTACCTGGACCGTTATGGACTTGAAGATTGTAGGACCTGCCGGGAATGTGGCTTTGGGGCATTGGGCTCTACTTGTGGCTCTTTCCAGCCCTTGTGTACTGTGTTAGTTAGCCGCAGAGAACTCTCCAAATCCAGAACCTTGGCACAGCTTTGGTGTGATCTAATCTCTGAAGGCCCACTTTGTGAATAAGCCCATGGATGGGGTGAAGATTGCCTGGAATGTGAGCTTTGGACACTGGACTCTGCATTATGACACTTTCCAGACCTGTGTGTACCGTGTCAGTGTGCTCTCCAGTTTCAAATCTGTGGTACAGCCTCTAGTGTAATCCAGTGTAAGTAAGCCTCTGGAGATGGTATAGATTACCTGGTATGTCACCTTCAGACACTGCTCCTTGGCAATGTGGTGCTTTCCAGAACCTTGTGTACTGTCTCAGTTAGCTGGAGAGCATTCTCAACATTGTGACCCAGTCTCTGCAGTTTCACTCACTGAGTGAGTTTCTGATTGTGGTTAACATATCCTTACTTATGACCTTTATGGCATTTCTCAGGCCTTTGTGTACTGTTTTAGTAACTCCTAGAGCGCCTTCCAGTTCTAGAGCAGTAGCACAATCCTTTGGAGTGACCCAGTCTATTGCATCTCATTTAATGAATATGGTCAGTCGGGCTGCAGGGTGGCAGTTACCACACAGTTTTGACTGCCATGCACCATTTTAGCTTATGCACCATCTTTTACCTAGGTAACAGTAATGTCTAAGTAAATTCAGCCCTGACATCATCAACTAGGTTGTCCCACCTTTCAGGTTAAAAAGGAGCACATGCCACGGCTACTATTGCTGTTTGTATTGCATTATTGATCATCTAGTCTCCAGTATTGTTCCACTGCCCACTTACAGTGACTTGATCACTTCCAGCCTACAACCCTTATCAGTACCAACTACTTGTCTTTGCGAGTACACAAGGCCTTACCCCACTTTGGGCCAAGTTCCTTACTGATAAATGTTGAATAATGTATTTTTAAACGATGCTTGGAGAACAGTCCCACTGCAACAGTTGACGTTGTCCCTTACTTACCTACTGTTTCTGGAGATGATTCACCGGTTTCCCACCGAAGGAACCGATATCTGTAACCTGGATCTTGGGGAACCCTATTTCTTTTTTTTTTTATAAATTCTTTATTTAGGAAAAAAAGGACATGC
Source organism: Rana muscosa (assembly GCA_029206835.1). Taxonomy (NCBI): domain Eukaryota; kingdom Metazoa; phylum Chordata; class Amphibia; order Anura; family Ranidae; genus Rana; species Rana muscosa. The sequence continues at coordinate 499,805,661 of CM055118.1, read as the reverse complement.
GGGTATACAGAGAACAAACTGATGTATATCAAAATACAGCAAACATTCCCCAACATCCTATAAGTAGAACATACAGTAAAGATGTGGAGACCGCTATCAGAGGGGGATCGCAGCGTATGTCAAGCTTACAGGAGTCCTCCGCCCCCCGAATGGCCATGTTTTTGTGGCAGATGCCTATTTTGTTAGAGAAAGAAACGTCAAGCCCGTTAGAAACAGACTTGAACAGGCCAACACTCTAGTGTTGGCATTAAAAAGATATCAGAGAAAGTAAAAGTAAAGTAAGTATCAGGCGAGTACTCACCGAGGCCGAGATGCCGAGAGTGGTTCACCCTTGCACCCAAGCGCACTCCGCCCCCTGGAGGTGAGACAGGGAGAGGACGGCACAAGGAATAACTGGCTACCAGCAGGTAGAGGTGTCTTGCTGGAAGGTCTAGTGGTGCTGGGTAGACTGAGAGCAGGCCGGGGGTCAGACACTAGGAGTAGGCAAGTTCAGGCAGGAACCAGTAGCAAGTGAACAAAGTCCAGGCAAGAACTGGCAGCGGGTAAACAAGTCCAGGTAGAGACTAGAAGCAGGCTGAGCAAAGAAGTCCCAGGTACAGGCAGGGGGTCAAGGGCTGGAGACAACAGCAGATCCGAGTCACAGGCCTAGGGTCAAACACTGGGAGAGAGGTAGAAGTCCATAGAGCAAGCCAGGGGGTCAGGTGCAGGAGAGGTAGTAGAGTAGTCAATCTGGTCCGGGTCACAGCAGGAGATCAAAATGTATTTTTCAGGTACTAGGAACACAGGAACGCTGACAAACCAGCAACCAGACTGTGTCACTGAGCTTGTTTTAATAGGCCCGCCTTTCATCCTATTGGCGCGCCATTGCGCACGCGCTTTCGCCGGCGCGAGCACCCGTGAACGCCGGAGCGACGTTCCACCGCGCACGCGCATGCGCCAAAGCGTCGTTCCGCCGTGCATGCGCGCTGGGTGCAGATTGCTGACACTAGGTGGGGAATTTCCCTGACAGTACGCAAGGAGTGCAAAGATTGGAAGGTAGGGGAAAAAAAAAAAGGAAGGGGGGAAGGGGTGTTACCACCCTCCAGTCACATCCACCCCACCTGGGGAGCATTCAGATTCGATCCTCTCAGGGGGACCCAGCCAGTAGTTGCTCGTATTGCTCAGAGAAGTAGAATTTGTGCCAAAAATACCATGTTTTGGAAAATTTCTCATTTAGGCCCTTTTCCGTTGCTATCAAGTCCTCCATGTCATGTATATCATTCACTTTATTCAACCAACCGGCCACCGATGGAGGCTGAGTCTGCTTCCAGTTCAGAGGGATGCAGCCCTTTGCCGCAGTGATCAGAAGCGGCAGTATGGACTTTCTTTAGCTCTTACTTGGAATTTTGTGGTGGTGCAGAAGGAAGAGCTCAGGAGACATCAGTAACTCCTGGTCCGTGAATTTTTGGACAATGCGATGTCCAGAATGGTTGGAAGATGCGGCATGACCAAAAGACGTGGAGGAGTGTACCAACCTCCTCCCCGCACCTCCAGCACATATCCATGCTCTGGGGGAACATCTTGTGTATCTTTTCTGGACTATAGCATACCTCCCAACTGGCACGGATTGTGCGGGTTCTACCTGCAGAGGCTCCTCCTTCCCGCACTCCCGCGAGACTATCATGTTTCCCGCACAGCAGGAAACATGAAGAGAAGTAGAGGAGCAGCAGCAGCAGGTAAAACCCCCCCCCCGCGATCGGCGCACTAGTATGCCCCCCCCGATCGGTCGGCGGCCCCCCGCTGCACCCCAACCCCCCCCCCCCCGCTTAAAAATAATTTTTTTTTTGCAAGTCCTTTTTTTTTTTTAATGTTCCAGCGGCAACCTTCACCCCCCCCCCCCCCGCTCAACAACTTCAACTTCTGTGGCAATTCCCGTTTTTTTTTGCCAATGTCCCCCCCCCCCGCTCAACAACTCTGGTTGGCAGGGGAGAGGGGACATCAGAATGTCCCGCGAATGGACTTTACAAAGTTGGGAGGTATGCTATAGTACCAACGGGACAGAATTTTATATCCCAGCTCCTGGTGCCTTGCACTGATAAAAGTGTTTTGAGCGAAGAGAATGATCCGGTCCACTTGTTTCCCTGTAAGTTGTAAGCCTAGCTCCCGCTCCCACTTGGTAACATAAGGAGGTCTATAGTCCGGAGGCAGAGAAACTAGTATTTGGTACATTAAGGAGATTGCATGTCTCAACGGGGACAGTTCCAGGCATAGTAACTCAAATGATGTCAGCTGCCGCCCGAGGGTGGGGAACCCTATTTCTATTTGGTCATCCTCAGCTGCAGATTCTGTTGCTCCACTGCCTGAACCTGTGACCTGTACTGTGTCTTCAATGCCTCGTATATTTACCTCTTATCTTGTTTTAGTGTTTGTACAATTAATGGAGCAATCTGCTTACAGAAGAGTTAATCCTGCCCAGGTTCCTTCCACAGCAGAGTCTATCCCTGATCTTAATGGGCCTTTATCTCTCAGAGTTTTTGAGGGCCCTATCACCATCTCTGATTCAGATTCCAAGCTTTTACAGCCTGCCTCTAATGAGACTGCATTTGAGGAGGTTCCATGTAATACTGATATGCAATCTGTTTCCAATGTGATTAATGCAGTATGCTCTGCTTTGACTTGGTGGCTCATAAATCCTACTCTACAGTTGAAAAAACCCTTGCTCCTACTGCCTTGAAAAATCCTAACAATGGATGCCAGCCTGAATGGTTGGGCAGGAGTCCTAGACATTTTGTCAGTACAGGGGACTTGGAAGTTGAAGAAATTCCATCTTATGATCAACTTTCTGAAGCTCTGAGTGATTTAGTTGTCCCTACAATGCTGGACACCTCAACTGGAGGGTTATCTTCTTTGGATTCAGTTGACAGTGACACAGCAGTGGTGTACCTCAACCATCAGAGAGTAGCCATAAGTCTTGCTGCAGCAAGAGAGGTAGAAAGAATTCTAGTTAGGGCAGAACTGCACTTTCCGGTCTTATCCACTAATCACATTCCAGATGTAGACAATGGGCAAGCAGACTACCTCAGATGGTAGCGCTTGGACCTGGGGGAATGGGCCATACACCTGGAAGTGTTTCAGGATCTCACCGCTATCACGGTTGAGGAACACTGGATGTTGACCTCCTGGTCTCCAGGTTCAACAACAAACTGGACAGATTTGTCTCCGGATGTAGAGATCCTCTGGTGAAAGTAGTGGATGCTTTGGTGGGTCCGTGGCTCAAGTACAGTCTGATTTATGCTTTCTCACCTTTAAAACTCTGAAGAATTGAGATGGGATGTGGTATTCCAACTTGATCAAACCTCTAGCAAACATCCCAGGGACTCCTTCAGATTGATCGGATCTCTAATCTCGAAGATCGGTTTACCACACTGCTATTTGAATTTTGTCCTGATGCTTCATTTGACATAACACTCCGATAATACCCTGATGTTTTGGTGGAGGAACGTATGGACATGACATTGGCTGCAGGTAGAGGCAGTAATTTGTTCTTTCCCTGTGTTCAGGCTGCTGGCATCTGCCTCTGTGCTGGGAGGTGCTGTATCTGGGCTGTGTCAGCCATCTGCTCTCACTGGATGGAAGGGGTTGTGGGTTGGAGGGGCCTTCTTACTGGCCTCCCATTTAGGAGGGGTGGAAGTGTGGCTGTGAGCTCAAGGTGGATGTGCCCTGAAGAACAGATGTAAATGATCTGGAATTTATTTCAAGTAATTGTGTACACCTTTTGTTATAGATTGAGAAACCTCATTATTCTCCCTCTGTGGTCCCCCACCAGAGATTATAGGTACAGGCTTGTGGTATTTTTTATGTATTCAATCTTGAAGTATACAACACGTAAGCCTAAAGACTCTGTTGCTTCAATTATTCATATACAGCAGGTAAAATAAGTATTGAACATGTCATCATTTTTCTAGGTAAATATATTTCTAAAGGTGCTTTTGACATGACATTTTCACAATGTCGGTAACAACGCATGCAATCCATACATACAAAGAACTCAAAACAAATAAGTTCAGAAATTAAGTTACCGTATTTATCGGCGTATAACACGCACAGGCGTATAACACGCACCCTAACTTTAAGAGGGAAGTTTCCATAAAAAACTTTCCACAGCCCCCTGCGTATAACACGCAGGCACAGTTTACCCTCTATTTTCAGGGTAAAAAAGTGAGTGTTATACGCCAATAAATACAGTATGTGTAATAAAATGGAATGACGCAGGGAAAAAGTATTGAACACATGAAGAAAGGGAGAAGTAAAAAGATATGGAAAATCACGACACCAGCTGAAATCTATCAGTAATTAGAAAGAAAATTAATATCAGCTGGTTTAGTCTCAACTAATGACCTATACAAAGGTGTCTCATTATCTGATGGCATTGGTTACAGAAGGATTTCTAAACTTCTTAATGCTCCAGTGAGCACTGTTGGGGCCATAATCCGGAAGTGGAAAGAACATAATTTCCCCATAAACTGGCCACGACCAGGTGCTCCTCGAAAGATTTCTGACAGAGGAGTGAATAGAATTATCAGAAGAGTTATCCAACACCCAAGGACCACTTGTGGAGAGCTTCAAAAAAAAACGGAATTAGCAGGTACAATTGGGTTAAAGAAAACAATAAGTAATGCACTCAACCGCCATGGCCTGTATGCACGCTCACAAGCGCAAGACTCCATCGCTGAAAAAAAAGCATGTTGAAGCTCATTTAAAGTTTACTGCACACAATTTAGACAAGCCTGTGCAATACTAAGATAATATAGTCTGGTCAGATGAGACCAAAATTGAACTCTTTGGATGCCATAATACACACCATGTATGCACTGCACATCACCTCAAAAACACCCCCATACCAACAGTAAAGTTTGGAGATGATCCCAAGCACAAAGCCAAGGAAATTCTTAATTGGTTTCAAAGAAAGAAAATAAAGCTGCTAGAATGGCCCAGCCAATCACCTGACTTAAATCCAATAGAAAATCTATGGAAAGAACTAAAGATCAGAGTTAATAGAAGAGGTCCACAAAACTTTCAAGATTTGAAGACAGTGTGGAAGAACGGGCCAAAATCACACCTGAGCAATGCATGCTACTAGTTTCTCCATACAGGAGGCGTCTTGAAGCTGTCATTACCACCAAAGGATTTTGTATGAAATACAGTATTTAATACATACTGTATCAGTTAGCGCGTTCAATGCTTTTGCCCTGTGTCATTCCATTTTATTACACATAACTTAATTTCTGAACTTATTTGTTTTGGTTTCTTTGTATGTATGGATTGCATGGGTTATTACCTACATGTGGTGAACATTTCATGTCAATAACACCTTTAGAAATATATTTACCTAGAAAAATGGTGACGTGTTCAATACTTATTTTACCTGCTGTATGAAATGATGTACTGTATATGTTTCATTTGACTATATACTGAGATTTATGTAACATCACACACTACCTCTGTCTTCCTGAAGAAGCTCACCGCGAAATGCGTTAAAGAAAAATACACAACACTTACTGTGACCTGTTCAAGCAAACGGTGTATATGCATGTGTTTTAACTGATCATTTGAGAGTGATTATTCCCTCAATTTGTGAAATAACTATATCTATGCAGTAAGTGGTGATGTAAATTTGGGCTGATATCCAGAGGTGTATTAAATGAATTTTGGATACCTTTGCAATTAATGTATACATTTTTATTAAAATAAATTTTACAATAAAATATATTTGTTTTAATTGATGGTTTGCTTTATATCTCCACCTTAAGACCCCTTTCACACTGGAGGCGTTTTTCAGGCGCTTTAGTGCTAAACATAGGTGTGCGCAGCCTGTTGCATTAGGGTGTGCACCTAAAAGCTCAAAAACACAGTACCGATCTCTCACTGTGTTTATTCAGAAAGGGAAGGGGGCTGGTAAATGACATTACCCCTTTGCCCACTCATCCTGAAATATCATCTATGTGTGCCCACTGCAGTAGCCAATGGGAGAGGAGGGAAGCCAGCCATGCTGTGGGAGGGGACACCGGGCAGCAGGGGGAATATGCACTGCAGGGAGTGATTAGGGTGTGCCTGGGCACACCTGGCACACCCTGTGCGCACGCCTATGGTGCTAAAAATAGTGCCTCTAAAGCACCTGAAAAAAACCTCAACTGAAATCCCAGTGTGAAAGCCTGAGTGCTTTTACACTGGGGCACTGCGCTGGCAAAAAAGTCCTGCAAGCAGCTACTTCGAGGTGCTTTAGGAGCGGTGTATACAATACAATATTTCTACTATATTATTTTCTACTTTCTGTCATCAAACATATACAATAAATTCTAATTTCGTCATTAATTTAGGTCAAAATGTATTCTGCTACCTGTCTTTGACAAAAAAAATCCCAATACGTGTATATTAATTGTCTTGCGTTAAAGTTATAGCATCTACGAACTATGAAATTGATCAATCCTGATGTACTGACGGCCTATCTCATATCTTGAGGCCCTTAAAATACCAGGACAGTACAGATATCCCCCAAATGACCCCTTTTTTGGAAAGCATTCTGAGGCATTTATTAAGAGGCATGGTGAGTTTTTTGAAGTTGCAATTTTCGGCCCACTGGGTGCATTTTGGAGACCAATATTATAGAGTATAGATCTGTGTTTGTCCCAAGCATATTTGAAGCCTTTTACTGTTAACTGACTCATTACCTTTGTTATGCCTCGTACACACGACTGTTTTTTCTGACGGGAAAACTGCTATGAGAGCTTTTCGTCAGGAATCCCAGCCATGTGTATGCTCCATTGCAGTTTTTCCGACGGGAAAACTGCCGGACAAAAAAAGAAAGCAGGATCTCTTTTTTCGCGTCACGAAAAAATCCTGGAGGGAAAACCGTTCGTCTGTATGCTTTTCCGACGCGCATGCTCGGAAACAAATCGACGCATGCTCAGAAGCACAGAACTTTATTTTCTCAGCTCGTCGTAGTCTTTTACGTCACTGCGTTCTTGGCAGTCAAAAGTTCACCAGACTTTTGTGTGACTGTGTGTATGCAAGGCAGGCTTGACAGGAATTCCGTCGGGAAAACCGTCAGTTTTTTATCCGATGGAAAAAACGGTCGTGTGTACGGGGCATTAGAAGTCTAATCCAAGCATCAACTTCCCTTTAGTAAAATAATATGTTCTAACATTAGTTTTCAACTTTCCTCCAGTTATTTTGAGGTCGTGTCCCCATGTTCTTGATTTTGGTTTCATATTGAAAAAACTGCCCTCCTGAGCCTTATTCACCCCCTTGATGTATTTAAAGGTTTCAGTCATGTCTCCCCTTTCCCATCTTTCCTCTAGACTGTACATATTAAGTTCCTGAAGTCGCTCTTGATATCTTTTATCCCCCAGACCTGTCACAATTTTTTTTACCCGTACATAAGTTCTGAACAGACAGAAAACTGTTTATTACAAGCATATATGTACATAAAAAAGTTGAAATGCAAGTCATCATAACATACAAAATAGCATGGTGGCCCGTCTATAAGGGGTGCAGGGGCCACACCCCCTGCTCCATGCGTCCGGCCCCTAATCTACATGCAGGGCGCGGGACACATGTATTTCAATGTTTTTTTTTTTTTTTTAAGCACGTGATTGGAGCCTGAGGCTCTAATTGGCTTAAAAAAAGGGTGGGCTCGGGGGGCACAGAGCACTGCCCCCTGAGCCCACCCAGTTGTGTGACATTAGCAAAATAATATTCGCTATTGTTTTCCTGATTCTCCTCTCGGCCAATCAGGAAATGGGTCCTGAGACCCGATTGGCCAGGAAGTCTTAGGACTTAATTTGCCCCCCCCCCCCAAAAGAAATATTGAGCACCAGCCGTCACTGCAAAAGAGTATACACTTACAAAAGCATTGATGAAAGGGTGAGAAGGACGGATGTCAAACGGCATCCGTAAATATCAGTGATATTTCTTTTACCTGTTAGTGGTGTGAGGGGGTTAACTCGGTAGCGGGTGTGTGTGACCCCCTGGTTGGGCTCCCCACACAAAAACAGGGCCAGCAGACGGAGGTTGTGGTTTTCAAAATCAAAAGGTGCGGTTTATTTCTCTATGTACAGTGACAAAAACACAGCAAAGCCAAAAAGAAACATAAACAAAATAAATCCTGGTCAGTTTGACCTCTGACTAAACATGCAGGTTTCCTAAACTAACAACTGGGATCAGCCTGGTGCTGTCCTAGTCCCTAAGTCCCTGGTTTAGTAAAAGTCCAAACAAATAGCCACACAGGCTTTGCCTCACCGCACAGGGGTTCACTCTCCCTAGACAGTCCACACAGGTCTGGTTCCAGGCATGAGCAAACACCTAATGAATCTGGGAGTTTTTATAGAGGCCTTAAACGAGCTGACAAGCTTCAGCTGGTCTCATCAACTCCCTGCCTCACGACGCCCAGCACTCTCCCTAGAGGTATGAGTCATTCATGAGCCCACTAGCCTCAGCTGGGCTTCATCAACTCCCTAGTTGTATAAGTCGGCATAAAGCCTGAATCTGGGAGAAATATATCTACCCCCCTGGATGCAACCAGGTGACTTTACCTTCCTGCTGTCACATACCCCCCCCTCTTGTTTTAACCTTGGGGTTGGAACACCAGCAATCAGGCATTCATGTACTCGAGACAAAGCATCCACATTCCTCATTTGAACGCCAGGGCGATGCTTTACTGTGAAGTTGAATTCCTGTAGGGCCAGGAACCACCTATTCACTCTTCTATTTGTCTCCTTGTTTTGAGCCATCCACTTTAACGGAGCGTGATCCGTAACCATGTCAAAGTGCCTACCTAGCAGATAGAACCGAAGGGAATCTAGAGCCCACTTCACCGCTAAACACTCCTTTTCAACCGTGGCGTAATTTACCTCATGGGACTTCAACTTCCTGCTGAGGTAAATGACTGGGTGCTCTTCCCCGTTCCAGACCTGGGACAATACTGCTCCTAACCCCACATCTGACGCATCACTTTGTACGACAAAGTCTTTAGAGAAGTCGGGTGAGTACAACACTGGCTGGCTACATAAGGCTTGTTTCAAGAATTGGAATGCTGCCTCAGCCTCGGGGGTCCATTTAATCATGACCGACCCTTTCCCTTTCGTCAGGTTGGTTAGGGGCACAGCCTTAGAAGCAAAGTGGGGAATGAAGCGCCGATAATAACCCGTGATTCCCAGAAAGGCTCGTACCTGCTTCTTGCTGTTGGGACGTGGCCAACTCTGGATGGCCTCGACTTTGTTGAGTTGGGGTTTTATTACTCCCCTGCCAATGGTGTACCCAAGATATTTGGCCTCCTCCTGCCCAATGGTACACTTCTTGGGGTTAGCCGTAAACCCCGCTTCCCGGATAGAGTCTAGGACTGCTTGCACTTTTGGCAGATGTGAGGCCCAATCTGTGCTATGGACAATTACGTCATCCAGGTAAGCCGCAGCATACTTCCGATGGGGCCTCAGTATCTGGTCCATTTTCCGCTGGAATGTGGCCGGCGCATTCTGTAACCCGAACGGCATTCTCTTATATTGGAACGCCCCGTCTGGGGTTACAAATGCGGTTTTCTCTTTGGCCGACTTGGCCAGGGGAATTTGCCAATACCCTTTTGTGAGGTCAAGAGTCGTCATGTATCGGGCTGTTCCCAGCCGGTCGATCAACTCATCTATACGTGGCATGGGGTAGGTGTCAAATTTTGTAACTTTGTTCAACTGACGAAAATCGTTACAAAATCGCCAGCTCCCATCCGGTTTAGGCACCAACACAATGGGACTAGACCAATCACTTTGGGACTCCTCTATCACCCCTAAGTTCAGCATTTTCTGTACTTCCTCCCGTATTGCCTCCCGTCGGGCCTCTGGGATCCGATAGGGTTTTAACTTCACCCTTTCACCGGGCGGGGTAATAATATCATGCTCTACCCCAGATGTTTGTCCCGGCAGCTCAGAGAACACCTCCTTGTTGCGAAGCACAAACTCCTTAACCTCCTGTTGTTGGGGTTGTGACAAGGTGGCTGCTATTCCAACCTCCGGAATCACGCAACCAGTTTGAGCTGGTGACCAAGTTTCTGCGACTAGGGACTCTCTATCCCTCCAGGCTTTCAACAGATTAACGTGATATATCTGTTCGGGCTTTCGCCTTCCTGGTTGTCTGACCTTGTAATTCACTTCGCTCACTTTTTCCATTATCTCGTAGGGGCCTTGCCATTTGGCAAGGAATTTACTTTCAACCGTAGGGACAAGTACCAATATCCTATCCCCCGGGGAAAAGGTACGGGTCTTTGCTCCACGGTTGTACACTCTCTGCTGTGCCAACTGCGCTTGGGCCAAATGTTCCTTCACGATGGGCATTACCTGTGCAATTCGATCTTGCATCAGGGCGACATGCTCAATCACACTCCTGTGGGGAGAACTCTCACTTTCCCAAGTTTCCTTGGCAATATCCAACAGCCCTCTTGGGTGTCTCCCATACACTAACTCAAAGGGGGAGAATCCCGTAGAGGATTGGGGCACCTCCCTAATAGCAAACATCAAATAAGGAAGTAGACAGTCCCAATCCTTTCCATCTCTATCCACCACTTTCTTCAACATTTGTTTTAGGGTTTTGTTGAATCTTTCAACCAGCCCATCGGTTTGGGGGTGATACACAGATGTACGCAATTGCGTCACTTTGAGCAATTTACACAGCTCTTTCATAACCCGGGACATAAAGGGTGTACCTTGGTCCGTAAGCAGTTCTTTACAAATACCCACCCGGCTAAAAACAAGAGATAGCTCTTTGGCTATGGTTTTGGCCGAGGTATTTCTGAGAGGGATCGCTTCTGGATAACGGGTGGCATAGTCCATTATAACCAATATGTACTGGTGCCCCCTAGCGGACTTGATTATAGGACCTACCAAATCCATTGCGATTCTCTCAAACGGGACCTCAATGATGGGTAGAGGGACCAGCGGGCTACGGAAATGTGGCATCGGGGCCGACCTCTGACACACAGGGCAGGAGGAACAATAATTTTCTATGTCCTTCATCACCCCAGGCCAATAGAATCTCTGTAATACCCTCTCTCGGGTTTTCTCTGTCCCCAGATGACCTCCAAGAATGTGCCCATGGGCCAACTCCAACACCAACTTCCTGTAAGGTTTGGGCACCACAAGCTGCTCAACGGTTTCTTCTGCCCTTTTTGCCACCCGATACAGTAGGTCCTTCTCTACGCTGAAGTATGGGTAAGTGCAGGTATTATCTGGGTTCACTAACTCGCCATCTATTTCCACTACGTTTTCCCGTGCCTTTATTAGGGCGGGGTCTTTTAACTGTTCTGTGGCAAAATTTTCCCTGTGAACCTCCAGATCAGAAAACTCCACAGACGGTAGGTTTTCGTCTGAGGAGGTGGGCTCCTCTCCAGTTTCTTGAGTCTCCCCTGCCAATACTGACAAGGGAAATTCTGGAGAGTCCTCACCACTCTCAGAGGAGTTCTGGCTATCACATTCCTGGTACATAGGGGCACCAGTGGGGGGCTCAGGATCATCCCACAGTTCCCAGAACTTCGGAAAATCCCTTCCCACAATGGCATCATGCGGTAATTGAGATACTAACCCCACTGGATGAGAGAGGGTACCTTTGGGGGTCTCGAAACACACTGTAGTCACTGGATACTCTCGGGTGTCCCCATGCACACAAATAACAGCTACCTTGCTATTCCCAGAGACCTCTGTTTTAACTAATTCAGCCTTTATCAGGGTCACAAGGCTACCTGAATCCAGTAATACCACAACATTTCTACCATTAATACACATTTTGCATAAATGTTTCTCAGTTCCCCGAATGGCAGTGCATGCGACTGTCGCACACAGCGACTGACGTCTGTCCATCAGAAAGTCACATTGCATGGGTTCCTCCACAACCGGGCAATTTGCTGCAATATGTCCCGCTTGCCGGCAGCGGTAGCAAACAATCCATTTGGCTGCCTCTTGAGCCCCTGACTTCCCAGGCTGTTCTCGCCAAACTTTGGGTAGAGCTCCCACCCTCTCACTCTCTCCACCCTCACCCCTTGGAATCCTCTTATCCGCCCCTGGGGATGGTCTGGTCTTAGGGTGGAAAGTCCGAGAGTCTCTGGAAGAGGCCGTCAGGTTCTCTGTAGCCAAGTATTTCTCTACACGATCCACAAGACCACCGGCCGTCTCTGGGTCTCCATGGCTTACCCACTTTTGGATGGCAGTAGGAAGAGCTCTCAAAAACCGATCCATTACAACACGTTCCACAATCTCTGGTGCGGACAAAGTCTCTGGCTGTAGCCACTTCCGGCTCAGGTGAATGAGATCATACATTTGAGACCTTGGTGGTTTTCCAAGCTGGAAAGTCCAGTTATGCACACGCTGAGCCCGGACAGCCAGGGTGACACCCAGCCTTGCCAATATTTCAGCTTTTAGCATCACATAGTCTTTTGCTTGGTCAGGCTCTAGGTCATAGTAAGCCTTCTGCGATTCACCAGTTAACAGAGGAGCCACCAGTCCAGCCCACTGCTCCTCAGGCCACTTTTCTCTTTCAGCAGTCCTTTCAAATGTGGTCAAAAATACCTCTGGATCATCCTCTCCAGTCATTTTTGTCAATAAACGACTCACCCCAAAGGACGCGGTATTAGTGGGACGGCTTTCCTCACTGGTCTGCGGACGTTGCTGCATTACTGCTTCCATTTGTTGTAGTCTCTGCTCTTGCTTCTGTAACAGGTCTATGAAGCGGGCCTCAGATTGCTGCTGGGCTTGTTGATGAGCTTGCTGCTGGGCTGCAAGGCTCCTTTGCAAACCTGCATTTGTCTGCTGTTGATTGGCATTTGCTAGAGCCAGCTGTTTCAGTATCTCCTCCATGCTGGCTTAAAAAAAACTGCCACTGGTTCTCCACCAACTGTGAGGGGGTTAACTCGGTAGCGGGTGTGTGTGACCCCCTGGTTGGGCTCCCCACACAAAAACAGGGCCAGCAGACGGAGGTTGTGGTTTTCAAAATCAAAAGGTGCGGTTTATTTCTCTATGTACAGTGACAAAAACACAGCAAAGCCAAAAAGAAACATAAACAAAATAAATCCTGGTCAGTTTGACCTCTGACTAAACATGCAGGTTTCCTAAACTAACAACTGGGATCAGCCTGGTGCTGTCCTAGTCCCTAAGTCCCTGGTTTAGTAAAAGTCCAAACAAATAGCCACACAGGCTTTGTCTCACCGCACAGGGGTTCACTCTCCCTAGACAGTCCACACAGGTCTGGTTCCAGGCATGAGCAAACACCTAATGAATCTGGGAGTTTTTATAGAGGCCTTAAACGAGCTGACAAGCTTCAGCTGGTCTCATCAACTCCCTGCCTCACGACGCCCAGCACTCTCCCTAGAGGTATGAGTCATTCATGAGCCCACTAGCCTCAGCTGGGCTTCATCAACTCCCTAGTTGTATAAGTCGGCATAAAGCCTGAATCTGGGAGAAATATATCTACCCCCCTGGATGCAACCAGGTGACTTTACCTTCCTGCTGTCACAGTGGTCATACAGTTATGGCTGATCGGTGTAAATATGACAGTATAATATTGTGAGGCTGTTATCTAAAATAAATATAAATGCAGTTCTCCACCTTTTTCTTGTTCAATAGTTTAATTATAACAAAAAGTACAAGAGTATACACTACATACAGAGGCTAAGGACGAATTAGACAATTATTTGATCAAGTAAGGTACAAAGTTAGTTTACAAAGATATTGTAATTATAGGACAATAGTAATTACAAAGCCATCAATATATCAGATATATAGTGTAAAGCTTTATGGTGTAGTGCTGATTGCAGCTAATTAGTTGTAAATTACAGAGTATGCATTAAGAGCCGTTCTCCATCTTTTACCTGGAATTGAACCAGAGTCTCTGGTAAATGTCACAAACCAAATAATAAACCAAATGTCACATGTCACTGCCAGGGCCGCCGGAACAGGACAGGCAAACCAAGCAGCTGCTTGGGGCCCGACTTGTCCTGGGGCCCCAGCAGAGGGCAGCACAGCCAGAGGACTCGAGGAGGCAGCACGGGTGGAGGAGGTAAGATTCCCCCCCCCGCATATCCACTGTAATAGCTTTCGATGGCCCCCCTCCCGCGGTCGCCCCCCTCCTGCGATCGCCCCCCTCCTGCTCAACAACTTGGTGTACTTGTTGCACCGCGGCAGCACCCCCAACCCCCCCCCCCCCGCTCAACGAGTTGATGTCCTGGTGTCCGTGAAAAAAAAATTACAATGTCCCGCGGGAGTACCCCCCCGCCTTTAAAATTGTTGCTTGGGGTCCCCAAATTCCTTCAAACGGCCCTGGTCACTGCAGCAAATTGCAGCCCCCACATTTCTCAGTGCTCACCAGAAACCTCTGACTTTCCCATTTAGCTCCAACAGAATTTGTTGTTGTTATATCTGAAACAAATCCCACTTTTTTTAAACCATAGTGAATAAAAACATATAACAGAATAAAAACTCTACTGTGCATTTATTCTGCACAGAAAACAAAATCAATAAGTTTGGGTACCCTAATCTCACAGGGCTAAGAACTGTTGCGCCCTCTGCACCCCATGTAGTCCAAAACATACTTTGATGTGTGTGCCTAGTAAAAGACACACTTAAAGGGTAACTTCACTTTCGTGGGGAAAAAAATAGCAAATAAAAAAAAGAATAATATAGCGTATACAATTGCGATACAAGTATTATTGTAATTGAATGTTATTAAAAATTACCTTTCCTTTACAATCTGTAATTTTCTGTAAAATGCAATGCAATGCAATGTGGCAACCTGGAGGTGTTCTGTACACAGAATGTGTACAGAACGCCCCCTCCAGAAACATAATTTTCTGCTTGTATGATTGGCTCACTGATTTTCCCAGAAGTCTGCACTAAGGCCGGTTTCACACTGAGGTGGTGTGTGCGGTGGCGGTATAGCGCCGCTATTTTTAGCTGCGCTATACCGTCGGGATTGCTGAGGTATTCGGCCGCTAGCGGTGCGGTTTTAACCCCCGCTAGCGGCCGAAAAAGGGTTAATACCACCCGCAAACCGCGGCTACAGCCGCAGTTTGCGGGCGGTATTACCGCGGTGTCCCATGCATTTCAATGGGAAGGAGCGTATACAATTGCGATACAAGTATTATTGTAATTGAATGTTATTAAAAATTACCTTTCCTTTCCAATCTGTAATTTTCTGTAAAATGCAATGCAATGCAATGTGGCAACCTGGAGGTGTTCTGTACACAGAATGTGTACAGAACGCCCCCTCCAGAAACATAATTTTCTGCTTGTATGATTGGCTCACTGATTTTCCCAGAAGTCTGCACTAAGGCCGGTTTCACACTGAGGTGGTGTGTGCGGTGGCGGTATAGCGCCGCTATTTTTAGCTGCGCTATACCGTCGGGATTGCTGAGGTATTCGGCCGCTAGCGGTGCGGTTTTAACCCCCGCTAGCGGCCGAAAAAGGGTTAATACCACCCGCAAACCGCGGCTACAGCCGCAGTTTGCGGGCGGTATTACCGCGGTGTCCCATGCATTTCAATGGGAAGGAGCGGTGTAGGAGCGGGAAACACACAGCTCCTCTCACCGCTCCAAAGATGCGGCTAGCAGGACTTTTTTTCATGTCCTGCTAGCGCACCGCTCCAGTGTGAAAGCCCTCGGGGCTTTCACATTGGAGAAACAACAGCCGCTGTTTAGGCTCGGTTTGCAGGTGCCATTTTTAGCAAATTAGCGCCTGCAAACCGCCCCAGTGTGAAAGGGGCCTAAGATACAAGTCAGATATCAGGCATCCCCTGCAACAAAATTTTCTTTTTGGTGAGATATTTCCAATGAGAACTCACATCTAAAGGGATGTAGATCCTGCCACTTTCCTCATTAGAGCCCTGCAGATGCAGCAGATGGTTGATAATTATGAAACCACTCCCATTAGATTCACCTACCACATGGACACAGAAAAACACACAGTGATTTCTTCAGAATAACAAAAGGTCAGAATCTGCAACAAATCTTGTTAAAATCCTTGCACTGTACATAGATCTCCCAGAGGGGAATGTTTTTTTTTCTCAACAAAAGTGGAGTTACTCTTTAAATACATGTTTAGGTGATACCATATCCCACGTTTTAAATGCTGCTTCACCATTGCCCCCCAAGTTTAAAGCAGTGGATTCCAGTAGGTGATGTCACTTCTCTATGGAAGTTAGCCCTGTTGTCAGCCCTGCACAATATATAGAGAAGCCAGGGCTCTGCTTTCATGTGACTGCATCGGAAAACATGGAAAAAAAGGTGCAAATGGCTGTTGCAGGTGTCTGCTGATTGCTGCTGCTGTTTTGAGACCTGTGAGTGGCTAACTGTGGCCTACCTGTACACTTAAATGACAGTTTGCCAGCGGCCGCAGCTATTCGTGGCTGTTCGCGCAGCCAGTGTTTACCTGCAGTGATCACTGCTGGATGCTCTTTGTTCGTGCCCAACAGTAATCACAGCAGGTAATCACTGACTGTGCGAATAGCTGCGGCCATAAACTTTAATGACAGATTGCTGGCAGCCGCAGCTAGTTAGCAGCATGGGTGTCAAAAACAGAAGCAGGAGTCAGCAGATTCCTGCCACTTCCATTCGCATCAGGGCAAACCACCTATGCAAATATAGCCTTATCTCGCTTTGCAATTTGTTTGGAGTGCAAAGGCTCCACTCTCACCCATGTCTCTTTTTGTCAGACCAAACAAGGTGAACCAAGGAGGTACTCCAGAGGGATTCTATACTGGACAAACAAAGAGAAGCCCACAGAAGAAGAATATGACCTCCCGAGAAATAAGACATAGTCAAAGTATAGTAGGTAAACAAAAAACCCTGTAATGCACTAAAAAACACAATGCAATGCACCTAAAAATGCAACGCAGCATGTGGAAACATAATTGCGAAACACAGCGCATGCGTCTGGATCGCTTTTCAGAGGCGTTTGACAAGCGGTGAAGAGGCAATATGATGCCTCCTCGTCGCCAATTTTAATCGCACCAGCATTTGTGTCATTTTCCTATTCACATGAATTGGTCGCGTCCGGCGGGTTTAGTGCCCACCGAAAGTTACCGAAGCTATCGTTTTTGCCAGAGGCACGTAGCTAAGCATTGCAACCACAGCATATGAACACCCGCATTCCACTGCCTTTTTAGCTTAAAGGGGGGCAGTCGGGGGGTACTACAAACAGAGCTCAACCACGCATTTTTATTGCCACCCAGCCGCAAGTCTAAATGGGTCCCTAGAGCTCACATTCTGGTGTGAATAGACCCTTAAAAGCAAGTAAACAGATTCTTGAAACACACATGAAAAACTCAATTGGAAGTTTATTTTATTATTTTTTGGTAGATCGCATTCGCAACTTCAAAAACTCATTGACATAGCATTATGATTTAGCCATAACTCCTTTATTGTGTTTGTTTTTTCAAAACAGTAAAAAATAGAAATGTTTTGAATTCAATGTTGAAATAGTAACATAAGCATACTCAGAATACTAAAATAAACTGCTATCATGGGAAACACTTGGACTGGGATTCCCCTCTTCTAACAGAAAATGCAAGAATAAAATTCCCATTGCCAATCTTCAGATTTTTAACCTTTTTATTATTATAATTGTTGTTAATGTTATTATTATTCAATTATTTATTATTTGATTGATGTCCGATTGACCTTCTTCCCAACTGTTCATCAATAGAAACTAAATAACTCTGTCCCTCTCTTATCTATATCTTTTTAGTTTAATGTATAGATCACTGTATAAAATCTACTTTTTACCTCTCAAAAGTGTTTTACAACATTAAACCTTTTAAATAAAGTGTAAACTGCTCCCTTTTGATCTGTTATATCATTGAAAGCATTTTTTATATCTGTTCAACAAGCACACAAATCTTGTGAGCTAAACTTCCTATACTTCTTGGCAGGAGCAGCCGGTCCACAAGGGGTGCAGGGTGCCCCCCCGCCCCCCAGTTTGCATGTGGGGATGCATGCCAGGCACCAGACTCATAGGTTTCTATGGGGCTGAGTGCGGAGGGACCGTGGAGGGCTGAGTGCGGGGGGACCGTGGAGGGCTGAGTGCGGGGGGACCGTGGAGGGCTGAGTGTGGGGGGACTGTAGAGGGCTGAGTGTGGGGGGACCGTGGAGGGCTGAGTGCGGGGGGACCATGGAGGGCTGAGTGTGGGGGGACTGTAGAGGGCTGAGTGTGGGGGGACCGTGGAGGGCTGAGTGCGGGGGGACCATGGAGGGCTGAGTGTGGGGGGACTGTAGAGGGCTGAGTGCGGGGGGACCGTGGAGGGCTGAGTGCGGGGGGACCATGGAGGGCTGAGTGTGGGGGGACTGTAGAGGGCTGAGTGCGGGGGGACCGTGGAGGGCTGAGTGTGGGGGGACCGTAGAGGGCTGAGTGCGGGGGGACCGTAGAGGGCTGAGTGCGGGGGGGGACCGTGGAGGGCTGAGTGCGGACCGGGGGGGGGGTTGTTTGCCGCCTCCTCCAAAAAGTTTAGCACCAGCCGCCACTGCTCTTTGGACTGTTATCAGTCAGCAGTGCTCCCTGCTATCTCAATGGACTATAAAGCATCCCTTTTATGTTGTGGAGAAGAAAAGGAGGTGTCATGGGGTCCTAACACACTCCTTGTTCTAGGATGGCAACACTGCTCAGTACTACTGCCACTCTAGGATAGGATGTATGGTAATGGCAGAATTACTGGGTTTAAATAAACGGAAAATAAAGTGTGAAAAAAGACTGGAAAGCTGCAGTACTATCAATTTTTGTTCTTGGGTTTGGATTCACTTTTAAAGTGGTTGTAAACCCTGGTATTTTTTTTTCTTCTTGCCTTACTTGCAAGGCAAAGGCATAATGTGCTAGTATGCTTTGCGAACTAGCACATTATGTGAAACTTACCAGAAAACGAAGCGGCGTATATATATCACCAGCCACAGTGGAGCAGAGTGAAATTTCAGGGTGCTCCTCCATTACACAGACCTCTGTTACATTTGTTCCATGCAAAGACAGACAGGTCCATAAGTATTGGGACATCGACACAATTCTAATCTATTTGGCTCTATACACAACCACAATGGATTTGAAATGAAAGAAACAAGATGTGCATTAACTGCAGACTTTCAGCTTTAATTTGAGGGTATTTACATCCAAATCAGGTGAACGGTGTAGGAATTACAACAGTTTGTATATGTGCCTCCCACTTTTTAAGGGACCAATAGTAATGGGACAATTGGCTGCTCAGCTGTTCCATGGCCAGGTGTGTGTTATTCCCTCATTACCCCATTTACAAGGAGCCAATAAAAGGTCCAGAGTTAATTTCAAGTGTGCTATTTGCATTTGGAATCTGTTGCTGTCAACTCTCAATATGAGATCCAAAGAGCTGTCACTATCAGTGAAGCAAGCCATCATTAGGCTGAAAAAACAAAACAAACCCATCAGAGAGATAGCAAAAACATTAGGTGTGGCCAAATCAACTGTTTGAACATCCTTAAAAAGAAAGAACGCACCGGTGAGCTCAGCAACACCAAAAGACCCGGAAGACCACGGAAAACAACTGTGGTGGATGACCAAAGAATTATTTCCCTGGTGAAGAAAACACCCTTCACAACAGTTGGCCAGATCAAGAACACTCTCCAGGAGGTAGGTGTATGTGTGTCAAAGTCAACAATCAAGAGAAGACTTCACCAGAGTGAATACAGAGGGTTCACCACAAGATTAGGGATGAGCTTCGAGTTCGAGTCAAACTCATGTTCGACTCGAACATTGCCTGTTCACCCGTTCGCCAAACAGCGAACAAATTGGGGTGTTCACTGCAAATTCGAAAAATCTATGGGAGAAATCTAAAGTGCTAATTATAAAGGCTTATATGCAAGTTATTGTCCTAAAAAGTGTTTGGGGACCCGGGTCCTGCCCCAGGGGACATGTATCAATGCAAAAAAAAGTTTTAAAAACGGCAGTTTTTTCGGGAGCAGTGATTTTAATAATGCTTAAAATGAAAAAATAAAAGTGAAATATTCCTTTAAATTTCGTACCTGGGGGGTGTGTATGATATGCATGTGAAGTGGCGCATGTTTCCCGTGCTTAGAACTGTCCCTGCAAAAAATGTCATTTTTGAAAGAAAAAAAGTCATTTAAAACTCACTCGCGGCTATTAATGAATTGTCGGCTCCCGGCAATACATACAAAAGTCATTGATAAAAAAAAAAAAGCGTGGGGGTCCCCCCAAATTCAATTACCAGGCCCTTCAGGTCTGGAATGGATATTAAGGGAAACCCCACCACAAATTTAAAAAAAAATTGACGTGGGGTTCCCCCAAATATCCATTCCAGGCCCTTCAGATCTGGCATGGATTTTAAGGGGAACTCCACCCCAAATTTAAAAAAAAATGGCGTGGAGTCCCCCTAAAAATCCATACCAGACCCCTTATCCGAGCACGCAACCTGGCCGGCCGCAGGGGAAAAGGGGGGGACGAGAGAGCGCCCCCCCTCCCTCCTGAAACCGTACCAGGCCACATGCCCTCAACATGGGGAGGATGTCCCCATGTTGATGGGGACAAGGGCCTCATCCCCACAACCCTTGCCCGGTGGTTGTGGGGGTCTGCGGGCGGGGGGCTTATCGGAATCTGGAAGACCCCTTTAACAAAGGGGACCCCCAGATCCCGGCCCCCCCCTATGTGAATTGGTAAGGGGTACATTGTACCCCTACCATTTCACGAAGAAAGCGTAAAAAAATGTTTAAAAAAAAACACACAAACACCTTGAAAAAGTCCTTTATTTAAAAAAACAAAACAAAACATTCCAGCGGTGAAATCCAGTGTCCCGCGGCGATCCCGATGTCCAGCGCTGTCCTTCATTGGTTGTGCCTGAGCGGACCTGATGGGGAACTCCCTCTCAGTGTTTTAAATGTATAGACCCGCCCAATCTAAAGTTCCCCATCTGCGGAACATGAGAAGGGGCGGGTCTATACATGTATTACCAAAGTGAGAGCAGTTCCCCATCAGGTCCGCCCCCTCGGTATGTCGGACCCGCCTACGTCATTGGCTTGAGCGGGGAAACTTCCTTCACTGTGTAAATTTAAATTACACAGTGAAATTTCTTGTTAAAAAAAAAATAATAATTACACAGTGAAGGAAGTTCCCCGCTCAAGCCAATGACGTAGGCGGGTCCGACATACCGAGGGGGCGGACCTGATGGGGAACTGCTCTCACTTTGGTAATACATGTATAGACCCGCCCCTTCTCATGTTCCGCATCTGGTCCGCTGAGCGGACCTGATGGGGAACTTTAGAAGGGGCGGGTCTATACATTTAAAACACTGAGAGGGAGTTCCCCATCAGGTCCGCTCAGGCAAAACCAGTGACGGACAGCGCTGGACATCGGGATCGCCGCGGGACACTGGATTTCACCGCTGGAATGTTTTTTTTTTTTTTTTAAATAAAGGACTTTTTCAAGGTGTTTGTGTGTTTTTTTTAAACATTTTTTTACGCTTTCTTCGTGAAATGGTAGGGGTACAATGTACCCCTTACCATTTCACACAGGGGGGGGCGGGATCTGGGGGTCCCCTTTGTTAAAGGGGTCTTCCAGATTCCGATAAGCCCCCCCGCCCGCAGACCCCCACAACCACCGGGCAAGGGTTGTGGGGATGAGGCCCTTGTCCCCATCAACATGGGGACATCCTCCCCATGTTGAGGGCATGTGGCCTGGTACGGTTCAGGAGGGAGGGGGGGCCGCTCTCTCGTCCCCCCCTTTTCCCCTGCGGCCGGCCAGGTTGCGTGCTCGGATAAGGGGTCTGGTATGGATTTTTAGGGGGACTCCACGCCATTTTTTTTTAAATTTGGGGTGGAGTTCCCCTTAAAATCCATGCCAGATCTGAAGGGCCTGGAATGGATATTTGGGGGAACCCCACGTCAATTTTTTTTTTATTTGTGGCGGGGTTCCCCTTAATATCCATTCCAGACCTGAAGGGTCTGGTAATTGAATTTGGGGGGACCCCCACACTTTTTTTTTTTTTTTTATCAATGACTTTTGTATGTATTGCCGGGAGCCGACAATTCATTAATAGCCGCGAGTCAGTTTTAAATGACTTTTTTTCTTTCAAAAATGACATTTTTTGCAGGGACAGTTCTAAGCACGGGAAACATGCACCACTTTACATGCATATCATACACACACCCCAGGTACGAAATTTAAAGGAATATTTCACTTTTATTTTTTCACTTTAAGCATTATTAAAATCACTGCTCCCGAAAAAACGGCCGTTTTTAAAACTTTTTTTTGCATTGATACATGTCCCCTGGGGCAGGACCCGGATCCCCAAACACTTTTTAGGACAATAACTTGCATATTAGCCTTTATAATTAACACTTTAGATTTTGAACGTTCAAGTCCATTGTATTTAATAGGGTTCTAAAGTTCACACAAACATTTTGTCTGTTCGCAGGTTCTGGTGCGAACCGAACAGGGGGGTGTTCGGCTCATCCCTGCACAAGATGTAAACCACTGGTGAGCCTCAAAAACAGGAAGGCCAGATTAGAGTTTGCCAAACAACATCTAAAAAAGCCTTCACAGTTCTGGAACAACATCCTATGGACAGATTAGACCAAGATCAACTTGTACCAGAGTGATGGGAAGAGAAGTGTATGGAGAAGGAAAGGAACTGCTCATGATCCAAAGCATACCACCTCAGTGAAGCATGGTGGTGGTAGTGTCATGGCGTGGGCATGTATGGCTGCCAATGGAACTGGTTCTCTTGTATTTATTGATGATGTGACTGCTGACAAAAGCAGCAGGATGAATTCTGAAGTGTTTCAGGCAATATTATCTGCTCATATTCAGCCAAATGCTTCAGAACTCATTGGACGGCGCTTCACAGTGCAGATGGACAATGACCCGAAGCATACTGCGAAAGCAACGAAAGAGTTTTTTATGGGAAAGAAGTGGAATGTTATGCAATGGCCAAGTCAATCACATGACCTGAATCCGATTGAGCATGCATTTCACTTGCTGAAGACAAAACTGAAGGGAAAATGCCCCAAGAACAAGCAGGAACTGAAGACAGTTGCAGTAGAGGCCTGGCAGAGCATCACCAGGGATGTAACCCAGCGTCTGGTGATGTCTATGCGTTCCAGACTTCAGGCTGTAATTGACTGCAAAGGATTTGCAACCAAGTATTAAAAAGTGAAAGTTTTATTTATGATTGTTAATCTGTCCCATTACTTTTGGTCCCTTAAAAAGTGGGAGGCACATATACAAACTGTTGTAATTCCTACACCGTTCACCTGATTTGGATGTAAATACCCTCAAATTAAAGCTGAAAGTCTGCAGTTAAAGCACATCTTGTTTGTTTCATTTCAAATCCATTGTGGTGGTGTATAGAGCCAAAAAGATTAGAATTGTGTTGATGTCCCAATATTTATGGACCTGACTGTAGATATGGCTCTCCTGTCAGCAGCACCTCTGCTCTCTCTGGTCTCTCAGACCATGGGCTCTTCCGGCTCACTCAGCCTTGGTTTCAGCACCCTGTTTTCCAGGCCTTCTCCTGGCCCCCTGATAGGGTTTGCCCAGCACTCCGGGTTCTCCCTCTTCTCAGGATTACAGGACTCCCACTAGCCCCCTCTGTGGTCTCGCTAGTCACCTCAGCTTTCTCGGTCTCTCTGGACAAGAAGTCCCCACAACATAGGGTCTTGTCTCCTGCAGTGGCGATTTTTTTGGGGGGGGCAAACAGTGGCACCACCATCCTCCCATCCCCCCCATCGGCCAGTCGGGTCCGGAGCACTTACCCCTTCTATTAGCAGGCAGCGCTTCTCCCGGGCTTCACTGGTGGCTTCCCCTGCACTCCGCGGGCATCGTGACGGTGGCAGCTTCTCCTTCCCCTGCTCTCCGCGGCTTCCCTTTCCTCCCTCCTCCTCGGCGGCTTGATGCTTCTCTTTTCGGCCAATCGGGAAACTTCCTGATTGGCCCGGAGGCCGATCAGTGTTTTAATAGCAAATATTCATTCACTATTGTAACACACCTGAGGGGGCTTGGAGCGCAATGCTCTGTGCCCCAAGCCCACCCTATTTTGAAGCCTAATCAGGTGCTTCAACCCCCCCCCCCATTGGAAATCAGGCAGACGGCATCCTGAAAGGGTCCGGATACATGGATAGGCGGGGCGGCCGTGGATGGGGGGGGGTGGCGCCCGGGCGTCCCTAATGGACGGGCTGCTCATGGTCTTCCTAGAACCTTCAAACTCCAGGCCCCAATCTAGGACTACCAAACCCAGAGAAAACTTAAAACATAGTTTTCTCTGCTCAATAAACTCACGCTGGAGCCTCTTGGACTACAAATCCAAGAATCCTGTGTCATTTTTCAAACCATGACCTAAATTCACATAGTGACAGGGCCCCGCACTGTCACAATATTTACACTATATACTGTATATATGTTACAAGGGACCCCAACTATGTTTCTAGCATGTTTTGTTTTTCCGGTCTGCTTTCTTTTTTCATTGGGAAGTAGATAGCGAGAGAGCTGTAATCTTGCTAGAACACATTCCTTCTCTTTATGTCTTTGCACATCACAGCCATTCAATGAGTATAACATTCTCTTCTCTTCTCCACTGAAGAAGAGAAGTGCCAATCCTAAAGTGGAACTAAATCTGCAATAAAAAAAATAGCGTGCAAGCAGGCCTATCTGCTTGCTTACAGTCTTCTATTGAATGCACACTGAGTTGCACATGTGCAGCTCAGCATGTATTGCCAGCACACTGTGGCTGTGCTGGAATGACAAACTCCCACGTGCAAGTGAGTGATCTCATTAAACTCCCACGTGCAAATGAGAGAGCTCATAAAACTCCCATGTGCAAGTGAGGGATCTCATTATGCCCCCCTTGGCCAACCAAGAGGTCAAACACCATCCCAGAAGTAGCCTGGGAAGAAGATGACAGAGTCTGGTGAGAGATATAACCATTGAAAAACTGAAAGGTGGAGGTGAATATCTTGTCAAGTTAAGTTCCTCCAGATGCGATCCATTACTTGCTTTTATCTAGTCCTTGGGGCACTATTTTCATCCACTAATTCCTACAATGGGGCATATTTCCACCCACTGACACAAATCAAGTAGCAGAATTCCTCCCAATACACAAAAAATGGACACAATTCCTCCCAATGACATCAACAATGGGGCCCAATTACACCAACAATGGGGCACAATTTCTCCCACTGACACCAATGAGGGGGCACTATCCCTCCCACGGACACCAAAGATGCAGCATTGTTTTATTCCAACTGACATTGGGACCTTTTCTGCTCCCAATGCCCACAGTCTGGCCCCCATTAAGTCTGAAGGACAGTAAACTGGCCCTGTGTTTAGAAAGTTTGGAGACCCCTGTTCTACCCCAATCTGTCCGACTATCTCCTACCTACTTTATCTACTTTCAGACGATCCCTGAAAACTCATCTCTTCCGAAAAGTCTATCTGACCCCCACCCAACAATTATACATTTATTTTCTCCATCAACCCATTACTTCTTGTATCTCTTGACCCTCCCTCTTAGATTGTAAGCTCTAATGAGCAGGACCCTCTGATTCCTTCTGTATTAAAGTGTATTGTATTTGTACTGTCTACCCTCAAGATGTAAAGCGCTTCGTAAACTTTCTGTGCTATATAAATCCTGTATTATAATAATAATAATAACACAATATTAGGTATTTTGTGTGTCTGCAGTCGCAAGATTGAGTCACACTAGGTAAGCATATTCCTTCTCCAATGCCACGTACACACGATCGGAAATTCCGACAAGAAAAGTTTGATGTGAGCTTTTGGTCGGAAATTCCGACCGTGTGTAGGTTCCATCGGACATTTTCTGTCGAAATTTCCGCCAAGAAAAATTTGAGAGCTGCTTCTCAAATTTTCCGACAAGAAAAGTTCTTGGAGGAAATTCCGATCGTCTGTATGCAATTCCGACGCACCAAAAACCATGCATGCTCGGAACCAAGTCGACGCATGCTCGGAATCATTGAACTTAATTTTTCTTGGCTCGTCGTAGTGTTGTACGTCACCTGTGTGTAACCGTGTGTATGCAACACAAATTTGAGCCAAAATTCAGTCGGAAAAAAATCCAAGTTTTTCTTGTCGGAATTTCCGATCGTGTGTACGCGGCATTAGAAATCATTGCAGTATTAAAGGGGGGTTCCATCTGCGATTT
Organism: Rana muscosa; assembly: GCA_029206835.1. Lineage (NCBI taxonomy): Eukaryota > Metazoa > Chordata > Amphibia > Anura > Ranidae > Rana > Rana muscosa. Next base: position 499,779,474 of record CM055118.1, on the reverse strand, counting down.
TTTTTTTTAAAAGTCAGCAGCTACAAACACTGTAGCTGCTGACTTTTAATAAGAACACTTACCTGTTCTACTCGCCCACGATGTCAGCCCCCCCAAGGCCGATCCCTCGATCCTGGCAGCTCCCAGCGCCGCCATCCTCAGTAAGAGGAACAGGCAGTGAAGCCGTGTGGCTTCACTGCCCGTTTCCTACTGCGCATGCGCGAGCAGTGCGTCGCTTTGTGAATGGGCCGGCTGCACTCTGGGATACACACAGTTCCCAGAAGGCAGCGCGCCCCATTCACTAGAAGACACTGAGTGTAGGACGAGAAAGAAGATCCACCGTGGAGGATGAAGAGGCAGATTAGGGACTTCCGCATAGCAACCACTATTTCTGGTAAGTAAAACATTATTATTATTTTTATTTATTTTTATTTGTAGATTTTTTATGATTTATTTTTTTTCAGGGTGGTACTCCACTTTAATGCTTATGCAGGCTCTGCCTCTGTTGCCAAAAAAGGTGCAGGAAAAAAAGGAATAAAAAACAAACAAAACAATAATCATAAAAAATAGGATAATGATGTAAAAATTAAATAAAAAGCAATAAAAATTGCATGCTTACTTAGGTAAATATGGATTAGGTAATGTAAGTAGTGAACGTTCCCTGCAGTTATTCTGTCCCAGTATCCAATATTCATTATATATTATTACCTGGGACTCATTTTGTGCTGCCCCTTCTGTCAGCTAGAGGTTAAAATGGAAAAAATGTAAAGAAGCTAAGATGGAAATCCTTCAGATCAAGTTGCCCCTGGGCCTCTTAAAGTCTAAGAGCTACCAGGAACCCTGCCTTTTTTTTATTTTTATTTTGGCTTCAGCTACTGTATTACAGGAGTATGTCTGTCTGCTCTCAGCTCCTTTTCCATGGGGAACCCTTAAAGCAGTGCCTCCCTGCACTTCTCCAGGACGCCCAGTAGGTGGTGCCAGCCGGTGGCTGTCTGCTCTTGTTCTGACACTTCTTACAGACCTGTTGCATTTTCATTCAGCTGCTTGACTGGTGCATTGGGAAGGCAGGCAGCTCTCAGCTGTATTCCAGGAGCTGATCAGGTCTCCTGCTGTTGGTTACAGCAAAGCCACACACTTATCATCATCATCATGGTGCCCTCTTCTCTTAGGCAGACCCAGGAGGATCACAAGAGGCCATGAAGATCTGAACACTCCATATCACCTCTCTGTACAATTTCTGGACATTGTCTTCTCCATTCAGCTGATCCATAAAGATTGATGTGAAGTAGACGTGGGAGCAAGTTCTAGGAAGGTGAGCTGTCAGGATCTGTCACTGCAAACTGTAGGATGTCACATGACTCTTTCCCAGCTTTGCAACATTGTTTATGTACTTACAGCAGATACATTGTTTCTTTCATCTAGCAACTGTTTATAAATATCATTTACAATGTAACTGTTTGCTTAAAATGGAATATAAATATTTACACTTTGTGCTTGTAGTTTGGATCATAGACCAGCTGTGTAACTATTGATCGTCTGGTATGGAAGAGGTTAATAGGGGGCGCTTGCGCAGATTTACAGTTTAATAAATACTTAAAAATGGAATATGAATGTTTATGTTTTTGGGGGTTTCAGTTTATATTTTGCTTGTAGAATGGATCCTTGACCAGTGGTGTAGCTATTGATCACCTGGTATGAAAAGGGTTAAAAAAGCCAGTGCATAGCAGAGCTCATTGCCCATTGCTTGTGCAGATTTACAGTTTAATAACTAATGAAAATGGAATATTAATGTTTATTTTTTGGGGGTTTCAGTTTATTTTTTGCCTGTAGAATGGATCCTTTGACCAGCTGTGTAACTATTGATCGTCTGGTATGGAAGAGGTTAATAGGGCGCTTGTGCAGATTTACAGTTTAATAAATACTTAAAAATTTTATATGAATGTTTATTGGAGGTTTCGGTTTATATTTTGCTTGTAGAATGGATCCTTGACCAGGGGTGTAACTATTGATCACCTGGAATGCGAAGGGTTAGAGCCAGTGCATGTCAGAACTCCTTCATTGCCCATTGTTTGTGCAGAATTAAAGTTTTTAATAACTATTAATTAAAATTGAATACAAATGCTTATATATTTTTGGGTTGCAGTTTTGTCTGTTTGTAGTTATAACTATTGGTCATCTGGTGTAAAAGGGGTTAATGGAGCCAGTGCATGGCGGAACTCCAGATTTACAGTATATTAACCATTTGCTGAACATGCTTTGGAGATGCATACTGTATGCTTGTGCATGTAGTTTGGGATCCTTGACCAGCTTTATTGATCATCTGGTATGGAAGAGGTTAATAGATCAGCTGCATGCAGAGTTCCTTGCCCATTGCATGTGCAGACTTACAGTTGAATGGGATATAATTGTTTAGGCATTTGAGGGTTCAGTTGTTGTGCTTGTAGTTTGGATCCTTGAGCAGCTGTGTAACTGTTGATCATCTGGTGTAGAAGAGGTTAATAGAAGCAGTGCCCATTGCATGTGCAGATGTACAGTTAAATAACTGTTTACTGAAATAGTAATATAAATATAATTAATTATTAATATAAATATAGTCTTTGGGATTGCAGGTTAATTTGTGCTAGTAGTTTGGGATCTTTGACCAGCTGTATTGATCAACCGGTATGGGAGGGGTTAACAGAGCCATAGCATGGAAGTGGTGCTTATCCATTGCTTGTGCAGATTTACAGTCTATGAACTATTTACTGAAAATGTAATATACAGTAAATACCGTATTTATGTCTTTAGTGTTTTAATTTATTTTGCGCTTGCAGTTTGGATTCTCAAGCAGCTGTGTAACTATTGATCATCTCTGGTATGGAAGAGGTTAATCTAGTCAGTGAATGGCAGAGCTCATTGCCCATTACTTGTGCAGATTTACAGTCTATGGAATATTAATGTTTATGGTTTTGGGGGTTCAGTTTATTTTGTGCTTGTAGTTTGGATCCTTGACCAGCTAACTATTGATCATCTAGTATGGAAGAGGTTAATAGAGCAAGTGCATGGCAGTGGTGCTTATCCATGGCTTGCAGATTTACAGTCTATGAACTATTTACTGAAAGTGGAGTATAAATACAGTATTTATGTCTTTAGGATTTCAATTTATTTTGCACTTGCAGTTTGGATTCTTAAGCAGCTGTGTAACTATTGATCATCTAGTATGGAAGAGGTTAATACAGCCAGTGCATGGCGGAGCCCCATGCCCATCGCTTGTGCAGATTTACAGTTTTATAACAATTTAATGAAATAGGAATATACTTGTTTATGTCTTTAGGATTGGAGTTTATTTTATGCTTGTAGTTTGGATCCTTGACCAGCTGTTTGAATATTGATCATCTGGTATGGAAGAGGTTAATAGAGTCAGTGCATGGCAGAGCCCCTTTGCCCATTACTGTGCAGTAGTTGTAGAAGCTCTGAAGTTCTGGAGTGTGCCCTTCAGATGGAGCTAGCCTTCCTTCAAGGAGTTTAACTCCTAAAGTCATTATAGGGGATGGCAGGAAAGCGATGAAGGGAATTGATAAATATCAGCAGTCCTGTCATTGGCTGCTTGTTTGTTACCCTTTTGGAATTTTCAAATCTCCCCTTGTGTTTTCAGTTCAAACATCTTTGGAAGGTAGCACAGCGGTCTATTAACATTTTCTGAATAGCACATAAGGTGCTAGAGCGTGCCTCCCTGCAGATGCTGATTTATTTACACTCGCTCATAACATGGAATGGAGGAAAATATACAATGTGCTGACACCGAGCTATTCATTTGGATTGAAAGTCCTTTGCAAAACACAGATAGCCCCCCAGCAAATGGATTTGTCATTTCAAGTTATGTACTGTATTCTTTACATTGTTGATAGGATGCCTTACATTAGTGCTACTTAGGTATACTTCTCTTAGGCCCCTTTCACACTGGGGCGTTTTTCAGGGGCTTTTTGGCTAAAAATAGCGCCTGAAAAACGGCCCCCCTGCAGTCTGTGTGAAAGCCAGAGTGCTTTCACACTAAGGTGATGCGCTGGCAGGACGTTAAAAAAAACTTCTGCAAGCAGCATCTTGAATGGAGCGATGTGTACACCGCTCCTCCACTGCTCATGCCCATTGAAGTGAATGGGCAGTGCGGCCGCAAGCGGGGATTAAAAGCGCCCTGATAGCGACCAAATACCTCTGCAAAAACGGTAAAGCGCTGCTAAAAATAGTGGCGCTTTACCGCCAACGCCGCCCGCGACCCAGTGTAAAAACAGCCTTACAGTGCAAGTTCAAACAAATCCGGAGTTCAGTTTTAAGAAGCATTTAACCCTTGCAATGTGGGGGGGGGGGGGGATACTGCAAGGACATTTCTTTTTTATCCCGGAGTTCAACACTACTTATGTTGATCTGTGTACATTGCAAAGATTTTAACAAACTTTGTAGCAGAGTCCTACTTTTTTCTGTTCTGTTCAAAAAGCTGTTACACTTAAGCCTCGTACACATGGTCGGACTTCCATCGGACTTTTCCGTGGATTTTTGTCCGAACGGAGTTGGTCGGGAACACCCATAGCATACACACGCTCTGACTTTTCTGCAAACTTTCCCAAAACTTTTTGCAACATCATGTGGTTTTTCTGCTCTTTTCTGCTCTTTACCGCCACCCTTTGGTCAACTTCTGCTATTGTTGGTTGATTTTAACATTAGTTGTTTTGTCCATCGGACAAAAGTCCGATGGTTTTCTGTACACACGGTCGGACTTTGCTCCATCGGACTTTTGTTGGGCAAAAGTTTGTCCGTTTGCAAACCCAACTTTTGTCCGATGAAAACACAAAAAAAAAAGAAAAAGTTTGTCCAATGGAGCGTACACACGGTCGGATTGTTGGTCCAACTTGCTCAAAACGAAGTTTGTTGGGCAAAAGTCCGACCGTGTGTACGGGGCTTTAGGCTGGGTTCACAGGGGCGTTGCCCCCCTCATTTGTGCATATGGCCCCCTAATCTACATTGGGGGCATCAGATGCATTGATTCCAGGGGGAGTGGGGTTTTGAAGCACATGATTAGTGCCAGAGGCACTAATTCGCATTTCGAGCCCACCCAGTTTTGTGACAATAGCAAATGAATATTCACTATTTTCACATTGATTCTCCTCTCTGCCACTCAGGAAGCGGGTGGGATGTTTGTGGGTACATTGTTTGCCGCTCCCCCCGAAATGTACCACTAGCCGCTACTGGTTCACATCGGCCGCGGTGTGGTTTTGAAAAGGGTCCTGGGAGTTTTTGTGTCTGGTTCAGCTGCGAACTCAGAGGAAAATTTGGTCTTGAATTGCACCTGAATCGATGAACACAAACGCACCAGACTGCAACCCACAGCCAGAACCCGCTTAAGTCCTTTCGAGACTGATTTCTGAACGGGAGGGTCTAGTTCAGTGGTGCTCAACCTCAGTTCTCAAGTACCCCCAACAAGCCATGTTTGCAGGGTTTCCTTTATCTTGCACAGGTGCTTTAAATCGGAGACAATACCTCACACCACAAATATGCCTATTATATGCTGTGGTTCCAAACGTCCCTCCACCTTGCAACAGACTAATTCACTCACTGGTTAGTACTATACAATGGATGATAGCTTTTAACTGGAGATCACAAAACTGGCCGTGGTCTCAGGTTGAATCCAGAATGGAAATACTTATGCCGTGTACACACGATCGGTTTTACCGATGAAAACAGTCAGATGGACTTTTCTCATTGGACAAACCGATCGTGTATGAGCCCCATCGGTCTTTTTTCCATCGGTGAGAAAAAATAGAACATGTTTTAAATTTATCCGAAAAAAAACGATAGCAAATTCCAATCGTCTGTGTGGAACTCCATCGGACAAAAAACCCACACATGCTCAGAATCAAGTCGACACATGCTCAGAAGCATAGAACTTAAATTTTCTCGGCTTGTCGGAGTGTTTTACGTCACCGCGTTTGGGACGGTCGGATTTTTGACTGATGGTGTGTAGGCAAGACTGATGGAAGTCAGCTTCATCGGATTAGAATCCATAGGAAATCCGATCGTGTGTACAGGGCTTTAGACTGTCTGAAAGGATCCACCACACATTGTTAGATAGTATGCACATTTTCAATAAAAAAATTGATTTACTGGACATTACCGCAAGAACTATTTCCATAATGCTCCTATTTCAACTTAGTCATTTATATTAACTCCAATCTTTCTATCATTCATTCAGCTTATACTAATGTATTATGTGGCGACACCTAATCTTATTATATTGGATATCGATATATGTAACTCACCCTATAACCCTTATCATCATAACAACCTACTGTATAACTCATGTAAGTACCCCAATACTGTACACCTCATACATACTGTACACCCCATTTTTGTATACTACCTTTACTCTGTACTGAAACATTTATTTTCTGGTCTTCCAAATAAAACTTTTTGTAAATAAATCGGAGTCAATCGCTTGGTATTTTAGACAGTTATTTTATCTAAGAGAAATTCCCAAAACATGGTCTGTAGGGGGTTGTAACGACACCCCCAAATATGAAAGGGGTTAACGCCGTTTAAAGATATTCCCTCTCCTGGACACAAATTCACTGTCGATCCTCCACAGTCAGACGACCACTTCTCATAGGAATTAATCCTTCCGAAAGAACGAGACGCACTCTGTATCTTTCCAACATGAACTACTTTATTATGAGAAAACACAGTTCTTTTTATACACTCAATGAATCCTGCATTAATCTACATGAACAATGGTCCAACTCCACCCACAACATAACAAGGCCCAATACACATTATTTTGACACCTCCTAGAAGACAACAGGTTAGCTATTGTCTCCCAATACCCATCTGACCAGACCCAATTTACATGAGCCAATTAGCTACAGCTGCTGTCTCAGACCCATGACCTCTAGACTAGCCTTACTGTCTCCCATCTATCAAAAGACTTCACACAATATTTGCATAACGAACTTTCAATACACCTCTCACAATGAAAGGATCTGTAGCCTTTCTGTCTGCTAGTTCCACAACCTATAATTACAGACTTAATTACCACAAGCTACACTAGACAGTAGAATGTAAATCACCCCCCACCTCATCACCGCAATGATTACACAACCCCCACACACAGTATACATCTAATATATGCCTTGTATATACCGTATTGGATATGGCTATCACAGATCATGGTGGGGTTCTCATTCACCCTGTGCCCCTAAGTGAGACACAGGGTGGTTTACACATAAGAGGCATTGGGGAAGCTGAAGCAAAGGTATCTCATACTGTCTAAGAGATTCTGGGTTCCCCTGGGCCTTCCCGTTACATCGGTACTTGAGGACTGAGGTTGAGAACCACTGGTCTAGTTCATTATAACCACCTAGTGAACTTTTAGTATTCTACTGAGGAAAGGTGCTGGGTCTGCATCCCTTTGGAAGTAGTTAACCCTTAGGGAATATCTAACCAAAAATGTAATTCCTATTGCAGAGGATGCCTAAAATTTTATTTGTATCTTAGTGCAGATTTCAGAGAAAATCAGTGAGCCAATTACACAAGCAGGAAATTACAGTTCTCAATTGGCCATATTGCTTTGACAGTTTTAGAAAATGACAGTGTCTTCAGATTAAAAATGAAAAAGTAATTTAGGGGGCAGGAAAAAATCCTCCTTTACTGTGGGGCTATCCAATGAATTGCTTGTTTAGGTCTTGGGATTAGGGGGGCCGCAAAAAAAGTAATTTTTTTCCCCAAGATGATTTTTTTCCAGCAGAGATCAGCTTATTTATTACAGGTACTTATATAGCACTTCAGTTTACACAGTGCTTTTAGGGCTGTCTTTAATGTTGATTGGACCCTGGGCAAAATTTTTGGGGGCCCCCCCCATGCAATTTTGCTCTCCACCTGCTCTGAGACATACAATAAATATCTGCTAGACTTAAAATCAGTTTACTGTATCAGATCAGGCAGTGATTGCGATTGGTTGCCAGAGGTTACAACATATCATTACCACTTACTGACTGGTTGCTAGAGGTTACAGCGCACATTACGGCTCACTGATTAGTTGCTAGAGGTTACAGCACATGATTTCTTCTTGTTGATTGGTTGCTAGAGATTACTGTACAGTAATACTGCTCACTGATTGGTTGCTAGAGGTTACAGCACATCATCTCTTCACTGCAGAGGGGCCTGATATACATATGAATGCCGCCTTTATTTACATATGAATGCCACTGGTCTCAGCTATTTACATATGAATGCCGCCACTATTTACATATGAACGCTCCCGTTATTTACATATGAACGCTCCCGTTATTTACATATGAATGACGGTTATTTACATGTAAACACAGACACAGGATCTGCAGGTGAGTCATCTGTACACAACAATAGGGCAGAGCTGGGCAGCATTAGTAGCAGCACTTCACACTGAAATATCAGGGCACAGCAAAGGACTAAAATTGCAAGGGACAAGGGAATTTAAACTGGGATAGTTGGCAAGTATGAGGCAGCTTCTTTGGGCCCCACAACAATGACAGGGCCCAAGGCAGCTGCCCCTTTTGCCCTGCCTTAAAGACGGCCCTGAGTGCTTTACATATATATATATATATTGTGAGGGGGTTAGCTCGGCAGCGGGTGTGTGTGACCCCCGGGATGGGCTCCCCACACAAAAACAGGCCCAGCAAACGGAGGTTGTGGTTTTCAAAATCAAAAAAAAGGTGCGGTTTATTTTCTATTTACAGTGACAAAACACAGCAAAGCCAAAAGAAACATAAACAAAATAAATCCTGGTCAACTTGACCTCTGACTAAACATACAGGTTTCCTAACTAACAACTGGGATCAGCCTAGTGCTGTCCTAGTCCCTAAGTCCCTGGTTTTAAATGTCCAAGCAAATAGCCACACAGGCTTTGTCTCACCGCACAAGGGTTCACTCTCTCCAGGAAGTCCACACAGGTCTGCTTCCAGGCATGAGCTAACCCCTAATGAAGCTGGGAGTTCTTATAGAGGCCTAAATGAGCTGACAAGCTTCAGCTGGTCTCATCAACTCCCTGTCTGCACGACGCCCCACACTCTCCCTAGAGGTATGAGTCATCCATGAGCCCACTATCCTCAGCTGGGCTTATACAACTCTCCACCTAGTTGTATAAGTCGGCGTAAAGCCTGAATCTGGGCGAAATATATCTACCCCCCTGGATGCAACCAGGTGACTTTACCTTCCTGCTGTCACAATATATATATATATATATATATATATATATATATATATATATATTATACATTCACATCAGTCCCTGTACTCAAGGAGCTTATAGTCTAAGGTTTCTAACTCACATTCATACATACACATACTCTGGCCAATTTGGACAGGAGACAATTAACCTACCAGCATGTCTTTGGAATGTGGGAGGAAAACCATGCAGGAATATACAAACTCCAGGCAGCTAGTGCCATGGTTGGGATTTGAACCTACTACCCTAGTGCTGCCAGGCGGAAGTGAAGCCCATTAGCTTTCATAACAAAGAATTACAAAAGGGCTTGTGAAATTTTTCATGGTATATTATTTTAAAGCTCAACTCCAGCCAAAACATTTTATTTTGTTTTGGATAGAGCAGAGAAGGATTGGAGCCTCTGTGAGATTTTTATGGGCTTTTTTTTTAGCAAGCATTTACAATCTCTGTGTTTCTGAGCAGGGTGGTCACTTCAGAGAGGCTAATCAGCCAATTCATCGGTCCCTCTGCCAAAACACTGTTTTCTTACAAGTGTTATCTTCCCTTGCTCCCTGTGCTTTGGGTTATGGTTATATGTCCGATAAAACATCACACAGGATAAAAGACACTGCTACTTCTAATCTCATCATTCACTTTGGCTATGGGCTTTGCCCCTCTAAATGGTGCTAAATTCCGTCTCATCAATATATTAAAGGTCCTCTGACCCCAAAGATTTTTTATGTGTTCCTATGAGGCAGACTTTCCCTTATTTCATGTTAGGATAAGAAGTGATGGGAAATCATTCCAACGGGTGCACAAAAAAAAAAGTGATGAAGGGTCAGACCTTCTGGCAATGCTTTTATCGGTTTAAGCGGTTATAACGCCTTGAGAGCAAAATAAAAGAAATGACCTCCCTGCAGATTTTAAGTGGTTCTAAAGGCAGAAGGTTTTATACCTTAATGCATTCCCCTTATACTTACCTGAGCCCCATCTCGATCCAGCGATGTGCTTGAGAGATGGGTCTCTCCCGGGTCCTCACTGGCTCACACAGCAGCTGGAGCCTTTGGCTCCTGCTGTTGTCAAATCACAGCCAGTGAGCCAATGAGAAGAGAGTGGGAGGCGGGGTCAAGCCACGCTCTGTATTTGAATGGACAATGTCCATTTACAGGAGCGCGGCTTGGGAGCGAGCCTGCTTGAGTGCCCCCATAGCAAGAGGCTTGCTATTGGGGGCACTCGGCAGGGAGGAGGAGCTAGGAGCCCCGGTGGGAGACCCGAGAAGAGGAGGATCGGAGCTGCTCTGTGCAAAACCATTGCACAGAGCAGGTAAGTATAACATGTTTGTTATTATTAATATTATTATTATTATTATTATTTTTTTAACCTTTAGAATCATTTTAGGTCATAATGTAGTAGTATGCACTGCATGCTAGTAAATTACAACAAACTTACTTACAAACAGAGCCCTCCAGAGGTGAGCTGTCAGGGCTCTCTCAGTTCTCTGCATTTCCATCTTCACTGGGTCTTCCTTCTGGGTTTTATATTTTTGGCTGCTTGATTGGCCGAAATGATGTCACTCCCCATTGCCACGCCACACAGAGTGGGCTGTTAATGTGGTCTAAGCTGCGCATGTGTGGCATGCAGGGGTGACATTTATGACAGAAGAGACCATTAGGGTCTCTTCTGTTATAAAATTCCTGCCTGTCAGTGGATGTCACACCACTTCCTCAAACTCAATCTATCCAAAACAGAGCATATAATATTTCCTCCCCCACGTACCTCTTCCCCTGACTTCTCTGTCAAGATCGATGGTACAACTATCAGCCCATTCCCGCATGCCAAGGTTCTAAGTGTAATCCTGGACTCTGGTCTATCCTTTAAGCCCCACATCCAATCACTGTCCAAATCTTGCTGCCTCAACCTCCGCAACATCTCCAAAATACGCCCCTTTCTAACCAATGACAAAACAAAGCTCCTAGTTTACTTCCTGGTCATCTCTCGCCTCAACTACTACAACTCCCTTCTCATTGGCTTATCTTTACATATGCTATCCCCCTTCAGTCCATCATGAATGCTTGCACCAGGCTTATCCACCTTACCAGTCTTTCTGTGTCTGCTACTCCTTTCTGTCAATCCCTCCATTGGCTTTTGCTCACCCAACAAATTAAATTCAAAATACTAATGTAGCGGGGTCCTAAATTTAGGGCAAGTGTTTGAGTGGTAGTTATGCTCAAACACCCCAATTGTCAGGATTCTATCAACCATTTTTGTCCGCAGGGAGAGTGTCGGTGTATAGTTCCCTGTGGCCTGCAGGTGGCGCTGCCATGGTGGGCCAGGGTTGAACCGCTGATACAGTGCTGTGCCTTGTGTATCCCCTCTCGGCAGCCGTGCAGTGGGTGTGGCAGGCCTGCTGTGCTTGCTGGGAGAGGATATAAAAGGGGCAGACGCTGCCTGTTCGGAGTTCTTCTTTGGTTGTCGGGAGTCCTACTCCCAGGAGTTGTGTTCCTGTCTGCCCTAGGCACCTTTGGCCCAGGGGCAGAGGTCGGTGAATCAGTCCTAGGCACCTTTAGCCCTGGGAATGCAGCAAAGGCCTTGGGCCCAGCACCTTCGGCTGGGGCCCAGCAAGGATCGAGGAATCCCAGGGTGCCGCCTTGCGAGAGGACCCGTATCTTAGACGAGGAGGCCGGGGGAGGAACTGTTCCGAGGGACCGGTGAGAAGTCACGGTGAAGGAAGGGGCCCGGTAACTCTCTAGAGGGATGTCTTCTCCTTACAAAGAGGTCAAGTTTTGAAGCACCAAGTTCACCAGGTCTGTGGCAGAGACCAAGTTCACCAGGTCTGTGGCAGAGACCAAGTTCACCAGGTCTGTGGCAGAGACCAAGTTCACCAGGTCTGTGGCAGAGACTGTGCGGTTGAGTTAGAGTACAATTTGGCTGCTAGTCCCTACCTAGGGAGACTATCCATCTGAGCAGTGAAGTGATTGCGTTTGTGCCTGGACCTCGCCCACACCTTATGCTGTCATGTCTTCTTGCTCCAACCTTTACCTATCAGAGACTGTTATTTGCAAAGAGAAAATAAACTCTACGTTGGAGTTGCAGCTGGTGTGGACATTCAAGTCACTGTGGGGAAAAAAAGGGACTTATCTCTGTCAATTATAGAGGTGAGAAACATTCTCTGGAGGATTCTGGTTTCTGGCCGTGGAGACCAGCTAACAACACCGCTCAATCTTTACACAGGAGGGTACGGGCTTGTGGCGTAGTGTGCCCTCTCTACCTGCGAGGAGCCGAAGGCAGATGAAGGGGGTGAGGTCGCTACACTAACAACAAATTACAAAGCTGTTAACAACTCAGCCCCCACCTATATCACTAGCCTAGTCTCAAAATACCAACCTACTCATTCCCTTATTCCTCCCAAGACCTCCTGCTCTCCAGCTCCCTCGTCACCTCCTCCCATTTTTGCCTCCAGGACTTTTCCCAAGCCTCTCCCATCCTATGGAACTCCCTACCCCAATCTGTCTAATTGTCTCCTACTCTGTTTGCTTTTAGAAATCCCTGAAAACCCTCCTCTTCAGAGAAGCCTATTCTGCCCCCACTAACAACTATACTTTTATTTTCTCCATCAACCCATCCTCCACAATTTATTACCTTTTGTATCACTTGACCCTCCCTTCTAGATTGTAAGCTCTAACGAGCAGGACCCTCTGATTCCACCTGTGATGAATTGTATTGCAACTGTACTGTCTGCTCTCATGTTGTAAAGCAGTGCGCAAACTGTTGGCGCCATCTAAATCCTGTATAATAATAGTAATAATAATAATAATTTTTAAATGACTGACTTTACTACCACTTTAAAGCCCAGTTCCAAGTCAAAACTAAGGAAGAGCTTGGGTTCAGTTATAACTCATGTTCGGCCAAACTGAGTCAGTCTGAATTTGTCCAAACACGGGTTCAGATCACATCCAAGCTCATTACTACTGAAAACCCTTCTTTTAATTTTGCATAGTGTTGGGAAGGGTTACAACCTTTCATTTATTTATTAGTTTCTGTATGGGGATATTTCCTCTCACTTCATGTCTATCTATTATGCCCATGATCTGAACAATAGGTAAGGGGAAGTCTCCTTAAAGGGGAATCACACAGCAAGAAGTAAAGAGGAGTTATAACCTCTATTCAGATTTTTTTTTTTGCTTTTTTGTTTCCTTGGACAGATTAGCCCTGACTTGTTGTCCAAATGTTTAGTGTCACTAAAACAGGAAGTGATGGTAAATCCCTCCAATGGGAACATCAGCAGCAGTTGATGCCTGACAAGGTCTAATGCTTTAGCACTCCATCCAAAACAAACCAAAATGTTTTGGCTGGAGTTGGATTTTTATTACAATGACAAAGTTAATTTTTATTTTCAAGTATAGGTAACAAGTAAAACATGACCATCTAAATATCAAAATCAAAAACACGTGCAAATACTCTTGATACTCTGGGATTGATTTACTAAAGAAGTAGAGAATGTTGACTTTGCAAAGTGAGTGTTCTCTGAGCTTAGTAAATGTATGGCTGTGTTAACTTTGCACATCCATTCATGGGCATGAAAAATTAAAAAAAATACAGCATTTCTTGCCCATGATTGGATGATGACTACGAACGCATATTCACCTTATATATTTAACTCTGAGCATTCACTTTGCGCAGTGAAGTCTCTGATATTTTAGATCAGTGGTGGTTACCTTACTTGATAGAGGGGGCCTCAAGCGTGGTCCTTGACATCACCAAAGGGCCACACATGGTATTCAGTGAATGTAATGTCCCAGAAAACTATAAGGAACTGCAGACATGGAGCAGGAGATGGTCAGAGACTATGGACATTCTACAAGAGATGATCAGAGACTGTTTTTTTTTCTACAAGAGATCCCCACAAATTGTGAACATGATGTAGGAGTTGTTGGAGGCTGAGAATATGCACAGACTGAAGGCACATTACATTAAACTTTTATAAATCACTACTGATTACAGTCCTTTTACAAATCAATGCTTCCACATTTGTGCTCCTAGTAGCCCCCTTAAAGCGATTGTATACCCTAATTTTGAACTTTTACCTACAGGTAAGCCTATAATAAGGCTTACCTGTAGGCAAAAATAATATCTCCTAAACCTGTACGGTTTAGGAGACATTCCCCTCGCAATGAGCCGCTGAATGCAGCGGCGCATGCGCAGCGGGGATTCTCGGCTAAAGCCCGGCAGCCGCCGGACCTAGCCGACGCGCGGGAGTGACGACGAAGATGACATCTCCCTCGGCGTGGACCAGGTAAGTTCCCGACGCCTCGTTCTAAGGTAAGTATTTCATAATGAGCTAGTATGCGGTGCATACTAGCTCATTATGCCTTTTGCCTTTCAGGTATGAAAAAAAAAAAAAAAAGCAGCAGCGGGTATACAACCGCTTTAAATAAAATAAAAAAAAAACATAAAAAGAGATAAGAGATAGCATATAAAAAAGTTAGGGTAGTGGGAAAGAAATCAACCAAACCATTTATCTGCTAGAAGCCCAGTCTAAAGAATATTTTCTTTGTTGGCTTGAGTAAGCACCAAAACACAGACTACTTTCTTCAAGGGCCTGATAGCTGCACAATAAGTGCTCAGGGGACGCAAGTTACGCACCAGGGTTTTAGTAAATGACCCCTTCTGTCTTAAATAACACATATGGTTGTATGTTTAAAGGAGTCTATATTCACATGTTGCATGTGGATGTTTATTTTAGGGATATAGGAAAATTAGAGCACTCTTTATATGGGAAGAATATTTACTAAAGCAAATATGTTTTATCCATTCCGGCACAGGATAGTGACATAGTCAAGCTTCTATTTCTGCTACAAATTAAAAACTTTGGTGGAACTTAGCTTTATGTTTCCAAAATTTCCTCTAAAAATAACCGGCAGACCTAAGCAGATAGTTGATCAAACAGCATATTCGCTACTGAAGTTTATGTTCTGTTTTTTATTCTGTTTTTAAGTTTATGTATACAAGCTCTGTCATCAACCGTCATCTATTCTGTTTCTGCTTCAGGACTTGCATAGTGATAATTAAGCTTGAAGTATTTATAGATCCCCCTATCCTAAGTACCACCAGTCAAATACCATTATTAGAACAGGGATTCATCCTTTCCCTGACATTGTGAATAGAGCAGGTCTATTATGGCAAAATTCTGTGATTCTTATGCAATGTCCTGGTACATGCATATTGAAAACCTTCACTTATGATGTGTAAATTACCATAAAATTATATTACATGATCCTCCGGTGCGGTTCCTTTTTTTCAGAGTTTGCTGCCAAGGAGAAGGAGAGATGACTGAGTTGGCAATATATGACATGACACTGGGAGTCACTCGCTATGGTTAGGCACCAGTGGCGTGGTTGTGTCTAGATCCTAGTCTGCTAAAATATGTAGACCTTTAAAGGTCTATTCAGATAGTCACGGTACATTAATGTGGTAAAACACACATTTTCTTTTTTGTCCATTGAAGAACATAAGGACACAAGAATTCTTAAACAGATGGGTTAAACTGACACTTTCAGGAGGTTGGGACACTGGCAGGCAAATAACATTAGGTCAGCCCCAATATAATCCCACCTCTGCTATGTCTCAGTTTTTTGCTAGAGTCCTAGGAGTTTTGATGCCTTTTCTTTAGGCACTTCTGAAAAAAAGTTAAGCTATATTTAGACCTTTTTATTCTTCCATTGTACACTTTAATTGTCTACAATTAATATATTAGGTAGACTGTAGATATTTTTTGTTTAGGGACTTCAGTCAAGACTTTAAAAATGCTTCCTGGAACAGCATATCCTTAGCAGCAGCATTGGAGGCCGTGCCCAGACCTGGAAGATTGTGGGTCTTGCCTTGATTATGACCTTCGGGCACTGACTCTGGTTTTCCAGACCTTTGTGTATTGTGTTAGTTTTTTACAGAGTGGTGCCCGGGTCTGGAGTAGTGGCACAGCCTCTGGTATTATCCTTATCTCTGTCTCTGTGTAAAGCTGACTGTCAGGGCAACATATTATACATTGAACACTAGATGGCAGCAAACAATCTGTCAGAGAAACACTCTGCTTAGTGCACGCATAACATGACTTCCTGGCTGTCTATAAAAGCTGAGCAAGTGCTCAGAGGAATTGCTGGTTTGTCTTCAGCTTCCTGTTGTGTTCTGCTTCCTGTTTCCTGCATCTGATTACCTGTTGTGACCCGGATTGACCTTGACCATTCTACTCTTCGCCTGCACCAACCTCTGGCTTGCCTACGGACTCCGCCTTGTCTCCAGTGCTTGACCTCCTGCCTGTGACCCGGACCAGCCTCTTGTCTCCAGTCCTTGACCCTCGGCCTGTTCTGCCTTTGGCCTCCTGTGTTTGATCCTCGGTCTGTTCTGGACTTTCTGTGGAACTCTTGTCCTGCTGGTCCTGCATCTCCCAGTCATCGCACAGCTGCCCTTCTCTACAGAGGACCTCTACGCAAGTCTTCCTTCCATGGTAGCCTGTGCCTCTTCGTGCCATCCTCTCCCTGTCTCACCTCCAGGGGGCGGAGTACGCCTAGTCACAAGGGTGAACCAATCTCGGCCTTGGTAAGTACTCGCCTGACACTGACACAGCTGAACCACTGGAAGCTACCTCAACTTTTGTGCAGTTTGTGCACTTTTTAATATTTCCAGCAACCACTGGTTTTACCATAGTAAGAGTATGTTTATGTATTTTTTTAAAGCCGAATTCCAGGTATTTTTTTCCCGACGGAATTAGATAGAGAAAAAAGACTTTACAATCACTTTTGAGACCTGCCATAAATGATAATGGCCAAAGTTCCTTATGCTCTTAACTAAACTGTCAAATCATCAAGTGGCCAGTGTCATAAATTTTCTAAATTTTTCCGATGAAAAAAATCGTAATTTCCGTTCGTCTGGATGCAATTCTGACAGACTAAAAACCACGCATGCTCAGAAGCAAGTCGACGCGTGCTCGGAAGCATTGAACTTCATTTTTCTCGGCTCGTCATAGTCTTGTACATCACCGTGTTCTTGACAGTTGGAATTTGGTGTGACCGTGTGTATGCAAGACAGCTTGTGGGAACTCCGTAGGGAAAAACCGTCAGAGTTTATTCCAACGGGAAAACCGGTCATGTGTACAGGGCATAAGGGTTTTTGAATTTGCACTGTTTTAGACTAGATGCAGTACAGAACATTATAGCACCATACTGATATTTGCTATTGTATTAGCACATAGCTTACTAAAACAGAGACGCTTGCAGAAGCTAAAATAAGCCCTCAGACACTCCTAAATACACCGACCCTTCTCTTTTCTGCCAGACTTCTAATCTAGTCCTGCTTATATAAATGGACAATCTGGATGAGAGCAAAAGTATGAGACCAGGAAGTTTAGATATACTGTATATTCTGAGGGAATGTGGCAGGTGCAACTTATTGTTTCCACAATGAAATGGTAGGTAATAAAAACACTGTTTGGCAAAGTGAAAGTTATTCTTGGACTTACGGTAAATTATTTGCAGATATTTCAGTAGTGTGTTCGTCTAGAGGTAGACAGGTTATTGCAGAAGGTGTAGTCATGCCAGCAGACATGTCTCGGAGACAGGATACCTGTCCTTCCATTGACAGCTATAGAAGAGACTAGAAAAAAAGAAATAAAGGAAGGAAAATGAAATGAAAATAAAAGGTAGGATTTTTAAATTGCACTGAGTACTATAACACATACTTGTGAAGGGTGCGAATTACTTAAAATGAGGCTCTGGTTAAAGGAACAACAAGATCCATTCATCCCTTTAGTTCATAAAGTACTGTGTGACCAAAAGCAAAGAAGATTTTTTGTGGTATGGGAGACTGAACCTTATGGCGACATGTTATAACATGATGGGTGGTGTGCAGTCCTAGAGGCTACTTACCAGCAACCATGGTGTCCTGTTGGACCCTCCAAAGAGTTTACAAAATTGTTGCAAGGATGGAAGCATGGGCATCCGCTCCATAGGGCAAGGGGGGTCAATTGCCCCCCCTGGAAGTCAGAGTGAAGACACACTTGCCCCCTGTGTTGCAATGGCCGCCGCGGCAGCCGCGGACTTTTTTTCCTAAGTCTGCTGACTGCTGCTGGCCTGCGGGCTGGGGCTGCTCTCAGTCTTTTCCGACTATCTGTCTCTCCCTCCTCACCCCCGGCCCGAGCATCGGATTGGCTCTGCTGCTCGGGCCTCTGCTAGTATAGACAGTATAGGCTGTTTTCATAAAGATCAAAATATGGCCACAACAGATGTATTGCAATATAGAAAGATGTACATTCTCTAGGCTATATTTATATGGACATGGAGTGAAGCTGAATTATCCTCAAGAGCTATTTCACACTGCCAGCTGGCCGCGTTATCGGTAAAGCGCCGCTAGTTTTAGCGGCGCTTTACCATCGTTTTAGTTGCGCTATTTGGCCGCTAGAGGGGGGGTTTAAACCCCATCAAGCGGTCTAAGACAGGGTTAAATGCGACTGTGTATCGCCGCTGCCGAAGCGCTTTGCAGGCGCTTCAGCAGCGGTGCCCATTTATTTCAGGGGGGCGGTGGAGGAGTGGTGTATACAGCGCTGCTCCACTGCCCCAAAGATGCTGCTTGCAAGATTTTTTCTAACGTCCTGCAAGCGCACCGCCCCAGTGTGAAAGCACTCAGACTCTCACACTGGGGCTGCAGCCTGCAGGGTAGGCGTATTTCAGGCGCTTTTTTTTAAGCAATTTAGCGCTTGGAAAAAGCATCAGTGTGAAAGGGGTCTTATATGCCCCCCCCTGAAAAAAGTTCAGCGGACGCCCATGGATGGAAGCAACACACTAGCTTATACAGTCCTTTAAAAAAAAATATTTTGCATCAGCCAACGCATTTCAGAACTCCCCCTTCATCAAGCAGATCATGCAGATGCCTAGACTGATAAAGCTGTATCAATTAAAGCACCTGCATGATCTGTTTTTTAGCCCTGATGTTGCAAAATAAAATCTTTCAAAGGACACTAACCGACCGTATGTCCGCTTTTTCATCCGTCCATTTACGGATGAAAAAGGGACCTACATTGGTCCCTATGAGATCGCGGGTGTCAGCAGATGAACATCCGCTGACACACGATCTCATCAGTGTCCGCAATCCTCCGATTCTGCAGATGGAGGAAAATCCTATTTTTCAATCCGTCTGCAGAGCGGATCGGATGAACACGGACAGATGGTCCGTGTTCATCCGATACCCCCATAGGGGAGAGCGGAGATCTGACAGGGCGGTCCCTGCACAGTGTGCGGGGACTGCCCTGTCATCCGCCGGCTCAGCGGGGATCAGCGGAGCGATCCCCGCAGAGCAAGCGGAGGTTCACGGGGCAGATCTTCACGGATCTGTCCCGTGTGAAAGGGGCCTAAAGCTAGTTTGGCACTTCCATCCTTTCAACACTTCAGCCAAAGCAAAGGTGAGTAGAGTTGGCTTCTTTGCCCACATTTGTACAACTTCCAGAACTTTGTAATGTGTTACACATAAATCAAACTCCCGTTAAAAGTCTGAATTTAATGAATGCCAACAAATTAAAGAATGATTTAGTGCCTAAAAAGATTGGGAAGACACCAATGATGGGGCACTAGACTTCTCACTGACATTGACAATGGGACACTATTTATCCCACTGACACCAATGATGGGGCACTTTTTCCCACTGACACTAACAATGGGGCACTATTCTTCCCACTGACACCAATAATGGGGCACTATTTCTCCCACTGACACCAATGAAGGGGCATTATTCCTCCAACTGACACCAATGATGGGGTACTATTCCTCCAACTGACACCAATGATGGGACACTATTCCTCCCACTGACACCAATAATGGGCAGTATTCTTAATACCAAAGATGGGGAAATGTTAACTACCACTGACACAGGTAATTTTTTACTCCCACTGGTTGTCCAATCCGGTTCCCCTAAAGTTTGAAGGACAGTAAACTGGCCCTTTTTTTAGAGTTTGGAGACCCCTGGTCTAGGGTAACAGGCTGCCAGGGGTTGAACACAGCTGCCCATACATCTGTAGCGGCCTCACCCTCGCTCCATCTTTATCGGTTACACACCAACTCATGTCTAGGGGTTCCTGGGTTGTGAGAGTGAGATGCGCCACGGCCCATGTCCTCCCCATTGTAGTAGGGAGGTGAAGGCCACTTACTGATGTTTCCTCGGGCCGGTGTGTTCTGTGAATGCACTGAGTCTGTAATTGCAAGCTCACCAGCCTCCCCTTTGCTTCCAGTAACTGGAGTTCACACACCGGAGAAAGGTCCAACACTTGTTTATTTGACACTCCAATACGCAAAGCACAATAAACAGTTCTTTCGCAGCAAACTGGTTGGGACCTATAACCTTGCCAACGGTGTGGCGAGCAGATCGAGGCACTTCCTAAAGTTTAAGGCGGCGCCTAAGCCAATCCGGCTGTTACAGAACAGGAAAGATGGGGTCTCTTCCAGCAACCCCTATGAACAGCAATGGAGCCCTCTTCGATGCGCTGTGGCCCCTATCAGGGGGATGTGTCCCCCCAAGAGAGTTCCCAGAGGCCCACTGTCACCGGGTTGGTGCTGCTCCGGGTCTTCAGTGGGCAACCTCTCCGGCCTCCTCACCTCAGGTACGAGTCCCTCCGCTCAGGGACCCTCGGACAGTCCACCCTAGCGGGACCCAGTCGAAGGTACTGGGCCCCAGGCCTCCTCGATAGTACCTCACCCCAGGCTAAAGGTGCCTGGGATGGACGCCAACATGACTCCGGACCAGGCCATGGGCACCTGGACCAGACTCCTGGATCTCCAGCACCCAGGCCCAAGGGCCCTGGGTGCGGACCGCAACCCTCCTCCTCCGTGGACCACCTTCTCCGCAAGACGACCTCGTGGTAAGGGCGTCTCCCCCTTTTATCTCCTCCCATCAACGGCCCGGCGGGTTCCCCGCCCCAGCCATACCATCTCCGAGAAGGGACAAAACAGGGAGCACTGCAGGAGATGATTCTACCTAAAGCCTGTGGGTACCCCGCCACCCACAGGCAAAGGAGAATACTACATCCTCCAATCCTCCACGAAACAAAAAGGGGTCTGAACCCTAACACAATTATACACCTGGGTCACACTATTCCCCAGGTGTATCCCATCAATTTGAAGACCCCGCTACACATCATATTGGTCCGTGCTAGTAAAAAATTCCCATGTATAATAAGGGCTCATTCACACAGTTGTAAAGGAACAGACAGACAGACCAACCTTAGGCCTTAGATGTGCTGGTTGTATGATTTCATTTTTTTCTGGCTTATTTCCTTTATTTTCACTTGGTAGCCCTACCTACAAGGCACTGCCTGTCCTAAGGTACTCACAAAACCTACTGTATCGTAAGTATTGTCACCCTATGACAGGAATTATAGACGTATTAGGACTACAGAACACCTCTTATTACTATATAGCAGATATAACAAAATGCTTTCAATGGTATATTTAAAGTGATATTAAAGGCTTTTTTTATTTTTTAGAAAAAACAAACATGTTGTACTTACTTACTCTATACAGTGGTTTTGCACAGAGCAGCCCCAATCCTCTTCTTCTCGGGTCCCCCGCCAGTGCTCCTGGACCCTCCCTCCTGCCCAGTGTCCCCAGAGCAAGCGGCTTGCAATGGGGACACCCGAGCCACGGCTCTGTTTGTCCATTCACACAAACAGAGCCACTTTTCTCTCCTCATTGACTCACTGGCTGTGATTGACAGCAGCGGGAGCCAATGGAAGGCTAGGGGGACCTTTTTAAGCAGCACACTTGTACATTCTGCATATGAATTGCCTTGTTACAGAACCATAAAACGCAAGGCATTTTCTGATGGTATGAGGTGGAGATCAAAACTTCACCACCCTGCCTCTCCATCTTGTCCCACAGAAGAACACTTTGCGTTCATTGAGAAAATGCAAAGTGTTCTGTAAATGGCACCCGTGCCAAGCGAGCAACCTCCAGTCCTCACTAAGCAGCAGGGTAGCTGTTTGGTATGGGAGCAAGAAGCTGGTGGAGATACTGTAGAAGCTGTGCCTACTACAGTGATTTTCAGATCAAGCTGGACGAATGTCACTATGTAAAAACAGCCATGCTTGAACTATAGCTTTAAAGCCCAAATCCAGGCTAATGGCCCTATTACAAGGCATCATTTTTTTGTATATGCCCAGTGTTGGATTTTAAATGAAACTTGAACAGAGAAGAATAAGCTGTTGTTGTTTTCTGACTGAAACTGCTGGTTTCCTGGCTAACTCTAGTTTTAATAAATGTTTTAATCATTAACCAGGAACAAGTGTGCAGCATGTGAATACAGAAGAAAATGAGATCTGATATGCATGACTAGGAAACCTTTAAAGCTAAACTCCAGGCATTATATTTTGTGCATATTTACTAACTTGGCACAATTTAAGGCAGGCCATAGATGATGCGATTCCTGCAACCACAGGTTGCAGGAAAGAAAATTACTTGATTCCCCCATTAACACAGTCAGTGATAATGGGGGAATCTCTCCTGTAGAGCTATGGTGTTCTCCCGGCAGGGATGGCATGTGGAGCCATTCCTACCACTTATTGCTAGTGCCTATAGCCGCTGGCAGTAATTGCATGTACAAATCGGACATGCTGGTTGTACCCAAGTTGATCGATGGATCGACTTGGGTGCAACCAGCTTGCCTTTAGAAGTTCAGATATCGGCCGGTCTGCACTGGCCAAGATTTGAACCATCTATGACCGGCTTAAGTATGCATATTACGTATGTGAGGGGCCAATGGGAATGCTGACAATCACTGTAGTAGCTACAGGCATCATTCAGGTATCATCTTTTAGAGCCGGTGATTCTGTGCACCGTAAAAATGATCATAGTGGCAGTTCCGCCACTTGATCATTCTTATAGGCGACATCTCTCCCTCCCGCCGCCCTCCGGTGCTTCTCCGGGCTCTCCTCTTTGCCATTAGGGACCCGGAATACGCCGCCGCCGGATGACGAGCATAGAGATTTCCAGTCATCTCTATGACCGTTGGAGGCCTGGGCACGACATTATGACATCACGTCTGGGCCACGGTTGTAAACAAAGCCGCGATCTAGGGCGATCAAAGGGTTAACTGTGTGCCTAGCCAGTGTTTTTATGCAAACAGTGAGGTCTGGCTTGCAGGAACACAGAATCTATCCTTTCCCCCTGTCAGAACGACCATCTGCCTTGTTTACATCCGCGTTCTGTGTGTTTTACAGACGATCGATGGATGCCAGAGGACATCAAGTGTCCGGCACCCACAGATCGGCTTCTGCTGTAAATATTCACATGAGAAGCGGCCCGCTGGCGGCGTGCACATGCCCCCTGCAGGCGAAAGTGCAGAATCATGTATATAAGTGTGATTCTGCACAGGAGAGCCGCCCTGTAGCAGTAAAACTGCTATGGGGCGGACGGGAAGTGGTTAACACTGATTGCATTGTTAGTGCGGTCATACCCAGAATGACTTCACACTGCTGGGTTGTGATTTGATCGGTGGAGAAGTGAGGGGAACATTTCGCTGTTTTTCGGACCCAGAGGGAAATAAACATACTAGGAACGCTAGGAAAGCATACTTTTCATAATTTCCTTTTGTATATTTGTTTTGACTTTCCTAATCCCCAGTTTGATAGAATCCTTTTAATAAACACCAGTTCTGATCCAGCCCTCGAAGAGGATCTCCTGTGGGCTGTGATTAGAGGGTTTGATAACAATTTGACAAGTTGTTTTACTTATTGAAAATTGACCGCTAAGCTCATATGTTTTCATTTCATTTGTCTAGACGGCACACTTATCTGTTTTTTTCTCTCTGAGCTGTAGACTATACTTGAGTTTCTTGATGACCATTTTCCACAATAGTTCGGGGTGCAAATAAAACGCTGGCTGAGCTGTTCGCGTTCAGTCTTCTGGAATGTTAGTGAGAAGGTGGAATAGCATATTGCTCTGTACGACATTAATCAGCTCCGTTTGGCAGTCCTCATTTTCCTGTTATTCATGAACAATTGCTTTGCATGTGATTAAACTTAGTGACGCTTATTCTGGCCCAGCCACAGTCAGCACTGTGCTTCACCACTTTGTTTTCCTTCCTTTATCCAGACTGTACCAGGGACATGACTGTCAGAGAAAATGCAGACAGTTATAGACCCTTTTCTTAGTATTAACTGCTTCAGCCCCGGAAGATTTTACCCCCTTCCTGACCAGAGCACTTTTTGCGATTCAGCACTGCGTCACTTTAACTGACAATTGTGCGGTCGTCCGACGTTGTATCCAAACAAAATTTGTGTCCTTTTTTTCCCACAAATAGTGCTTTCTTTTGGTGGTATTTGATCACCTCTGCGGTTTTAATTTTTTGCGCTATAAACAAAAGAACAGCGACAATTTTGAAAAAAACACAATATTTTAACTTTTTGCTATAATAAATATCCCAATTTTTTTTCAAAAAAACAATTTTTTTTCCTCAGTTTAGCCCGATATGTATTCTTCTACATATTTTTGGTAAAAAAATTTGCAATAAGCATATATTGATTGGTTTGCGCAAAAGTTATAGCGTCTACAAAATAGGGGATAGAATTATGGCATTTTTATTATTATTATTTTACTAGTAATGGCAGCGATCTGCGATTTTTATCGGGACTGCGACATTATGACGGACACATTAGACGCTTTTGACACATTTTTGGGACCATTGACAATTTTACAGCGATCAGAGCTATAAAAATGCACTGATTACTGTAAAAATATCACTGTCAGGGAAGGGGTTAACACTAGGGGGCGATCAAGGGGTTAAATGTGTTCCCTAATGTGTGTTCTAACTGAAGGGGGGATGAACAGACGATCAGTCATTTCTCCCCTGAGAGAACCTGGATCTGTGTGTTTACACACACAGATCCCGATTCTCGTTGTGTTACGAGTGATCGCGGGTGCCCAGCGGTCAGTGCGCCCGCTGGGCACTTGCATCAGCTCCGGGGGCGAGCAGCGGGCGCACGCCTCCGGCGGCGTTCGCGCGCCCCTAGTGGCCACAGGGCGAAGCGATGTAACATAACGTTGTTTCGCCCAGCCGTGCCATGTAGCCGCAGTGAAACTGCAGCGGCTGGTCGGCAAGTGGTTAAGGCCCGTACCCACACAATCAGAAAATCATACGAAAAATACCGCTTTTGAAGCGATCGTGCGATAATCTGATTGTTGGTACACAGCTTTAACGAGCCGATCAAGACAATTCATGTGAAATTATCCAGAGGGACAAGCACGAAAAATGTTCTTGTATGATGCCAGATCGTATACGTTTTTTGTTTAAGCAGTACAGTTGTTGTTTGAAAAGTGCAACATAAATGCAATATAAATACAATGCAGAACATTACATCACTTCCAAATTTTTATTCTGTCATACAAGAATTTTCATAACTTTAGTAACCTCTTCATTTTCGATATGAGACTGGCATGCAAAAAAAAACTGACGATCATTCGTCTGATAATCTCATCGTCTGTACCAGGCATTAGTCTTATAAAGCCCACATCCAGGAAAACTGCAAGAGTCAAATGTTCATTTACTGTAGGTCTAGGGATGGGAAAAGCAGTTTTAGACCCCTTTCACACTGGGGCGGTGCGGGCATTAGCGGGAAAGCGCCGCTAGTTTTATCAGTGCTTTACCGCTGTTATAGTGGCGCTTTTAACCCCCGCTAGTGGCCCAAGAAAGGGTTAATAGTGCCCATGTTGCGACGCTGCCGACGCGCTTTTTCAGGCCCGTTCATTTGAATGGCCCCAAAGATACTGCTTCCAGGACTTTTTTTCCCATCCTGCAAGCACACCGCCCCAGTGTGAAAGCACTCAGGCTTTCACACAGGGGTGGCTTGAGAGGCGCTTTTCAAGCGCTTTACAGGCACTATGTTTAGCGCTAAAATGCCTGAAATGCGCCCCAGTGTGAAAGGGGTTTCACTTACCTGATCCTTGGTTCCCGCACCAGCCGGTGCTGCCCTATGCTTTAGTTGTGGATTGTCCCTCAGTGTCACCTCACCCAGTGCAGGGCTATGGTCCCTACATTGGTCTCGATGAGGTCAGAGGATCGCCAGGGCACAGAGAAAGAGAGGCTGTGGGGACTGGTACTACATCAGGGAGGAAACCTTTGGGAGCAGAGGATCAGGTAGTTAAAACTGTTCTTATTTATCTAGACCTAAACAAGCATTTAAAGTAGAACTATAGTCAAAACTTTTTTTGTTTT
Organism: Rana muscosa; assembly: GCA_029206835.1. Taxonomy (NCBI): domain Eukaryota; kingdom Metazoa; phylum Chordata; class Amphibia; order Anura; family Ranidae; genus Rana; species Rana muscosa. The sequence continues at coordinate 499,753,043 of CM055118.1, read as the reverse complement.
GTTGGAAAGAGCAAGGGAGGGTTATGACCCCTGTCAATTTTTTTTTTTGCCATTGCGGAGATTTTTTTTCCACTTCCTGTCTCATAGCCAAACAGAAATTTAGAGGAAATCCCTGAAAATTAAGGGAATTTCTTGGGGACCCCCAGGTCACCAGAACTAGTGTCCCCATTGGACGATTACTTTTCTGGGGGCAACTCAAAAATGTTTCTTTTATTTTCACTTGCAATAATAACAGTAGATAGGGCAAATAGAGAGCATGAATCTCCTTAATGGGGACACAGACAGCAATAAAAACTGACAGGTGTTCTAATCCCTCTCCTCTCCATCCAATACAAAAAAAAGTTTTGCCTTTAGTTATAGTTTAAGCTTTACATTGAAAATTTTTGGATGAACAGTGCGTGAGCAGGGTGCAGCGAGGTGTGTTGGTGAGCTGAGATCACACGGAGGCAGAGGTGAAGAAAAGTAGTGTATTAACAAATTCCCAACATTGCACAATTAGGCCCAGTGGGTAGGCACAGCAAACCGGGGCCAGTTACAAAACTGTAGCAGAGAAATTATATCTTGAGATGATACCATCACCTTCTGCAACGAGGAGTGGGAATGCAGACTGGCCGGTCCACACCCACATAGGAGGCTTCCTAAAGTGGTGATGGGATAGTCTCAGCACTTTGCCTCATCTTCTGGAACCTCTCTCTGCCGCTATGTGCCTTCCATAACAGACGGGGAACCTCTCTCTACGCTAACAACTTGCATTATGTGCGACAAACCTGGGAACCAGTGTCTTAAATAGACACTGCCCTGACTAAAGATGGCAGCCGAGGTCACAAGGGGCACCAGTGTTCAATCAGAGAGCTGTCCCCCGGGTGACTGTAAGAAATTATTAAGGAACCAAGTTCCCCACACCTTCCCCCCCTTCTGCATTGCAGCTTCGGTTGAGCGCCACCTATGGTGGAGAGTACCGACTGCACCTACCTACAAGTGTCTGCATCCAATCAGATGCAGGCACTGTTTGGCTATCCTGACAACTGTGGGTGCTGGCTGTCAGAATATAGCTAGCACTGCAGATTTGTCAATCCATGCTGTTTAGCTGGATGGGGGAATCAAGTGATTTCTGTCATTGAGCCCATGGGCCTGAACAAGAGAAATCTCTAAGTTGTGTAGCGGCCTCCACTTTCTCTGCTGCTGGCTGGTTGCTGCCTGTCTAGGGGTATCCTGGAGGAGAGAGTGCGGGGTCACCACGCCAAGCCTTCACCGCAGATGTTTGTGTGGTGTGAGCAAAGTTTCTTTACCTTTGGGTCGGTGTTCGGTGTTTGGAGCCTCTGCTTCTTTTGTTGAACAGTGTCCTGCCAGTAAATGAGCCCCACACCAATAAAAGTCCAACACTCCTTTATTTTCCAATCTCAGGATGAAACGCAATCAGTTGGACTCCCTCAACGAACAGACAGGGGGTGTGGATATGAGTAGGCCCAGGCACAATGAACTCTCCTATTCCTCTATCAGCGAATAGGTTTGGCACATGGTCTCTGCCACCTGCTGAAAATCTTGGTCGCTGCCACCGACCGGGTGAACGGTGAACCTTCCTCCTGACTGCACTCGGCCCCTGTTTGGGAAGATACCCCTCCGTGCGGTCTCCTGAGGCTCACCCGGCACCGGTAATCTGCTGCACCAGGTCTTCGGGTGAGTAGCTTCTCCGGTCCCTTACGCCTCTAGATTCGGGTACCCCACTCCCGGGGTCCCCTAGGAAATCCTTCCCTCGCGGAGCCCAGCGGAGGACACTGGGCTCCAGGCCTCCAACCGAGTACCTCACCCCAGGCTGAAGGTGCCTGGGGTGGAACACAGGCTCCGGGTGTCCAGGCCTAGGCCGCCTGGATACCGACCACGAACCACAGCCCTCAGGCTGAAGGTGCCTGGGACTCGACAGACCCCGTGACCAAAATGGCCGACCCCTTTATACCCTCCCCCAGCAAGCCCAGCGGAGCCCCCGCCCCGCTGTACTCATGCTGCGAGAGGCCAAAAAGGGTACGGCACTGCAATGATGGCTCAACCCCGGGCCCAAAGCGACAGTGCCACCCGCTGGGCCCCAGGGAACCATACATTACAGATATCCCCACCAAATTCAAACATGAGAGAAAAGCATATACCCGCTACAGTTGAATTTCAGGTATGACAATTTTTACATAGTTATATTGGTCTACCAAAGTAAGAATGTATGTGCCATACCTATGGGAACCTTGTGGATGCGGGAAATCACTGTAGTATGCACCACTAATACAGTGATCTGTACTAGCTACTGGGTCCTGTGCCAAGAAGATGCCCTGCTGCCTAATGGACACAGGAGGTCGCCCGCTCAGCACAGGTGCCATTCAGGGAACAGTTTGCATTTTCTCAAACTTTTTCTGATTAGCTGAGGTGAATAGGTGGGGTGTTGACATCATGTTCTCTACCATGTTCAGTTAGAGAACACTTTCCATTTATTAGAAAATGGAAAGTGTTCTGTGAATGGCACCCTTGCTGCGCAAGCACCCTTCTGTGTTCAGTGGTGCCTACTACAGTGATCTCACAGGTATGGTTTATTCATACTTGCTTTGGTCCAAGCTGGACCAATGTAACTATAAAAAAATTGCCATGCCCGAAATTCTGCTTTAACGCATTTGGCCGGCATGATTTTGAAACTTTGTTTTCTTCATTCTGTAAACCAGAAAGACTTTGGTATGTTATTGGATAGTGGCACATTTTTTCCTTCATTCGTGTATTTCCATTTTTTCTTTGCATGCTACCATACTGTGTCAAATTTTGACCATGTGCCAACTAGACCACGCAGAGAAGGGTGTGTGCCATAGTTTTCCATAGGGCTGACATTTTTATTTTTTATTTCATTTACAGTATAAATGAGGATGGGAAGATGTGTTGACTACAAGCTGGCCTCTGGGATGCTGGCGACATGGATAATTATATCACTGGCTGTTCCATCTTCAAGATATCAGGTGGGTGAAATCCATTCCTCCCAATGTTCTGAAACTGGAAAGAAAGAGACTTCTAATGTAACATATTTAGGCAAACAAGTCCTCAAATCATGAAGACAAAACTTTGTGCATTCACTATGGCCAACATAAGCGTGAAAGAAATTATTAAAAAAAAACACTAAATGGCCAAACATATGTACACAACTCTCTAAATTACTCAGTTGTTTCCAGTAAAGGGTACTCGTATTGCTAAATCATACAATTCAAAGATGTTTTACACAATTGGGTGCCTCCAACCTGGTGGCAAAGGTTTGGGGATGGCCTTTTAGTGGAACCATGCCTCTATGCACAAAGACAAGTCAATAAAGATATAGTTTGAGAAATTTGGTGTAGAACTTGATAGGCCTACACAGAATCCTCATCTCAAAACTGGAAACCTTTGGGATGAATTGGAATGACAATTGCGAGGCAGGTCTTCTCATCCAACATGAGTACCTGACCTCACAAATTGGCTAAATAGGTGCACATTCCCACCAACGCATTTTAAAGCCCAACTCTAGGCACAGAGATTTTAGTAAGTTCTAATGTGTAAACAAATGTTACTTCTGCTCAGGTGTAACACATGTCTGGATTGCTACACTGTACTTTAAAAATAATACTTTTCTTTATGCTAGATAGCATAACTCCAACTTCTTGCCTGCTCCTGATATGAGAGCTGCCCCTCTCATAAACTGTAGCTATAGTGTCGTTTTTTTGCCACCCTTCCCTTGGCCATTTACTGAATACACAGCATTGTTTGTATTACACCTGAGCAGAGGTAACTTTTGCTTACACATTAGAACAGGGGGGGTGTCAAACTCAATTTCATCGCGGGTCGCATTAACATTATGGTTGCCCTCAAAGGGCCGGTTGTATCCCTAAGACTATATAAAAGTATCTACTCTTTATCACATTAAATAATTGCCTCCGCATTTGATTGGTAATAACGTAAGACTTAAACTGTGAAGGGCAGGTGCAGAGAAGCATGGAGGCCACTCACACTCTTATGGCAGAGGATGCAAGTCTGAAAAGGATGTTTGCACACCTCTGGTATCATCCATAAAAAAAAAATGTGGTCAGACAGAACGTGGTTCTATCTGAGCAGTCTCCAATAAAGTTTATTGATAATGATACCAGCGGTGTGTGACCCTCTTTTTCAACTGGTATAAAATTGTATTACAGTTGAACCTTGGTTTACGAGTAACGCGGTTAACGAGCATTTTGAAAGACGAGCAACTTTTTTTTTTAATTCTGACTCGATTTGCGAGTGTTGTCTCGCAAAACGAGCAGAATTCAAGCTAATGGGGTGTGCAGTACCGCATTTGGCCTGAGGCGCGGGGGCACTGGAGCCGAGTAGAGCCGATCGGAGCTGTTCAGAAATACTCCGTTCCGGGATGTTTCCGAGCGTTTCCGAGGGACTCTGAGGTCAGCCGAGCTGTCCCCACAGCTTTCTGAGTGTTTCCGAGGCTCTCCGGCGCCCCCCACCTCTGGCCACATGCGGTATTGCATGCCATGGAAGTCAATGCCGAACAAAATATTTTAGTTTCCATTGACTTCTATGGGGAAACTCGCTTTGATATGCGAGTGCTTTGGATTACAAGAATTCTCCTGGAACGGATTATGCTCGTAATCCAAGGTTCCACTGTATTCTCATAACTATAAGCATATGTCCAAAGCACCCCCCCTCCCCCTTACATCAGATGTCAAGAACCCCCCTACCAACAGAAGTCAAGAGTCCCCCACCCTCCCTTAGAACACAGTGCACCCCCCTCACCTTGTGCTGCTGCTGGGAAGAAACTGGGTACGGAACCGCAGGAGAGGTGTGAGGGCCACATGAAATGGCCTGGAGGTCCGGATTCAGCCCGTGGGCCTTGTGTTTGACACATGTGCATTAGAACATACCGAAAACCTTTGGCCATATGGTATTTCACTTACACTGTTTTTTTTTTACAGGACTACCACTAAAAGAGGATAGTTGGAAGATATATAAAAAGTTGTAAAATGTATGAGATATATTTAAAAAAGGAGACACTGGAAAAATGACAGGATGATTAATATAACAAACACTTTATAACTGTCTGCCACTTTTGTGTAGGGAAAATGTCATAGCAATCAAAATGAATATGCAGTGTAATATAATAGGGAACAGTTTTCTATTCTTTATTTTTTTTTATTTTTTTTTTATATTCTAGCTTTCCATAACACACAAATTAAGCTTCCAGAAAGTATGGCTTCCAGGAGCCAATAGACACAGTTTTCTGCCATATCTATGTGTGGCAATTTCATTGCTGTCCCTCAGGCTGGGGTATCAGCCAAAAAGAACAGCCTCTACCCACATTAAGAGTCTGCTGCTGTAATTATAGCCTAAGCTAATTTTAGGCTTGGCGTCCCTTAACATTGGAATTACAAAATTCTTCATATCAAGACCATTGAGACGGCGTATGTTATCGCAATAAAATCCTTTGGTTGGCTATGTCTGCTCCAGTAGTGCCGCTCCTTGCCTATGTTTCATATTTATGCCAACTTTTCCCAACATTTACTACATGCTTCGCCCAATAAGGCATGTGTACCATATTTTTAAAGCCCTTCATAAAATGCTAATTTGAAGAATATTGTTTCTTCCTGGGATTCTCTAAATGAAAAGTGGACCCCATCTAAGTACTTCTTCATGCCATGTTACTCCTTCCAACAATTTAGGCAAGCCATAAATGCGAGTGTGCACATGGAATGTATGTGTCTCTTGCTACTTAATGAATGTGACATTATTGATCCAATGCTGAGAGTCAGTCACATCAGGCCTTTACCTTATCCAAATATCTCTAGGCATTCTGTTAACTGCAGACATCATAATATAAATATGACATTTTGTAGATGCTCAAGTACCATACGTGGTTAAGTAGACAGCCTTGGTTGTCCTCTAAACCTAAGATAAGACATACAAGTAAATTGGGTCAATAAAGTTGTAAGCCAAAATATTTATGTAGCGGGGTCCTCAATTTAAGGGAAGTGTTTGGGAGGTAGTATGCCCAAACACCTTGATTTGTCAGGGTTTACAACCATTTTTATCCACAGGGAGAGTGTAAAGTTCCCTGTGGCCTACGGGTGGCGCTGCCATGGTAGGCTGGGGTTGAACCACTAGTATAGGTCTGTGCTTTTTGTGTCCCCTCTCGGCAAGCGTACAGTAGGGCGGGGTTAACCTGCCGTGCGTGCTGGGAGAGGAGATAAAAGGGGCAGACGCTGCCTGTTCGGGGTTAGTCGGTGGGGTCCTACCCCTGGTTCTGGTTCCAGTCCGTCCTGGGCGCCCTAGGCCAAGGGGCGGGTGTTCTCTGTTCCTGTTCCATCTTGGGCACCTTTTAGTCCCAGGGTGAGGTACTACTCTGCTGTTCCTGTCCGTCCTGGATGCAAGGACTCGGGAATTGCAGAAAAGGCCTGGGCCCAGCACCTTTGGCTGGAGCCAATCGGGGATCGAGAAATCTCAGGGTGCCACCTTGCGAGGGGACCAGTATCTGAGTAGAGGAGGCCGGGGGAGGAACCGTTCTGAAGGACTGATGCTGTAGTCATGGTGAAGGAAAGGGTCCCGGTAACTCTCCGGAAGGATGTCTTCTCCCTAGGCCAAGGTCAAGTTCACCAGGTCTGTGATGGAGGCCTTGAGTAAAGCGTGAGTGTCATTTGGCTGCTAGTCTTGTCCTAAGTAGACTATCCATTTGAGGCTGAGTCTGTTCAAGAAGCTGAACAGTGAGGTGACTGAGATTGTGCCTGGATCTCTTCCCATATCTTGTGCTGTCCTTTTCCTGCTCCAACCTTTGTTCCTATCAAGAGATTGTTATTTGCTAAGAGAAGAAATAAACTCTCTGTTGGAGTTATAGCAAGTGTGGACATATTATTCACTGGGGGAAACAAGTACTCAAATCTGTTATCCACAGAGGTGAGAAAACCAATCTCTGGCTCAACTGTGAAATGATCCACCAACAACACCGCTCAACCTCCTAATTCAGGAGGGTACGGGCTTGTGGCATGGTGTGCCCCTTCTTCCTGTGAAGAGCTGAAGAACAAGGCAGGTAAAAGGGGGTCTGTGCTACATTTAGCTAAACTTCAGCTTTAACTACATACAGCCTCTGATACAGAGGAAAGTTGCGCCACCTGCCCGTCCCCTTCTACTCTCTTCTCCATTCACACAAGTCGTGCCACTACATTCCCTCAGTGCATTGCGTTCTGTGAATGGGCGGAGGAGCATTGAATGACAGCTTTCCCTTGCCTATTCACAGAACACGATGCATTGTGAAATTGTAAGGGGAGGAGTTCTGTGCATAAGAGGGTGGGAGAGCGGCGCAACTTTTTCTCTATAGCAGAGACTGCAGTTGACTCTCACAGTGCCGGAAGACAGCCACTGAGGACAGTATACCACAACCAGGAGGTAATGGGATATATGCCTTTACATATACACTAACTAATGTGTATGGTGCTATAGCCATAGCTCCCAACTGTCCCTCATTCGGAACATTCGGAACAAAGTCCCTCTGTCCCTCTTTCCTCCTGAGTTGTCCCTCATTTTGGTCTGATCTATATAGTTGTATATAAAATGTACTAATTATCTATCAAATAGTGTTTCCCAGTGATAAACCTTTCATCCAATTTCAAAATTTTTGTAAATTCCAAACGCCAATATAAAGGAATAGTAGTGGTAAAAAAAAGTGGGTTTAACCAATTATATATTTTTTTGTACAATTCTCCTTTAATTGGCGCATGACAGGGGTGTGCGTCCTAAGCCTACATACTTTTGCTCATAGTTGTCCCTCATTCCCAAATTTAGAAAGGTGGGAGGTATGCTATAGCCCACCAAAAAATATATACTAAACTTCAGCTTTAAAAATACCCACTTAGCTGATAATTCAGATTAGAAGCAAACAATGAGCCATTACTACTCGTATTTAGGAGAGATCTACAAAAATCAAAATGACTTTGAGAGCATATCTGTTAAGGTATAACTAAAGGCAAAATATTTTTTTAGCTTTAGATAGAGTGTAGAGGAATTAGAACCCCTGTCAGGTTTTTATTGTTGTCTGTGCCTCCGTTAAGGAGATTGAGAGCCGGTTCACACAGGGGCGACTCGTCAGGCGACTCAGCCGTCCGCTCTATTCAATGGAACCGTTCTAATAGGAGTGACGCAAGTCGCTCCGACTTAGAAAAAGGTTCTTGTACGACTTTGGGGGCGACTCGGGGCGACTTGCATTGTTTTCAATACAGAAGTAATTTTGCAAGTCGTCTCTGAAGTCGTCTTGAGATCGCCTTGCCGAGTCGCCCCCAAAGTCATGCCGCCCCAGTGTGAACCGGCTCTTACCCTCTCTATTTGTCCTGTTTACCATTATCATTGAAAGTAAAGAAAATCCCCAATTTTGGGTTGTCCCCAGAATAGTAATAGATGGGACATTTTCTAATAGTTCTGGTGACCTGAGGGTCCCCAAGGGATTGCCCTAATTTGCAAGGATTTCTTCTCACTTCCTGATTGGCTATGGGATAGGAAGTGAAAGGAAATCTTCAAAAGGGGACACAGATGGCAAAGAAAAAAAACAACCTGACGGGTTATAATCTTCCCCTAGGCCTGGTTCACACCTATGCATTTTTTAGTGCATTTTCAGTTTTGCAGAAACACACTACAGTCAATTTAACATGGTTTCCTATGGATGTAGTTCACATCTGTGCATTTTATGGAAAGGGCCAGGGACTTTTTTCTGGTTTTCGATTCCATAGACTTCAATGGATCAAAAGCGTGTATTGAAAAACGCAAAATGCAAACTGCAACCTGCATAGGTGTGAACCGGGCCTTACTCTATCCAAAAAAAAGTTAGAATAGAATAGGAAAAGATAGGCATCATACAGACATAGCCTATAATCTTAGTGATATCCACAATATCTGTAATCACTTCATCATTCACAAAGTTGTCCCTATGTTAGGTGCTGACAAGTGTAAGTGCTATATTTTAAGATAATAAAAAAGTCTACTTTTTTTTTTTTTATCACCTACAAATATAGCACTTTGATTTAGTTGTGACTGAGCAACAGTGGACATTTTATAGTGGAGCGCTGGCCAAAGCATTTTCATTTATTTTTAGATGTGAGTGAAAGTGGGAAATCACTTTTATGTATTGTTATTAGTACCTGTTTCTCCAGGGGGTAGAGTTGCTCTCATTTCCTGTCCTGATGACCAGACAGGAAGTATGGAGGAAACTCCCCAGTGGGGGACAAAGATAGCAAAAATAAAGAACTGACAGAAGCAAAAGTAAAAAAAAAGCTTTGCATGCTGTAATGTCGTTTTTGCTGCAGTGTTCGAACATTTTACAGATATAGAGGATATTTTTCCAAATTAACTTCAGATTAATACTCTTCCATAAGCTGTGTATTGTCCGATTCTGTCAAAGATTTCTGGAATTCACCATCACTTGAAAAAAACAAACTGGTATTTGCAACACAAACCACACTTTGATTAGTATCAGAGGGATTTTGTTTTGACGCATTTTGAGCCTGTTCTCCTCCCCCCCATCGCTTGTTGACTGTCTGAGTTTTAGCATCTGACATCATTTTCTTTGAACACTGGTAGAACGGCAGACTTTTCTGGTTGGTTGGAGAGTGGAGCTTAGTGGAGCCCCAGGATAACCTGCATGCTGCTCAGAACAGTATCCAGATATGATGTCATAAATTGAAATTGCAGGCGGTATGAAACTGAAGAGCAGAGGCTAATGAGAGGGCATACAGAGTTAAACAAAAATGCAGTGATGAAACCAACTTTGTATGACTAGCAGCCATAAATTGCCCATGTGCACCTGCTGCGGTAATCTTTAATAAATCTTTAACCCCCTAAGGCCAACGCACACGTTTAATGCATTCACAGGGCTACGTTTTCCTTCAATCTACATGTTACAGTTTTTGAAATAACTCTTCTTACAGGTTATTATGCCTTATAGAATTAGAAATCATATGAATTCAACTTCTCCACCTTTGTATCTGTAGCGGGTATTTAAATTTGTGGGGGAGCATCTGGATTAGTTACCCCGATGTACTAATTGTTAGGGAATCTGAGAATCCCTTTTTGGGTTCTTGGAGGACTCTGGTGGTGCAAGGTTCCCTGTGGCCTGCAGATGGCGTTGTCGCTCTGGGCCGGAGTTGAACCTGCACCGCAAGACTGTACCTTTTTGTCTTTTCCTGGCGCTGGTACAGCAAGGCGGGGAACCCGCTGTGACGCAAAAGGAGAGGAGATAAAAGGGGCGGACGCCCTGACCTCGGGGTTCAGAGTTGGAGGACGCGGCCGCACCCAGGCACCTTCGGCCTGGGTGCTGGCGTTCCGGAGGTCCGGGCCCAGGTGCCCTTGACCTGGCCGGAGCGAGGGATGGGGTCCATCCCAGGCACCTTAAGTCTGGGGTGAGGTACTACGGCCAAGTCCTGGAGCCCAGGACTTCGACTGGGTTCCGCGAGGGTGGAGGAGTCCGAGGGGCCCTAAGGTGTTGGGACCCGTATCTGAGGCGAGGAGGCCAGGGAGTGTAACCCTTCCGGATAGCCCGGTACAGCAGTAATTCGGTGACGGCGGGGCCTCTGGTAACTCTCTTGGAGGGATGTCTTCCCGCTGACAGGGGCTGCAACGTAGCGAAGGTAACTCCAGTTCCTGTTCACTAAAATCGCTGGAAGAGACTCTGAAGCCAAAAAGTCCATTTAACAGCCACTGTGCTTAGCAACCGTTGGTGAAACCTCAATGGTTTAGTTTCTTTGAGGATTGTGCCTTGACCTACTCCCCACCAATACTGGACTGTTCTATGGGTCTCAAACTGTCTGCTCGCAAAGGACTATTTGTTTGCCGTTATGGAATAAATAAGTGTTGGACCTTTTCAGTGTGTGGTTCTCCAATTACTAGGAGCAAAGGGGGTTATCAGCAGAACAGACTTGGCTCTGAGCGTATACACAGCCCGAATGTAATCAGATGCTGGCCTTCACCTCTACATGCTGCAATCTAGAGGACATGGGCCGTGGCGCACCTCGCTCTCCCCTTCAAAGTACCCCTAGACCGAAGCCAATGTATCCACTAAAGAAGAGAGAGAGGCTGAGGCCGCTACATATATTTAAAGCTGAACTCTGGGCACAAACATTTTTATTTAAAAATATTCCCCAATAGCTACAAAAGATATAAATCTATTTTGCGGGCACCAAATGGCTTTGCAAATTCAATTATTACCTTGTAAAGGAACAGTGACATCAGTGACATAGCCTGTGCGGAGAGCGGAGCTGTGGGAGGGGCTCAACAGCTCCACCCGCTAGAGGCTGTTTGCAGAAAACTACAGGAGGTGGCGGAGCCAAGACCAGTCCCCCTGCACAAGGAAAGAGAGCAGCAGTGACTGGTCTTTATTACAGGAAGCTCCTGCGCAGAGGTAAAGTTTGACACTGGATTACTCCACAGATCTGGCAGAAACACACAAAGCACACCAAGATTCGAGTTAAATGACAGGTCTCTTGTATTTATACAATATTCGCTGATTCCAAAATTAAGCTTTAAAGCCCAACTAGCAATCCCCCTGGTTTGAAAAGAAAAAACATATTTAAATACCTATTATATTTATACTAAGCCACAGTCACGACAATCCTTTTCTCTTCTTCTGTTTACTTCCTGGGGTCCTTCTTTGGGTGTCCACATCGCTGCAAAAGGTGGACGCCTCCAATTGGTGTAGGCGACACTTCCAGCGGCCAGGTCCTCTCTCATAGGTTCCAGAGACAGGAGAACTCATAGGGGAAGTGAGGGGACCAGTGCCCAAGAGGATAACGAGTGGGGAAAAATGTCTGGTCCTCAGGTGAGGATATATAAGAAGAGGTATTTGGAATCAAGACTGAGGTAAGGTAATTTAATGCACAATGCTCTGTTTACATGTATTTTTTTTCTGGAGTTGGGCTTACCTCACATGCTGACCCACCACAGTACATATACTGCGCCAGGGCGGCACATGCAGGCACAATCATGTACATGTATGTCATGTGCCTGTACTGGGTTTAGGAGCAGTACTCGGGCAACATTGCGATCGTATGATGACAATGTCAACAAAGCTGTTTTGAATAAATTCATTCATAACAGCTGTGTTGCCTATGCTGTGTTTGACCCACAGCTATCACATGGTACCACAACACCTTGTACAATGTGATTAACTGCAGCCAATTAATAGTGATCACAGCTGTCATGAATGGTTAACCCATTCATGACAGTTGAAAACGTTGCTGTTACATAATCTTCATTGTTACAACAAACAAAATGTAAAAAAAAATCCCTGATCACCCCACCAGAGTAGTTAGTGTTACTATGGGTAGGGCCCATGGGGGGTCAGGGGGATTCGGCATGGGGGGGGTACACAAGTTGGCAATAATGTGGTTGCATAGAATGTGTTTTCATAAATCTAGTGGCCTGCAATCAAAATCTGTTCAGCCGGGAGGAGAAGCAATGGCCCAACTCTTCCTTCCTCCTGCCTCCTAAGTTAAGGACAGTCTCCCGTGGTGGGTGGCGGCAGGTCGCAGCTGCATTCTCGTACATCTAACGCGGGGTTGGGTGGGCGCGTGCCTTCCGTCCACCATCCCTCTCCAACGTGGGTGGGGGGGGGATGCTTGCAGTGAATGTTTGGACAAGGCAACTACTCAAAGAACAGTGCATTTGTCCTAACATAGTGCAATTTTTTGTACTCATACAATTTCAGGAGAATAATGCCACGTACACACGATCGATTTTCTCGATGGTGAAAACACAGTCGAGAAAATCGATGGGAAAAACGAGGGAATGGCTTGGTTCCCTACACACGGCCGTTTTTCCCGACATTTTTTTCTTGGTCGAGAAAAACGACCGTGTGTGGGCTCCGTGGCAGTGTTTCCCTATGGGAAAACTGCCGCGGAAAAAAATGACGGGAATCACGACGAGAAAAATTAGAGCATGTTCTAATTTTTCTCGTCGTGATTAATGCTGTTTTTCCCGTCTGGAAAAATGACAAAAAGCCCACACACGGTCGTTTTTCTTGTTAATTTTTTTTTTTTTTATGTTTCCCGACGGGAAAAATGATCGTGTGTACGCGGCATTACACGTCGTTTTTCCTGACGAGATTCTTGAACAAGAATCTTGTCCCGGCCGAGTGTACACATGTACGATTCAAAAGAACCGACGTTCTTTTGAATGGCACGAACGCGGTGACGTCATCGACTCGTCACATTCAATGTCGTCGCCGCCATCTTGCTACGCCCTACCTATGCCTAGGAAGCTACCGCGCATGCGTCAAAGTCATTTTGAGCATGCACGGGTTTCCACGGCGACAGGTAAGTGTACACACTCTTGGGTTTCTCGTCGGGAAACAGGCCGACGAGAATCCCGACGAGAAAAAAGAAAGCAGGTTTTCTATTTTTTCTCGTCGAGATTCTGGCCAGTTTTCCTGACGAGAAACCTGAAAGCCTCATACACACGGACGATTTTCTCTGCAAGAAAGCTCTGCCAGCAATTTTCTTGTAGTTTTTTGACGAGAAAACCGGCCGTGTGTACGAGGCTTAAGAAACAAGGTCTAGTGGAGCCATGCCTGGCCCCTGTAACCATGGATCCCATAATTTATTAAACTTAAGTGGAGTACCACAGTGTTTCAAAATATGTCTCTCATTAAGCAGTGTGGAGTTAACTTGTATACGCCAGTCCTCAAACGTGGGTGGTAGAGGCACTATCCACTTTAACAGAATACATTTACGTGGCAAAAACAATAACCTAGATATAGCAGTCCGGGCCTGGAGTGTAAATAGCTCTTCATCCAGAAACCCTAATATAAGGGTCAAAGGGTCATTTTGTAGGGACACCTGAAACGCTTGATTAATAACCAATATTACCTTATTCCAACAGCGCACCAGTTTAGGACATCGCCAGAACATATGTAAATGGTCTGCGCGGATACCTCCGCACCTGGGACATTCTGAACTCTCTCTACATTGCCATTTATACAATTTAGGGGAGTTCTATGTATTCGGTAAATAACAGAAAGTTGTGACAATCTTTGAGTGAGTAAGAGAAATAGACATTCAGCCCACATTCACACTGAGGGCCGGTTTGAAATTGTGCAAGTTCAGCTGAACTTGCACTATTTCAAACCGGCATTTCAGTCTGACTTGCGGGGGATTTGACAGACATCTGTGCGGGTTTATGCACAGATGTCTATTCAAATCGCCCCTGAAGGTGCCAAAAGTAGTACAGGAACTACTTTTGGGAATCGGTGCGGCGCCACAAAGTCGGCGTCGCACCGATTCGGACAGTGCCATTGCCGGCAATAAGCAGTGATTTGACATGTCAAATCGCATGTCAAAACGGCCTGATGTGAACGTGGGCTAAAGGTACTTGCTCTAGTATAGATTGCTATATCTCTCCATCAGTGGTAGAGATACCAGCCTTTCCTGCCAGAAAGCTACAGAGTACTTTGGGAGCGAAGCAAAAGAGACCTGTATAGAGATGATATAAGACCTTTCTTCTCATTGCTAGTAGCTACTTGGTCTATGAGTGGGGTGTCTATCTGTATAAGAGTTCGGCTTTAATTTCTTAGTCAAGTGCATCTAATACTACCCTCTCCCCAGATTGACAATGCTGCTGTCCAAGAGTGTCTCCCTTGCTCCTCTATCCAGAGTGTAGACATCAGTACGTATGTTACAGGCCGGATCACCAGTTGAAAGTAGAGGAAAATAAACCTAAAAAAGGAAAATAATGCAGCCACCACATTTAACGATTGAGAGCTGCAATGGATTACATTTTTGTTTTTCTGGGTTTAATAACACTTTAAATGGTGGATGTCCTATAAACCGTCTGCAGTTATAAATTTCCGACTGTGCCACTGTGCTGAGGTTAAATCACATCTCATAACTTCTACAAAGTCTGACCGTGTGTTCTGCTTTTAATAAGCATCATTTTATTTTCCCTAGAAGATTGTGATCACCCAGCAGCCCCCTCATCTCCTGCCACTTTTAATCCTTAAAACCAAACCAGCTGTCAAACAATTGATTAAATTTAGACATGCTGTCAATTTTAATAACATCTGCTAACATCATCTATCTGTTTCAGGACTTATATTTATAACAGACTGAGAAGTTTCCATTATACACTTTGCTCTCTGCCTTTCTAGCACGTCATTATTTTTTTCCTGCTATGCATGGGAATATTAGGTCTTATCAGCCGGCTGAAAAATCCAGCTCAGAATAAAAAAAAAAAAAAAAAATCTATTCAAAGCCTTTTGTGACTTTTGCTATAACAATTATGGATCTCCCCATTTAAACTAGCTGAAGAACACACTGATTTCCCCTCGTATGGACAGTATAGTGGTGTTTATATCATTAGCTTCTGTTCTGTTAAAGCAGTAAGGAAGACATAGAGTCCATGTGGTATTAGCCAGTGCATTGGTTTCCGTCTCTCTGATTTCACAGCGGAAAGGCTGCTGTTTTCTCTGTGTGCAATATCCTGGCGTCCTTCCCAATGTCTTGATATATAGGGCAAACACATAAAAGAAACACACTGGGAACAAATGTGCAACTTTTAGACCTGTTATATTTTTATGAGACTGTCTCACTTTGCTTTTGCTACATGTGATTTCTTGAATATGCTTCTTTTTTTTTTTCCTTTGTCAGTATGGACAAGTTGAAGGTGAATTTTTTTTCTCAACTTGTTCACTTTGGTTCTTAAGAAGAACAGACAGTTGAGAAAACTAAAGGACAGTATATGTAAACCCAATCACTAAAATCTTATATAAACGTTCACATTAAAGTCATTTAAAAATTCATTTTCAATATTTGCCAGTCTGCAACTTTCATTTAAAGCTGAACTCCAGGAATTATCTGTATTGCATAGTTGCATAGTTACATTGGTTCAGCTTGACAAAGTGTAAGTACAGTGGCGGCTGGTGGTCTTTTCTTCTGGGGCAGCGGCAAACAACCAGCACTACCCCCCTCCGGGAGGCGTGGCACTGATGCACCCCCCCGCACCAATGGTGGCCACGGGGCCCACGGCCCTGTCAGCCAGCACCCCCCCCCAGAAGGGGAAGCACTTATTATGTGGTGGGCTGTGTCCCCCTCTCCTCCTGTGTCCTCCTCCTGTGTCCTCCGGGCAGCGGCGGAATTTCAGAAATTCGGACAAACTTAGTTTCTTTATTCTGAGCATTCTGTAAACTTAATTTATATTGTAATTCAGGTATTCGGATATATCTGAATCTCCGAATAACGAAAAGTTTGTCTCAATAATAATTCAGAACATGTCTAGGTGGAAATAATACAAAGAAGTTTACTTCCTCTTTAATAAATGACTAAATAATGGACCCTGATGTTATCAAGAGACCCCCAAATTTATCCAGAGTCCCACATTTATTCTGGATATCAAGCCTTTTTTTTATTATTTTGCAAAAAAATCCCAGTTTTTGAATAGTCCTTTCTAATTCGATTTATTCATAGTACTGGCTTTCTCCTGTCAGGGGGAACATCAGCTTATTGAGTTAGCGCTCGTGTAAGTTGCAACAGAACAATAACAGCACCTGGTATGACAGATCAGGAAAACTGTTCTTTAAAGGGCTTCCAGGTTATCACATGCGTAAAATGTTACCCAACAAGTCAGATGTGCTGGGGAGTTGTCGCTCCATTAAACTGCTACAGATGAGCTGTGTGGAGACAGACATGATCATGCTTACAGGAGACCGGTGT
This sequence comes from Rana muscosa, assembly GCA_029206835.1. NCBI lineage: Eukaryota > Metazoa > Chordata > Amphibia > Anura > Ranidae > Rana > Rana muscosa. The sequence continues at coordinate 499,736,328 of CM055118.1, read as the reverse complement.
ACTGAAAGGTTGAAACTTACTGAAAGGTTGAAACTTACATACAAATGGGTCCTTTAACCAATAATGTATTTTATACTTCAGTATGCTGCATTTTAGTTGGTGTGACGGTATGCAAGGTGAAATACGTGATAATCGCTATATTTCACCTCGCATTCGTTCCACTGTAAGGGACTGAACCAGAATCCGGCCCAGTTTTTCCAGCCTCTGTGGCAGACTGGGTTCCGGTCCGGATGTTCTGGTCCACTTGAGTCCACACTCAGCTGGACTTTAATGCCTTGTACACACGATCGGACTTTCCGATGGAAAAAGTCCAACGGACTTTTTCCATCAGAAATTCCTACCGTGTGTGTGCCCCATCGGAGAAATACAGAATAATTCCATCGGAGTTTAAATATAGAACATGTTCTATTTTACTCCGATGGAGTTCCATCGGAATTCCGATGTGCTTTTGGCCGGGAAAAAGCCTGATCGTGTGTATGGGGCATTAAAGACCAGGAAGAGAGCAAAGCAGTGCTCTGGTTTTGAGACTCAGGAAGGAACCTGAGTGAGAGGAGCTCTGGGTGTTGGACTAAAAAGGTTTGCTTTACCACATATTTTGTGGATGACGGGGATCAGCCCCGCACTGTATATAGAGGAGACTATTTGTTTAGTTTAGCGCCGGACGGCAAGGATTTAATTTTACAGTTTTGTTTATTTTTTACCTGCAATCCTCCTGTAAATAAACCTGGCATCTGCCAGATTTTAAAGAAAGTGCCCGTTTGCTGACTGTCATTCAGAAAAGGTGATCCCCACGAGCTAATCTCCCACATTGGTCATAGTCCAAGACCATATCATGGGCTGCTTTTGCTGACCTCATTCAAAAACTACATGCTATCTGGCTATCATGTTGATTCTTTAGCTTAATACTTACTTTGGTAGCCTACATATTTCTGTCATGGCAGGTGTACCCAGGGCAGAACAAGGAGGTGCAGGGTAGAAGGGAATGTTCTTTCCTTCCAAGAGCAGCCTGCTGTGGACAAATGGACAAAATAGAGACGGTGCTGAGACTGAGAATACACCTCAGTCTCAGTATGCTGCTGCTGGAGAGTGAGGGAAGACTGCGTTGCCCCTCTTCCTGTCTCCCCTTGTTACGTGCTATATCACATGACCAGATTTAAGAAGAAGCTGCTTTTATTGCCGGTGGGTGCCGAGAGAGGGCGGAAGGACAACTCAGCCCTAGTCCTTCCCTATTCTCCTCAGAACCCTCCCTCCTCACTGCCTATTTTTACCCCTAAAATCCCTCACCATTGCACACAGTTGTGGGAAATTGCAGTGTTTCCCCATTTGCTTGAATTGATCGCGTTTAGCAGTTAGTACTGCCCATTGGACACGATTGGGGGGAATATATTTTGCCGCGACATGTGTATACCCCTTTATGCCTTTGCAGCTTAGTGGGGCAGTTGGAGGGGCAGTAAAAATGTGTCTCAATCTCCCCTTTGCTGGGGCCACTGGAGGCATTTCTGGGGCACTTCTTCCTTCCAGTTACACCACAAATGCTGGGATATTTTGCCTTTTACTGACACCACCGATGCATGGATATTTTTACTTTCAGTGACACCATTGATGCTAAGACACTTTTTGCTTTCGGTGACACCACTAACACATAGACATTTTTTCCTTTGCCACGGCTAGCTCCATATTTGTGAATCAATTTTAAACTCTTCAGTTTGCTGCAATGTACCACAACCATTGGTACTATTTAAGCACATGCAACAAACATTACATATATTTTGCTGCATCCCCAACTCCACCTGGGGGAAAGGAAATGGGCACAGTTTGCCATCTTCACCCTGGCCACTGAATGACCTTGTCCTGGTTTTGGGTTTTGCAAACAGGAGGGTGCAAGCGCCTAATCCTTTCCCTGAAGCGCCTAGTCCTTTCCCTGAGAATTTTTTATGTAGAAAAAGAATGTAAGCAAATGGGTATCGTATGAATCACGTGATAGGACGAGTGACACCTTGGTGCTGGTAAGCTGATGCGTTTTTGGGACGCACCCCCTTTCCCAGAGCTGAGCCCGCTGGACTGGATTGTGCTTCATGTTTTTAATGCCTTCTTTTCTTCTACTTTTGTGAGTACCCATTTGCTTACATTCTTGTTCTATATAGTAAATCTCATGTAATGCACCAAGCGTTTGCACCCTCCTGTGTTCTTTTTTGTAACCTAAAAATTGGTTCAGACTGTACTCATTTGTAACACATTGTGATCCAAATCAGGGGCGTGCATACAGGGGTTGCAGGGGTTACCATTGTGACTTGGCCCCATGCTCCAGGCAGCCCATGCAGCCCCATGTATGCCTGGATAGGAAGGAGGTGGAGGCCACAGCATGCAGAGGTACAGATCCCTCCTTGTAGCCACTGAATACCTGCTTCTCCTCCTCTCTCTCCCTCAGAAATTCAGCCGCTGAAGGAGGGAAATGGAAGACATATATCCCTCCACATGCCGCTCCCACCACCTCCCTATCGCTGTGCTGCTGCCACGGGCACCTGTGTGCTTTCCTGCTCCCCCCCCCCCCTGCAGTGCTGCACGGTTTCTCCCTCCCACTTCTCGACGGCTGCTGCGGGGGATCTGTCAGGATGGAGAACGGGGAAGGAGTCAGTATACATGTAATTTTCTGGCCCCTAGTCTAAATCTATTACTGCTGTGGCTCTGAGGAAGAGGGTCCTACCTCGTAACGCGTAAGCCGTTTGTGATGCCATCAGGTTGCAGGTGTCTAGAGACACGGTTCCATTTGCTGGAGTACTGACATGTCTTTTTATCATGTTTGTTTGTGAGTATTATTATTGCTGTTACATTTTTTAATTCATTTTATCTTTGGTAATGCACAAGGTCGTGCGCCCTCCTTTTCTTTCTATAATTTTCTGGCCCTTACTTGTCTTAATAAATAGAGTCAGTAAATGGTACCGGTCACTGACTCTGCTTAATTTTTTTCTTCCATAGCTGGGGCATAGTAAGTAGTGTTTACTATACCTCAGTTTATGAATGAATGGGAAACTCTGTACAGAGCTCATCCTGTTCATTCATTCTGTGCAGCTGAGGGTGCAGAGAATCTCTCCTCGGTCCCTTTCTCTGTCTCAAAAGTGAGCCATCAGGGGTCTGTTCAGACCTCTAATATTTCATCAATGCCTCCCAATGGGGAGTCCTAAAAAATATATAGAAAATAATAAAAAATACAGTTGTAAAAAAATGTAAAAAATTTAATAAAATGGTAAAAAAATATATAAAAAAACAAAACAAATTAATAAAAAAACAAAAATAAACAACTACTGAAACCAGTAGCGGAGCTACCAGGGTCGCAAAGGTCGCCCTTGCAACTGGGCTCTGGTGTTCCGCCACCGTGGGGGAACCCCAAGATGGAAGGTTTCTTGCACTGGGGCCCTGAAGGTTCTAGTTATGCCTCTGATCCAAATGAGAGAAACAAAATGTTATTGAAGGCTTCTTAGCCGAAACGTGTCAGCGTATAGCCTGTACCCGTGTACCCATGTAACCAATAAAGTACTTTTATTCAAGAGCATCCGAGTTGCCAGCCCTTTTTTGATTCAAGTTTCTGATCCAAATGCTATAGACAAGCCTTTCTCGAACCTTATAACATGGAGGAACCCTTAAAATAACTTTTTTGGGCTTCTGGAACCCCTGCTAATAATTACCATATCTCCATCTCACAGTACATTAACATGACGATCACTGGGAGGAATGCTCCATACATTTATGGTCATTGGGAAGAATTCCCTCCTTACAGATAGGTTATTGGTGTCAGAGAATTTATCTAAAAGGCAGAAGTTGATTATTGCTCAAGGAACCCCTAGCAACCTCTGTAGGAAAACTGGTTGAGAAAGATTGCTATAGATAGTGTATATTGTTTACACACTAAAAACCTATTTTTCCCACATTAGACCAGCAAGGCAGTGTGTGGTCTCAAACTACAACTATGTTTTCCATTCCAGTTCCAAAAGGCACACCCTTCTTTTCTGAAAGCAAAAGGGGGCACCTGCAGCTCTTAAACCAATGGTCAGATTGTGTTTGGCAATGGTGGAGGCTGAAGACACAGCTGCATAGTTATAGTAGTTTTTCTTACTTCCACTAAATAGTTTTATTCAAATGAAAAACAGTATTTTTCTAAAAGAGATGTGAATGTAAAAACTTCCAGGTATTTGTGCATATAGCTTCTACCCATAAAAATCTAATTGTGTTTTGACTTTATGTCATGCTGGCGTGCAAGTGATATCAACACTAAACAGTTTTTTTCGGAGTTACTGACCTGGAAAAAGTATGGAGATCAGGAGTATGAACTTCTTATCTGAATATTTGTTGTGGGTCCCTGGCAGCATTGAAGCCAGGTCAGCATGACACCCAGGCATCTTGCATATTAATCTACCATTTTTTTCACAACAGATTTTCTTTAGCCCCTTGTCTAGCAAGGTACAATGCTAAATGTAATGGTAGTCAAGGGCTTCAAATAAGCTCCTAATTCACTCCCTGGTCATCTCTCGCCTAGATTACTGCAATTCCCTCCTCATTGGCTTACCTCTGAAAATTTTAACCCCCTTCAGTCCATCATGAATGCTGCTGCTAGACTCATCCACCTTACCAACCGCTCTGTCTCTGCTACTCCTCTCTGTCAATCCCTCCACTGGCTCCCGTTCACCCAACAAATTAAATTTAAAATACTAACAACTACCTACAAAGCCATCCACAACACTGTTAAAACAAACACTGCCCCCAGCTACGTCACTGACCTAGTCTCTAAATACCAACCTAATCGTTCTCTTTGTTCTTCTCAAGACCTCCTGCTCTCTAGCTCTCTCATCACCTGCTCCCATGCTCGTCTCCAGGACTTTTCCAGAGACTCTCCAAGCCTATGGAACTCCTTACCCCAATCTGTCCGTCTATCTCCTTCTCTATTAGCTTTTAGAGGATCCCTAAAAACCCTCCTCTTCAGATAAGCCTATCCTACCCACACCTAACAACTGTATTTTCATTTTGTCCACCTGATCGTCCCCCACAGCTACTACCCTTTGTTTCACTTGACCCTCCCTTCTAGACTGTAAGCTCTAACGAGCAGGGCCCTCTGATCCCTCTGTATTGAATTGTATTGTGACTGTACTGTCTTCCCTGTTGTAAAGCACTGCGCAAACTGTTGGCGCTATATAAATCCTGTATAATAATAATAATAATAATAATAATAAAGTGATACTAAAGTCTATTTTTTTTTCTTTTAAAAATAACAAATACCTGCCCTGTACAGATAAATAGAAACCTTCCATTTTTCAAGCTTTTCTCCATAAAATGGCTTGTTGAACAAGCCCAGCACAACACTGTTTGGTATTTCAGTGAAGCAGGGGTAGCATTTTCAGTTTATTACAGTAAGTTTGGAGCATATTAAATTTCTGGTGGGTCAACTGGTAATTTTACATGCTTGCAGCATTTTGAAAGGGATAAAACATGGGAGAATGTTCATGTATTGCAGAGATATAGTAACTATGTTTTTTGTAATTTTGCCCAGGCATACACTTTAAGCTTCATGCACACACACCCCTGGGGCCATATGACAAAATGCAGGTGTATTTCACTGCCCGGGAGCCACAAGTGCTGCATACAGCCCCCCATAGTAATCAATGGCTGTATGCAGTACTTGGATAAAAACATATAAACAGAAAAATGAGTGCTACTACCCATACAACACATAGATAGTAGAGCTCCCGGGTGCTTGATCCACAGTCGCTGGCTGAGTAGAGTAATATAAGAAAAAATTATCCGCACTCCGGTTGTTACTCTTAAAAAATCTTCATTATATTGAAAAGCAACAGTGCACAAACGCAAATGAAAACAGTTGAAGCGTTTCAACCTATAAGGCCTTACTCATAATCACATTACAGACACGAAACGTTGAAATAAATAGTAGCTCTAAAGGTCACAGGCTCCACCCATTAATTGTCTTCATTGACCGCAGGCAATTATCAATTTGATAATTGCCTGCGGTCAATCAAGACAATTAATGGGTGGAGCCTGTGACCTTTAGACCTACTATTTATTTCAACGTTTCATGTCTGTAATGTGGTTATGACTAAGGCCTTATGGGCTGAAAGGCATCAACTGTTTTAATTTGCGTTTGTGCACTCTCGCTTTTCAATAAAATAAAAAAATTTATGAGCAACAATCGGAGTGCGGATCATCTTTCCTACATTGCATAAAAACTTGCATGTATACAGGCATACGACCCTGCGAGCAGACTGTCTTCAACTAGGGTGTACACCCATACACATGCGCATGGTTATGCAAGTGCCTGCTCATACCCTTGTACAACCATTGATTAGTGTGGGCAGTTGTAAACAGCACCTGTGGCTCCTGGTGGGGAAAATGTGCTCATATTTTTACATCATGCGGTCCCAGGCGCTTGTGTGTGTCAGGAACTAGGTAGAAGGCTGAGATGCTAGGAGGGCTCCCCTTGCGGCCGTGTGCAGCACACCACTGAAGGTGACACAGCTGGAGACAGCCGTGCTTGGATGGTCCAGGAAGCAGGGACCGGTGGACAGACTTGATAGCGGAGTCAGGAGCTAGGCCAAGGGTCAACACAGGCAAGTCAGTCCAGGATCAGAGTCAAGTTCAGGGAGCGAGATAAACAAGTCCAGTAGCCAAGCCGGGATCAGATGCAGGCAGAGAGAAGTCAGATGCAAGCCAAGGATCAAGCCAGGGAGTCAGAAGGATCAGGTCAGGACAAGCCGGGTCGGTACACAGATCAGGAACAGCAGATACACATGAACGCAGGACAAGCTGAAGATACACCAGCAATGCGCCACTGTCAGCAGTGGGTTTAAATAGGCCGGGCATCCATCACGCCGGGCGTGCGCCATTGCACGTGTGCATAGTCACGGCGCACGCGTCTGCTTAGTCCCGGCGCGCGCCTGCCCAACCATGGTGCTGCGCGTACTTGTGCACGCATGCGCATCAAAGCGTCTATTTCCCTAATAGTGTGCATGAGTCAAACAGAACCAAAGAAAATTCCCAGCTCAACTTACCGACAAGCCTGCAACCAACAGTATGCGTTGAATATGAAAAAGTGTAGCGCTTATTTTTGTGAAAGAGTCAGTTACCAACACATATCAAATGTTGTAAACATGCATATATATATGAAATCTTAATTTCAGTGACACCAAGTGACTGAGTGTGATCCGTGAAAAAAAATAATATATGTAACAAATAAATCAGAACGAAGCAGTCCTCTATTGTGACCACACACAAATGACAGTCCAAAAGTGTAGAAAAAACTGCAAGGTTGAAATAAAGAGTCCCACATGGATATGACACTCTCTGTGAAAGGATAGAGACACCTCCACCAATATAAGGATGAGGCTTACCAGATGGTGTTGACTTGGTAAGGTGTATACCACCCAAGTCAAAACAGGCTTATATAATCAGTCAGCAAGATGTAGCCAGCTGGTCCTGAATCTGCATATCAGTCGGCACCACAAATTCCCGTAAACACCAGGAAGTGTAAGTACATGTAGTCTTTGAAGGGGTGACGCATGTCAAACAAAACCAAAGACAATTCCCAGCTCAATTTAACCGACCAGTCTGCAAGCAACCAAATTATCCTGTCTAACAGGATGCGTTAAAAACAGGGGAGTAGCTTGCACACATTTGCAAATACATGCGTAAGCTGCTGAGCCACTTCACGGCACCCCTGTATTATCTGCAGTCCTGTGTGCATGAGGCCTTAACCTTTACAGCGCTAATCCCATAGCAACATAGGATCAGCACTGTGGACAGCTCATAAAATAATTTTTTATCATTCACAGTAGGTCCAGTGTTTACCTAAAATATTTAATAATGACTTGCATTGTAAATAGTTTTTTTCATATATATGTGTAAAGCTGGTGATTGAAAGAAATTGAAAATTACATTTGAAATGACCAAAAAAATGTAAGGCTTATGTGAGATTTTGGATATTGGGTTTACACATACTTTAATATCTGTTACAATATCTGTTCTAAAACAATGTTGCTGAATATTGGGTAAATGGTTTCTATTTGCAAGTACATATAGCTGCTGACAGTCTGATAACAGATTAATACTTGGGTATCAAACCAAACACAGCACAAGTTCCTGGCCTCACTATTTCGTGACGGCCTTTTTCCTGTACTGTGAAGCTTTGCCATGGCGGAAATACTTGGGAAAAGGGCTCAACTCAACTGAACATAAATCCTTCGAAGTTGGTCACAAAAACACAAATAGTGTGTTCCTGGGCCTGGCTTCACAGGAGACTTTAAGGACAGCAGCTGTGTAAATCATAACTTATCTCTGTTTTGCAAGTTTGAGATATTAGGAAATGCTATTTCAAAGGTTGCAGAACCATAACAGGTTCTCTGCTCGCTCCTCTAATTAAACTTGTCTGGGAAAGATAAATCCAAACGCTGTACAACAGAGTACTTCTTGTCCTGTTCTGAAATCTATCTTAACATGTACAGTTTGTCCAAGTATACCCAGAAATACCATAATTATACTTTTAAAGTTGTTTTTATATTCATAAACATACTAGGGTTTATGCTGAGTTCTCGACCCAAGGCATAACTACTCGACTCAGAATTGGCACAAGACTCCTTTGTCTAGATTTCTCAGATACCGTATTATACTTTCTACCAAATTCATGCAGTCACCCACCTACTGTGAGGTCTGCCACTCCAGATATATAGTCATCATTACACATGCATTTTAAAACTTTCTTTGTACCTAGTCTCGCTTGCTTGCATGCGCTAACTCTATTACTCTTTAGGCAAAATTGCTTTGTAGCTAGAACACCAACAAACATTCTCTGTTTAGGACTCTGAAAAGGCTGGAAATTCTGTTGGAATTGCATTGCTGACTGCACCCTTAGTTATAAAGATGTTTTCTTCCTTTCTGAATGACCACACAAGAGTTTAGGGGACATCCTTCCACCAGGGGCGCACACAACAATTATATTCTAACAAAAAGGTTACAACCATTCCTCACTCTATTCTGTTTGTGTACCCATTGGACAGATTTCCTGTAATTTCGAGTTTTGGTGTCAATACAAGATGTGAAGGGATATCTCTCTAAAGGGGACAAAGCAATAAAAATATAACAAGCATACTATTACTAACCCTACTCTATTCTATGTAACTTAAAAAGTTTGGTTTGGTGTCCCAACTTTGTACATTCCTTAGTAAATTATAACTGGAACTTGCCCAGAATTATAGATTTGATCAAATTTGAGGGCGTGTGACATGTTTTTTGCAGTTCAGGTCAGAGTTTAAAGTGTCCTGATGTTAAATTTTAGCCTGAGTTCTCCATTGCTTTTAAACCAACTGGCCAATTGTCCCTGTTCTTGTCATAACAAGTGTGCAGTGCTGGAAATTCAGTACCGAAGGTCTTGCCACCAGCATATGGGATAGATATAATATATGTACTCATCAGGGTTTAAAGGGTCCTGATGTTAGATTTTAGGCTGTGTTCTCTAGTGCCTCTAAACCAGCTGGACATTGTCCTAGTTCTTGCCATGACAGTTGTGCAATACTGGAAATTCAATCCTGAATATCTTGCCACTAACATATGCAACAGATATAAGAATTCATTACAGTTTAAAAAGTTCTGATAATCGATTTGGGATGTGTTCTCCAGTGCCTCAAAACCAAAACCAACTGGCCATTGTCTTTGTTCTTGTCATGACAAGTGTGCAGTGCTGAAATTTCAATATCAGATGTCATACCACCAGCATTTGAGGCTGATATATGAACTCATCAGGGTTCGAAGTGTCCTGTCCTGATGTTAGATTTTAGGCTGTGTTATCCAGTGCTTCAAAACCAACTGGTCTTTGTCTTTGTTCTTGCCTTGACATGTATGCAGTGTTGGAAATTTATGTGAGACATATAAGAACTCATTAGATAGCTTAATTCTCCAGCATCTACGATAAATGATAAAAGTATCAGTTTTGGGGAGGCTGACTTTAGTGGACATATTTTGAGTAGACTGTAGTGGGACAATTATGCATACTTCCACCTGGGGCCATTTGCCCTCCCTCCTCTTTACAATGCTTAGGGCTTGTAAACATGGGTGTCCCAATACAGATCGAATGCAGCAAATCATTTATTACTGATTGGAGTTTGTCAGAGGATGAGATACAGCTATACATAATAGGGAAAACCCCTGTAATGGTACTTGAAATGCAAAACATCAGCCGTTTTTGTAGTAAATTTAACCAAATCAAACATTATCATCGTGATCAGCTAATAGAAACTGTTTTCATTTTCTCAAAATTGCGGCACCCATAGTAATAGAAAGCATACTTGTGACAGCTGGGTTGATCAGGGGATTCTTGATACTTAAAGAGTAAGTTCACCTTTGTACACTTTTTTTTTTAAATTCCCGATGCACCAATATAGCATTCTTGTACTTCTTTTGCAAAAATATCAAACATGCACCTGGGAATGGATGGGTAGATGATGCAGGGCATGTGCTAATGAGATCAGCTGGTCAACTCCTTCCTGTGTCATGACCTAAAGTCTGATCATGAAGAAGACATTACTAATAGAAATGTCTGGAAATGTGGATTAGGACAAGAAAAGTAAGTGACAGTAGATTTAATGGAACGCTTTGATATTTTTGCAAAAAAAAGTACATGCATGCTATATTGGTGCATATGGGAGCTGGAAATTAAGAAAAAAAAGTGTACAAAGGTGAACTTACCCTTTAAGGGTGTATTTATAAAAAAAGTGTACAAAGGTGAACTTACCGTTTAAGGGTGTATTTATAAAAAGTTTGCAGAGCTATTCCTTCTATGAAACTTTATGTACATTAATTCTGTGCAAATGAGTATTTATTTCCTTTGTTTATCAGCTCCATCTTGTGGCAATAATGGGGTATTTTCCTGGTTCACTCTATTCTGTCTGAATAATAACATTCAACCTGGAGAGAAAATAGACTTTTTGCCCCTATTTATACAGAAAGTTTTACAGGATTAATAGATCTGCAAATTTCACAAATTTCGACAAAATACACCCCCTAGTGAATTTAAATCAGCTGCTTTAATTTAGTTTGTGTTCTACAACAGCAAAGTGCATAAATATAATTTGGCGTTGCAATATTATACAGGTAAAAGCATTTCAGGTGTTGTTAACTGTCATAGAAGTGGGTATTTTAATAGCAAACCAGATAATTAGACTTCCCTGGTGCATTATACCACTTAACTGCAGAATGGCACGGCTGCGTCCGCCGGTGTCCCGCAATCGTGTCACTGAGCTGCAGAACGGGGGGATGCCTGTGTAAACAAGGCATCTCCCTGTTCTGCCTTTTGACAGGACAGTGATCTTCTGCTCCCTGTGATCGGGAGCAGTGATCAGTGTTGTGTCACATGTAGCCCAGCCCCCACACAGTTAGAATCACTCCCTAGGACACACTTAACTCCTTCCTTGCCCCCTAGTTGTTAACCCCTTCCCTGCCAGTGTCATTTACACAGTAATTGTCAGGAACTTGGTAGGAGGCTGAGGTGCTGGGAGGGCTCCCCTTGCAGCCGAGTGAAGCACACCACTGAAGATGACACAGCAGGTGTGGTGCCCACAGAAGCACGGGTGCCTGGTTGCTGAAGACAGACGTGCTTGGGAGGTCCAGGAGCCAGAGACCAGTGGAGCAACTGGAAAGCTGAGCCGGGAGCCAGGCCAAGGATCATTCACAGGAAGACAGTCCGTAATCAGAATGACCAGGGGTGAGCCGAGTCTTAGTACAGGGAGCAGGATAAGCAGAGTTCAATAGACAAGCCGGGGTCAGGTGCAGGGAGCAGGCAGAAGGAGGTCAGGTGCAAGCCAAGGGTTCGAGCCAGAGGATCAGGAAGAGCGGGTCAGAACAAGCCGGGTCGGTACACAGGAGATCAGATCAACAGGGGATTCAGGATACAGGAACACAGGGGGAGCTGAAAATCAACCAGCAAATGCAGACACTAGCAGACTTCCTTATATAGGCCCATGTGACCTGCTGGTAGAGATACTGGGTCCTAAAGTCCTTCTCCTGCCAGAGATGCTGGGTCCTAAAGTCCTTCTCCTGCTGTTGGTTCCCTGACAGTGCCTTTGCCTATGCAGGTTTGCCAACCCTGCACCATTACGCACAGGGATGCGCCTATTTCCCTGACAGTAATCAGTGTATATAGCACTGATCGCTGTATAAATGACAATGGTCCCAAAATAGCGTCAAAAGTGTCCGATGTGTCCGCCATAATGTCGCAGTCACTATAAAAAATACGTATCGGCCTAAACTGAGGAAAAAAATAATTTTTTTTATATATTTTTGTGGGGATATTTATTATAGCAAAAAGTAAAAAACATTGCTTTTTTTTCAAATTTGTCGCTATATTTTTGTTTATAGCGCAAAAAATAAAAACCGCAGAGGTGATCAAATACCACCAAAAGAAAGCTCTATTTGTGGGAAAAAAAGGACGTTCATTTTGTTTGGGAGCCATGTCACATGACCACGCAATTGTTAGTTAAAGCGACGCAGTGCCGAATCGCAAAAAGTGCTCTGGTCATTTGGCAGCCAAATCCTCCAGGGCTGAAGTGGATACCAGTGAATACCAGTCTAGTGGGCTCTTCCTCCCCTCTCCCAGTCCCCTCTATTAAAGTTCTGCTCGCTATGCCTCTGGTCTAAGGATATGATAGGGGAGGGAGAGGGTGCGCTACGCCTGGCTTCCACCACAGATGTATAAGTGGTATTAGCAATGCCTTCCTTTACCTTCGGGCCTGTATTGTGCATCGGATCCTCCCTCCAAGAGTCTCCAAGAACCTCGTCTGCCAGAAACTTGAGCCACACACCGTTAAAGTCCAACACTCCTTTATTTAGCACATAACATGGACTCCCTTGGCTATAGAACAGAAAAGGAGGTGTGTGTACGAATAGGCCCAGACACAAGTTTGATCCTCCACTCTCCTCCAAAGAGTGGGTTATGGTCTCCGCACGAGGGAAATTCACCTTCCGGACGGTCTCCGACAAGAGGCTCACCCGTCACCGGCAGTATGCTGCACCGGGTCTTCAGATGAGGAGCTCTTCCCGGTCCATTACGCCCACCTCGGATTCAGGCATCCATCTCCGGAGTACCCTAGGATCCTTCCCTCGCGGAACTCAGTGTTGGGCACTGAGCTCCGGACCGCCGTCCGAGTACCTCACCCCAGGCTAAAGGTGCCTGAGATGGAACACGATCTCCGGTGGTCCTCTAGGCCTAGTCCGCCTAGAGGACAAACACGAACTCCGTCCGCAGGCTAAAGGTGCCAGGGACTAACCACTCCGTGACCAAGATGGCCGGCCCTTTTTATCCCCTCTCCCAGCAAGCATGGCAGGTTCCCCGCCCCACCATACAGCTGCCCAGAGAGGACAAAGGTAAGCTCAGCACACAGTGGTATCCGTCCGTCGGCCCATAGTGACAGCGCCACCCAGTGGACCGCCGGAGACACACCACTGGTGTCACCAAAAAATTCAAAAACTTACGGCGGGAAAGTAAGTACCCGCTACATACTACCTCCTGTTATTTGACACTGGTCCCCAGTGTCTGGAGTAAATCACATCCTAAACAACTGACATGATTCAGTCCAGAAACCACTAACAATTGAAACAGAAAAACTTTTTGGAAACGAAGAAGTTGTGTCTGAGCCCCTGTAATAAAAGAGGAGTGAAAGACAACACATTCAACATGAAATCACATTTCAACATTTTACTTTTCCCCCCATCCTAACTAAAGACCTCCTCAGAGTATGTAATCTTGCTAGGATGTCCTCCTGTAGAGGGAAAAGAAATAAAAGTTAACATAAAAACCCTGACACATGTATCCGTGTATATGAGGAAAATAAATTTCTCCTAAAAGAAATTCCTGTTTCTCCAAAGAGTGAATGCGTGAGAAGTGTTTGTAACGTTGCACGACACTGCCACCTGGTGATAGCCTCGCGGTTACTGCACCTGTGGAACTTCTTCTCCTTTCTCTCTAACCCTATCTACCCCAGAGTCTGTGGTCTCCTTGCAGTAAGATAGAAACAAACAGGAACAGTTCCTTTTCTTTTTTTCTGTGGGCACACAAACACAATTTCCCCAGAAAATTCAGCAGCATGATAATATCGGAGTCTTTCTCTCCTAAAGGTAGAAACGGGGATGTGGCAAAATCAGTGGCTTCAAGTGCTGATCCATAGTCTCTAGATGGTACTCTACATCTTCGCCTTCTTTGCGTCTGATCACTACTTTGTCTGCGTGGATGTGTCTTCCCACCATCCATTCTGCCTTGCAGTTTTTGAAGCGCTGTGAAGCTTTTGGAGAACATGTTAGGTATCTGCGAGCGTGTGGAACTTCGAGGTGAGTCCACACAAAGTCATTGTACCAGCGCTCCCGGTACTCTTCCACCTCATATAACAAGTCCTTCGATAAGTAAGGGTACTCCCAGCCGTACTCCGCTGCAACCTTTTGACTGAATAAACGCTGTAATCTTGCCAAAGGAGGCATAGTAGCTTTTTCCCCTTCACCAGGCAACACAACTGACTCTGGATGACGAGGTGCCTTGACCACCTCCATTCTGGGCATTGGGGGCCGCAACAACAGTCTCTTGACCCCAGTGTCAGATACAAATGGTGCCGGGGATGCAGGGACAAGTTGAGGAAAGGATTCTCCTTCAGGCGCTGACGCCTCCACCCTGGGTGTGCTCTCCCCTACAGACATAGGTGAATTCCCACTTCCACGGAATGAAGCAAGCGGTATCTTGTCCCAGCCCTTCTTGGCAAACAAGTCATCTATCAATGCATCATCTCCCGCATCAGAAAGAGATTCCAGGTCAGACGTGTCACACTCCTCCGCGGGTATGTAGCCCTGTGTGGAAAACGGAACATCCACACTCCGGGGACTTGCTAGGCCATGCCGTCTCGACACCTCCTCCCTCACACCAAGTCTTCTCTGCCGGCTTACCTTGACCTTTTCTGGGGCGTCCCGAACTCCCGTCAACGGATCCCTCTGGGTCTGGCGTAAGCATGCGAGACGGTCCACAACCACCGCTGGTCGGGGCTACCACGCTGGTTCTTTTCTTCGGTGGCAGACGCTGTGAGACAATGGTGACTGAGTCAGCATCCTCGGATTTCTCCCGTTGGTGTTTCACGACCTCCTCCACGGTCGCTGCAGTGTGCGCAGGGGTGACTCTCACAGCCGTGATTCCTCCCTTCTGAGTGACGGTACCTGAAGCCCGGCCTGGGTAGATGGTTTTCGGCCTCTCGACCTCCGGATCCACTTCAAACGTGAACTCCCCACAGGCCTCACAACGTCCGAACGGCTTCAACAGACATACCAGTTCCGAACACCCAGGGCAAATCATGCCCAGGGCCTCAACGTCCATACATGAGTACAGGGCGAATCAACCCCTCTGCTTCAGTCGCATCCCCGTATCCGTTATCGGAGCAGCAGCAGTTATGTTGTAGTCGCTGGGTGAACCGAAATCCATGAGGCGGGTCCAAACATGGCGACCTGTTGCTGTTCCATCTCACACTGCAGAGTTTTTTTCACGCCAATGTCCCACGTGTAGTCCGTCACACGTATTGGACTCCTCCCCTTTGCTTCAGTTTGCGGGCTTTTCCACTTTCTAGGTTGAGACACGCCCACGAACTAAGCGGCGGGGGTTGTGTCTGGTGGCGCAGTGCAATTAAAAACCCCCACGTGTAGTCCGTCACACGGCTGAGTTTTCCCCCTTTCACCACTCTTCCTGCGCGGGCCTTTCCCCTTCTGAGGTCATGTCCACGACTTTCGAGCAGGGCTGCACCTTTGCCTATTCGCTTAACTCTGTCTGGCAGACACCTTCTTCCAAGTGATGCACAACACACATCCCGGACCCGAGCCCCCACGTGTAGCGGGCTCTTCCTCCCCTCTCCCAGTCCCCTCTATTAAAGTTCTGCTCGCTATGTCTCTGGTCTAGGGGTATGATAGGGGAGGGAGAGGGTGCGCTACGCCTGGCTTCCACCACAGATGTATAAGTGGTATTAGCAATGCCTTCCTTTACCTTCGGGCCTGTATTGTGCATCTGATCCTCCCTCCAAGAGTCTCCAAGAACCTCGTCTGCCAGAAACTTGAGCCACACACCGTTAAAGTCCAACACTCCTTTATTTAGCACATAACATGGACTCCCTTGGCTATAGAACAGAAAAGGAGGTGTGTGTACGAATAGGCCCAGACACAAGTTCGATCCTCCACTCTCCTCCAAAGAGTGGGTTATGGTCTCCGCACGAGGGAAATTCACCTTCCGGACGGTCTCCGACAAGAGGCTCACCCGTCACCGGCAGTATGCTGCACCGGGTCTTCAGATGAGGAGCTCTTCCCGGTCCATTACGCCCACCTCGGATTCAGGCATCCATCTCCGGAGTACCCTAGGATCCTTCCCTCGCGGAACTCCGTGTTGGGCACTGAGCTCCGGACCGCCGTCCGAGTACCTCACCCCAGGCTAAAGGTGCCTGAGATGGAACACGATCTCCGGTGGTCCTCTAGGCCTAGTCCGCCTAGAGGACAAACACGAACTCCGTCCGCAGGCTAAAGGTGCCAGGGACTAACCACCCTGTGACCAAGATGGCCGGCCCTTTTTATCCCCTCTCCCAGCAAGCACGACGGGTTCCCCGCCCCACCATACCGCTGCCCAGAGAGGACAAAAGTAAGCTCAGCACACAGCGGTATCCGTCCGTCGGCCCATAGTGACAGCGCCACCCAGTGGACCACCGGAGACACACCACTGGTGTCACAGAAAAATTCAAAAACTTACGGCGGGAAAGTAAGTACCCGCTACACCAGTATAAGGGTATATTAGCAAATAAAGCAACCTCTTCTCCTGTCTTCATTTCAAGGGTACTAAGAGGAATACATGGACAGTTATTTTTTGACCATCCTTTAATAGTTTTTTTAGTTTTCAGGCTGGCACACTGATTGTTTAATGTCAACTGCAGTCTGACTGTCAACTGACTGCGAGCAAGAATAAAACCAATGGTATGATTAACCCCAATCTGCATTCCAATTCTGGGTTAGGGATTTAGAAAATATAAAAAGCTTGCGGTGGAGTAATTCTTTAAGGATACTTCTAGAATTATAATCTTTCAGACGCGTAGTACAGATTCAGTTTGTGGAGAGCATTAAGAGAAAGGTAAGGATTAGCAAAAGTCAGTATTAATATATGTAAGACTCCATGAAAGACTAACACAGACAATGAGGGCAGAGTGTGACCCTGAATTTGCTGCCAGGAGCTCCACGTTCTAAGAAAAACATCATGAGTATCAGTAATGCTACTATTTAGTTTCTTGTTAGACATGATGTCATTTAATTTATTTGAACTAGCGAGAGCAGCAGTTGAAGTCATAATTTGTTGAGGACAATGCATGTGGTTAAAATAGTCCATAAATCAAATTGGCAGTTAGCATAGGTACAGATATTGGATCACAGCCTCAGAATAATTAAAAGTGATAATTGGAAATCCTACTGAGAAGCCTAATATCATATCATTTATCTTTCAAGAATATGCACCAATTTTTCGGCCATAAAACTGCGAAAAATAAATGTCTCAGAAGGGGCTAATGTACTTTTATAACCGGCCTTCTACTTAATATCAATATCTTTATCTTCCTCATCATACTGTAAAATATGAGGCCCCCACCCTGACCATCCCACTGTATCAGTACACTTGTCCTATCAATCAGACTTATACTTTATCAACCTTCCTTATCAATATATACAACATCAGTGTATCACACTACCAACATTAGTACCCCACCTTCCTTTTCAATAGGTACAATATCAGTGTTTTCATCCTCCTCATCACATTGTACAATATCAGGACTCCCACCCTTCCCATTACAAATGCCTCAAAAAGGTTTAGTGTACTCTTAAAACCAACTCTCACCCACCCAATGTTTTAATCAAACTGGACAATATCAACGTCCTCCTCACCCAGGGCTGCTGTTAGGAATCATGAGGCCCTGTACAGCCTACCTGACCCCCCCTCCCCCCCCCCCACACACACACCTGACGGTATTTTTTACAATATTTTCACAAAAAAATACATTCCCACTGCAGTTTTTTAGCCTGTTGTTCTGTTTTCTCTCTTTTTTAATTCTTTGTGATAAATTGTTAATAAATATACTTGTTATTTTTTATAATTGGTGCCTACAAAGTCCATTTTTTTGCACTTACAACATTCGATCCAATATATTTAGGACGTGGCACTGCGCTATATTAGACACCCACAGTCCATCCTGTGCTGGTGCTCTCTTGATTTATTTTTGTGATTCTACCCATCACAATATCCAATATTAAAGTGGAACTCCAGGAATGATGTTTTATGCTAACTTCCGTTGGTCCGTCTTGGCTCAGTGTAGGTATTAGTGGGCGCTGCATACAGTGATATCCATGATCTTCTACGAGTTTCTCCAGCTGCACGCTAATCAAAGGGGGTCACTTGCTTGACACCACTGCCATTCACATGCAATTTTTTTCAATGAGTGTAAGGTAGTCTCTGATGTTACCAGTTTTGCATGTTACAGCCTGCCCATTGAGAACATTAGCTGTCTATGGTGCATAATGAAGGACATGATTTCCTATGGCTGGTCACAGTGCTTCCGGAATGCTGCTTGATGTAAACCCTGCCAGATATTGTAATCATATTCTTACTTCATACATGCAGTCATGTGAGGGAGGTATACATTTTCCCCCCAAAAATCCAGATAATTGGTGGTTTCATTTTGTGTAAGTAAATCACCCCCGTTCATTCAATTTAGGGTGCTGAAAGTAGGTGATGCAATCATCCAGTAACATAAAGAAAAAAAAAAAACGTGTTCTTTAACCGCTTAAGGACCGCCTCCTGTATATATTGTGACAGCAGGAAGGTAAAGTCACCTGGTTGCATCCAGGGGGGTAGATATATTTCGCCCAGATTCAGGCTTTACGCCGACTTATACAACTAGGTGGAGAGTTGTATAAGGCTAGTGGGCTCATGGATGACTCATACCTCTAGGGAGAGTGTGGGGCGTCGTACAGACAGGGAGTTGATGAGGCCAGCTGAAGCTTGTCAGCTCATTTAGGCCTCTATAAGAACTCCCAGATTCATTAGGTGTTAGCTCATGCCTGGAACCAGACCTGTGTGGACTGTCTAGGGAGAGTGAACCCCTGTGCGGTGAGACAAAGCCTGTGTGGCTATTTGCTTGGACATTTAAAACCAGGGACTTAGGGACTAGGACAGCACTAGGCTGATCCCAGTTGTTAGTTAGGAAACCTGTATGTTTAGTCAGAGGTCAAGTTGACCAGGATTTATTTTGTTTATGTTTCTTTTGCTTTGCTGTGTTTTGTCACTGTAAATAGAAAATAAACCGCACCTTTTTGATTTTGAAAACCACAACCTCCGTTTGCTGGGCCTGTTTTGTGTGGGGAGCCCATCCCGGGGGTCACACACACCCGCTGCCGAGCTAACCCCCTCACAGTTGGTGGAGAATGCAGGCAGTTTTTTTTAAGCCAGCATGGAGGAGATACTGAAGCAGCTGGCTCTAGCAAATGCCAATCAACAGCAGACAAATGCAGGTTTGCAAAGGAGCCTTGCAGCCCAGCAGCAAGCTCATCAACAGAGCCTTGCAGCCCAGCAGCAAGCTCACCAACAGAGTCTGGAAGCTCAGCAACAAGCCCAGCAGCAATCTGAGGCCCGCTTCATAGACCTGTTACAGAAGCAAGAGCAGAGACTACAACAAATGGAAGCAGTAATGCAGCAACGTCCGCAGACCAGTGAGGAAAGCCGTCCCACTAATACCGCGTCCTTTGGGGTGAGTCGTTTATTGACAAAAATGACTGGAGAGGATGATCCAGAGGTATTTTTGACCACATTTGAAAGGACCGCTGAAAGAGAAAAGTGGCCTGAGGAGCAGTGGGCTGGACTGGTGGCTCCTCTGTTAACTGGTGAATCGCAGAAAGCTTACTATGACCTAGAGCCTAACCAAGCAAAAGACTATGTGATGCTAAAAGCTGAAATTTTGGCAAGGCTGGGTGTCACCCAGGCTGTCCGGGCTCAGCGTGTGCATAACTGGACTTTCCAGCTTGGAAAACCCCCCAGGTCTCAAATGTATGATCTCATTCACCTGAGCAGAAAGTGGCTACAGCCAGAGACTTTGTCCGCACCAAAGATTGTGGAACGTGTTGTAATGGATCGGTTTTTGAGAGCTCTTCCTACTGCCATCCAAAAGTGGGTAAGCCATGGAGACCCAGAGACGGCCGATGGTCTTGTGGATCGTGTGGAGAAATACTTGGCTACAGAGAACCTGACGGCCTCTTCCAGAGACACTCGGACTTTCCACCCTAAGACCAGACCATCCCCAGGGGCGGATAAGAGGATTCCAAGGGGTGAGGGTGGAGAGAGTGAGAGGGTGGGAGCTCTACCCCAAGTTTGGCGAGAACAGCCTGGGAAATCAGCGGCTCAAGAGGCGGCAAGAAGGATCGTTTGCTACCGCTGCCGGCAAGCGGGACATATTGCAGCCAATTGCCCGGTTGTGGAGGAACCCATGCAGTGTGACTTTCTGACGGGCAGACGTCAGTCGCTGTGTGCGACAGTCGCATGCACTGCCATTCGAGGAACTGAGAAACATTTATGTAAAATGTGTGTTAATGGTAGAAATGTTGTGGTATTGCTGGATTCAGGTAGCCTTGTGACCCTGATAAAGGCTGAATTAGTTAAAACAGAGGTCTCTGGGAATAGCAAGGTAGCTGTTATTTGTGTGCATGGGGACACCCAAGAGTATCCAGTGACTACAGTGTGTTTTGAGACCCCCAAAGGTACCCTCTCTCATCCAGTGGGGTTAGTATCTCAATTACCGCATGATGCCATTGTGGGAAGGGATTTTCCGAAGTTCTGGGAACTGTGGGATGATCCTGAGCCCCCCACTGGTGCCCCTATGTACCAGGAATGTGATAGCCAGAACTCCCCTGAGAGTGGTGAGGACTCTCCGGAATTTCCCTTATCAGTATTGGCAGGGGAGACTCAAGAAACTGGAGAGGAGCCCACCTCCTCAGACGAAAACCTACCGTCTGTGGAGTTTTCTGATCTTGAGGTTCACAGGGAAAACTTTGCCACAGAACAGTTGAAAGACCCCGCCCTAATAAAGGCACGGGAAAACGTAGTGAAAATAGATGGCGAGTTAGTGAACCCAGATAATACCTGCACTTACCCATACTTCAGCGTAGAGAAGGACCTACTGTATCGGGTGGCAAAAAGGGCAGAAGAAACCGTTGAGCAGCTTGTGGTGCCCAAACCTTACAGGAAGTTGGTGTTGGAGTTGGCCCATGGGCACATTCTTGGAGGTCATCTGGGGACAGAGAAAACCCGAGAGAGGGTATTACAGAGATTCTATTGGCCGGGGGTGATGAAGGACATAGAAAATTATTGTTCCTCCTGCCCTGTGTGTCAGAGGTCGGCCCCGATGCCACATTTCCGTAGCCCGCTGGTCCCTCTACCCATCATTGAGGTCCCGTTTGAGAGGATCGCCATGGATTTGGTAGGGCCTATAATCAAGTCCGCTAGGGGGCACCAGTACATATTAGTTATAATGGACTATGCCACCCGTTATCCAGAAGCGATCCCTCTCCGAAATACCTCGGCCAAAACCATAGCCAAAGAGCTATCTCTTGTGTTTAGCCGGGTGGGTATTTGTAAAGAACTGCTTACGGACCAAGGTACACCCTTTATGTCCCGGGTTATGAAGGAGCTGTGTAAATTGTTCAAAGTGACGCAATTACGTACATCTGTGTATCACCCCCAAACCGATGGGCTGGTTGAAAGATTCAACAAAACCCTAAAACAAATGTTGAAGAAAGTGGTGGATAGAGATGGAAAGGATTGGGACTGTCTACTTCCTTATCTGATGTTTGCTATTAGGGAGGTGCCCCAATCCTCTACGGGATTCTCCCCCTTTGAGTTACTGTATGGGAGACACCCAAGAGGGCTGTTGGATATTGCCAAGGAAACTTGGGAAAGTGAGAGTTCTCCCCACAGGAGTGTGATTGAGCATGTCGCCCTGATGCAAGACCGAATTGCACAGGTAATGCCCATCGTGAAGGAACATTTGGCCCAAGCGCAGTTAGCACAGCAGAGAGTGTACAACCGTGGAGCCAAGACCCGTACCTTTTCCCCGGGGGATAGGATACTGGTACTTGTCCCTACGGTTGAAAGTAAATTCCTTGCCAAATGGCAAGGCCCCTATGAGATAATGGAAAAAGTGAGCGAAGTGAATTACAAGGTCAGACAACCAGGAAGGCGAAAGCCCGAACAGATCTATCACGTTAATCTGTTGAAAGCCTGGAGGGATAGAGAGTCCCTAGTCGCAGACACTTGGTCACCAGCTCAAACTGGTTGCGTGATTCCTGAGGTTGGAATAGCAGCCACCTTGTCACAACCCCAACAACAGGAGGTTAAGGAGTTTGTGCTTCGCAACAAGGAGGTATTCTCTGAGCTGCCGGGACAAACATCTGGGGTAGAGCATGACATCATTACCCCGCCCGGTGAAAGGGTGAAGTTAAAACCCTATCGGATCCCAGAGGCCCGACGGGAGGCAATACGGGAGGAAGTACAGAAAATGCTGAACTTAGGGGTGATAGAGGAGTCCCAAAGTGATTGGTCTAGTCCCATTGTGTTGGTGCCTAAACCGGATGGGAGCTGGCGATTTTGTAACGATTTTCGTCAGTTGAACAAAGTTACAAAATTTGACACCTACCCCATGCCACGTATAGATGAGTTGATCGACCGGCTGGGAACAGCCCGATACATGACGACTCTTGACCTCACAAAAGGGTATTGGCAAATCCCCCTGGCCAAGTCGGCCAAAGAGAAAACCGCATTTGTAACCCCAGACGGGGCGTTCCAATATAAAAGAATGCCGTTCGGGTTACAGAATGCGCCGGCCACATTCCAGCGGAAAATGGACCAGATGCTGAGGCCCCATCGGAAGTATGCTGCGGCTTACCTGGATGACGTAATTGTCCATAGCACAGATTGGGCCTCACATCTGCCAAAAGTGCAAGCAGTCCTGGACTCTGTTCGGGAAGCGGGGTTTACGGCTAACCCCAAGAAGTGTACCATTGGGCAGGAGGAGGCCAAATATCTTGGGTACACCATTGGGAGGGGAGTAATAAAACCCCAACTCAACAAAGTCGAGGCCATCCAGAGTTGGCCACGTCCCAACAGCAAGAAGCAGGTACGAGCCTTTCTGGGAATCGCTGGGTATTATCGGCGATTCATTCCCCACTTTGCTTCTAAGGCTGTGCCCCTAACCAACCTGACGAAGGGGAAAGGGTCGGTCATGATTAAATGGACCCCCGAGGCTGAGGCAGCATTCCAATTCTTGAAACAAGCCTTATGTAGCCAGCCAGTGTTGTACTCACCCGACTTCTCTAAAGACTTTGTCGTACAAAGTGATGCGTCAGATGTGGGGTTAGGAGCAGTATTGTCCCAGGTCTGGAACGGGGAAGAGCACCCAGTCATTTACCTCAGCAGGAAGTTGAAGTCCCATGAGGTAAATTACGCCACCGTTGAAAAGGAGTGTTTAGCGGTGAAGTGGGCTCTAGATTCCCTTCGGTACTACCTGCTAGGTAGGCACTTTGACATGGTTACGGATCACGCTCCGTTAAAGTGGATGGCTCAAAACAAGGAAACAAATAGAAGAGTGAATAGGTGGTTCCTGGCCCTCCAGGAATTCAACTTCACAGTAAAGCATCGCCCTGGCGTTCAAATGGGGAATGTGGATGCTTTGTCTCGAGTACATGAATGCCTGATTGCTGGTGTTCCAACCCCGAGGTTAAAACAAGAGGGGGGGGGGGGTATGTGACAGCAGGAAGGTAAAGTCACCTGGTTGCATCCAGGGGGGTAGATATATTTCGCCCAGATTCAGGCTTTACGCCGACTTATACAACTAGGTGGAGAGTTGTATAAGGCTAGTGGGCTCATGGATGACTCATACCTCTAGGGAGAGTGTGGGGCGTCGTACAGACAGGGAGTTGATGAGGCCAGCTGAAGCTTGTCAGCTCATTTAGGCCTCTATAAGAACTCCCAGATTCATTAGGTGTTAGCTCATGCCTGGAACCAGACCTGTGTGGACTGTCTAGGGAGAGTGAACCCCTGTGCGGTGAGACAAAGCCTGTGTGGCTATTTGCTTGGACATTTAAAACCAGGGACTTAGGGACTAGGACAGCACTAGGCTGATCCCAGTTGTTAGTTAGGAAACCTGTATGTTTAGTCAGAGGTCAAGTTGACCAGGATTTATTTTGTTTATGTTTCTTTTGCTTTGCTGTGTTTTGTCACTGTAAATAGAAAATAAACCGCACCTTTTTGATTTTGAAAACCACAACCTCCGTTTGCTGGGCCTGTTTTGTGTGGGGAGCCCATCCCGGGGGTCACACACACCCGCTGCCGAGCTAACCCCCTCACAATATATATACGTCGGCAGAATGGCACAGACAGGCACAAGCACGTTCAGGTACGTCCTCTTTAAGATGCCACAGTGTGGTCACGTGCGCACCGCCGGCGCGCTCGTGACCCTGCCGCTTTCTGTGTGAGCCCGACCGATCGCCGCGGGTACACCCGCGATCGTCTCACGGAGAGATAGAGCGGGGAGATGCTTATGTAAACAAGCATCTCCCCTCTCTGCCTAGTGACAATGACAGTGATTACCACTTCCTGCCCATCCCCCCTACAGTTAGAAGCACTCATCAGGGCACACTTAAACCCTACAGCGCCACCTAGTGGTTAACCCCTTCACTACCAGTGTAATTTTCACAGTAATCAGTGCATTTTTATTGCACATTTATGTTCCCAAAAATGTGTCAAAAGTGTCCGATGTGTCTGCCATAATGTCGTAGTGGCGTTAAAAACCGCTGATCGCCGCCATTACTAGTAAAAAAAAAATATTAATAAAAATGCCATAAAACTACCCCCTATTTTGTAGACGCTATAACTTTTACGCAAACCAATCAATAAACGCTTATTGCGATTTTTTTTTTTTTACCAAAAATATGTAGAAGAATATGTATCGGCCTAAACTGAGGAAAATTATTATTTTTATATATATATATATATTTTTGGGGGATATTTATTATAGCAAAAAGTCAAAAAGATTGCATTTTTTTCAAAATTGTCGCTCTATTTTTGTTTATAGCGCAAAAAAAAAAAACGCAGAGGTGATCAAATACCACCAAAAGAAAGCTCTATTTGTGGGAAAAAAAGGACGTCAATTTTGTTTGGGAGCTTCATCGAACGACCGCGCAATTGTCAGTTAAAGCAATGCAGTTCCGAATCGCAAAAAGGGGCCTGGTCCTTTAGCAACAAAATGGTCCGGGGCTTAAGGGGTTAAATGGCAACTTAACTGTATCTGAGCACAACAAATTGAAAAGGCTTTTTAGTAAATGTTTTCATATTCAAAGCTAACTCACCCATCCTTTCATGTCTCCATGCTTTATTTTGTTTATAATTCGCTTTGAAAAACACCCCCTAGCATTTCTAGCCATGGCCATCTTATGTAAGGGCAGATCTATTTACCAATGCTAGCAGCATAAGGATTAACAATAGTTAATTGTGACCCTGTGGATACAATATGCCCATCCATCACTGTCCATGGAGAGCTGTACTTCATTCTAATAGTCCAGTTTTGCGACACTGGTCTTGGGCATTCCTGGTGCCCCCTCCCCTTCACCCCACCGTGCTTTCCCACCTTCCTACTGTGAACATCCTTCTTTTCTCTTTCTTTCTTATTTTATTGTTGCAGATCATGCTGTTTATTCAGACTTGATGTTTTGATCTGCTTCTTGTTTCACGGCCTGCGACAAAGTTACCTGGCTCATTGATACCTACTCTAACTTGCAGGCTACAAGTTTTGCTTATTACAGCTGAGTTACGCCTGGGATTTTTTTTTTAAAGTCAGCGGCTACAAATACTGTAGCTGCTGACTTTTAAAGGACACTTGCCTGTCCAGGGAGCCCGTGATGTCAGCACCCGAAGCCGACCCGTCCCTCGGCTCCTGGTGCAGGCGCTGGCATCCTTACTAAGGGAAACAGGAAGTGAAGTCTTGCGGCTTTACAGCCTGTTTCCTATTGTGCATGCTCTAGTCGCGCTGCGCTTTTTGAATGGTCCCTGCTATCTTTTGGGACCTGTGTGTCTGTGGGACCCAGGACCTATTTGTCTCCCAGAAGGTAGCGGGGGGAAGGAGGAGAGGCCAGACATTGCGTAGTTTGCTGCACAGATTGCGGCGATCTTTCCTCAGAAGTGGGTGCAGATACCTGGATTTTGGAAGGAAAAAATTGCGCTAATTTAAAGTCCGATGGTTTCACTGAACATACTTTTTTTTCCTTCCCATATTTTCTTGTGCTATATCTCACATGTAATTGCTGCTCTAGGACTGGTCCATCCAAATTTTTGCTCACTAGCGCAGTTTTTTCCTTTTATAGATACCTGGATTTTACAGGTATCCTCTCCTCCCTCTCCCCTGAAACGTGCCCCCCGGATGGGGGAAGGAATCCGATCCGCGGAAGTTCCATTTCTGGGTGGAACTCCGCTTTAATATGCTATTTATACTGTTGGATGTTATCACATTCTAGGCAGCTACGTTCCAGCTGTCTAACATCTTCTTGGCAATTACCCAAAAATATTTTTACGCTATGTTTTGTACTTTAAAATTCTCAATAAAAATCTATTGAAAGTTCAAAAATATTTAATTGTGATTGAGAGTTTAGTTTTGCTTTAACCCTTAGCCTGCCAATATCACTATATCCTTATGCCGCATACACACAATCGGAAATTCCGACAAGAAAAGTTCGATGTGAGCTTTTGGTCGGAAATTCCGACTGTGTGCAGGCTCCATCTGACTTTTTCTGTCGGAATTTCCGCTAACAAAAATTTGAGAGCTGGTTCTCAAATTTTCCGACAAGAAAAGTTCTGCTCGGAAATTCCAATCGTCTGTATGCAATTCCGAGGCACAAAAAAACAAGCATGCTCGGAATCAATTTGACACATGCTTGGAATCATTGAACTTAATTTTTCTCGGCTCGTTGTAGTGTTGTACGTCACCGTGTTCTTGACGGTCGGAATTTGGTGTGATCGTGTGTATGCAACACAAGTTTGAGCAACATTTCATCGGAAAAAAATCCACGGTTTTCTTGTTGGAATTTCCGATTGTGTGTATGCGGCATAACTGTCTGAGTTTCCTGAACATTAGTGGGTAGGTGTCCACTTTGAGAAATGCCATGTTTTCTGACTGTTGGATTGTGCTCTTTGTTTTCCTCTCTTTGTGATGTTTAAAACGAATATATAGCTGCACTCTTTTCTTGGTATAAATATGCTACAATGTTCTAGTTTAAGCATGAAAAAGAAAAAAATAAATAAGTTTATTAATTGAAGGTTCATGTCCTCTGGCAGTGTCTAGGATTGTATGTCTGCATCTCCGAATCACCAGCCTTTTAATAGAAAAAAAGGAACGGAAAAAAATTAAAAGATGTGTGTTTTTTTTAACTTGTCACCTCTTCCTCAGGGGAAGTTGATTAGCTAAGATGAGCATGAAATGTAAACAGAATCTGCTGTTCTATTGGAAAGAAAGGTCTTGGTGTTAGCAGCTTCTGCAATAATACCCAAATCACGTGAACGGTTAACTCTTGGTCCTATAGATTGCGGACAATATTTTTGTGGAGCTCAATAAGGACATGAAGCTTGAAATCAAAGGTTTTATTTGGCAGTATTGTAAACTTGAACATTATCCATGTGGAGAATTTTGTAACCTGGGGATGCATCCAGCCACTCATGCATACTTTGAAGTTGGTGTCTATCTTCACTATTCATTCATCTGTGCCCGATTTAGTCAACAGGATTCTGACATTGACACATGGATAATGACCCAACTGCATTCTTCCTCCCTTTTACCTCTGGACTATATTCTTCACCCCCCAGCTCTCTGCTCACGAAGCTGTGAGAACTGGGCGATAGGCGATGTTTGATCACTCGGTTCTCAGTGTTAGAGCCAGAGGGGGACAGATGCAGCATCAGACCGAAGCTGCATCCAGCTAGGTAAGTATGATTCTAAAGAAAAGCTAATTCCATACTTCTCTTTTTAAAGGATATATGCAGCTTGTTTGTTTTAACCTATGCCCAGTACCTAAATGTCAATTTAAGTTTGATTCAGCCTTAAATGCAAACACGTATTTCCATTTATTAAAATGCCTTACATTAAATATTAATTCTTATTCGCTACTGGTAGCATTTTTCGATTATGCTTCTATATTAAAGTCTATGAAAAATGTTTTTGCAGCCCTCAGACTCCTACATACTCGTATAGTCTCCCCATAATCATGTGAAATTGAGAATTCAGAGTTTCTCAGCATCTGTTCTTATTCCTATACCATAAAACGTTTTATCAGGTGCACCAGACCATCTCTCTTGGCAAGACATTCACTCTGTGTAGCCATTGTGGCTGCTCGCACCAGAAATCTATAGAAAAAAGTAAAAGTTGACATACGTGGTTCTTAGGATGTCTTTTTACTTCACTTTACAAACTTAATCTCATGTATTGTATTAAAGCTGGCGTATTCCTTGCTAGAAATAAATCAGGATAGCCAGTTGTTTTGGAGTTCAGGATCTTTTCATGATTATTCATGAGCCAATCTTGTATAGATAATATCGTTTTAGAAGGTTAACCTTTTTATTGGCTCGATATTCCTTGTAAAGTACAGCAAAATCTGGGTTTGTGAAACTCGCAGAGTCGAGCATGGCAGAAGAAGTGTTACCAGCAAGTATCTTTCTCAGGATTTTATCCTCCATATCACATGCCAAGTGGATCGACTGTCTAAACCTCCGGATAGGTAAATGCCAAAAACAGGCCCCAGAACAGCTCTCTGAAACTGTGAAGAAGCAACATGGAAATTCACTTTAGCTCAGTGCCCAATAGTGTAGTGTAATGTATGTTTAAAGGAGTAAATAAGTGGGAACAGAGCAGCGTATAGGCCGATGTGGTAGGGGTTAAGGTCTAGGTTTGCAGCCAAAAGCATAAGAATTTATTAGGTTGGAATGCTGGCAGAGTGTTAGCATTTTGTCACTTTTTTTTTTTTTCTTCAAGAAAGGGCGTCTTCGTATTATAGTGGACGGTGCATTATTTTTTATGTTGTGGTATTATTAATATGGAATATACTAAATTCAGCAAACACTGAAAAAACGTTATTAAAGTGGCACTAAACGATAGCCTTATTTTCCAAATATAATCCATACTCATCCACTGCTTAGTGGCCCTATAATCCATTTTTCATTAAATTGTTTTATTACTGTGTTTTTATGCCTCTTTGTAACATCCTCTGTGAGCTTCCAAACCTGTCCTTTTCTTCCCTCACCTCTGTTTGTTTGGAACGAGTAGTGCGCATTAGATGCGGTCATTGGCACTGCTCTATGCACATTAGGCATCACATAGTCCATAGGTCATAGTCTGCAGTCCATCTTGGCAGCAAGCAAGAGCGGGTGGCTATGCAGTGGGACCATGTAGAATGAAAGTAGACATCCTCTAACAGGAAGTCAAATTACAGCATGAAATAAAGGAAGGGGGAAATTTAGAGGAGGCTTGTTGCAATAGAAGGTACTTTTTGCATTAACAATACGTATAGTGCCTTTAAAAGTATTCATACCCCTTGAAATTCTCCACATTTTGTCATGTTACAACCAAAAATGTAAGTGTATTTTATTGGGATTTTATGTGATAGACCAACACAAAGTGGCACATAATTGTGAAGTGGAAGGAAAATGATAAATGGTTTTCAATTTTTTTTTACAAATAAATATGTGAAAAGTATGGAGTGCATTTGTATTCAGCCCCCCCCCCCCCTCGCGAGCCAATACATTGTAGAACCATCTTTCGCTGCAATTACAGCTGCAAGTCATTTTGGGGATGTCTCTACCAGCTTTGCAGAACTTGGGGGTGACATTTTTGCCCATTCTTCTTTGCAAAATAGCTCAAGGTCTGTCAGATTGGGTGGAGAGCGTCTGTAAACAGCAATTTTCAAGCCTCTCCACAGATTATTAATTGGATTTAGGTCTGGGCTTTGGCTGGGCCATTCTAACACATGAATATGCTTTGATCTAAACCATTCCACTGTAGCTCTGGCTGTATGTTTAGGGTTGTTGTCCTGCTTGAAGGCAAACTTCCGCCCCAGTCTTTTGCAGACTCTAATTCCGCGTAAGCACGATCGTTTTTCATGACGAGAAAAATTACATTTTTAAAATTGTATAAATAAGAGGGCGCTATTGGTACGTGGTAAATTAACTATGTGCTACCATATCTTAAATTAACAAGAAAAAATTAAGTGAATATAATAAATGACACAAACATGTGATAATGAATATGACCAAATAATTGCAATGGAGCAATCAACTATATAACATTAGTGATCAAAAATAAGTAAATGTGAGTCCCAATCATGATAACTGGCATGCTGCCACGCAAAAGATTATAACAATCAATCAGAAAAAAGAAAGTCCCCTTTAAATGCTGATAACTGTTCAAACAAGTTTTTCTCCGAATCCAACAAGTGAAGACACCTTCTACAAATAAAATTTGTGCTGTGCTGTGATTCTTCCTTATTAAAAGTGCAAATGATATTCCTTCACCAAATCTTCATTGAAGACATACACCCAAAGTGCACAAGTAGTAGATTGCGCTTACCAAATGAAGTAGACCTCTTTAATTAAAAAGATGGTCACAAACAGCTTGAGCAGGATTGTGCCTGCACACATATGGACAAATACTGGTGAATGATTGAATCTCCTTCCTCGGTCTCAGGCGGGATATACGAAACACAAACAGGAGAACTCCATAGTGCAACCCGCAAATTTATTGGAAAAAACAATATAAAATAAAATATAAAACATATAGCCTAGGTGGCCTCTTACATTAAAAAGTGCCCATCCCTGCACTGGGGCTGCAGGCATAGAGTGTGTTACGAGCGACTAGTAAATCTCCGCAGGCAACGTGCCTCAAAGCCGCCGTTCGCTTGCAGTGGAGCCGGATTGAGCGTACTGTGTACAGCTGTGTACAACACGTGACCAGGCTGCGCCTCCGACGTATGTTTCGTATTGCGCCTCCGACATACGTTTCGTATTGCTTACGTCTTCAGGGGGCGTGTCACGCCCCCTGAAGACGTAAGCAATACGAAACGTACGTCGGAGGCGCAGCCTGGTCACGTGTTGTACACAGCTGTACACAGTACGCTCCTTCCGGCTCCACTGCAAGCGAACGGCGGCTTTGATGCACGTTGCCTGCGGAGATTTACGAGTCGCTCCAGGAGGCGGAGTGTGCCTAGTCGCAAGGGTGAACCGCTCTCGGCATCTCGGCCTCGGTAAGTACTCTCCTGACAGTATCAGAGTATATGGGCTGAATACAAATGCACGTCACACTTTTCCGATATTTATTTGTAAAAAAGTTTGAAAACCATTTATCATTTTCCTTCCATTTCACAATTATGTGCCACTTTGTGTTGGTCTATCACATAAAATCTCAGTAAAATACATTTACATTTTTGGTTTTAACATGACAAAATTTGGAAAATTTCAAGGGATATGAATACTTTTTCAAGGCACTGTACTTGAATAGAACTTTCCTTTTTTAAGCCATAGTTTAGTGTCACTTCATGCTTTTTCACATGCCCATTGGAGAACCGTTCTTGTATTATCATGCAGGTTTAATTTTATATAAATTATATGGTTAGCTTATCTAATGCAGTGGTCCTTAAAATTAGACACAAACCTTAGCAAATCACACTGAGCATTTAATTATAATTTTTCTTCTCCACCCTCCCCCTCCGTTTCCATTCCATACCTATGTCTCTTCTTACATCCCATTTCCCAGTTCTCGCCTTCCCTATTGGAATAGCAATGTTCCTCCGCCATTCTAACTCGCTCTATCTCTTTCTCACTTTCTCTTTTCCCTTTCAATTTGAAATCGTTTACCAAATTTACCTATGCCATGTTTTTCAATGATTAGTCATTTTAGGGATTCCTATGTTCCCACTAGTGATGAGCCGAACACCCCCGGGTTCGGTTCGCACCAGAACCCGCGAACGGACCGAAAGTTCGTACGAACATTAGAACCCTATTAAATACAATGGATGCGAACGTTCGAATTCTAAAGTGCTAATTATAACAACTATTATACATGTTATTGTCCTAAAAAGGGTTTGGGAACCCGGGTTCTGCACCAGGGGACATGTATCAATGCAAAAAGAAGTTTTAAAAACGGTCGTTTTTCGGGAGCAGTCATTTTAATGATGCATAAAGTGAAAAAAAAAAAGTCAAATATTCCTTTAAATATCGTACCTGGGGGGTGTCTAAAGTATGCCTGTGAAGTGCCACGTGTTTCCCGTGTTTAGAACTGTCCCTGCACAAAATGACACTTCTAAAGGAAAAAAAAGCCATTTAAAACTGCTTGCGGCTTTAATGTAATGTCTGGTCCCGGTAATATGGATGAAAATCTTTAAGAAAAATGGCATAGCTACCCCATGACCCCCCCCCCCCTACCCCAGCCCATTACCAGCCCCTTTGGGTCTTGTATGGATATTAAGGGGAACCCCGCACATAAAATAAAAAAGGCCCTATATACTCTGAACAGCCGTATACAGGCGGTGCATACAAGACAGGGACTGTATGTTTGTTCTTATGTAGAATGTGTTTGTAATTTTGAACAGGTACATTGTTTAAGTGTAGCTCCAGCCCAAAAATCTATTTTTAAACTTTTTGGAAAACATAGGTAAGGGTTATCACCCCTGTAACATTTGTTTTGCTGTCTGTGCCCCTGTTCAGAACATTTCACCTCACTTTCCGTCCCAATGACAACTGTTTTTGAAATGTGGTGTTTTTCTTGAAACAAGGATTGCTGATAAAGCATCAGTACAGAGGAGACACCTTTCTCCCATATTAATTCTTACAGGAGAGAATTTTCCTTCCTAGGGGTAGATTTCCTCTCACTTCCTGTTGTCTTCTTGCGTTTGCAAGTAGGAGTCGTTTGTAAGTTGGATGTTTGAAAGTAGGGACCTGCCGTATATAATCTGCAGAAATAGGCCCCTTAGTTGGTGTTGGCACAACACTGTAAGCACTCACAGTTACTCTTGGTTGGTGCTGGAACGCCCTGCTGTCAACTATTATATCAGGAATTGTAATTACATATAATTGTTGAACAGTGGTAGTAAAAATTGGGCCTTTGACGGTGGTGCTGGTGCCACAACACTGTAAGCCCTGACAGTTACTCTTGGTGGGTGCAGCAATGGGCCCTGCTGTGAATTATTAGATCAAGAATTGTAATTGCATGCCCCTGTTGAACAGGGGCTGAAAAATTGGGCCTTTCGTGGTGGTGGTGGTGGTGTTGCCACAACACTGTAAGCCCTCAGAGTTACTCTTGCTTGGTGGGTGCAGGAATGGGCCCTGCTGTGAATTATTAGATCAATAATTGTAATTACATGCCCCTGTTGAACAGGGGCTGAAAAATTGGGCCTTAGGCACTGGTGGCACAACACTGCAACCCCTCACAGATACTGTACTTGGAGCACAGCAATGAGCCCTGTTGCAAAGTATTGCTTCAAAAATTGTAATGACACGCCCCTGTTAAACAGGGGCTGAAAAATTGGGCCTTAGGCACTGGTGGCACAACACTCCAACCCCTCACACATACTGTACTTGGAGCACAGCAATGAGCCCTGTTGCAAAGTATTGCTTCAAAAATTGTAATTACACGCCCCTGTTAAACAGGGGCTGAAAAATTGGGCCTTAGCCACTGGTGGCGGCACCCATAAACAAAAATGATCTTCCAAGCTATCATCATCAATCGTATCATTGAGGACTCGGAGGAGGAGGATAGCCAGTCAACATAACAGCACAGGCACTCAGCATCAGCATCAGTCTTGAAGGGATGTGACATGTTAAAATCAATTAGTCTGTTATATCAGCATCAGGTGTGTGGTAGCTGGTGGTGATCCAAGACTGGTTCATCTTGATGAAAGTCAGTCGATCAACCGAGTCGGTGGACAGGCGCACCCTGTGATCCGTGACAAATCCTCCAGCAGCACTGAATGTGCGTTCCGAAAGAACGCTGGATGCAGGACAGGCCAGTAGCTCAATTGCATACTGTGCAAGCTCTGGCCAGTGATCCATCCTCAAGCCCCAGTAAGCCAGAGGATTTTCGGTGGGGAAGGTGTCCAAGTCTGACCTTGCCCCTAGATATTCCTGCACCATGTTTATCAGACACTGGCGATGGTTGCTGGAACCGATCATACTTTGGGGCTGCAGACTAAAGAATTGTCTGAACGCATCGGTCAGACGGCCACCTTCCCCACCGCTCCTTCTTTGACTGGCCGAAGCCTCAGCAACTCGTTGTCCAGGACCAGGAGTTTGTAACCTCCCAGTCTCTGGGAACGCGTTGCACAGACCTTTCTGCAAGGCCTCCCGGAGTTGTCTCATCCTCTGATCCCTCTGCGACGGTAACATAAGGTCCGCAACCTTACCCTTGTACCGTGGATCAAGGAGAGTGGCCAGCCAGTAATAGTCCCTCTCCTTGATCCGAAGAATACGAGGATCCTTCCGCAGACTTTGCAGGATCAGGGAGGCCATGCAGCGTAGGTTTGCTGAGGCATTCGCTCCGGAGTCCTCTGGGTCACTAAGGACGACATGATCCGCAGTCACCTCCTCCCAGCCACGTACAAGTCCACTGGTTTCTTGGGACTGTAAATCATCCCTAAAAGACTGCTGCTGATGATGCTGAGTGCCAGCCTCCACCTCCATGCTGACACAATCCTCCTCCTCCTCCTCCTCCTCCTCCTCTTCCTGTGCGATGGGTGGGACAGAAGGAACACTGTCTGGGTAAAGGGGGCCTTGAGAGGCAAGGAAGTCCTCCTCTTCCTGCCTCTGTTCTGCCTCAAGTGCCCTGTCCATTATTCCACGCAGCGTGTGCTCCAACAGGTGGACAAGAGGTACAGTGTCACTGATGCATGCACTGTCACTGCTCACCATCCTCGTGGCCTCCTCAAATGGTGCCAGGACAGTGCATGCATCCCTGATCATGCCCCACTGGCGTGGAGAAAAAAAACCAAGCTCCCCTGACCCTGTCCTGGTGCCGTAGTCGCACAGGTACTCATTGATGGCCCTCTGCTGCGTGTGCAGCCGCTGCAGCATGGCCAACGTTGAGTTCCACCTGGTGGGCATGTCACATATAAGGCGGTTCTTGGGCAGGTTCAACTCCTTTTGCAGCTCAGCCAGGCGAGCACTGGCATTATAAGATCTGCGGAAATGCACACAGACTTTCCTGGCCTGCCTCAGGACATCCTGTAAGCCCGGGTACCTGCCCAAGAAACGCTTTACCACCAGGTTAAGGACGTGAGCCACACAGGGCACATGGGTCAGTTGTCCCTGTCGAAGGGCGGAGAGGAGGTTGGTGCCATTGTCGCAAACCACCATTCCTGGCTTAAGCTGGCGTGGCGTCAACCACCTCTCGGCCTGGCCCTGCAGAGCAGACAGGACCTCTGCCCCAGTGTGGCTTCTGTCCCCCAAACACACCAGCGCAAGCACGGCATGGCATCTTTTTGCCTGCGTACTTGCGTAGCCCCGTGAACGGCTACGGAGCACCGCTGGTTCATAGGACAAACCACAGGAAGAGGCCATGGAGGAAGAAGAAGAGGAGGGGGTGGAGGAGAGAGGTGTGTCACAACCAGTAGTAGCATTTTGGAGGCGTGGCGGTGGGACAACCTCCAACACTACTGCACCTTGTCCTGCATCCTTCCCAGCTGCCAAAAGAGTGACCCAATGGGCCGTGAAAGAAAGGTAACGTCCCTGTCCATGCCTGCTGGACCATGAGTCAGCGGTAATATGCACCTTACCGCTGACCGCCCTGTCCAGCGAGGCCAAGACATTGCCTTCCACATGCCGGTAGAGAGCCGGAATAGCCTTCCGTGAGAAAAAGTGGCGTTTGGGAACCTGCCACTGAGGAACCGCACATTGCACAAACTCACGGAAGGGGGCCGAGTCTACCAACTGAAAAGGCAGCAGTTGAAGCGCTAGCAATTTAGCCAAGCTAGCATTCAACCGCTGGGCATGTGGATGGCTGGGAGTGAACTTCTTTCGACGGTCCAGCAGCTGGGGCAGGGAAATTTGCCTGCTAGAATCGGACGTCGGTGTACTGCTAGCAGAGTGGCCGCAAGTACTTGGCTGTGACACACCTAATTCTACACCTTCATTCCTCTCAGTGCATGTTTCAGAGAGGACTGAAGTTATAGTGGGGTTGGAGATCCCAGCTGATGCGGTGCAAGGAGAGGTCCACTTTGTTCTTTGGTGTGGGTCTTTGAGGTAGGCTTGCCAACGAGCTGCATGGCAGGTCAACATATGTCTGGTCAGGCATGTGGTACCCAAGCGGCTGATGTTTTGGCCACGCGATATACGCTTGAGACATATGTTGCAAACAGCAGCTGTGCGATCTGATGCACTAGCCTCAAAAAAGGCCCACACCAAGGAACTTTTTGAATGACGGGCAGAGGCAGCGCCCTGCACAGGCGGAGCTCTGCGGTGTGATTCCGTCGGTGTACTGCCCTTACGCTGGCCACCAAAGGGCATCCTGCCTCGTTGGAGATGTGCCTCCTCCTCATCCTCCTCCTCCTCCTCTCTCCTATTAGGCACCCATGTGGAGTCAGTGACCTCATCATCCCCTCCCTCCTCATCACTGGAGCCAATCTGGCAGTATGCTGCAGCTGCTGGAACATGACTGCCAGATTGGTGTCCTTCTTGAGCATCCCCTCTGTCTGCTCTCACGCTACTGCCTTCCTGTAGCTGGGTTTCATCATCAGACCCTTCGAAACGCTGGGCATCCTCCTGGAGCATGTACCCAACACTGTGCTCAAACAGTTCGGGGGACTCCTCAGGAGGAGGACATGGTGGGTCTAGGGAAGGAGTGACTGATGATGAGTCTGACATTGATACCAGGGAAGAGGACGCTTTGGCAGCTGCTTTGCCAGTACCCTGAGCCTGGGTGAGAGAGGATGAGGAGGAGGAGGAGGGCTTGGTCATCCACTCTACCAAGTCTTCGGCATGTCCAGCTGCCGAAAAGAAGGACAAGCGTGTCCCATGGCCATGTGCTGATGACAATGCACCGCGTCCACGACCAGCACTGTTGCCCCCAGACACAGAGCCTGCTTGCCCTCTTTTATTGCCTCCTGACTGTATGCCTCTCCTTGTTTGCCTTCCAGACATTCTAATAGATGGCCTGCAGGGAGATGGGAAAAAAGCAATAAGGGCTACCTTCAGGTGTCCTTCTCTGTCCCTTTACTTAAGGATTTCTAAATATGGTTCAGGATGATTGCTTTTGCACAGAATAGCACAACGACAATTTCCCTGACTGTCCAAAAAACAAGGATTTCAAAGATGGTTGATGAGGAATGCTTTAGCACACTATAGCACAAGGAGAATTCACTCACTGTCCTTCCCAGTCCCTAGAAACAAGGACTTGCACAGTGAAAGAAACTGACACTCTCCCTACCTACAGTTTTCTGTCCCTAGAAAAAATGTTTTTTTTAAGCACACTATAGCACAAGGAGAATTCACTCACTGTCCTTCCCAGTCCCTAGAAACAAGGACTTGCACAGTGAAAGAAACTGACACTCTCCCTACCTACAGTTTTCTGTCCCTAGAAAAAATGTTTTTTTTAAGCACACTATAGCACAAGGAGAATTCACTCACTGTCCTTCCCAGTCCCTAGAAACAAGGACTTGCACAGTGAAAGAAACTGACACTCTCCCTACCTACAGTTTTCTGTCCCTAGAAAAAATGTTTTTTTTAAGCACACTATAGCACTGTCATGGATATGCATTAATGTCTGTCTGCCATCTTACCTTCCTCCTCATGTGTTCATCTAGAGACCAGACCTCCTTCACCTGGCTTCCTTTATAATCTCCTCCCAGCCTGACTCCACCCCAGGCCCTATCACTGAACACTATATTAACCTGTGCACTGCAAGCCTGCTTTGCTGATCAACGTGTTGTTAGGCATTGTGTGTTTGGGTTCCTGCCTGCCGTGTGCTACGTCTGTCTCTCTGTTACGTTATTGGCTTGTCCCCGACCATCCCTGTCTGCTCGTGACCCTTGACCTTCGGCTCGTTCTTCGTTATCCTTGTCTGCTTGTGGCCCCTGACCTTCGGCTTGTTATTCGGTTCTCTCTATCGTGTGCTGCTGCTTCCCCTTATCCTACGGGGCGTGAGCTAGGAAACTCCAGGGGCCGCGACCTGGTCCCAGCCTGCAGCGTAACATCCTCACCACTAGAGGCCCTGGAGAAGACCAGCTGGGTCTTAGACTCCGCGCCCTGGGGAATCTTGGCTCTCGCTTCCGTTGGGATCCCGGTTGTGCTCCTCTGGTCCCGCTTTCCACAACCACCCAGTTTCCTATCCACAGAAGCCAGCCATAGGGTTCACTACCTCGCGGTGCACTCCTGTCCCCCTACGGTGTGCATCTGTCACCTGGCCACAGGTGACCCTGACAAGCACAAGGAGAATTCACTCACTGTCCTTCCCAGTCCCTAGAAACAAGGACTTGCACAGTGAAAGAAACTGACACTCTCCCTACCTACAGTTTTCTGTCCCTAGAAAAAATGTTTTTTTTAAGCACACTATAGCACAAGGAGAATTCACTCACTGTCCTTCCCAGTCCCTAGAAACAAGGACTTGCACAGTGAAAGAAACTGACACTCTCCCTACCTACAGTTTTCTGTCCCTAGAAAAAATGTTTTTTTTAAGCACACTATAGCACAAGGAGAATTCACTCACTGTCCTTCCCAGTCCCTAGAAACAAGGACTTGCACAGTGAAAGAAACTGACACTCTCCCTACCTACAGTTTTCTGTCCCTAGAAAAAATGTTTTTTTTAAGCACACTATAGCACAAGGAGAATTCACTCACTGTCCTTCCCAGTCCCTAGAAACAAGGACTTGCACAGTGAAAGAAACTGACACTCTCCCTACCTAGAGTTTTCTGTCCCTAGAAATTTTTTTTTTTTTAAGCACACTATAGCACAAGGAGAATTCACTCACTGTCCTTCCCAGTCCCTAGAAACAAGGACTTGCACAGTGAAAGAAACTGACACTCTCCCTACCTAGAGTTTTCTGTCCCTAGAAAAAATGTTTTTTTTAAGCACACTATAGCACAAGGAGAATTCACTCACTGTCCTTCCCAGTCCCTAGAAACAAGGACTTGCACAGTGAAAGAAACTGACACTCTCCCTACCTACAGTTTTCTGTCCCTAGAAAAAATGTTTTTTTTAAGCACACTATAGCACAAGCACAAAACTCACTGACACTCTCCCTACCTATCCTTCTCTTTCCCTAAACTAAAGGAATCCAGGTTAAGCAAGAAAGAAATAAAAGTCACTGTCCCTGCCTATGCTGCTCTTTCCCTGCTCCGGAACACACTACACTAGGCCGCCGTGCTGGCGGCCTTTTATAGTGTGGGGCGTGTACTAAACACCCTCAGCAATAATTGGCCACAGGCATCCTGCCTGTGGCCAATCATTGCTCTCCTCGCTGCCGGCGCTGTGATTGGCCAAGCATGCGGGGTCACAGTGCATGCTTGGCCAATCACAGCGCCTGGATGACACTGCGATGGTGTAGTGCATTGTGGGCCGTTCGCGTCACTCGAATTTGGCGCGAACGGCCCAAATCGTTCGATCTTCGTCGAACGATCGAACAGCCGATGTTCGAGTCGAACGTATGTTCGACTCGAACACGAAGCTCATCCCTAGTTCCCACCATTGTTATTATTATAATTTACTGTACAGGATTTATATAGCACCAACATTTTTTGCAGCGCATTACAGTACAAGGGAAGACAGTACAGTTCCAATTCAATTCAATACAGGTGTTATTTACTGTATATCTCAGTTTATATTTGCAATGTTATATGAATGCTTCTGTCATATTTTTAATGCAATACGTAATATCATATATACTTCTATACATCTGGACAATGTACATTATTGATAAATTCATTAAAATAAAAAATTTAAAAAGCATAAGCAGTGGTTACTTTAAGTGAAAAAAACATGTCAGAAGGAACAAAATGCTCAGAGATACGGGCAGCTGAAATTATTAGCAAATTTTATAATTTCCAGTAAAAGCTGACTGCTCTAACACTTCTTGCCTCCCTGTTGCTCCTGGGACATCACTGGTATTTGTGATGGATGACCTCACTGATCAATATGAAGGTGGGAGGGGTTAGAATGGCTTTAAGGGCATTCTATTACTTGAAAAAAAAATCTTGAAATGCAACCTGCAGTACAAGACTCTCCATACTTGGCTGTCTAGTGGACAGCTAGTCCAAACTTTGCTTTATCGAAGTGCCACAGCCTCCAGCTGAATCTTCACATCCTACGCACTTCTGGTTGTGTCAGATTCCTGGTCTCTTGATTTGTGCAAAGGTTCCTTTCCTGGCCGATATATCCAGGGCCACAATTTAAAATCATGGTAAGGCTCCTTATAGCCTACATCATAAGCCCTTTTGGGCAAAATACAAGGGATGGGGCCAGCACAAGTCTGACAAACGACATGCCTTACCAATCAAGCTAAACCCTGGCCCTCCCAGTGTGGGAAGGCTGGCTGTGTCCCACTATCAGTGGCCCTGCCTATATCTACACTTGGGAACCTTTGGAAGTCAGTGGTAGTGAGACTGGGTTGGGTCAGGGGGCTGGGTTTACAGCAGTGCATAGTGCACTGGGAGCAAGGGTCTACAAACTTTTTAAACAAAGGGCCGTTTTACTGCCCATCAGACTTTAGGGTGGCTGGACTTTTCCCCCCAGTAGTAGAAAATGCCCCAGCAACAGTATGAATGGATAATGGCTCAGGCTTGGTGGTCAGTGGGAGTAAAGTTGGGTACAAACAGGCCATATGTCGGGAGACATTTGCCAGTAAAAAAAAAAGAAAACGGCCGACGTATGTCAGTCTGTCAAGCGAGCATGCTGGAAAACTAGCAGCCGACCGACTTCTGTTCAGTGCTCTCAGCCAATGGCAGAGAGCGCTGATCAGAGTGTTCTGGCGGGGGGGGGGCACCCACACCCCTGTCAGAATACAACAGCTCAGCGGGGAAGATCGCTGTACTTACTTCATATAGTGAGTACAGTGGCTCCAACTGGAGCTGACAGTTTTTTTCTTTCAACCCGCTGGGTTGAAGGAAAAAACTAAAAGTGTGTACTAGGCTTTAAAAGATTACACAGTGACTGTGGTGAATAGGAGGTGCAATAGTGCTCCACCAGTCGTGTGAATGGGAGTAACAATACCCCATCGTTGATGTTGGGGAGGAATAGTGCCACATCATTTGCATCAGTTTGAGGAATAGTGCCCTTCTGTTGGTGTCAGTGGAAGGAGTGGTGTCTCATTGTTGGTGTCAGTGGAAGGAGTGGTGTCTCATTGTTGGTGTCAGTGGAAGGAGTGGTGTCTCATTGTTGCTGTCAGTGGAGCAATAGTAACTATTCCTCAGTGCGAGGAGTAGTGCCTCATATCAGTGGGGGTCCGGAGAGGAACTGTGTCCTAAGAGCTATATAAAGGGCTGCATCCAGTATGCAATTTGGAGACCACTGTTCAAAGAGCTTACAATCTAAAGTCCCTTTTTTATATACAAATAATAGGGCCAGTTAGGACAGAAGCTAATTAACCAACAGCATGTCTTTGGAGCACGAGTGAAAACCCGAGCAAACCATCACAAGCAGAGAGAAAACATCCAAACCCCATGCAGACAGTGTCCCAACAAGATTCTAACTGAGGATCACAGTGCTGCAAGGTAGAAGCACTAACCACAAATCCACTGTGCTGCCATAACATTACAAAAGTATACAGTGACATTTTTTTGAAAACCTTTGTCCAAAATTGTATTGTTCTGCTGGAAAAATGTTCAGTCCAAGGGCTTTGGCTTGAAATCACCCTATGACCTGAAAATAAAAATATACAATGTTCAGACAGAAAGCAGAGCTCTGCATCACTGTGGGATTCCTCTCGATGTCTGTTTCTACAGTCATGACAAAAGATTAAATTGAGAGACACTCTCCGGCATCTTCCCGTTGAAATCTAAGAAGATACAACTTTATGTCTTGGCATGTTTGAACAGCTGTGTGGATGAGTTTGGAAGAAAGTAATTGTGTGCTTCAGGCCAACTCCATTAGGTAGCTAGAATATTTGTTATGATATGTCCATTGTTTGCTAGCTCTGCTTCCAAGTCTGACAGATAAGGTATACATCACCTGATCACACGGACATTTTTTAGAGAAGTGTCCTTTTTCAATCACTAAGCTTCACCTGCTTTATTTAAACACAACCATTGCTTTTAGAGGTTCTATCTTGTTTTAATGAAAATGTGTATTTAAAAAAATGCCATTACTGGCCTTACCCTCTGAAAATAGTAGTTTTCTGGCCATTGTGCTGGTCCACTGTACTTTTGAGTCACGGACCTCGAGCCAGTATTCAGGTCAAGAATTCAAACTTCCATTGCTTTGTGTCTTGTTGGTGTCAGAGACTCGGGAATAGGGATGAGCTCGGTGTTCGAGTCGAACATACGTTCGACTCGAACATCGGCTGTTCGATCGTTCGACGAAGATCGAACGATTTGGGCCGTTCGCGCCTAATTCGAGTGACGCGAACGGCCCACAATGCACTACGCCATCGCAGTGTCATCCAGGCGCTGTGATTGGCCAAGCATGCACTGTGACCCCGCATGCTTGGCCAATCACAGCGCCGGCAGCGAGGAGAGCAATGATTGGCCACAGGCAGGATGCCTGTGGCCAATTATTGCTGAGGGTGTTTAGTACACGCCCCACACTATAAAAGGCCGCCAGCACGGCAGCCTAGTGTAGTGTGTTACGGAGCAGGGAAAGAGAAGCATAGGCAGGGACAGTGACATTTTTTTTTTCTTGCTTAACCTGGATTCCTTTAGTTTAGGGAAAGAGAAGGATAGGTAGGGAGAGTGTCAGTTTCTTTCACTGTGATAATCCTTGTTTCTAGGGACAGGGAAGGACAGTGAGGGAAATTCTCCTTGTGCTATAGTGTGCTAAAGCATTGATCATCAACCATCTTTAAAAAATCATTTTTTCTAGGGACAGAAAACTATAGGTAGGAAGAGTGTCAGTTTCTTTCACTGTGATAATCCTTGTTTCTAGGGACAGGGAAGGACAGTGAGGGAAATTCTCCTTGTGCTATAGTGTGCTAAAGCATTGATCATCAACCATCTTTAAAAAAACATTTTTTCTAGGGACAGAAAACTATAGGTAGGGAGAGTGTCAGTTTCTTTCACTGTGATAATCCTTGTTTCTAGGGGCAGGGAAGGACAGTGAGGGAAATTCTCCTTGTGCTATAGTGTGCTAAAGCATTGATCATCAACCATCTTTAAAAAAACATTTTTTCTAGGGACAGAAAACTATAGGTAGGGAGAGTGTCAGTTTCTTTCACTGTGATAATCCTTGTTTCTAGGGACAGGGAAGGACAGTGAGGGAAATTCTCCTTGTGCTATACTGTGCTAAAGCATTGATCATCAACCATCTTTAAAAAAACATTTTTTCTAGGGACAGAAAACTATAGGTAGGAAGAGTGTCAGTTTCTTTCACTGTGATAATCCTTGTTTCTAGGGACAGGGAAGGACAGTGAGGGAAATTCTCCTTGTGCTATAGTGTGCTAAAGCATTGATCATCAACCATCTTTAAAAAAACATTTTTTCTAGGGACAGAAAACTATAGGTAGGAAGAGTGTCAGTTTCTTTCACTGTGATAATCCTTGTTTCTAGGGACAGGGAAGGACAGTGAGGGAAATTCTCCTTGTGCTATAGTGTGCTAAAGCATTGATCATCAACCATCTTTAAAAAAACATTTTTTCTAGGGACAGAAAACTATAGGTAGGGAGAGTGTCAGTTTCTTTCACTGTGATAATCCTTGTTTCTAGGGACAGGGAAGGACAGTGAGGGAAATTCTCCTTGTGCTATACTGTGCTAAAGCATTCCTCATCAACCATCTTTGAAATCCTTGTTTTTTGGACAGTCAGGGAAATTGTCGTTGTGCTATTCTGTGCAAAAGCAATCATCCTCAACCATATTTAGAAATCCTTAAGTAAAGGGACAGAGAAGGACACCTGAAGGTAGCCCTTATTGCTTTTTTCCCATCTCCCTGCAGGCCATCTATTAGAATGTCTGGAAGGCAAACAAGGAGAGGCAGACAGTCAGGAGGCAATAAAAGAGGGCAAGCAGGCTCTGTGTCTGGGGGCAACAGTGCTGGTCGTGGACGCGGTGCATTGTCATCAGCACATGGCCATGGGACACGCTTGTCCTTCTTTTCGGCAGCTGGACATGTTGAGCCACATCATGCCGAAGACTTGGTAGAGTGGATGACCAAGCCCTCCTCCTCCTCCTCATCCTCTCTCACCCAGGCTCAGGGTACTGGCAAAGCAGCTGCCAAAGCGTCCTCTTCCCTGGTATCAATGTCAGACTCATCATCAGTC
Organism: Rana muscosa; assembly: GCA_029206835.1. Classification (NCBI taxonomy): domain Eukaryota; kingdom Metazoa; phylum Chordata; class Amphibia; order Anura; family Ranidae; genus Rana; species Rana muscosa. The sequence goes on along the minus strand of CM055118.1, from coordinate 499,691,775 downwards.
ACTCCTTCCCTAGACCCACCATGTCCTTCTCCTGAGGAGTCCCCCGAACTGTTTGAGCACAGTGTTGGGTACATGCTCCAGGAGGATGCCCAGCGTTTCGAAGGGTCTGATGATGAAACCCAGCTACAGGAAGGCAGTAGCGTGAGAGCAGACAGAGGGGATGCTCAAGAAGGACACCAATCTGGCAGTCATGTTCCAGCAGCTGCAGCATACTGCCAGATTGGCTCCAGTGATGAGGAGGGAGGGGATGATGAGGTCACTGACTCCACGTGGGTGCCTAATAGGAGAGAGGAGGAGGAGGAGGATGAGGAGGAGGCACATCTCCAACGAGGCAGGATGCCCTTTGGTGGCCAGCGTAAGGGCAGTACACCGACGGAATCACACCGCAGAGCTCCGCCTGTGCAGGGCGCTGCCTCTGCCCGTCATTCAAAAAGTTCTTTGGTGTGGGCCTTTTTTGAGGCTAGTGCATCAGATCGCACAGCTGCTGTTTGCAACATGTGTCTCAAGCGTATATCGCGTGGCCAAAACATCAGCCGCTTGGGTGCCACATGCCTGACCAGACATATGTTGACCTGCCATGCAGCTCGTTGGCAAGCCTACCTCAAAGACCCACACCAAAGAACAAAGCGGACCTCTCCTTGCACCACATCAGCTGGGATCTCCAACCCCACTATAACTTCAGTCCTCTCTGAAACATGCACTGAGAGGAATGAAGGTGTAGAATTAGGTGTGTCACAGCCAAGTACTTGCGGCCACTCTGCTAGCAGTACACCGACGTCCGATTCTAGCAGGCAAATTTCCCTGCCCCAGCTGCTGGACCGTCGAAAGAAGTTCACTCCCAGCCATCCACATGCCCAGCGGTTGAATGCTAGCTTGGCTAAATTGCTAGCGCTTCAACTGCTGCCTTTTCAGTTGGTAGACTCGGCCCCCTTCCGTGAGTTTGTGCAATGTGCGGTTCCTCAGTGGCAGGTTCCCAAACGCCACTTTTTCTCACGGAAGGCTATTCCGGCTCTCTACCGGCATGTGGAAGGCAATGTCTTGGCCTCGCTGGACAGGGCGGTCAGCGGTAAGGTGCATATTACCGCTGACTCATGGTCCAGCACGCATGGACATGGACGTTACCTTTCTTTCACGGCCCATTGGGTCACTCTTTTGGCAGCTGGGAAGGATGCAGGACAAGGTGCAGTAGTGTTGGAGGTTGTTCCACCGCCACGCCTCCAAAATGCTACTACTGGTTGTGACACACCTCTCTCCTCCACCCCCTTCTCTTCTTCTTCCTCCATGGCCTCTTCCTGTGCTTTGTCCTCTGAACCAGCGGTGCTCCGTAGCCGTTCAAGGGGCTACGCAAGTACGCAGGCAAAAAGATGCCATGCCGTGCTTGCGCTGGTGTGTTTGGGGGACAGAAGCCACACTGGGGCAGAGGTCCTGTCTGCTCTGCAGGGCCAGGCCGAGAGGTGGTTGACGCCACGCCAGCTTAAGCCAGGAATGGTGGTTTGCGACAATGGCACCAACCTCCTCTCCGCCCTCCGACAGGGACAACTGACCCATGTGCCCTGTGTGGCTCACGTCCTTAACCTGGTGGTGCAGCGGTTCTTGGGCAGGTACCCGGGCTTACAGGATGTCCTGAGGCAGGCCAGGAAAGTCTGTGTGCATTTCCGCAGATCTTATAATGCCAGTGCTCGTCTGGCTGAGCTGCAAAAGGAGTTGAACCTGCCCAAGAACCGCCTTATATGTGACATGCCCACCAGGTGGAACTCAACGTTGGCCATGCTGCAGCGGCTGCACACGCAGCAGAGGGCCATCAATGAGTACCTGTGCGACTACGGCACCAGGACAGGGTCAGGGGAGCTTGGTTTTTTTTCTCCACGCCAGTGGGGCATGATCAGGGATGCATGCACTGTCCTGGCACCATTTGAGGAGGCCACGAGGATGGTGAGCAGTGACAGTGCATGCATCAGTGACACTGTACCTCTTGTCCACCTGTTGGAGCACACGCTGCGTGGAATAATGGACAGGGCACTTGAGGCAGAACAGAGGCAGGAAGAGGAGGACTTCCTTGCCTCTCAAGGCCCCCTTTACCCAGACAGTGTTCCTTCTGTCCCACCCATCGCACAGGAGGAGGAGGAGGAGGAGGAGGAGGAGGAGAAGGAGGAGGATTGTGTCAGCATGGAGGTGGAGGCTGGCACTCAGCATCATCAGCAGCAGTCTTTTAGGGATGATTTACAGTCCCAAGAAACCAGTGGACTTGTACGTGGCTGGGAGGAGGTGGCTGCGGATCATGTCGTCCTTAGTGACCCAGAGGACTCCGGACCGAATGCCTCAGCAAACCTACGCTGCATGGCCTCCCTGATCCTGCAAAGTCTGCGGAAGGATCCTCGTATTCTTCGGATCAAGGAGAGGGACCATTACTGGCTGGCCACTCTCCTTGATCCACGGTACAAGGGTAAGGTTGCGGACCTTATGTTACCGTCGCAGAGGGAGCAGAGGATGAGACAACTCCGGGAGGCCTTGCAGAAAGGTCTGTGCAACGCGTTCCCAGAGACTGGGAGGTTACAAACTCCTGGTCCTGGACAACGAGTTGCTGAGGCTTCGGCCAGTCAAAGAAGGAGCGGTGGGGAAGGTGGCCGTCTGACCGATGCGTTCAGACAATTCTTTAGTCCGCAGCCCCAAAGTATGATCGGTTCCAGCAACCATCGCCAGCGTCTGATAAACATGGTGCAGGAATATCTAGGGGCAAGGTCAGACTTGGACACCTTCCCCACCGAAAATCCTCTGGCTTACTGGGTCTTGAGGATGGATCACTGGCCAGAGCTTGCACAGTATGCAATTGAGCTACTGGCCTGTCCTGCATCCAGCGTTCTTTCGGAACGCACATTCAGTGCTGCTGGAGGATTTGTCACGGATCACAGGGTGCGCCTGTCCACCGACTCGGTTGATCGACTGACTTTCATCAAGATGAACCAGTCTTGGATCACCACCAGCTACCACACACCTGATGCTGATATAACAGACTAATTGATTTTAACATGTCACATCCCTTCAAGACTGATGCTGATGCTGAGTGCCTGTGCTGTTATGTTGACTGGCTATCCTCCTCCTCCGAGTCCTCAATGATACGATTGATGATGATAGCTTGGAAGATCATTTTTGTTTATGGGTGCCGCCACCAGTGGCTAAGGCCCAATTTTTCAGCCCCTGTTTAACAGGGGCGTGTAATTACAATTTTTGAAGCAATACTTTGCAACAGGGCTCATTGCTGTGCTCCAAGTACAGTATGTGTGAGGGGTTGGAGTGTTGTGCCACCAGTGCCTAAGGCCCAATTTTTCAGCCCCTGTTTAACAGGGGCGTGTCATTACAATTTTTGAAGCAATACTTTGCAACAGGGCTCATTGCTGTGCTCCAAGTACAGTATCTGTGAGGGGTTGTAGTGTTGTGCCACCAGTGCCTAAGGCCCAATTTTTCAGCCCCTGTTCAACAGGGGCATGTAATTACAATTCTTGATCTAATAATTCACAGCAGGGCCCATTGCTGCACCCACCAAGAGTAACTCTGAGGGCTTACAGTGTTGTGGCAACACCACCACCACCACCACCACCACGAAAGGCCCAATTTTTCAGCCCCTGTTCAACAGGGGCATGCAATTACAATTCTTGATCTAATAATTCACAGCAGGGCCCATTGCTGCACCCACCAAGAGTAACTGTCAGGGCTTACAGTGTTGTGGCACCAGCACCACCATCAAAGGCCCAATTTTTACTACCACTGTTCAACAATTATATGTAATTACAATTCCTGATATAATAGTTGACAGCAGGGCGTTCCAGCACCAACCAAGAGTAACTGTGAGTGCTTACAGTGTTGTGCCAACACCAACAACTAAGGGGCCTATTTCTGCAGAGTATATACGGCAGGTCCCTACTTTCAAACATCCAACTTACAAACGACTCCTACTTGCAAACGGAAGAAGACAACAGGAAGTGAGAGGAAATCTACCCCTAGGAAGGAAAATTCTCTCCTGTAAGAATTAATATGGGAGAAAGGTGTCTCCTCTGTACTGATGCTTTATCACCAATCCTTGTTTCAAGAAAAACACCACATTTCAAAAACAGTTGTCATTGGGACGGAAAGTGAGGTGAAATGTTCTGAACAGGGGCACAGACAGCAAAACAAATGTTACAGGGGTGATAACCCTTACCTATGTTTTCCAAAAAGTTTAAAAATAGATTTTTGGGCTGGAGCTACACTTAAACAATGTACCTGTTCAAAATTACAAACACATTCTACATAAGAACAAACCTACAGTCCCTGTCTTGTATGCACCGCCTGTATACGGCTGTTCAGAGTATATAGGGCCTTTTTTATTTTGTGTGCGGTGTTCTCCTTAATATCCATACAAGACCCAAAGGGGCTGGTAATGGGCTGGGGTAGGGGGGGGGGGGTCATGGGGTAGCTATGCCATTTTTCTTAAAGATTTTCATCCATATTACCGGGACCAGACATTACATTAAAGCCGCAAGCAGTTTTAAATGGCTTTTTTTTCCTTTAGAAGTGTCATTTTGTGCAGGGACAGTTCTAAACACGGGAAACACGTGGCACTTCACAGGCATACTTTAGACACCCCCCAGGTACGATATTTAAAGGAATATTTGACTTTTTTTTTTTCACTTTATGCATCATTAAAATGACTGCTCCCGAAAAACGACCGTTTTTAAAACTTCTTTTTGCATTGATACATGTCCCCTGGTGCAGAACCCGGGTTCCCAAACCCTTTTTAGGACAATAACATGCATAATAGTCGTTATAATTAGCACTTTAGAATTCGAACGTTCGCATCCATTGTATTTAATAGGGTTCTAATGTTCGTACGAACTTTCGGTCCGTTCGCGGGTTCTGGTGCGAACCGAACCCGGGGGTGTTCGGCTCATCACTACTCGGGAACTATTGAAATCAGAGAAAGCCAGGTGACTAATATTTTCAGAAGGTTAGCACTGGCAACGCCTTAAGCTGGTGATAGATGGATCGAAGTTTGTCAGGTTCCTCTTGCAAAATACTCCTGTTTGAGCATCTACTTTTTTAGACTTTTTTTTCAATGTATTTGCATGTATTTTTACGCATTTAGGTTCGCGCAAATTCTTGTTCTCGCGTTCTTGTTCTGCAGTATGTAAATGATCATTTGCGCATATTTGTGCTCAAATGCTCACAAGCGTGAGGTGTAAATTACTAAAAAAACCAAAAATGCTGATTTTTCTATCTTATTTTTACCGAAGAATGCACGGCGCTTGTTTACATGCCTGTATGCATAGGCACATTACAATTAACCACTTGCTTACTGGGTACATAAACCCCCTTCCTGCCCAGGTGAAATTTCAGCTTTCGGCACTGCGTCGCTTTAACTGACATTTGCGCGGTCGTGCGACGTGGCTCCCAAACAAAATTGACGTCCTTTTTTTCCCACAAATAGAGCTTTCTTTTGGTGGTATTTTATCACCTCTGCGGTTTTTATTTTTTGCGCTATAAACAAAAAAAGTGCGACAATTTTGAAAAAACACAATATTTTTTACTTTTTGCTATAATAAATATCCCAATTTTAAAAAAATAATATTTTTTTTTCTCAGTTTAGGCCGATACGTATTCTTCTACATATTTTTGGTAAATCGCAATAAGTGTATAGTGATTGGTTTGCGCAAAAGTTATAGTGCCTACAAAATAGGGGATAGAATTATGTTTTTTTTTTTTTTATTATTTTCTTTTTACTAGTAATGGCGGCGATCTGCGATTTTTATTAGGACTGCGACATTATGGCGGACACATCGGACACTTTTGACACATTTTTGGGACCATTCACATTTATACAGCGATTAGTGCTATAAATATGCACTGATTACTGTATAAATGTGACTGGCAGGGAAGGGGTTAACACTAGGGGGCGAGGAAGGGCTTAAGTGTGTTCCCTAGGAGTGATTGTTACTGTGGGGGGAGGGGACTGACTGGGGGAGGTGACCGATCTGTGTCCCTATGTACAAGGGACACAGCATCGGTCTCCTCTCCCTGACAGGACGTGGATCTCTGTGTTTACACACAGAGATCCGCGTCCTTGTCTGTGTACCGGCTGATCGCGGGTACCTGGCGGACATCGCGGCCGCCAGTGGCCGGAGGAGCCGAGGCCGTCTATTGACGGCCTCCCGGATTTCTAGAGCCACCTTCTAACTTCAACTTGTTCAGTTAACCACTTACGGACCGCAGGCCGTCGTTATACGTCAGTACTTTGAAGACAGAAACAAGAGAGCTTCTAAAGCTAACTGGTTTTCAGAATACAGTATTCAAGCTGCTTGGCTGTTATCCTTATCATTACTTTGTGACTTACTAAGTTACAGGCCTGAAAGAGCATGTGCCTAATGATGAACATACATTTACTAACTTCTTTTGTTCAGGAACTAAATCTAAGTGTTTCCTCCATCAACACTAAACAGCCCCTGCCTACCTACTGGCTAATGCATTCTGACAGTCAGTCCCAGCAATTGTCAGGAAAACCCAAACATTGAATGCAGTCACTGTTTGTTCAACAATTCTCCACCATGCTGCTTTGACTTGATGGAACAATCAACCTTCATTAAGCTGGGTGGTGCCAACAGGGGCACCCATGGCTTGAATTTCAGCTGAATCAGCAAGAATTGGCCGAAATTCAATACATGTATGGAAAGCCTTACATCATTGCCTGATCACTAGAGGCCAAATTGTTATGTGGGAATGTGTGTGTGTGGGCATTTTAATTTATTTTGAAATTTACTGGTACATTTTAATGCCTTCAGTTATGTGTATTTTTTCATATTTGTCTGGCACAAGTGTCGTTCAGAGAACACCTATCGTTCCAATTTTCTTTCATAAATTAGACACAAAACATCTGAGGAATAAAACATCAGGAGAGACTTCAGGAACCTAATATCTACTATCTGGAGGAAAGAAGGGAAAGGGGGGACATGGTTAAGTACATCAAGGGGGTGAATAAGGTTGATGAGGGCAGTATTTTCAATATGAAGCCAAGCACAAAAACACGGGGACATGACCTAAAACTAACTGGTGGAAAATTCAAAACTAATCTTATAATGTACTATTTTACTCAAAGAGTAGTTGATGCTTGGAAAACACATCCAGCAGAGGTTGTGAGTCAGTCAACAGTAAGTGGATTCGAACATGCGTGGGACATTACATAGATATATACTCGGACAAAAAAGTAACCCCCCCCCCCAAAATAATAAGAAAAAGAAAGAAAAAATGGGGTGTACTCAATTGATCACTTGATCTTTTTTTTTCTGCCATTGTTTTCAGGTCCAAATAATTAAAGGTCCAGCACCTATTAGTAGTGCCTTCATGCACCTTTATAAGTCTTCTCTACTGCCCCCAGGCAATTTAATTAGGTGATCCTATTTATAATTCCTTCACATTAAACAGAATTTGTCCATATCGTAAAATACATATCAGAGAAACCCCCAAAAATATATACTATCTATAAAATGTTTGTTTAGGTTTGATTTCTACAAAACTTGCCACCATGATATCTAGCCAGGTTTTCTAATTTAACCTACTTGCAGACATTTGTTATCCTGGTAGCAAACATGTAGGTGCAGTTAAAGCCATTGATCCTTGTGAAATCTTTAAAAAAATGAAATTTAAGATTTATGAGGATTAAGTGTTTATTAAAATAATTTGCCCCACATGTTACAAACACATTTAGCTATGAATAGATGGTCTGTAGAAAATAAACATCTGATGTTTAAGTAGGCTTTAGAAGAACCTAGATTTTAATGTAAGGGGTTTTACAGCAAAGGGAGCAGTGGGATTTTGGGTGTAAATGACACGACTTGAAGGGAGTTGTGTTTGAACGGGATTCAGGGCATGTATTACTAAGCCATATAAACTAAAGAAACTTTATTATTGGGAAATATGACAGAAGAAAATACAATTTTACAGCCAACTCAAGAGGTTGAAATATATTTGTTGAATTTGGCAGAGGGTCTAGTAGGCTTGAAAGATCTTAACGTTTTGATAATCTACATTTAATCAATCTTACTTGAATTTGGTGGAATTCCTTTTGATTCGTAATTAATGGGGGTGATCAATTGTCTCTTAGTCACGCATGTTTTCACTAATGACAAATGTTACTGAGCAATTGCCAGTTCTCTTTTACTGCTGCACATATTTAATTAACATTTTTATGTTTTTCCTTGTGCATTGCACAATTTAAATTAGGGTTGCATCGGTACCACTTTTTAAAGACCAAGTACAAGTACTGATACTTTTTTTCAAGTACTCACAGGTACCGATTACTGATACTTTTTTGAATGTCATGTGACAGTGACACGAATATGCAGCACTGATGGGCACTAATAGGTGGCATTGATGGGCACTGATGAGGCGTTGACTGTGTCAGTAGTTTTAAAAAAAAAATACTGGTACAATTTTATTTTTTACAATTTATTTATTTTTTATTGGTACTATTTTTACTATTGTTACTATTTTTTCTTTTACAATGCTTTCTTTTTTTAAGGAGGGGAGGGGGGGGGGGGATTGACAGTGTCAGTGTTTTTTTATTTTATAATTTTTACAATTTCACCTTTAAATATTTATTTAGTACAATTCTTTTTTTTTTTTTATCAGCCCTGTTGGGAGGAGGCTTTGGTGAGATATCAGGGGTCTAAACAGACCCCTGACCTCTCCCCTTTAAAACCGGGAAAGGGACTAAGATCACAGATTCCCCAGTCCCTCTCTCTGCAGCTCAGCTGCACTGAAAATGAATGGAGAGGAAACAGAAGCTCCTCTCCATTCATAAACTGATATATCATAAACACAGATTACGATGCTTCGTTATGAATGAGCATTGTTCATTCAGAAAAGGAAGGAGTCGGTAAATGACTGATTTACCGGCTCCTTCCTCCGCTCTCCATCCTGACAGAACCAGGATAGGGGGGACCAGAGGAGGACACAGAGGACCCGGGAAGCAGAGAGGGAGGAGGAAACGGGGAGCTGGAAAGCAGAGAGGGAGGAGGACACGTGGACCCGGAGAGAGGCCGGAGGACCCGGAGGAAGACACAGGGGTACAATCGGGGTGATCAGTGCGGCGGTGGGGGAGTTAAAAGCACCGATCTACCTGTATAACTTTTAATAAAGCACCTGACATCCGCGGGAGGGAGAGGAAGAGAAGCGGCTGTCAGAAAAACTATACAGGGGGATTGGTGCTTTTAACTGCCCCCACCGCTGCAACAATCACCTGTGGGGCTGCCCAGCCCCCCTGCTGAGCTCGAGGACGCCTGGTCCGATACAACAGGTTTGGGATTAGGCATCGGAGCATTTGCACGAGTACCGATACTCGTGCAAATGCTTGCTATCGGCACCGATACCCATACTAGTATTGGTATTAGTGCATACCTAATTTAAATAATAATTTACCGGACTTTTCTTTCTTGAGAATCCTCAAGGAAGACTGGTAAATTATTATTTAAATTAGGTATGCACTGATACCAATACTAGTATCGGTATCAGTGCATCCCTAATTTAAATAATAATTTACCAGTCTTCTTTGAGGATTCTCAAGAAAGAAAAGTAACAGCTATGGCTGTCATTCCAAGACAAGTGCACACATGCAGTTTTCTTTGCGTTTAAATTATGTTGCAGGTTTAGCGCACTCAACCCCCTTTACCAGCCTTAGGCTCCCCGCAGGTAGAGAGGGCGCACCACGCCACAAGCCCGTACCCTCCTGTGTAAAGAGGTTGAGCGGTGTTGTTGGTGGGTCTCCACAGCCAGAAAACCAGAATCCTCCAGAGAATGATTCTCACCTCTGTAGTTAATAGAGACAAGTCCTTGTTCCCCCCAGTAACTTGAATGTCCACACCAGCTGCAGCTCCAACGTAGAGTTTATTTCTCGTAAATAACAGTCTCTGATAAGTAAAGGTTGGAGCAAGAAGACAGGACAGCATAAGGTGTGGGAGAGGTCCAGGCACAAACGTAATCACTTCACTGCTTGGCTTCTCAAACAGACTCAGCCCAGATGGATAGTCTCCCTAAGTAGGGACTAGAAGCCAAATGGTACTCTAACTTAACCACACAGTCTCTGCCACAGACTTGGTGAACTTGATCTCTGCCACAGACCCGGTGAACTTGGTCTCTGCCACAGACCTGGTGAACTTGGTGTTTCAAAACTTGACATCTTTGTAAGGAGAAGAAATCCCTCCAGAGAGTTACCGGGCCCCTTCCTTCACCATGACTTCTTACCGGTCCCTCGGAACAGTTCCTCCCCCGGCCTCCTCATCTAAGATACGGGTCCCCTCACAAGGCGGCCCCCTGGGATTCCTCGATCCTTGATGGGCCCCAGCCGAAGGTGCTGGGCCCAAGGCCTTTGCTGCAGTCCCAGGGCTAAAGGTGCCTGGGACTGATTCATCGACCTCCGCCCCTGGGCCAAAGGTGCCCAGGGCGGACAGGAACACACTCCCTGGGGTAGGACCCCCGACCACCACAGAACCGACTGACCCGGAAAAAGCAGCGTCTGCCCCTTTTATATCCTCTCCCAGCATGCACAGCAAGCCTGCCACACCCACTGTAGGCTGCTGAGAGGGGACACACAAGGCACAGCACTGTATCAGCGGTTCAACCCTGGCCTACCATGGCAGCGCCACCTGCAGGCCACAGGGAACTATACACCAATACTCTCCCTGCGGACAAAAATGGTTGATAGAATCCTGACAATTGGGGTGTTTGAGCATAACTACCACTCAAACACTTGCCCTAAATTTAGGACCCCGCTACACAGGTAATCTAGTGAAAGGTGGAAGCACCTAATTGGTCACTGAACTTTATGGGAACAAAATGGCTAAAGCAGTATAACCATGCAATTTTTAAATTGCAACAAGGACTCGAGAGGAGAACAAGATCTCCTTTTAAAGTCATGACTTTTAACCCTAGTATAATATTTCTCCAGTGACACTATTATGCCAACATATGCCACCCCACTTCCTATGTTTTCATGCATAGTTCAGTCACTTCGCCTTGTTTTCATGTCCTATGCATGAAAACATAGGAACTGGGGTGCAGAAAAATGGCAACAGGTGCTCTGGACTGATGAGTAAAAAATTAAAATATTTGGCTGTAGCAGGAGGCAGGTTGTTTGCTGAAAGACTGGAGAGCGGTACAATAATGAGTGTCTGCAGGTAACAGTGAAGCATGGTGGAGGTTCCTTTGGGGCTGCATTTCTGCAAATGGAGTTGGAGATTTGGTCAGGATCAATGGTGTCCTCAATGCTGAGAAATACAGGCAGATTCTTACCCATCATGCCATACCATCAGGGAAGCATGTAATTGGTCTCAAATTTATTCTGCAGCAGGACAACCACCTCAAACATATAACCAATGTCATTAGGACCTATCTTCAGTGTAAAGAAGAACAAGGAGTCCTAGAAATAATGGTTTGGCCCCCACAGAGTTCTAATCTCAACATCATGGAGTCTGTCTGGAATTACACGAAGAGACAGAAGGAATTGAGGCAGCCTACATCCACAGGAGGTCTGTGGTTAGATCTCCAAGATGTTTGGAACAACCCTGCTGAGTTTCTTCAAAAACTGTGCAAGTGTACCTAGAAGAATTAAAGACTTGATGCTGTTTTGAAAGCAAAGGGTGGTCACACCAAATATTGATTTTGATTTGCATATCTCTTCTGTTCATTTACTTTCCATTTTGTTAATTGATTTGAAAAAAAAAACTATTAGCCCTTCTATTTCTGAACGCATTTTTAATTTACAGCATTTTTTCACACATGCCTAAAACTTTTGCACGGTAGAAGGCTAATTTATTAAATACTTTCTTCAGCTCTGTGTATACAATGGAGCATGGGGGAGTTCATGTCCATAATGGGGGTGGTAGTGACACAGCCCCAAATCCACTATGGCTCAAAAGTGATATGGTCCAGAAATATTTAGACAGAATAAAGGTGGATAAAGCACCTGGACCAGATGGCATACACCCACGGATCCTAAAAGAATTGAGCTCTGAAATCTCAAAGCCATTGTATCTAATTTTTAGGGACTCATTAATGACAGAAATAGTAGGATTGGCGCAGGGCCAATGTGGTGCCTATATTTAAAAAGGGAACAAAGTCTTTACCAAGTAACTATAGACCTGTTAGTTTAACTTCTATAGTTGGGAAGATACTGGAGAGATTAATAAAAGACCACATAGATGAGTTCTTGCTGGAAAAAAATATTTTAAGCAACAGACAGCATGGATTCATGAAAGACAGAAGTTGTCAGACAAACCTGATTTCTTTTTATGAAGAGGTAAGTAAAACCTTGGATAGAGGGGTGGCTGTGGACGTGGTATACTTGGATTTTGCAAAAGCGTTCGATACAGTTCCCCACACACGGCTCATGTGTAAGGTAAAGTCTACAGGATTGGAAATATCAGTTTGTAAATGGATAGAAAACTGGCTAAAAGACAGAATTCAGAGAGTCGTGGTTAATGATTCTTACTCTGAATGGTCCAAGGTTATCAGTGGTGTACCCCAAGGTTCAGTGCTGGGACCCTTACTTTTTAATATCTTTATAAATGATATTGGGTCTGAGATCAAAAGTAAAATTTCTGTCTTTGCAGATGACACCAAGCTATGGAGTGGAATAACGTCCTTACAGGATGTCGCCAATTTACAAGCCAACCTCAATGCTCTGTCTAATTGGGCGACTATGTGTCAGATGAGGTTTAACCACTTGACCACTGGGCACTTAAACCCCCTTAATAACCAGACCAATTTTCAGCTTTCGGTGCTCTCACATTTTGAATGACAATTACTCAGTCATACAACACTGTACCCATATGAAATTTTTGTCCTTTTTTTCACACAAATAGAGCTTTCTTTTGGTGGTATTTAATCACTGTTGGGTTTTTTATTTTTTGCGCTATAAGAGAAAAAAGACTGAAAATTTTGTAAAAAAATGATTTTTTTTTCGTTTCTGTTATAAAATTTTGCAAATTACTATTTTTTCTTCATAAATTTTGGCCAAAATTTATACTGCTACATATCTTTGGTAAAAATAAGTACAAATTGGTGTATATTATTTGGTCTTTGTGAAAGTTATAGAGTCCACAAGCTATGGTGCCAATATCTGAAAATTGATCACACCTGAAGTACTGACGGCCTATCTCAATTCTTGAGACCCTAACATGCCAGAAAAGTACAAATACCCCCCAAATGACCCCTTTTTGGAAAGAAGACATTCCAAGGTATTCAGAAAGAGGCATTGTGAGTTTTTTGAAGTTGTCATTTTTTCCCACAATTCTTTGCAAAATCAAGATTTTTTTTTTCTCTTTTTTTTTTTTCACAAAATTGTCATATTAGCAGGTTATTTCTCACACACAGCATATGCATTCCACAAATTACACCCCAAAACACATTCTGCTATTACTCCCGAGTATGGCGATACCACATGTGTGAGACTTTTACACAGCGTGGCCACATACAGAGGCCCAACATGCAGGGAGCACCTTCAGGCGTTCTGGAGCACCAAGGCCAATTCTGACATTTCTCTCCTACATGTAAAAACCATCATTTATTTGCTAGAAAATTACATAGAACCCCAAAACATTATATATGTTTTTTTAGCAAAGACCTTAGAGAATATAATGGTGGTTGTTGCAACTTTTTATCTCGCACGATATTTGCGCAGCAATTTTTTTAACACGTTTTTTACGGAAAAAAAATGTTTTGTGCTTAAAAAAAAAAAAAAAACAGTAAAGTTAGCCCAATGTTTTTGCATAATGTGAAAGATGAAGTTACGCCGAGTAAATAGATACCTAACATGTCGCCCTTAAAAATTGCACACACTCGTGGAATGGCGCCAAACTTCGCTACTTAAAAAATCCCCATAGGCGACGCTTTAAATATTTTTACTGGTTACATGTTTTGAGTTACAGAGGAGGTCTAGGGCCAAAATGATTGCTCTCGCTCTAACGTTCGCAGAGATACCTCACATGTGTGGTTTGAAAACCGTTTTCATATGTGGGCGGGACTTACGTATGCGTTCGCTTCTGTATGCGAGCTCACGGGGACAGGGGCGCTTTAAAAAAAAAAAAAAAAAAATTATTCTTCATTTTACTTTATTTATTTTAGTTTGACATGTTTTTCCGCCCTAAACATTTTTTTGATCACTTTTATACCTATTACAAGGAACGTAAACATCCCTTTGTAATAGGAATATGGCATGACAGGTCCTCTTTACAGTGAGATATGGGGGGGGGGTCAATAAGACCCCACATCTCACCTCTAGGCTGGGAAGCCTGAAAAAAATACAAAAAAAAACAAAACAACAATCCTGGCTTTGATCGTAGCGGTGAGTCGGTAGAAGCACCGGAGGGCGGCGGGGGGGGGGGACATCCCCTCTCGCCTCCCGTAAGAATGATCAAGCGGCGGAACAGCCGCTATGATTGTTCTTATGGTGTAGGGAATCGCCGGCTGAAAAAGCTGATATCTGAATGATGCCTGTAGCTGCTCCCATCATTCAGATATCCCCGCACAAAGTCAAGGACGTCATATGGCGGCCGGAGGGCGGGAAGTGGTTATTGCAGAGTATTGCCGGGCATTGCGGAGTATTGCCGGGCATTGCGGAGTATTGCCGGGCATTGCGGAGTATTGCCGGGCATTGCGGAGTATTGCCGGGCATTGCGGAGTATTGCCGGGCATTGCGGAGTATTGCGGACTATGGCAGGGTATTGCGGTGTATGGCAGGGTATTGCACGGGTATTGCACAGGGTATTGTGGAGGGTATTGCACAGGGTATTGTGGAGGGTATTGCAGAGTATTGTGGAGGGTATTGCAGAGTATTGTGGAGGGTATTGCAGAGTATTGTGGAGGGTATTGCAGAGTATTGTGGCGGGTATTGCAGAGTATTGTGGCGGGTATTGCAGAGTATTGTGCAGGGTATTGCAGAGTATTGTGCAGGGTATTGCAGAGTATTGTGCAGGGTATTGCAGAGTATTGTGCAGGGTATTGCAGAGTATTGTGCAGAGTATTGCGCAGGGTATTGCAGAGTATTTTGCAGGGTATTGCGCAGGGTATTGCAGAGTATTTTGCAGGGTATTGCAGAGTATTTTGCAGGGTATTGCAGAGTATTGCACCAGGGTATTGCAGAGTATTGCACCAGGGTATTGCAGAGTATTGCACCAGGGTATTGCAGAGTATTGCACCAGGGTATTGCAGAGTATTGCACCAGGGTATTGCAGAGTATTTCGCAGGGTATTGCAGAGTATTTCGCAGGGTATTGCAGAGTATTTCGCAGGGTATTGCAGAGTATTTCGCAGGGTATTGCAGAGTATTGCACCAGGGTATTGCAGAGTATTGCACCAGGGTATTTTGCAGAGTATTGGCAGGGTGTATTGCAGAGTATTGGCAGGGTATAGCACAGGGATGGCTGAGCAGGGATGGATGGATGGCTGGATCTGTGACTGCAATTGTCACAGATCCAGCCCACAGAGCTGCTGCTGCCATCCGCTCCCTCCCCCTCCCCTCTCACACTGTACCGATCGGTACAGAGAGGGGAGGGAGGAACCGGCGTCATCAAATGACGCCGGTCTGTTTACAAGTGATTGCTCCGTCATTTGACGGAGCGATCACGTGGTAAACGGCCGCTATCAGCGGCGATTTACCGCGATTCGTGATCCGCCGGGTCCTCTGGACCCGGCGGTCACGGAGTTTCCCGTGTGCGCGCCCGATTCTGGGAGGACGTTATATAACGTCCTCCCAGAGTTAAGCAACCACCTTGTCGACGTTATTTGTCGGCAGGTGGTTGTTAAGTGGTTAATGTTGATAAATGTAAAGTTATGCACTTGGGAGCTAAGAATATGAATGCATCATACATACTAGGGGGAGTACAACTGGGGGGATCCGTAGTGGAGAAGGATCTGGGGGTTTTGGTAGATCATAAGCTCAATAATGGCATGCAATGCCAAGCTGTGGTTTCCAAAGCGAGCAAAGTCCTTTCTTGTATTAAGAGAGGTATGGTCTCCAGAGAGAGAGAGATATCATTTTACCCCTGTTCAAATCATTAGTAAGACCTCATCTGGAATATGCAAGTCAGTTTTGGGCCCCAGGTCTCAAAAAGGATATTGGGGAACTGGAGAAAGTGCAGAGAAGGGCAACCAAACTGATAAGAGGCATGGAGGAGCTCAGCTATGAGGAAAGATTAGAGGAACTGAATTTATTCACTCTTGAGAAGAGGAGATTAGGGGGGATATGATCAACATGTACAAATATATAAGGGGTCCATATAGTGAACTTGGTGTTGAGTTATTCACTTCACACAAAGGACAAGGGGGCACTCTTTACATCTAGAGGAAAAGAGATTTCACCTCCAAATATGGAAAGGTTTCTTCACAGTAAGAGCTGTGAAAATGTGGAATAGACTCCCTGCAAAGGTGGTTCTGGCCAGCTCAGTAGATTGCTTTAAGAAAGTCCTGGATTCTTTCTTAAATGTACATAATATAACTGGGTACTGACATTTATAGGTAAAGTTGATCTGGGGAATATCCGATTGCCTCTCGGGGGATCAGGAATGAATTTTGTCCCCTGCTGTAGCAAATTGGATCATGCTCTGCTGGGGTTTTCTGCCTTCCTCTGGATCAACTGTGGGTATAGAATTAGGTATATGGGATTGTATGATATTATTTTATTTTTTTATGGTTGAACTGGATGGACTTGTGTCTTTTTTCAACCTGACTAACTATGTAACTTTGTAACTGTAGCGGTACCCTCAGCTTAAGAGGGCTGCTTGTTTGCTTGGGCCCTGTAATGCACTGCTACCAACCCCTGGCAATCGGCTCTGACTTCTCTCTGACACAGTTAGGAAAGGGGAGGATGGTATAATTGTATTATATCTATACACTATTATACAGTACAACCCCCTTTGTATCCCAGCACAGTAATTGACACTCACCACCAAATTACTTAACTATACCTCTTTACTGAAGGTAGAAAGATAACAGAGTAATTTGTATACAATATTCTATGCAGATCCCTGCAATATACCTGTAGGTGTGCACATTAAAAGGGTATGACAGTCAATAATGCAATAACACATCAACCCCGCTGCTGCAATCCTCCCTCATGAGCATAAAATGGCGCCCAGCAATGTCCTAAACTACCCAGTCAGGCCTGACTATAACTTAGGGTATAGTTTGTTGGAGAATCTTCGCTAGCAACTGTCGGTGGTGCACATGGAGGAACCAATTTGTAATCCAGTAAAAGGGGGTAACAGATATTCACCAACCAGGCAAAGCTGGAGAGACTGATAAACTCAGTTCAGCACTAACAGTCTCTCCAAAGTATAACTGTGGTCAATAATGGGCCTGGGCAAAGTTAATAGGCACAAAGTTATTGATATGGTTCTGAGCTGGCGCTCTCTCACCCAGACCGGACCGATTCCTGTCCGGTTCCTCCGCTACTGTGAGTGGCGTCACAGTGCCCACAATACATCGAGTCCTCGGTCCTTCAGAAGGTGGCACCTCAGGTGGATCGGATGCCTCACAGACTCCCCAGCGGAACGGAAGGCTCTCTGGAACAAAAGCGCGAGGCCCAAGCTTCAGGCCTAGTGCGCAGCAGGTGAGTGCAGGGGATCCTCTTGCAAGGAGGGCGGCGTACCGAGAGAGCGAGCGAGCCCCATCTCTCCCCTTTTTAAAGTCCACCCCAGCAGTCCCTGCGTGGGGAATGGCACTCTGGGTGCCGCAAAGCGTGCTGGGAAATGTAGTCTTGCGGGTAAAACGATACCCCGCTACATAACTATATGTCTCATGTCTCTTTTCTTTTGTTCAAATTTTATAAGAGTGACACAGTATTTTCTATGTTGCCTGTTATCCTGTTATGCTGTGTATCTTGTAATCTTTGAATAAAGAGTTATTTGATCCAAAGATACACTGTGGTAGAACAAAGCATTCTGCATGTAAATATAGATAAGGGGGCACAGCCTATCTGCCATTTTTATACATTTTTGTACTGAAAACGGTCCGTCAGTCTCACTGTGTAAACTCATTTAGTTGGTAACTTGGTGTTCTGTGACTCCTAAATAAAAAGCAGTTGCAGGGAACAAGTACAACTGATCAGCCTTCATGCTGCAGATGTGCTAAAATAATGGTTTACTTCTTCTTCTTTTTTTTATCTGAGCCCTCTGTAATCAACTACATTAGCAGCACTCACAGACCACCTCCAAGTAGTAGTAGGAAGGGAGTTGCTCTGTACTTCCTGAAGCCGGTGCAGCGTACCATCCTCTCTCTGTCTGCTTTGGTAATGCACCTTGCACATGTTTGGTAACACACCTGTGTTGCAGCACAACAGAATGCAACGTCGAGCATTGTTGTGTGTTAATTTGCTAAAAAATGGTCAGATGTGACATGCAGTGTGCTAACAGGCAACGTAATATGATGCAAAGATGTGAAGTCGAAAAAAAAACAATAAAAACAGTATGCTAGAATTAGATGTACAGTATATATATATTTTTTCCGTGACATAGTGTGCATGGGAGATTAATGGGAACATTTCTGTGAAATGTAACTACAGTGGAACCTTGGTTTACGAGTAACGCGGCTAATAAGCAACTTTTTAAAAAAAATTCTGACTCGGTTTGCGAGTGTTTTCTCGCAAAACGCCCAGAATTCACGCTAATGTGGCGTGCAGTACCGCATTTGGCCAGGGGTGCGGGGGCGCCGGAGCAGAGTGGAGCCGTTTGGAAATACTCGGAAATACTCAGCTTCCGAGCCTTTCCGAGTTCAGCCGAGCTGTCCCCGAGCCTTTCCGAGTATTTCCGAGGCTCTCCGGCGCCCCCCACCCCTGGCCACATGCGGTATTACATGCCATAGAAGTCAATGCGGAACAAATTATCTTTGTTTCCATTTACTTCTATGGGAAAACTCGCTTTGATATGCGAGTGCTTTGGATTACAAGCATTCTCCTGGATTGGATTATGCTTG
The DNA here is from genome assembly GCA_029206835.1 of Rana muscosa. Lineage (NCBI taxonomy): Eukaryota > Metazoa > Chordata > Amphibia > Anura > Ranidae > Rana > Rana muscosa. Next base: position 499,672,786 of record CM055118.1, on the reverse strand, counting down.
TAATCCGAGGTTCCACTGTATTAGGAAGACATTTTTGGAAAAAATCTAAAAATTCTATTCAACTTGGGTCCTAGAAACAATCCGCCAGGGCCAGTCTATAGTTTCTTTTTGGGGTGACTTTACTATGAGTCGTAGGGGCTGATTTACTAAAGACAAATAGAGTAGACTGTGCACTCTGCAAGGGTAGTTGTGCCAGAGCTTTGTAAATGAGGCAAAGCTTCACTTTACAAAGAATACCCAATCTCATGCAAGGGAAAAAAAACTTGCACATGATTGGATGATGGAAGTCATCAGAGCTTCCCCTCATTTACCAAGCTCTGGAGCAAATGCCCTTCTCTAACAAAGAAATGTTTAAGGTTAGGCTTAGCCGCAACAAACAGGACCAAAATTATATGAGTAAAGGCCCATACACACGATTGGATTTTCTGACAACAAATGTGTGATGGCAGGGTTTTGTCGGATAATCCGACCGTTTGTATGCTCCATCGGACAATTGTTGTTGGATTTTCCGACAACAAATGTGGGATAGTGTGCTTTAAAATTTTGCGACAACAAATGTGTCTTGTCGTATTATTTGATCGTGTGTACACAAGTCCGTCGGAAAAAAATCTAAAGTACAAACACGCATGCTCCGAACCATTGCTAACCATAAGACAACATTAGCAGAAGTTGCCCAAAGGGTGGCGCTAAAGAGCTGAAAAACCACATAGTTTTGTGTATGTTGGCCAACAATGTTTTGCCGTCTGTATGCAGAACAAGTTTACGGCCAACGCCCTTCGCACAAAATTCCACAGATTTGTCAGATGGAAATCCGATCGTGTGTACGAGGCTTAAGGGAGTCATTAGCAGCCCACAAACTTTCAAAGTCTGTAAGTGTAGACCTAATCTGTCAGGCATGGCATTGCGATGCAATAAAATCAGCAAGCTGGCGATGCCTCCAGACATCAAGGGATGGTGACCGACAGAATTTCAGATTTAGCATAATTAATCCTAAAATTGGACACTTGACTATAAGCGGACAGTTCTTCCATCAGGTTAGACAATGAGACAAGGGAGTCCAATACATGAAAAAGGACATCGTCTAAATATGCGGAGAGCTTGTGTTCCATAGGACCCACAGAGTCTGCCCTACTATTCGGATTAGCTTGAATTTTCAAGAGAAGCGGTTCCGAGACCAGTGCGAGCAGACGAGGAGAGAGCGGGCACCCCTGTCTCGTGCCATGGAGAGCACTGTGGATAGGCAACCATTTACCTGTGCAGTAGGGGATGTATATAGCGCCGAAATCCAGGATCAAGCCCCAACCTTACCAGTACAGCGTTAAGGAAGTCTCAGTCTACATGATTGGATGCTTTTTCAGCGTCAGTGGAAAGGATCAGATAAGGAGGTAAATGGTAACGCATACGGGTCCAAGGAATGAGCTGAAGCGCCCCAATAGAGTTGTCTCTAGCCTCGCGACCCTCTATGAAGCCTGTCTTAAGGTGATTGGCAAGGATTTTAGCAAAGAGTTTCAGATCCGTGTTCAATAGTGAAATCGGGTGATGATTCTGAGGAAGAGTGTGATCCTTCCCTTCTTTTGGGAGTACTGTAATGTGGGCCAGTGAAGCTCCCTGGGGGAATTGTCCATTATTGGCAAGAGAATTAAACAACTAATCTTTTTTTTGTTTAATTCTCTTTTAAGGGGGTGTGGCAGGAAGTGTGCCCTTATGTCTATACACTTTTGCTAATTGGTGCTGCTCGTTACCCATCTCAAAAAGTTATAAGGTATCTACAGGGCCACCGGAACAGGACAGGCAAACCAAGCAACTGCTTGGGGCCCCGAGCTGGCCTGGGGCCCCAGCAGTCCCGCACAGCAGGAAAGAATTTTCCCGCACAGCAGGAAGAGGAGCAAGAGGAGGCACCACGGGAGGAGGTAAGACAAAATCCCCCCCCGCTTATCCACTCTAATGTCGGGGGGCGATCGTCGCCTCCCCCTCCGGCGATCGGCGCCCCCCCCTCCCGAGATCGCCCCTCCCGCGATCGGCGTAAAAAATAATAATTCAGTAGCACCCCCCCTCGCTCGACAACTTTCTTAACTTTCTTTGCCTTTAGCAAATCAACTCCATAGTGTAGCATATTCTGAAACTCAGAACTGCGCTGAACCCGTACTACATTTGGCTGTAACATTAAACCACAAACTGTATATATTTTCCTAATCCCACATAAAGTAAGCAGCACAGCTTTTCTAATGTGAATTGTCAGACTTTCTGTTTCAGTTTGTTATTAATTGCATCCTGATGCATTCATATTAAAAGAGACAGTAATACACATTTGGTGGTCTAGCATACCCAGAATAGCCTTTGTTAAAGTGGTTGTAAACCCTAGGACACAACTTAAAGCGGGATTCCACACGCAATTTTTTTTTTTAAAGTCAGCAGCTACAAACACTGTAGCTGCTGACTTTTAATAAGGACACTTACCTGTCCTACTCGCCCGCGATGTCAGCCCCCCGGAGGCTGATCCCTCGATCCTGGCAGCTCCCGGCGCCGCCATCCTCAGTAAGGGAAACAGGCAGTGAAGCTGTGCGGCTTCATTGCCCGTTTCCTACTGCGCATGCGCAAGTCGCAGGGCTCTTTGTAAATGGGCCGGCTGCTCTCTAGGATACACACAGTTCCCAGAAGGCAGTGCGGAAAACACTGCAGGAGGACGGAGGAAGTAGACCCACCGCGGATGATGAAGAGGCAGATTAGGGACTTCCGCATTGCAACCGCTATTTCTGGTAAGTATATATATATAAAAAAAAAAAATGTATTTGTTTTTTCTATTTTTTTGGGGGCATTTTTGAAAAAAAAATTTCAGGGTGGAACTCCACTTTAATCTTATAATATAGCACCTAACACAGGCAGCTGATCTCTGCCTGTGAAAGTGTACTCACATTTGTACTTTCTCAGAAAATCGTCTTTTTAGTAATGATGACGTCACCCGTGATTGCGCACTAGTGACCGTCATTTGCGGCTTCTGAAGAAAGCCGTACTTCTTATCCGGAAATCCCTGTGAGCATCTTCTCTCCTCTGCTCGGCACAGAGGAGACGTCTCGCGATATTACATTCATTCTCTGCTTTCTGATTCTCCCCCATGTGACTGAATAAGACGTCACACAGGGGAGTGAATCACAGCAGCCGCAGACACATAGGTAATGTGTCAAGGAAACAAGCACATCTTCTCTTGTCTGTGCAGATGAACGAGGCTTGGTTACGGCGCTACAGCGCATGCGCGAGATTTCATCCAGGATAACACTAAGGGCGGAAGTGACGTCAGAAAAGGATTCAAGAAACATAAGTTATAATGGCGCTATAATACCCGGAAATGCACTGAACTAGAACATCTCAAAAACGGTATTTACAGACCTCGGTTTTAAATTAATTCTAAATGTTAAGCATTGCAATTAGCTTGTGTAATGTAATATTTGAAAAACAGAGAAATTCGGCATGGGTTTACTTCCTCTTTAAAGGAAATCTGTGCCGAGAGAAAGCAGCCATTCTACTTTGGAAAACGTGGTTGCCCAGCTACCATGCCGATCTGTGGCTTCAATACCTCCTGAGGCATCGAATACCACGAATAGCGCAAATAGCAGAAGGTGCCTGATACGCTTTAAAAATATACAGTTTTGCTTAAAAGTTTGCATACCCTGGCATATTTTGTAAGTTATGTTGTTTGTGTCCACTAATAATGATTTTAGTGTACTTTTAGTGAAAATAAGATATTTTCGGTGGTGGGGGACTTTCAGGTAGGCTGTATGGGGCCTCGCGATTTCTAACAGCAGTCCTGCTGATGACAGCACTTTAGGTGGACTCGTACAAAATAATAATGAGACATCTTATAGGCAAGAAATTCAACATTTGGTTGGATGGTGTATGGAAAATAATTTAATACTTAATGCTGCCAAAACTAAAGAGATAACAGTGAATTATAGGAGATCAAGACAGATCAATCATTGCCAGTTATATTACATATATAATAGTGCAGAATCTGCAGATCCTATATATATATATATATATATATATATATATATATATACAGTATGTACAGTATCTCACAAAAGTGAGTACACCCCTCTCATTTTATTAAATATTTTATTATATCTTTTCATGGGACAACACTGAAGAAATTACACTTTGCTACAATGTACAAGTAGTGAGTGTACAGCTTGTATAACAGTGTAAATTTGCTGTCCCCTCAAAATAACTCAACACACAGCCATTAATGTCTAAACCTCTGGCAACATAAGTGAGTACACCTCTAAGTGAAAATGTCAAAATTGGGCCCAAAGTGTCAATATTTTGTGTGGCCACCAATATTTTCCAGCACTGCCTTAACCCTCTTGGGCTGGAGTTCTCTTCCACTCCTCCAGGACCACATCACAGAGCTGGTGGATGTTAGAGACCTTGCGCACTGCTCCACCTTCCGTTTGAGGATGCCCCACAGATGCTCAATAGGGTTTAGGTCTGGAGACATGCTTGGCCAGTCCATCACCTTTACCCTCAGCTTCTTTAGCAATGCAGTGGTTGTCTTGGAGGTGTGTTTGGGGTCGTTATCATGTTGGAATACTGCCCTGTGGCCCAGTCTCCGAAGGGAGGGGATCATGCTCTGCTTCAGTATGTCACAGTACATGTTGGTATTCATGGTTCCCTCAATGAATTGTAGCTCCCCAGTGCCAGCAGCACTCATGCAGCCCCAGACCATGACACTCCCACCACCATGCTGGACTGTAGGCAAGACACACTTGTCTTTGTACTTTTCACCTGGTTGCCGCCACACATGCTTGACACCATCTGAACCAAATAGGTTTATCTTGGTCTCATCAGACCACGGGACATGGTTCCAGTAATCCATGTCCTTAGTCCGCTTGTCTTCTGCAAACTGTTTGTAGGCTTTCTTGTGTATAATCTTTAGAAGAAGCTTCCTTCTGGGATGACAGCCATGCAGACCAATTTGATGCAGTGTGCAGCATATGGTCTGAGCACTGTCAGGCTGACCCCCCACCCCTTCAACCTCTGCAGCAATGCTGGCAGCACTCATAAGTCTATTTCCCAAAGACAACCTCTGGATATGACGCTGAGCACGTGCACTCAACTTCTTTGGTCGACCATGACGAGGCCTGTACTGAGTGAGGCTGGGTTCACACTTGTGTGGTGCGAATTTCAGCTCTGTTTTCTCTGCGGAGAGAAAAAACAGCTGTTCAGCATTTCGTCTGCATTGTAGCTGCGGATTAGCTGACCTGGGAGAGGGGAGGGGGGAGGTGTAGTGAGCAGGGAGAGAATTTGTGTTCAGAATGGAACACATCTGCCAATCGGATGCGTTCCCATAGAAGATAATGTGAAGACAATTCGCACCGCAATGCCTAGAAAACACACACGTTTTTTGTGCAGTGCGCAGTGCGAATGCTCCACAGGTATGTGAACCAGCCTCATTAAAATGAATGTATTTTAAAATGTTATGCAAATTGGATGCGGTGTAAGCCGCATCCAATTCGCATAGGTGTGAACCCAGCCTGAAACCTGTCCTGTTAAACTGCTGTATGGTTTTGGCCACCGTGCTGCAGCTCAGTTTCAGGGTCTTGGCAATCTTCTTATAGCCTAAGCCAGTGATGGCAAACATTGGCACCCCAGATGTTTTGGAACTACATTTCCCATGATTCTCATGCACTCTGGATTGTAGTTGAGCATCATGGGAAATGTAGTTCCAAAACATCTGGGGTGCCAAGGTTCGCCATCACTGGCCTAGGCCATCTTTATGTAGAGCAACAATTATTTTTTTCAGATCCTCAGAGAGGTGCCATGTTGAACTTCCAGTGACCAGTATGAGAGAGTGAGAGCGATAACACCAAATTTAACACAACTGCTCCCCATTTACACCTGAGACCTGGTAACACTAAACGAGCGACATGACACCGGGGAGGGAAAATGGCTAATTGGGCCCAATTTGGACATTTTCACTTAGGGGTGTACTCACTTTTGTTGCCAGCGGTTTAGACATTAATGGCTGTGTGTTGAGTCATTTTGAGGGGACAGCAAATTTACACTGTTATACAAGCTGTACACTCACTACTTTACATTGTAGCAAAGTGTAATTTCTTCAGTGTTGTCACATGAAAAGATATAATAAAATATTTACAAAAATGTGAGGGGTGTACTCACTTTTGTGAGATACTTTATATATACTGTGTGTGTATATATATATATTGTGAGGGGGTTAGCTCGGCAGCGGGTGTGTGTGACCCCCGGGATGGGCTCCCCACACAAAACAGGCCCAGCAAACGGAGGTTGTGGTTTTCAAAATCAAAAAAGGTGCGGTTTATTTTCTATTTACAGTGACAAAACACAGCAAAGCAAAAGAAACATAACCAAAATAAATCCTGGTCAAGTTGACCTCTGACTAAACATACAGGTTTCCTAACTAACAACTGGGATCAGCCTAGTGCTGTCCTAGTCCCTAAGTCCCTGGTTTTAAATGTCCAAGCAAATAGCCACACAGGCTTTGTCTCACCGCACAGGGGTTCACTCTCCCTAGACAGTCCACACAGGTCTGGTTCCAGGCATGAGCTAACACCTAATGAATCTGGGAGTTCTTATAGAGGCCTAAATGAGCTGACAAGCTTCAGCTGGTCTCATCAACTCCCTGTCTGCACGACGCCCAGCCCTCTCCCTAGAGGTATGAGTCATCCATGAGCCCACTAGCCTTATACAACTCTCCACCTAGTTGTATAAGTCGGCGTAAAGCCTGAATCTGGGCGAAATATATCTACCCCCCTGGATGCAACCAGGTGACTTTACCTTCCTGCTGTCACATACCCCCCCCTCTTGTTTTAACCTCGGGGTTGGAACACCAGCAATCAGGCATTCATGTACTCGAGACAAAGCATCCACATTCCCCATTTGAACGCCAGGGCGATGCTTTACTGTGAAGTTGAATTCCTGGAGGGCCAGGAACCACCTATTTACTCTTCTATTTGTTTCCTTGTTTTGAGCCATCCACTTTAACGGAGCGTGATCCGTAACCATGTCAAAGTGCCTACCTAGCAGGTAGTACCGAAGGGAATCTAGAGCCCACTTCACCGCTAAACACTCCTTTTCAACGGTGGCGTAATTTACCTCGTGGGACTTCAACTTCCTGCTGAGGTAAATGACTGGGTGCTCTTCCCCGTTCCAGACCTGGGACAATACTGCTCCTAACCCCACATCTGACGCATCACTTTGTACGACAAAGTCTTTAGAGAAGTCGGGTGAGTACAACACTGGCTGGCTACATAAGGCTTGTTTCAAGAATTGGAATGCTGCCTCAGCCTCGGGGGTCCATTTAATCATGACCGACCCTTTCCCCTTCGTCAGGTTGGTTAGGGGCACAGCCTTAGAAGCAAAGTGGGGAATGAATCGCCGATAATACCCAGCGATTCCCAGAAAGGCTCGTACCTGCTTCTTGCTGTTGGGACGTGGCCAACTCTGGATGGCCTCGACTTTGTTGAGTTGGGGTTTTATTACTCCCCTCCCAATGGTGTACCCAAGATATTTGGCCTCCTCCTGCCCAATGGTACACTTCTTGGGGTTAGCCGTAAACCCCGCTTCCCGAACAGAGTCCAGGACTGCTTGCACTTTTGGCAGATGTGAGGCCCAATCTGTGCTATGGACAATTACGTCATCCAGGTAAGCCGCAGCATACTTCCGATGGGGCCTCAGCATCTGGTCCATTTTCCGCTGGAATGTGGCCGGCGCATTCTGTAACCCGAACGGCATTCTTTTATATTGGAACGCCCCGTCTGGGGTTACAAATGCGGTTTTCTCTTTGGCCGACTTGGCCAGGGGGATTTGCCAATACCCTTTTGTGAGGTCAAGAGTCGTCATGTATCGGGCTGTTCCCAGCCGGTCGATCAACTCATCTATACGTGGCATGGGGTAGGTGTCAAATTTTGTAACTTTGTTCAACTGACGAAAATCGTTACAAAATCGCCAGCTCCCATCCGGTTTAGGCACCAACACGATGGGACTAGACCAATCACTTTGGGACTCCTCTATCACCCCTAAGTTCAGCATTTTCTGTACTTCCTCCCGTATTGCCTCCCGTCGAGCCTCTGGGATCCGATAGGGTTTTAACTTCACCCTTTCACCGGGCGGGGTAATGATGTCATGCTCTACCCCAGATGTTTGTCCCGGCAGCTCAGAGAATACCTCCTTGTTGCGAAGCACAAACTCCTTAACCTCCTGTTGTTGGGGTTGTGACAAGGTGGCTGCTATTCCAACCTCAGGAATCACGCAACCAGTTTGAGCTGGTGACCAAGTGTCTGCGACTAGGGACTCTCTATCCCTCCAGGCTTTCAACAGATTAACGTGATAGATCTGTTCGGGCTTTCGCCTTCCTGGTTGTCTGACCTTGTAATTCACTTCGCTCACTTTTTCCATTATCTCGTAGGGGCCTTGCCATTTGGCAAGGAATTTACTTTCAACCGTAGGGACAAGTACCAATATCCTATCCCCCGGGGAAAAGGTACGGGTCTTGGCTCCACGGTTGTACACTCTCTGCTGTGCCAACTGCGCTTGGGCCAAATGTTCCTTCACGATGGGCATTACCTGTGCAATTCGATCTTGCATCAGGGCGACATGCTCAATCACACTCCTGTGGGGAGAACTCTCACTTTCCCAAGTTTCCTTGGCAATATCCAACAGCCCTCTTGGGTGTCTCCCATACAGTAACTCAAAGGGGGAGAATCCCGTAGAGGATTGGGGCACCTCCCTAATAGCAAACATCAAATAAGGAAGTAAACAGTCCCAATCCTTTCCATCTCTATCCACCACTTTCTTCAACATTTGTTTTAGGGTTTTGTTGAATCTTTCAACCAGCCCATCGGTTTGGGGGTGATACACAGACGTACGCAATTGCGTCACTTTGAACAATTTACACAGCTCTTTCATAACCCGGGACATAAAGGGTGTACCTTGGTCCGTAAGCAGTTCTTTACAAATACCCACCCGGCTAAAAACAAGAGATAGCTCTTTGGCTATGGTTTTGGCCGAGGTATTTCGGAGAGGGATCGCTTCTGGATAACGGGTGGCATAGTCCATTATAACTAATATGTACTGGTGCCCCCTAGCGGACTTGATTATAGGACCTACCAAATCCATGGCGATCCTCTCAAACGGGACCTCAATGATGGGTAGAGGGACCAGCGGGCTACGGAAATGTGGCATCGGGGCCAACCTCTGACACACAGGGCAGGAGGAACAATAATTTTCTACGTCCTTCATCACCCCCGGCCAATAGAATCTCTGTAATACCCTCTCTCGGGTTTTCTCTGTCCCCAGATGACCTCCAAGAATGTGCCCATGGGCCAACTCCAACACCAACTTCCTGTAAGGTTTGGGCACCACAAGCTGCTCAACGGTTTCTTCTGCCCTTTTTGCCACCCGATACAGTAGGTCCTTCTCTACGCTGAAGTATGGGTAAGTGCAGGTATTATCTGGGTTCACTAACTCGCCATCTATTTTCACTACGTTTTCCCGTGCCTTTATTAGGGCGGGGTCTTTCAACTGTTCTGTGGCAAAGTTTTCCCTGTGAACCTCAAGATCAGAAAACTCCACAGACGGTAGGTTTTCGTCTGAGGAGGTGGGCTCCTCTCCAGTTTCTTGAGTCTCCCCTGCCAATACTGATAAGGGAAATTCCGGAGAGTCCTCACCACTCTCAGGGGAGTTCTGGCTATCACATTCCTGGTACATAGGGGCACCAGTGAGGGGCTCAGGATCATCCCACAGTTCCCAGAACTTCGGAAAATCCCTTCCCACAATGGCGTCATGCGGTAACTGAGATACTAAGCCCACTGGATGAGAGAGGGTACCTTTGGGGGTCTCGAAACACACTGTAGTCACTGGATACTCTCGGGTGTCCCCATGCACACAAATAACAGCTACCTTGCTATTCCCAGAGACCTCTGTTTTAACTAACTCAGCCTTTATCAGGGTCACAAGGCTACCTGAATCCAGCAATACCACAACATTTCTACCATTAACACACATTTTGCATAAATGTTTCTCAGTTCCTCGAATGGCAGTGCATGCGACTGTCGCACACAGCGACTGACGTCTGCCCGTCAGAAAGTCACACTGCATGGGTTCCTCCACAACCGGGCAATTGGCTGCAATATGTCCCGCTTGCCAGCAGCGGTAGCAAACGATCCTTCTTGCCGCCTCTTGAGCCGCTGATTTCCCAGGCTGTTCTCGCCAAACTTGGGGTAGAGCTCCCACCCTCTCACTCTCTCCACCCTCACCCCTTGGAATCCTCTTATCCGCCCCTGGGGATGGTCTGGTCTTAGGGTGGAAAGTCCGAGTGTCTCTGGAAGAGGCCGTCAGGTTCTCTGTAGCCAAGTATTTCTCCACACGATCCACAAGACCATCGGCCGTCTCTGGGTCTCCATGGCTTACCCACTTTTGGATGGCAGTAGGAAGAGCTCTCAAAAACCGATCCATTACAACACGTTCCACAATCTTTGGTGCGGACAAAGTCTCTGGCTGTAGCCACTTTCTGCTCAGGTGAATGAGATCATACATTTGAGACCTGGGGGGTTTTCCAAGCTGGAAAGTCCAGTTATGCACACGCTGAGCCCGGACAGCCTGGGTGACACCCAGCCTTGCCAATATTTCAGCTTTTAGCATCACATAGTCTTTTGCTTGGTTAGGCTCTAGGTCATAGTAAGCTTTCTGCGATTCACCAGTTAACAGAGGAGCCACCAGTCCAGCCCACTGCTCCTCAGGCCACTTTTCTCTTTCAGCGGTCCTTTCAAATGTGGTCAAAAATACCTCTGGATCATCCTCTCCAGTCATTTTTGTCAATAAACGACTCACCCCAAAGGACGCGGTATTAGTGGGACGGCTTTCCTCACTGGTCTGCGGATGTTGCTGCATTACTGCTTCCATCTGTTGTTGTAGTCTCTGCTCTTGCTTCTGCAACAGGTCTATGAAGCGGGCCTCAGATTGCTGCTGGGCTCGTTGCTGAGCCTCCAGACTCTGTTGCAAAGTTGCGTTTGTCTGCTGCTGGGCTGCAAGGCTCCTTTGCAAACCTGCATTTGTCTGCTGTTGATTGGCATTTGCTAGAGCCAGCTGCTTCAGTATCTCCTCCATGCTGGCTTAAAAAAAACTGCCTGCATTCTCCACCAACTGTGAGGGGGTTAGCTCGGCAGCGGGTGTGTGTGACCCCCGAGATGGGCTCCCCACACAAAACAGGCCCAGCAAACGGAGGTTGTGGTTTTCAAAATCAAAAAAGGTGCGGTTTATTTTCTATTTACAGTGACAAAACACAGCAAAGCAAAAGAAACATAACCAAAATAAATCCTGGTCAAGTTGACCTCTGACTAAACATACAGGTTTCCTAACTAACAACTGGGATCAGCCTAGTGCTGTCCTAGTCCCTAAGTCCCTGGTTTTAAATGTCCAAGCAAATAGCCACACAGGCTTTGTCTCACCGCACAGGGGTTCACTCTCCCTAGACAGTCCACACAGGTCTGGTTCCAGGCATGAGCTAACACCTAATGAATCTGGGAGTTCTTATAGAGGCCTAAATGAGCTGACAAGCTTCAGCTGGTCTCATCAACTCCCTGTCTGCACGACGCCCAGCCCTCTCCCTAGAGGTATGAGTCATCCATGAGCCCACTAGCCTTATACAACTCTCCACCTAGTTGTATAAGTCGGCGTAAAGCCTGAATCTGGGCGAAATATATCTACCCCCCTGGATGCAACCAGGTGACTTTACCTTCCTGCTGTCACAATATATATATATACATCCAAAAATAAAGTAATTCTTTGGCCATATCAGAACAATGTACCACTGGCCAGCAGTGAGTAATCTGCTCTGTTCTCCCAGTGAAGTTGTCCCTTCTTCTGTATTCAAGAGGAATAAGGGCTTAAATGTTTGTAATATATTAAGGTTCACGCAGTATTATAAGGGTGTGGCGCATGATCTGCAATACTAAAAATCAACCATAGGGGATTTATTTTTCTATGCTCCCGGGTGACTAAATGAGCTAATGCTAACGACATGTCACGATGATGGTGCGTAGCGCCAACTTGTACCCAAGTGAATTCTATTTTTCCATGCCTTAAAGCATAGCAATCTGTACAGAGAAGTCAACTAAAGTTAAATTGTGTTCTTTTTCCAAACGCATTCTTTTTCACACAGAGAAACAACTTTCATATTTATTTTTGTGATATTAACAGTTAGTTTTTTCCCCGTAAAGGTTCCACAATCAATAGAATAATGTAAAACACTTTAGTTTGTATGCGTAACACAAGACAGAATAAGAGCTACCCATTAAAGCATATTAAACCCAAAAACAAATATGTAATATATTTTAGCTTACCAATTCTTAAATGTGGTGGCTGCATTCGTTTTCTTTTTTAATTATTTTTTTCTCTTTATTTTCACACTTCCTGTCTTATGCCGCGTACACACGACCGTTTTTAATGTCATTGAAAAAAAACATGTTTTTCTCGACGTGATTCTTCTCAAGCCTGCCTTGCCTACACACTATCATGAAAAAAAATGCTCGAGCAAAGCGCGAAATGTACGACGGCACTATAAAGTGGAAGTTCCATTCGGATGGCGCCACCCTTTGGGCTGCTTTTGCTGATCCTCGTGTTAGTGAAGTTTGGTGAGTGACGATTCGCGCTTTTCAGCCTCGTGCTCTTTAGTCCGTTACAGCGAGACGAATGTGCTATCTCCATTACGAGCGCTCCGGTCTCATCACTTTCTTCTGAGCATGCGCGTTTTTTTCACGTCGTTAAAGCCCACACACGGCCGTTTTTCATGACGAGAAAAACGGCGACGTGAAAAATTAGAGCATGTTCCAAATTTTTAATGGCTATAACTGGAGCCATCCTAATGCCGCGTACACACGACCGTTTTTCATGACGAAAAAAATGCCATTTTTTAATTTGGTCATTAAAAACGATCGTGTGTAGGCTACAGAAAACCATCAGACTTTTGTTCGAAGGACAAATAAAATAATGTTAAAATCAACCAACAATAGCAGAAGTTGACCAAAGGGTGGCGGTAAAGAGCAGAAAAACCACGTGATGTTGGAAAAAGTTTTGGGAAAGTTTGCAGAAAAGTCCTGTGGTGTGTATGCTATGGGTGTTCCCGACCAACTCCGTTTGGACAAAAAAACACGGAAAAGTCCGATGGAAGTCCGACCGTGTGTATGAGGCTTTAAAGGAAGTTAAAAAAGACTTAAGCCTCGTACACACGGTCGGACTTCCATCGGACTTTTACGTGGATTTTTGTCCGAACGGAGTTGGCTGGGCACACCCATAGCATGCACACCACAGGACTTTTCCGCAAACTTTCCCAAAACTTTTTCCAACATCACGTGTTTTTTCTGCTCTTTTCTGCTCTTTTTACCGCCACCCTTTGGTCAACTTCTGCTATTGTTGGTTGATTTTAACATTATTTGTTTTGTCCATCGGACAAAAGTCCGATTGGTTTTCTGTACACACGGTCGGACTTTGCTCCATCGGACTTTTGTTGGCCAAAAGTTTGTCCGTTTGCAGACCGAACTTTTGTCCGATGAAAACAAAAAAAAAACAAAAAAAAAAGTTTGTCCAATGGAGCGTACACACGGTCGGATTGTTGCTCCAACTTGCTCAAAATGAAGTTTGTTGGCCAAAAGTCCGACCGTGTGTACGGGGCTTTACTGGCTGGATTACCAAGTGAAAATGAAGGAATAAAGCCAAGAAACAAACAAAAAAGAACACATCCACCACAACTAAGCATTGATAAGCTGAAATATAAATCATTTTTGTTTTTGGGTTTAGAATCGCTTGATGGATGATTATGTTTTTATTCTGTGATTTCAGCAGGATCCAACAATATCAAAACTTCTTTGTTTCACCTAAATTGCTTTAGCCATTCACAGCAGGACTTTAATGGGGAGAAGACTGAAAGCTGATTGGGTCATTTGTTAATATCTGACCTTCATCCAATGTTTATAGACTAAAGTCCCGTACACACGGTCGGACTTTTGGCCAACAAACTTCATTTTGAGTAAGTTGGACCAACAATCCGACCGTGTGTACGCTCCATCGGACAAACTTTTTTTTTTTTTTTTTGTGTTTTCATCGGACAAAAGTTGGGTCTGCAAACGGACAAACTTTTGCCCAACAAAAGTCCGATGGAGCAAAGTCCGACCGTGTGTACAGAAAACCATCGGACTTTTGTCCGATGGACAAAACAACTAATGTTAAAATCAACCAACAATAGCAGAAGTTGACCAAAGGGTGGCGGTAAAGAGCAGAAAAGAGCAGAAAAACCACGTGATGTTGGAAAAAGTTTTGGGAAAGTTTGCAGAAAAGTCCTGTGGTGTGTATGCTATGGGTGTGCCCGGCCAACTCCGTTCGGACAAAAATCTAGGGAAAAGTCCGATGGAAGTCCGACCGTGTGTATGGGGCTTAGGAAAAAATAAATAAACCTTGAATGACACGATGTACTAAAATTCAGCCCATATCCCCTGGTATAAAACGACTTGAGTTTATTTAATGTACCTGTACAGAAACTCCTAAGCCTGAGTCATGAGAACACAGTTTCCAGTTGGGATTCCAGTGCAGACCACGCTGTCATACTTGAACTCAGACTTTGTTCAGGAATGCTAATACAGTGGCCAATTCCAGACCTGGGTTCTCCCCTTTGTACCTGGAACAGTTCTAGAAGATCCCGGATAGCAGACAGCAGTCTTCGTTCTTGCTTACAAAGAAGGAACTTGGGACCTGAGGCTGCAGTGCGGGAATGCCTACAAACAGAGGAAGAGAAGATGTGTTTCTTAATTGCACAAGGTGTGCCAATTGGTGGAAAACTTTGTAACGCCGAATACTGACTCTCCTGTATGTGAGATATTGGAGGAATTAAATGTGGCTCCTGGATTTCAATAGGTTCACAAATGCAGGGCTTTTTTTCACAGAGAATAGGTGCAGGAACTCCCCTCTTCTGAGTCACTACTTGCCTCCGCCCCCTACCCACCCCCCAAACACCATCCATTGGTTCCACCCCCTACCCACCTTCCAGTACTGGCCCTTTTAGAGAATACCAACCAAATTTTATTTTGTGGTGCTTTGTATGGTATTCATTAATGATAACAAAAAAAGCAGTAAAATAGATCCTCTGCAGCCAGCAAAAATAGACCCCACCCCAGCAGCAATGGATCCCTCCAGCAATTTAAATTCCCCCAGCAATAATAGATACCCCCAGCAACATTAGACCCACCCCAGCAACATTATACCCACCCCAGCAACAATATACTCCACCCCAGCAACAATAGAACCCCCAGAAACGATAGATCCCCCAGCATTTTAAATTCCCCAGAAATAATAGGTACCCCCAGCAACATTAGACCCACCCCAACAACATACTCCACCCCAGCAACAATATACTCCACCCCAGCAACAATAGAACCCCCAGAAACCATAGATCCCTGCCAGGATTTTAAATTCCCCCAGCAACAATAGATCCCCCAGCAATAATAGGTACCCCCAGCAACATTAGACCCACCCCAGCAACATTATACCCACCCCAGCAACAACATACTCCACCCCCAGCAACAATAGAACCCCCAGAAACAATAGATCCCCCCAGCAGCAATAAATCCCATAAGTAATAATAGACACCCCCAGCAACACTAGACCCACACCAGCAACAATAGATCCTCCCAGAAATTTAGATTCCCCCATCAACAATAGATCCCCCAGCAATAATAGATATCTCCAGCAACATTAGACCCACCCCAGCAACATTATACCCACCCCAGAAACATATTACTCCACCCCAGCAACAATAGAACCCCCAGAAACAATAGATCCCCCAGCAACAATAAATCCCATGAGTAATAATAGACCCACACCAGCAACAATAATTCCCCCCAGCAATACTAGATATCCCCAGCAACTCTAGAGCCCCAATGTAACATTATATCCCCCCCCAGCAACAATGTACCACCTGTTACCCCAGTACCCATTGCCATTACATATATTCAGTGCTAGAGGTGCCGGAACTGCGTTCCCCCACGTTCCCGCTGAAAAAAAGTCCTGCACAAATGTTATTTCTATATGTGTTTGTTAGTAAAGAAAATAATGGAATATGTTATTTTAACTTAATTAGTGATTAACCTGTAGTTAAAGACTATGCTACCCAGACATTTCATATTCCTGATATATGCCTGTTGAACCATGTACTTGTGTTACAAAGTATCCAGTTTTCTTTGTATTGCTTCCTTTGTGTGAAATCCCTGGTGATTCTGCCAGTCCCCCTGCTTGCCTATTTCAAACTGACCACCCTAGGCATTAGAGCACATGCTTTAAAGTGTGGTAATTTTTTTGACTGTGCTGGGAGCACAGCCTGCCTGTCCTCCAGTAATCCGATTTCTGCTGACCTGGCCCCCTCTGCACAGTCATTCACTGGGAAGATTAGTGTACTGCGGTTTCTCGACTCACACTTCACTAAAGCCTCATACACACGATCGGACTTCAAATAAACTTTTCCGTGGATTTTTGTTTGAAGGGCGTTGGCCGGGAACACCCATAGCATACAGACGACAGGACTTTTTCAGCCAACAAACATGAACGTAGTGACGTAATTGACATACTACACGGTTTTTCTGCTCTTTTCTGCTCTTTACCACCACCCTTTGGTCAACTTCTGCTATTGTTGTTTTATTTTAACATTGGTTCTGAGCATACGTGTTTTGTACTTTGGACTAAAGTCCGATGGATTTCTGTACACACGATAGGACTTTGTACCGTAGGACTTTTGTTGCCGAAAAGTTTGTCCGTTTGCAGAGCGAACTTTTGTCCGATGAAAAACAAAAAGTTTGTCCGATGGAGCGTACACACTGTAGGATATTTTTGAAAACCTGCTCATTTTGAAGTTTGTTGTCAAAAAGTCCTACCGTGTGTATGGGACTTAAGTCCCTTATGCAGCTGAAGACAGAGATTATGTAATCACTTATAATAAAAGAACAAAAAAAAGGAATTTACACTGAATATATACACAGTGCTCAGCATAAATGAGTACACCCATTTTGAAAAGTAACATTTTAATCAATATCTCAATGAACACAAGAACAATTTCCAAACTTTTGAGAAACTGAGTTTTATAGAATATTTGTTTAGCTCATTACATGAATGTAAGGTTATTAATATAACTTAAGGCCCAGCACATTGAATATCAGCACAGCCCCCATCAAAAGGTGCCCATCAGCTGCCAATCAGTGTCCAACACCTGCCAGCCTGTGCCCCATAATAAATGGATGTCAGTGCCGATCAGTGTCCACAACAGTGCCCAAAAAAGTGCCAATCAGTGCCCCATTAGTAATGCCTGTCAGTGCCCCATCAAAGTGCCAATCAGTGCTACTCAGTAATGCCTGTCAGTAGCTCCTCATCAGTGCTGCCTATCCAGTGCCACCTATCAGTGCCATCAGTGCCGCCTATCAGTGCCACCAGTGCTGCCTATCAGTGCCGCCTATCAGTGCCCATCGTTTTTTTTCTTTAATTGTCTGTCTTTTTTCGTTTATAGCGCAAAAATTTAAAACCGCAGAGGTGATCAAATACCACCAAAAGAAAAGCTCTATTTATGGGAAGAAAATGATAAAAATGTAGTTTGGGTCCAGTGTTGCATGACCGCGCAATTATCATTCAAAATGCGACACCGCTGAAAGCTAAAAATTGTCCTGAGTAGGAGGGGGGGGGGGGGGGGGGAAGTGCCTGATATTGAAGTGGTTAAAGAGACTTTCGAATCAACCGTAATGACTGCCAGCGCAAATGGTGCAAGGCTTCCCTGGCCACTTCCAGTACCTTCATGGCCTGGGGAGCAGCTGGGTCTCTCTGGAGCACACAACTGTTGTGCCTTATCTGGCTTCTTTTACACCAGGGAAATTTTGTATGCCTGTAAGGGGGTTAGGGAGAATCAGTAGTGCAAGATGGATTATTTTCAACCGAGTGCTGCCAATTAAAAGGCCATTGTCAATTGCTTCCCCTCCACCTTCCATAGACATTAGCTTACATCAGGGATATGCAATTAGCGGACCTCCAGCTGTTGCCAAACTACAAGTCCCATGAGGCATAGCGAGACTCTGACAGCATCAAGCATGACACCCAGAGGCAGAGGCATGATGGGACTTGTAGTTTGGCAACAGCTGGAGGTCCGCTAATTGCATATCCCTGGCTTACATGCTCACCCATGGCTAAAGTGTTGTATCACAGTTTTCCATTAGAAAGATTATTTGGCTGCTGGATTGTGCATGTAGTTAGCCAGCCACCATTAGCTAAATGATATCTGACCCTTAAACAGATTAACAGAACCTTCAAACCTAATTTTTTCCAGTTTTTTGGCCCTGTTATTATTGTCTCATTGATTGGTCACAATAACCGTCTCCCATGATTATATTCATGTTTTCCATTTTTAGTGTAGGATTTAAACGCCTATAATTATCACATAGCAGGTTGAACTTTTGCTTCCTCACTGCAAGCTTAACTGAAACATCTTGGTGTTTGGCCGGATCTGTACAGATTTATCATACGTAGTTTTAATATTTCAGGATATACAATTTAATAATCCCCTTGCCTGTTTTATGTCATCACAGTTGTAAGCTGTGTATCTCATTTGCCAAAGGTTAACTGGAAGTCTGACTCACTTTCCCAATATTTTAAACTCCTTCTTAACGATTGGACTCTAGCTGTATGACTTAAAACTTTTGACTGCCCTTAGCCAACAATTTATTGGCTAGCATTTTTACTATGGCAGCTAGATGATAATGCTAAAGTTCTTTCCATGCTTTGGAAATATTTGGGTTAATGCAACAGTCAGAAGATTGTGTTTTGCTCCTTGTTAAAATGTACTTTAAACATTAGTCATTCATTGTGGGAGAATTTATCAGGAAAATACTGTCCCTGAAATATAAACTTGCTGTTCCCCGGACAAAACAAAGAACATTCTGCTTTGTATTAAGTCCAAGGCTTATTTTAAAAAGTACATTTGCACCTGAATTATTTATTATGTTTGATGTTTAAATGATTTAATGCTTAAACAGCTGTTTTGTAGTAAGAGAAGAACCATATTGTGGGGTTGCTTATATTGCTTGTATCCCTCAAAGGCTACATCTGTTAACCCCATGCACAGCCTCTGGAGGCACTTTGATACCCAAAGATGTGTTTTGATATCAGACAGTACAGAAGGGAGGGTAAAGGCACTAGTTGAGCCAGTGATTATGCAGAAATTGACGTCCTTCTTGATACTGAAAGTTTGAATGGCATGTCTAAAGAAACAAATCAGGGACCTTGCATGTCATTGCGCAAAGGGATTGGGGTGCTTGGAAGCCTGGGGTGATTGGAAGCCTTTACACATACAGTACAGGAGAAATGTCCAGAATTGCCACTAGAAAAGCCAGTTTTGCATCGCAGAGTGATGAATTTGTTTCCTTGTTTGCATTAGTCAATCTGCATATATAAGATATCTACAACAGAATATGGAAGATTGACTCCATTGTATATATACTGTGACGGTGGGACCCTGTGCGACCTTAAAGAGTGTTGGTTTACGCCAGATTTTGTAGAGAAAGACATGCTGATTGAACAGCTGTGTCTTGGGCTATTTAGTTCGGACCTGACTATGGATCAGGGCCCCACCCAACAGACAGGAAGTCTGTGTGCCTGGGAGTCAGGTGGACTCCCATCCCTCTGATAGGAGTCAGAGGCTATCTATGCTGCATGGGTGCAGCCAGAGTATGCATGTCTGCAGGAGGCAGACGTCATTGCTGAAGTAAGCAAGAAGGTGCTGACCGGGAGTAAGCGAGGAGTGAGCTTATCTCTAGGAAACTCTGTTTGTTCTGAGGAGCAGACTTTAGGCCTAGGCTAAAGGCCTGAGACAGCCGGATCGCTAGAATGAAAGCCAGAAGGTTAAACTGTTGAGTATGCAAGATACAGTAATGGTGGAACCCCCTGTGAGGGCTACTGATGAATTTGTGAACTTTTTGTGCTTTTGAATAAAAGTGGGCTACCATGCCCTTAAAAATAGTTCCAGACTGTCTGGAATCACTGGAGAAACGCATCTACCACGAGAACTAACAACCCCCAATCTTACAATACATATGGGAGCAACATCAACATATGCACATATGTAGATTAGCCATTATGTGATGTAGCATTGAGAGAGCACACGTTAAAGGCCGCTGTTTGGTTCTAAATTTCTCCACCGGATAATACAACAATTTGGAAGATTGCTCATACTGTATCTTTTTGGATTGAGAATAAACTTTGCTATGAACATACAACAAGATGTGGATTGCACTTATGTTTGTGGGTTCAGCTTTCTCAAAAGAACATCTATAAAACAGGGAGGTGTTGCCTGATATATATTTTAACCATTTCTTGGCCAAGATTTTATTAAGTGTTGAACTTGGCACATATATCAATACATTGCGTAAAGAGTTTTTGCAACTATATTGATGTTTATCAGCAGTTTGTTTGTTATTGCTTTTCATTTAGATGGTATATACAAACTGGCTGTTTGAGTCAGAACTATTTTTTTGACTTTAGTGTTGGCATAGTGATTAATCAATCAATCATGTTCCTCCTTTCTCTTTTGAAACTAGCTTAAATTAAATACTCATAGAAAAAAAGTTCAGGATTAGTGGCGCTCACTGAGATATAGCATGGGACTCTAGGTCCAAAAAAGTCCTTTAAGCAGTTGCTTTAGGTGAGGTAACAGTCTGTTGCACTTCTAGGCTGCCTTGCAAAGGGGGAGCAGAAGCTGTACTCCAAAGCATGTAAAGAGATAAAAGACAATGGCAGTCGCTGCTGAAGTAAAACTGTATCATTTTAATATTACAGTAACATTAAAACACTCACATTAAGGTGTCTTTAGATCGACATGTGGGGGTCCTGTGGGGTGTACACCTCCGATCGTGCCAGCGATGTCCAAGCCCACTGCAGTGGAGCCGGTGTACAATCCTGTGGAGAGTTTCTTCTTGAAAGAGCTTGAAAAAGGTCAGCGCAGTGTGTTCCTCCTCTCACTGCTCACGCACCGAAATGCATTGCATCTTGGTCCTGTGACGTCCTCCCGCCCCACGCTGTGCCTCAGCATCCAGCACAGACGAGCAGCTTGCGCACCAGACCTCCATTCGGCCGCCGCACGAGACCCGGAAGAAACTCTCCACAGGACTGTACACCGGCTCCACTGCACTGGGCTTGGACATCGATGGCACGAGCGGAGGTGCACATCCCACAGGACACCCACATGCCAATCTAAAGACACCTTAATGTGAGTGTTTTAATGTTACTGTAATTATACAGTTTTACTTTAGCGGTGCTTGCCCTTGTCTTTTATCTCTTTAAATGAAATACTGTTGGTAAACCTTGAGGCTTTTTAGATATGGCAATGTTGCATACCGCAGTGTGTTGATGTCATTCCACTAAGTCTACCATGACATGACATACCCAGGAGACCCCTAAAATAATGAGATGTGTTCCTCAGTAAACTCTATCTCTTTGAAATATTTAATGGTGCGTGTACAATAATACTAATGTAAAATTGCATCTATTGCCCATATAGTTGCATTTTACTGTTTTAATTTTACAGTTTTCTAAGCACCCTTCATGCCCAAAAGAATTAACATCGGGGAAGTGGATTCTCAGCTTCTTACACAACTTTCCTATACATATAGTGTTTCTTTAGTCCTCCGTTATGTTATGGCAACAAGCACAATTTAAACATTTGCAATTGGTTATAATGCATACTTCAAGAGACTGTACAAACAGAAGTCAAACATTTGAAAAAAAACACTAATCAAAGATGAAAATATTTTCTACCATGTCTAAAAATATAAAATTTTCAGCAAATGGGTTTGGTGTTTAATGTGATGTAATAATGTAGTTCCTTTTTGATTAATTTGGCCCATGTGGTGCCTGAAGAAGTTAATCGGTTAAGTGGCTATTACAGCATATCGACCAATTTTCTTCATATTCCAAAGCTGCTGCATCCTTGAAAAACTGATATAAGAAATATATTGCTTTGCTTTAACAAAGTGAAAACAGATGAAGGAATTTGGATAATTTTGCAGTTATGATATGAACATAAAGAAAATATTAACTCAAGTTCTTTTTTCATAGTGTGTGTAGTACACACAGATTGGAATTCGCAGGTGTGCGGAACTCCCATTGTCCTAATAAATAAACACATTTTATACATTTAGACTTGCAGAACCTGCCTTGTCTGGGCACTTTTCAAATTAAAACTGAAGCGTGTCTCCATAAAAAAAAGGAAACACAGAAAGTTTACTTCGGTTTACTTCCACTATGTGAATTTAACACTTTCGGTCATTATTTAGTTTCCTGTGTACATTCTCTAGTGACACACCCACTCTGATTCAAGAATTCATAAGTGAACATTAGTGATGAGCCGAACACCCCCGGGTTCGGTTCGCACCAGAACCCGCGAACGGACCGAAAGTTCGAACGAACATTAGAACCCTATTAAATACAATGGATGCGAACGTTCGAATTCTAAAGTGCTAATTATAACAACTATTATGCATGTTATTGTCCTAAAAAGGGTTTGGGAACCCGGGTTCTGCACCAGGGGACATGTATCAATGCAAAAAGAAGTTTTAAAAACGGTCGTTTTTCGGGAGCAGTCATTTTAATGATGCATAAAGTGAAAAAAAAAAAGTCAAATATTCCTTTAAATATCGTACCTGGGGGGTGTCTAAAGTATGCCTGTGAAGTGCCACGTGTTTCCCGTGTTTAGAACTGTCCCTGCACAAAATGACACTTCTAAAGGAAAAAAAAGCCATTTAAAACTGCTTGCGGCTTTAATGTAATGTCTGGTCCCGGTAATATGGATGAAATTCTTTAAGAAAAATGGCATAGCTACCCCATGACCCCCCCCCTACCCCAGCCCATTACCAGCCCCTTTGGGTCTTGTATGGATATTAAGGGGAACCCCGCACATAAAATAAAAAAGGCCCTATATACTCTGAACAGCCCTATACAGGCGGTGCATACAAGACAGGGACTGTAGGTTTGTTCTTATGTAGAGTCTGTTTGTAATTTTGAACAGGTACATTGTTGAAGTGTAGCTCCAGACCAAAAATCTATTTTTAAACTTTTTGGAAAACATAGGTAAGGGTTATCACCCCTGTAACATTTGTTTTGCTGTCTGTGCCCCTGTTCAGAACATTTCACCTCACTTTCCGTCCCAATGACAACTGTTTTTGAAATGTGGTGTTTTTCTTGAAACAAGGATTGCTGATAAAGCATCAGTACAGAGGAGACACCTTTCTCCCATATTTATTCTTACAGGAGAGAATTTTCCTTCCTAGTGGTAGATTTCCTCTCACTTCCTGTTGTCTTCTTGCGTTTGCAAGTAGGAGTCGTTTGTAAGTTGGATGTTTGAAAGTAGGGACCTGCCGTATATACTCTGCAGAAATAGGCCCCTTAGTTGTTGGTGTTGGCACAACACTGTAAGCACTCACAGTTACTCTTGGTTGGTGCTGGAACGCCCTGCTGTCAACTATTATATCAGGAATTTTAATTACATATAATTGTTGAACAGTGGTAGTAAAAATTGGGCCTTTGATGGTGGTGCTGGTGCCACAACACTGTAAGCCCTGACAGTTACTCTTGGTGGGTGCAGCAATGGGCCCTGCTGTGAATTATTAGATCAAGAATTGTAATTACATGCCCCTGTTGAACAGGGGCTGAAAAATTGGGCCTTAGGCACTGGTGGCACAACACTACAACCCCTCACAGATACTGTACTTGGAGCACAGCAATGAGCCCTGTTGCAAAGTATTGCTTCAAAAATTGGAATGACACGCCCCTGTTAAACAGGGGCTGAAAAATTGGGCCTTAGGCACTGGTGGCACAACACTGCAACTCCTCACAGATACTGTACTTGGAGCACAGCAATGAGCCCTGTTGCAAAGTATTGCTTCAAAAATTGTAATGACACGCCCCTGTTAAACAGGGGCTGAAAAATTGGGCCTTAGGCACTGGTGGCACAACACTGCAACTCCTCACAGATACTGTACTTGGAGCACAGCAATGAGCCCTGTTGCAAAGTATTGCTTCAAAAATTGTAATTACACGCCCCTGTTAAACAGGGGCTGAAAAATTGGGCGTTAGGCACTGGTGGCGGCACCCATAAACAAAAATGATCTTACAAGCTATCATCATCAATCGTATCATTGAGGACTCGGAAGAGGAGGATAGCCAGTCAACATAACAGCACAGGCACTCAGCATCAGCATCAGTCTTGAAGGGATGTGACATGTTAAAATCAATTAGTCTGTTATATCAGCATCAGGTGTGTGGTAGCTGGTGGTGATCCAAGACTGGTTCATCTTGATGAAAGTCAGTCGATCAACCGAGTCGGTGGACAGGCGCACCCTGTGATCCGTGACAAATCCTCCAGCAGCACTGAATGTGCGTTCCGAAAGAACGCTGGATGCAGGACAGGCCAGTAGCTCAATTGCATACTGTGCAAGCTCTGGCCAGTGATCCATCCTCAAGACCCAGTAAGCCAGAGGATTTTCGGTGGGGAAGGTGTCCAAGTCTGACCTTGCCCCTAGATATTCCTGCACCATGTTTATCAGACGCTGGCGATGGTTGCTGGAACCGATCATACTTTGGGGCTGCGGACTAAAGAATTGTCTGAACGCATCGGTCAGACGGCCACCTTCCCCACCGCTCCTTCTTTGACTGCCCGAAGCCTCAGCAACTCGTTGTCCAGGACCAGGAGTTTGCAACCTCCCAGTCTCTGGGAACGCGTTGCACAGACCTTTCTGCAAGGCCTCCCGGAGTTGTCTCATCCTCTGCTCCCTCTGCGACGGTAACATAAGGTCCGCAACCTTACCCTTGTACCGTGGATCAAGGAGAGTGGCCAGCCAGTAATGGTCCCTCTCCTTGATCCGAAGAATACGAGGATCCTTCCGCAGACTTTGCAGGATCAGGGAGGCCATGCAGCGTAGGTTTGCTGAGGCATTCGCTCCGGAGTCCTCTGGGTCACTAAGGACGACATGATCCGCAGCCACCTCCTCCCAGCCACGTACAAGTCCACTGGTTTCTTGGGACTGTAAATCATCCCTAAAAGACTGCTGCTGATGATGCTGAGTGCCAGCCTCCACCTCCATGCTGACACAATCCTCCTCCTCCTCCTCCTCCTCCTCCTCCTCTTCCTGTGCGATGGGTGGGACAGAAGGAACACTGTCTGGGTAAAGGGGGCCTTGAGAGGCAAGGAAGTCCTCCTCTTCCTGCCTCTGTTCTGCCTCAAGTGCCCTGTCCATTATTCCACGCAGCGTGTGCTCCAACAGGTGGACAAGAGGTACAGTGTCACTGATGCATGCACTGTCACTGCTCACCATCCTCGTGGCCTCCTCAAATGGTGCCAGGACAGTGCATGCATCCCTGATCATGCCCCACTGGCGTGGAGAAAAAAAAACAAGCTCCCCTGACCCTGTCCTGGTGCCGTAGTCGCACAGGTACTCATTGATGGCCCTCTGCTGCGTGTGCAGCCGCTGCAGCATGGCCAACGTTGAGTTCCACCTGGTGGGCATGTCACATATAAGGCGGTTCTTGGGCAGGTTCAACTCCTTTTGCAGCTCAGCCAGGCGAGCACTGGCATTATAAGATCTGCGGAAATGCACACAGACTTTCCTGGCCTGCCTCAGGACATCCTGTAAGCCCGGGTACCTGCCCAAGAAGCGCTGCACCACCAGGTTAAGGATGTGAGCCACACAGGGCACATGGGTCAGTTGTCCCTGTCGGAGGGCGGAGAGGAGGTTGGTGCCATTGTCGCAAACCACCATTCCTGGCTTAAGCTGGCGTGGCGTCAACCACCTCTCGGCCTGGCCCTGCAGAGCAGACAGGACCTCTGCCCCAGTGTGGCTTCTGTCCCCCAAACACACCAGCGCAAGCACGGCATGGCATCTTTTTGCCTGCGTACTTGCGTAGCCCCGTGAACGGCTACGGAGCACCGCTGGTTCATAGGACAAACCACAGGAAGAGGCCATGGAGGAAGAAGAAGAGGAGGGGGTGGAGGAGAGAGGTGTGTCACAACCAGTAGTAGCATTTTGGAGGCGTGGCGGTGGGACAACCTCCAACACTACTGCACCTTGTCCTGAATCCTTCCCAGCTGCCAAAAGAGTGACCCAATGGGCCGTGAAAGAAAGGTAACGTCCCTGTCCATGCCTGCTGGACCATGAGTCAGCGGTAATATGCACCTTACCGCTGACCGCCCTGTCCAGCGAGGCCAAGACATTGCCTTCCACATGCCGGTAGAGAGCCGGAATAGCCTTCCGTGAGAAAAAGTGGCGTTTGGGAACCTGCCACTGAGGAACCGCACATTGCACAAACTCACGGAAGGGGGCCGAGTCTACCAACTGAAAAGGCAGCAGTTGAAGCGCTAGCAATTTAGCCAAGCTAGCATTCAACCGCTGGGCATGTGGATGGCTGGGAGTGAACTTCTTTCGACGGTCCAGCAGCTGGGGCAGGGAAATTTGCCTGCTAGAATCGGACGTCGGTGTACTGCTAGCAGAGTGGGCGCAAGTACTTGGCTGTGACACACCTAATTCTACACCTTCATTCCTCTCAGTGCATGTTTCAGAGAGGACTGAAGTTATAGTGGGGTTGGAGATCCCAGCTGATGCGGTGCAAGGAGAGGTCCGCTTTGTTCTTTGGTGTGGGTCTTTGAGGTAGGCTTGCCAACGAGCTGCATGGCAGGTCAACATATGTCTGGTCAGGCATGTGGTACCCAAGCGGCTGATGTTTTGGCCACGCGATATACGCTTGAGACATATGTTGCAAACAGCAGCTGTGCGATCTGATGCACTAGCCTCAAAAAAGGCCCACACCAAAGAACTTTTTGAATGACGGGCAGAGGCAGCGCCCTGCACAGGCGGAGCTCTGCGGTGTGATTCCGTCGGTGTACTGCCCTTACGCTGGCCACCAAAGGGCATCCTGCCTCGTTGGAGATGTGCCTCCTCCTCATCCTCCTCCTCCTCCTCTCTCCTATTAGGCACCCACGTGGAGTCAGTGACCTCATCATCCCCTCCCTCCTCATCACTGGAGCCAATCTGGCAGTATGCTGCAGCTGCTGGAACATGACTGCCAGATTGGTGTCCTTCTTGAGCATCCCCTCTGTCTGCTCTCACGCTACTGCCTTCCTCTAGCTGGGTTTCATCATCAGACCCTTCGAAACGCTGGGCATCCTCCTGGAGCATGTACCCAACACTGTGCTGAAACAGTTCGGGGGACTCCTCAGGAGGAGGACATGGTGGGTCTAGGGAAGGAGTGACTGATGATTTGTCTGACATTGATACCAGGGAAGACGACGCTTTGGCAGCTGCTTTTCCAGTACCCTGAGCCTGGGTGAGAGAGGATGAGGAGGAGGAGGAGGGCTTGGTCATCCACTCTACCAAGTCTTCGGCATGATGTGGCTCAACATGTCCAGCTGCCGAAAAGAAGGACAAGCGTGTCCCATGGCCATGTGCTGATGACAATGCACCGCGTCCACGACCAGCACTGTTGCCCCCAGACACAGAGCCTGCTTGCCCTCTTTTATTGCCTCCTGACTGTCTGCCTCTCCTTGTTTGCCTTCCAGACATTCTAATAGATGGCCTGCAGGGAGATGGGAAAAAAGCAATAAGGGCTACCTTCAGGTGTCCTTCTCTGTCCCTTGAAACAAGGACTTTCACAGTGAAAGAAACTGACACTGTCCCTACCTACAGTTTTCTGTCCCTAGAATAAATGTTTTTTTTTAAGCACACTATAGCACAAGGACAATTCACTCACTGTCCTTACAGGTCCCTGGAAACAAGGACTTGCAGAGTGAAAGAAAAAAAACACTCTCCCTACCTACAGTTTTCTGTCCCTAGAAAAAATGTTTTTTTTAATCACAATATAGCACAAGGACAATTCACTCACTGTCCTTACAGGTCCCTGGAAACAAGGACTTGCAGAGTGAAAGAAAAAAAACACTCTCCCTACCTACAGTTTTCTGTCCCTAGAAAAAATGTTTTTTTTAATCACAATATAGCACAAGGACAATTCACTCACTGTCCTTCCAGGTCCCTGGAAACAAGGACTTGCAGAGTGAAATAAACTGACACTCTCCCTACCTACAGTTTTCTGTCCCTAGAATAAATGTTTTTTTTAAGCACAATATAGCACAAGGACAATTCACTCACTGTCCTTAGAGGTCCCTGGAAACAAGGACTTGCAGAGTGAAAGAAAATAAACACTCTCCCTACCTACAGTTTTCTGTCCCTAGAAAAAATGTTTTTTTTTAAGCACAATATAGCACAAGGACAATTCACTCACTGTCCTTCCAGGTCCCTGGAAACAAGGACTTGCAGAGTGAAAGAAAAAAAACACTCTCCCTACCTACAGTTTTCTGTCCCTAGAAAAAATGTTTTTTTTAATCACAATATAGCACAAGGACAATTCACTCACTGTCCTTCCAGGTCCCTGGAAACAAGGACTTGCAGAGTGAAATAAACTGACACTCTCCCTACCTACAGTTTTCTGTCCCTAGAATAAATGTTTTTTTTAAGCACAATATAGCACAAGGACAATTCACTCACTGTCCTTACAGGTCCCTGGAAACAAGGACTTGCAGAGTGAAAGAAAAAAAACACTCTCCCTACCTACAGTTTTCTGTCCCTAGAAAAAATGTTTTTTTTAATCACAATATAGCACAAGGACAATTCACTCACTGTCCTTCCAGGTCCCTGGAAACAAGGACTTGCAGAGTGAAAGAAACTGACACTGTCCCTACCTACAGTTTTCTGTCCCTAGAATAAATGTTTTTTTTAAGCACACTATAGCACAAGGACAATTCACTCACTGTCCTTACAGGTCCCTGGAAACAAGGACTTGCAGAGTGAAAGAAAAAAAACACTCTCCCTACCTACAGTTTTCTGTCCCTAGAATAAATGTTTTTTTTAATCACAATATAGCACAAGGACAATTCACTCACTGTCCTTCCAGGTCCCTGGAAACAAGGACTTGCAGAGTGAAATAAACTGACACTCTCCCTACCTACAGTTTTCTGTCCCTAGAATAAATGTTTTTTTTAAGCACAATATAGCACAAGGACAATTCACTCACTGTCCTTAGAGGTCCCTGGAAACAAGGACTTGCAGAGTGAAAGAAAATAAACACTCTCCCTACCTACAGTTTTCTGTCCCTAGAAAAAATGTTTTTTTTTAAGCACAATATAGCACAAGGACAATTCACTCACTGTCCTTCCAGGTCCCTGGAAACAAGGACTTGCAGAGTGAAAGAAAAAAAACACTCTCCCTACCTACAGTTTTCTGTCCCTAGAAAAAATGTTTTTTTTAATCACAATATAGCACAAGGACAATTCACTCACTGTCCTTCCAGGTCCCTGGAAACAAGGACTTGCAGAGTGAAATAAACTGACACTCTCCCTACCTACAGTTTTCTGTCCCTAGAATAAATGTTTTTTTAAGCACAATATAGCACAAGGACAATTCACTCACTGTCCTTCCAGGTCCCTGGAAACAAGGACTTGCAGAGTGAAAGAAAAAAAACACTCTCCCTACCTACAGTTTTCTGTCCCTAGAAAAAATGTTTTTTTTAATCACAATATAGCACAAGGACAATTCACTCACTGTCCTTACAGGTCCCTGGAAACAAGGACTTGCAGAGTGAAAGAAAAAAAACACTCTCCCTACCTACAGTTTTCTGTCCCTAGAATAAATGTTTTTTTTAAGCACAATATAGCACAAGGACAATTCACTCACTGTCCTTACAGGTCCCTGGAAACAAGGACTTGCAGAGTGAAAGAAAAAAAACACTCTCCCTACCTACAGTTTTCTGTCCCTAGAAAAAATGTTTTTTTTAATCACAATATAGCACAAGGACAATTCACTCACTGTCCTTACAGGTCCCTGGAAACAAGGACTTGCAGAGTGAAATAAACTGACACTCTCCCTACCTACAGTTTTCTGTCCCTAGAATAAATGTTTTTTTTAATCACAATATAGCACAAGGACAATTCACTCACTGTCCTTCCAGGTCCCTGGAAACAAGGACTTGCAGAGTGAAATAAACTGACACTGTCCCTACCTACAGTTTTCTGTCCCTAGAATAAATGTTTTTTTTTAAGCACACTATAGCACAAGGACAATTCACTCACTGTCCTTACAGGTCCCTGGAAACAAGGACTTGCAGAGTGAAAGAAAAAAAACACTCTCCCTACCTACAGTTTTCTGTCCCTAGAAAAAATGTTTTTTTTAATCACAATATAGCACAAGGACAATTCACTCACTGTCCTTCCAGGTCCCTGGAAACAAGGACTTGCAGAGTGAAATAAACTGACACTCTCCCTACCTACAGTTTTCTGTCCCTAGAATAAATGTTTTTTTTAAGCACAATATAGCACAAGGACAATTCACTCACTGTCCTTACAGGTCCCTGGAAACAAGGACTTGCAGAGTGAAAGAAAAAAAACACTCTCCCTACCTACAGTTTTCTGTCCCTAGAAAAAATGTTTTTTTTAATCACAATATAGCACAAGGACAATTCACTCACTGTCCTTCCAGGTCCCTGGAAACAAGGACTTGCAGAGTGAAAGAAACTGACACTGTCCCTACCTACAGTTTTCTGTCCCTAGAATAAATGTTTTTTTTAAGCACACTATAGCACAAGGACAATTCACTCACTGTCCTTACAGGTCCCTGGAAACAAGGACTTGCAGAGTGAAAGAAAAAAAACACTCTCCCTACCTACAGTTTTCTGTCCCTAGAAAAAATGTTTTTTTTAATCACAATATAGCACAAGGACAATTCACTCACTGTCCTTACAGGTCCCTGGAAACAAGGACTTGCAGAGTGAAAGAAAAAAAACACTCTCCCTACCTACAGTTTTCTGTCCCTAGAAAAAATGTTTTTTTTAATCACAATATAGCACAAGGACAATTCACTCACTGTCCTTACAGGTCCCTGGAAACAAGGACTTGCAGAGTGAAATAAACTGACACTCTCCCTACCTACAGTTTTCTGTCCCTAGAATAAATGTTTTTTTTAAGCACAATATAGCACAAGGACAATTCACTCACTGTCCTTACAGGTCCCTGGAAACAAGGACTTGCAGAGTGAAAGAAAAAAAACACTCTCCCTACCTACAGTTTTCTGTCCCTAGAAAAAATGTTTTTTTTAATCACAATATAGCACAAGGACAATTCACTCACTGTCCTTACAGGTCCCTGGAAACAAGGACTTGCAGAGTGAAAGAAAAAAAACACTCTCCCTACCTACAGTTTTCTGTCCCTAGAATAAATGTTTTTTTTAAGCACAATATAGCACAAGGACAATTCACTCACTGTCCTTACAGGTCCCTGGAAACAAGGACTTGCAGAGTGAAAGAAAAAAAACACTCTCCCTACCTACAGTTTTCTGTCCCTAGAAAAAATGTTTTTTTTAATCACAATATAGCACAAGGACAATTCACTCACTGTCCTTACAGGTCCCTGGAAACAAGGACTTGCAGAGTGAAATAAACTGACACTCTCCCTACCTACAGTTTTCTGTCCCTAGAATAAATGTTTTTTTTAATCACAATATAGCACAAGGACAATTCACTCACTGTCCTTCCAGGTCCCTGGAAACAAGGACTTGCAGAGTGAAATAAACTGACACTCTCCCTACCTACAGTTTTCTGTCCCTAGAATAAATGTTTTTTTTAAGCACAATATAGCACAAGGACAATTCACTCACTGTCCTTACAGGTCCCTGGAAACAAGGACTTGCAGAGTGAAAGAAAAAAAACACTCTCCCTACCTACAGTTTTCTGTCCCTAGAAAAAATGTTTTTTTTAATCACAATATAGCACAAGGACAATTCACTCACTGTCCTTCCAGGTCCCTGGAAACAAGGACTTGCAGAGTGAAAGAAACTGACACTGTCCCTACCTACAGTTTTCTGTCCCTAGAATAAATGTTTTTTTTAAGCACACTATAGCACAAGGACAATTCACTCACTGTCCTTACAGGTCCCTGGAAACAAGGACTTGCAGAGTGAAAGAAAAAAAACACTCTCCCTACCTACAGTTTTCTGTCCCTAGAAAAAATGTTTTTTTTAATCACAATATAGCACAAGGACAATTCACTCACTGTCCTTACAGGTCCCTGGAAACAAGGACTTGCAGAGTGAAAGAAACTGACACTCTCCCTACCTACAGTTTTCTGTCCCTAGAATAAATGTTTTTTTAAGCACAATATAGCACAAGGACAATTCACTCACTGTCCTTCCAGGTCCCTGGAAACAAGGACTTGCAGAGTGAAAGAAACTGACACTGTCCCTACCTACAGTTTTCTGTCCCTAGAATAAATGTTTTTTTTAAGCACACTATAGCACAAGCACAAAACACACTGACACTCTCCCTACCTATCCTTCTCTTTCCCTAAACTAAAGGAATCCAGGTTAAGCAAGAAAGAAATAACAGTCACTGTCCCTGCCTATGCTGCTCTATCCCTGCTCCGGAACACACTACACTAGGCCGCCGTGCTGGCGGCCTTTTATAGTGTGGGGCGTGTACTAAACACCCTCAGCAATAATTGGCCACAGGCATCCTGCCTGTGGCCAATCATTGCTCTCCTCGCTGCCGGCGCTGTGATTGGCCAAGCATGCGGGGTCACAGTGCATGCTTGGCCAATCACAGCGCCTGGATGACACTGCGATGGCGTAGTGCATTGTGGGCCGTTCGCGTCACTCGAATTTGGCGCGAACGGCCCAAATCGTTCGATCTTCGTCGAACGATCGAACAGCCGATGTTCGAGTCGAACGTATGTTCGACTCGAACACGAAGCTCATCCCTAGTGAACATTCTTAAGGGCAGAGCCAACTAGAATTCACTTTGTTGATGGCAAACCAGTTAGAGATTATTTCTATTTGAATGCTATAGGTTACTGCAGTTAACTTAGCAATTTCTTAGTTTATATGGTAATAACGTTTTGAAAACATTAACCACTTCAGCCCCGGAAGGATTTGCCCACTTCCTGACCAAGCCATTTTTTGCGATACAGCACTCCGTCGCTTTAACTGACAATTGCAATCGTGCTACGTTGTACCCAAACAACATTTATGTCCCTTTTTCCCCACAAATAGAGCTTTATTTTGGTTGTATTTGATCACCTCTGCGTTTTTTTTTTTGCACTATAAACAAAAAATTGTGACAATTTTGAAAAAAAAAACACAATATTTTGTACCTTTTGCTATAATAAATATCTCAAAAATAAAAAAACAAAAACAAATTTCTTCATCAGTTTAGGCTGATAAGTATTCTTCTACATATTTTTGGTAAAAAAACATTGCAATAACCGTATATTGATTGGTTTGCGCAAAAGTTATAGCATCTACAACATAGGGACTCGATTTATGACAAATCTAACACTTTTGACAATTTTTGGAGACCATTGACATTTATACAGCGATCAGTGCTATAAATAGCCACTGATTACTGTATAAATGTCACTGGCAGAGAAGGGGTTAACACTAGGGGGCGATCAAGGGGTTAAATGTGTTCCCTATGTGTGTTCTAACTGTGGGAGGAATGTGGCTGACTAGAGGAGGAGAGAGGTCGTTGTTCCTGCTTGGTAGGAACACACGATCTGTCTCCTTTCCCTGACAGAACTGGGATTTGGTGGGGTCGTGCAGCAGTGCCAACCTGCCTCAGTATAACTGCGGCGGCTGATCGGGAAAGGGGTTACCAGACATAGATAAGGTTGTCTACATCAAGGTTATCTCTTTCACATGATAATTTAAAAATAACTGAAAAGACTATCATGGAGATTTACTAAAACTGGAGCACTCAGAATCTGGTGCAGCTGTGTGTAGCCAATCAGCTTCTAACTTCAGCTTGTTTAAATAAACTTTGCCAATAAAACCTGGAAGCTGATTGGTTTCTATGCAGAGCTGCATCAGATTTTGCACACTTCAGTTTTAGTAAATCTCCCCCTATATGTTTCCTTAAATTGGTTGTAAACTCTTACAATCCACTTTTTTCTACAGGTAAACCTATAAAAAGGCTTATCTGTAGCTACCCCGGATATCTCCTAAACCTGCATGTCATCGGCACATTCGCACTGAAGCAATGGCACGTACGTGTCATTGCCTTAGTGAGTGTGCTGTTACCGGTGGCTCCCGCGCGCTTGCACAGGAGTGAGGTCATCGTGGCTCCAGCCAATCACAGCGCCGGAGCCTGCGATACCCGGAAGTAACTCAGGGAGCGATGTCGCCTGTCAGTTCTGTGTACGGGCACCGCAGCGTGCCACTTTAACCATTTCACCTTTTGCACCTGTTACTTCCTTGTGGACAATTTTATTCTAACATTTCTTCTATGGGCTTGTCTATTCATCAATAACTATTACTTTGCTTAAATCGGAGTTCCACCCATTTAAAAGTCAGCAGCTACAAAAAGTGTAGCTGCCGACTTTTAATAATCAGACACTTATAGACACTCATCTGTCCCACGGTCCAGCCATGTGGGCGTACGAAGCCCTGCTCCTCTCCCCCTCCTCTCTACGGCGCCGGAATTCTAACTGTGGGAAACCTTCTGTGGCTTTACTGCCGGGCGCGCACTGCGCATGCTCGAGCCACGCTGCAAGCTGTGAATGGCCGAGCAATCTTCTGGGATCTGTGACCAGGGGAGGAAGTGGGAGCTGGGTGCCTATAAAAACTGGGTACCCGCTCCGCCCCCAAAATAATGACATGCCAAATGTGGCATGTCAGGGGGTCACCGGCACTTAAAGCGGAAGTTCAATTTTTGGATGGAACTCCGCTTTAAGATAACAAACTAACACATATGTTTTCTTTCAGGACAAACAAAGCTTTCTTTTAATAATATTGTCTTTCTACTAAAGTTTTTTGAACACTTGAGAGACAGGATTTTTAGGGCAAGAATTAATTATGGCGGATAATGGTTAACTAAGATTTAAAAAGGAGTAATAAATTGCTATGAAAAGGAGGTGCAATTTACAAATTACCCCACATATAATGTCCTGAATGCACCACCCCAATAATAAATCTCAATTGTAATGCAACAATATATGGGATTTGAATACGACCCCCTCAGGAAACCATATACAACATATGACACATCAACACACAATTTTATAAAATTACAAATGATTTATTTTAAACTGTTTAAAATAGAGAAAAAAGGAAATGGGTCATGGGACTTTAAATGAGGCAAGAATGTGTGTCTGAAAAGGTCTAGGATATCAAAAAATAGATTGACTGTCACACTCCCAAACCGGGAAATCTCTGTAACCATGAGAGACTGCTGTGTAATCAATCCAATAAATGGAATACCAATAGTGGATATGAAATTATATAGTATGTATCATATTAAATAATACAAGGATCATGCAGACAAAGGCATAATTAAAATCGTAATAATAATATTGACATATTTAATATTCATTTAGGATATACATGATTAGTTAAGCAATCACAATCAATAAATGGTCATACAGATAAATTGAACATGATCATCCTGAATATATTGGGTACACAATAAGATTGGTAAAAATTCATTGTTGGACAAACTTGACTTGGTATCCCTGAGCATGGACTCGACGCGTTTCTTGGCGTTTAAAGCCAGTCATCAGGAGTGGGGTGCGTAAGTGTTAACTGGAATGGTAAGTAAATGGACAATTAGGTCACTACAGTCTCAAAAAGGTTAGATCATGCTTTCAATGAGAGAGCAGGGTAAAAAATATATACATTACCAGCAGCAAAGCCCAAGTAGATAGCCCAATAGTTCCCAATTGGGAATAGGCTGATGGCCCCGGATGAACTATCTCCCCCGAGGTTGAGGCGGGGATAGAACCCCCACAGGAACAAAGCTTTCTTTTAATAATATTGTCTTTCTACTGAAAACGTTTTTTGAACACTTGGGAGGCAGGATTTTTAGGGCAAGAATTATTTATGGCGGATAATGGTTAACTAAGATTTAAAAAGGAGTAATAAAATGCTATGAAAAGGAGGTGCAATTTAAAAATTACCCCACATATAATGTCCTGAAGGCACCACCCCAATAATAAATTTCAAATGTAATGCAAAAATATATGGGATTTGAATACGACCCCCTCAGGAAACTATATACAACATATGACACATCAACACACAATTTTATAAAATTACAAATGATTTATTTAAAACTGATTAAAATAGAGTTGAAAAACACCTCAAGCTTATAATAAAATGCCCAGAAGATTGCAAAATATAGCACGCTAACACAACATTGTTATGTCAATGTGTGTTGCAGAAA
The DNA here is from genome assembly GCA_029206835.1 of Rana muscosa. Taxonomy (NCBI): domain Eukaryota; kingdom Metazoa; phylum Chordata; class Amphibia; order Anura; family Ranidae; genus Rana; species Rana muscosa. The sequence goes on along the minus strand of CM055118.1, from coordinate 499,636,438 downwards.
CTGCTTCATCAGAACATGTGGTACACAGGACTAGAATTGAAAGTGGTTCTAAAGCCTCAAGTTTTTTTTACCTTAATGCATTCTATACACTAAGGTACAAAGCCTTCTGTGCTGCATGATCCCCCCAACCCCCCCTAATTCTTACTTGTGCCCGATCCGATGCAGCGATGGGCATGAGAGCAGCAACTCTTGCCGCTGCCTTCCTCCTTATTGGGCAGATTGATAGCAGGGCCCGGTTGCCCGGGCTGCGTCAATAGATGCAGACAGGGTGGCTCGGGAGCGAACCCACATGGAAAGCAGTTTTCCATGGGGGCACTCGCTGAAGAGGAGGGGCCTGGAGCGCTAGCGGGGGAACCCAAAAAAGGAGGATCGGGGCTGCTCTGTGAAAAGCCATTGCACAGAGCAGGTAAGTATACCATGTTTGTTATTTTAATAAAATAAAAATTAAGGTTTAATGTTACTCTAAAGCTGAAGTCCAGGAAACAAAACATTTTTTAAATACCCTTGCAGTGAGGCTCTCCATGCACTGCAATATTTAAATGCAAATTTTTGTCCAGGCTACCATTATAAAATAACTTTAATTAACTTATCACTTGCTCCCTCACAAGCCATCACTTTTCTCTTTCTCTGAAACTCTGGGAGGTGGGTGGACCCACAGCACCCTCACTTACAGTGCAGGACTGCTGGAGTGAATAAATAAAATGACATTTCAATAAAGTTAAGAAAAAGGTAAACAATGCAAGGCACTGCCCCCACTGCTGGCACACAGCAAACACTACCCCACAGTGAGTGAGAGCCATAGAAGTTAAAAATAAGTTATATGTTTGAAATGAATGATTGTTATGATCAATAATACATATTATGGCTTAGTGAATTCAGCCTATAGAATGTTTTTTGGACCAAATAAAAAATCCTTGAAATAAATAAGTGGCTAGATTTTAGCTACACCTACAGCACTGTTCACCCCTTTTTATACAAAAAGTCCCCCGTTTTTAATACTAGAATATGTAAAGTAAAATGAACATAAGTTCACCCCATAGAAATTGTTGCGTTTTTCATCATATTTGAATAGGCAAACATCGGATCTTCATTCAACAGTGCCTTATGCCCTGTACACACGATCGGATTTCTGATGGAACAAAATCCGATGGATTTTTCCATCGGAATTACGATTAAGCTGACTTCCATCAGTCTTGCCTACACACCATCAGTCAAAAATCCAGCCATCCCAAACGCCGTGACCTAAAACACTCCGACGAGCCGAGAAAAATTAAGTTCAATGCTTTTGAGCATGTGTCGACTTGATTCTGAGCATGCGTGGGTTTTTTCTCCGATGGAGTTCCACACAGACGATCGGTATTTGCTATCGTTTTTTTTTCCGATGGGGCCAACACACAATCGGTTTGTCCGATGAAAAAAGTCCATCGGTCTATTTCATCAGAAAAACCAATCGTGTGTACGCGGCATTAGAGTTAAAAGGTGATATACCTAAACAACTGACACATAAAATAATTCCACTGAAACGAAAATACTCTGCAAGTGTTATTAATTTCAAATGACTGCTGGCCATAAAATTCTAAAAAAAGACCCCAAAATTTCAATGTGGGATCGGCAGCTAACTTTTGCAACAGTTGGTGTCAAAGTGCATCCATCTACAATCAGAAAGAGATTGCACCAATTTAACCTGCATGGGGATGACTACACTTTGCCATTGAACATATATACAATGGCCAGGCCTTCTGGAACACTGTGCTGTAGACTGATGAATCTAAGATAAAGATGTTTGGCGATAGTAGACCTATTTGGTGAAAAATGAAGAGCATTTCAGGAGAAGAACCTTATACCAACTGGGAAGTATGGTGGCAGGAATGTTAGGGTTTGGGGTGGCTTCGCCTGAGCAGCTTGCAGTCATCGAGTCAACTATGATTTCTGCATCATATCAAAGTGGACTTGATAAAAATGCGGGGCCATGTATACAAAAGTTGAAGTTAAACTGAATATGGGTCTTTCAACTTGATAATGATCTGAAACACACTAGCATGGCCACTGAGGATTGGCTCAGAAACAAGCCTTGATTTACCATTCAAATCTTGTGGGGGAATTTAAAATGAACAGTTCATGCAAGGAAACCCACAAGCATCTTGCAACTGAAGGAATATCAGATGGAAGAGGTCAATGTCAGTGAGATGATGTCAGAGACTGGTGAGCTGGTGAGCAGTTATGCAAAATTCTTACAATAAGTAATTTGTGCTAAAGAGGGCAATACCAGCTTCTAAGACCAAGGCTGTACTTACTTTTTCCACAGTACACCATTACATCTATTTATATTTGTGTTTAATAAATTGAAAACTCTTATTTATTTATTTTTTTCAGAAAAAAGTGAAGGGTGAACTAACACCCTACAATCTCAGAAAAAAAAAGAAAAGGTGAACTAACACCCTAGAATCCCAGAAAAAAAAAAGAAAAAGTGAACTGACACCCTACAATCTCCCCACCTCCCTGGTCCCTGCTGTACTTACCTCCATAGATGATGAGCTGTCAGTGCCCACACTACCTGTGTAGCAGTCCAGGGATTTGAAATACTTGCTCTTCTTCACCTTCTTCTGAGGGGATCAGGGTGATTCTCTGTGCCATTGCTGACCAATCAGGATCACCCTGATCTGTCTCAGAAGAGCTGCAAAAAGAAAGGGAAGGAGAGTGGGGATTTCAGATCCCTGGACCACTACACTGGCTGCATGGCACTGACAGCTCATTACACAAGGAGGTAAATATAACAGGGAATGGGGGGGGGGGGGTGGTTGCCTTTTTATTTTATATGAAAGGGTGAAATTACAATTTAAGTAAATGATTAAGGTTAAATTAACAAATGATGGCACCAAACAGTATATGTTAAAGTGCAATAAAAGTGCAATACAAAGTGAGTAGAGCTGCCCCTCTTTCAAGTGGCTAAATCACCTTCTAGACAGTTTAACAATATATAGAGAGGTCTGGGCTAACTCAGATCAAATGTGAAAATACACACTATAAACATTTATTCAGTGCATAATAAATAAATACACACAATATTCCATAATGATTCAAGCAAAAATAATGAAATAAATCCTCAGAAAGAAATCCAAATACCAAAGAGCAGAGAGTCTGTGTAGTGACAGGTGATCTTAGTTATCCTTGCTCCACCATCACTCGTGTAGGAGAAATGCACTCACCAGATAACTAAGTAAAAAACTTTGTAGTACTCAGATCCTTTGGAGAGTATTAGGCATCAAGGAGGGATAATCCTTCACTTGGACACCATCCTTTGGTGTGTCCTTAAACTCTTGTGTTGGTAAACCTCGGTATAAGCAAAGTGAATCACATAGGGCAATATGTTTCTAAAACCAGGTACCACTAATAGTAAAGGGCACACTTACATTTCAAGGTGCTAATAAGTTAGCACCAACATGTTAAGCCAAAGAGTGAATGAATGCACTGCCGAATGCCGACCTCTTTATATATTGGTAGACTTATAATTTAAGTAGATCATCTTTATCTGTAGGCACTGTTTATAGAAAGATATATTGATAAAGACAACAATTTTCATAGGGTGTACCTGCTTTTTCACATGACTGTATGCAGACCACTAGGGAAAAAAAATAGGAAATTAAAGATAGCATCTGATTGGTTCTTATGGGCTGCATCTGCGCTTTCCTTTCCTTTCAATTTTTATATATGTGGCCAAGTGTATCTTGAATGGACTACAATGTAGGATATTGTTATGTGAAGCCAATGATACCACAGCCCACACAAATATGTACATACACACACTTAGAGCAGAGTATCAGCTTTAAACAAAGATCTTTTATCCACTTGTTGCCAGAGACCACTTGGGTATGCTTACAGTTCATGATGGGCCAGTCATTTTTGTGGCAGCAGCTCAAGTACTACCGCGGTGTATCTGTTTCTCATGCCATTATAACTGAGTGGTGCCTAATTGCTTGCTGTAGCATGTATCGTTTTCTTTATTAGCTAAACATATCCAGGCAATCCGCAATAATTGTGGGATAAAAAAAAAAAAGTAACTTTCTCTGTTTCTTCATGTAGCTGTTACACGGCATGGTACCGTTGCCGGTTGGGTGATTGGTCTCATATAATCTAAGTCCACTCAATGCAGAGATATGTTTATACAAGCTTAGTAATGTTAAGCCAGGACACGAGAACCTTGAGTCATTTTGACATCAGTATTAGTAGACATCCGTTCCGTCTACACTTTGTCATGACTAAAAAGGAAGTTAGAAACCAATGCTTTTATCTTTAGTATAAATGCATAATGTTTGGAACAGCCCATGCTTTCTCACTTAATCCCGTGACTACCGAGGGGACTGTGTTACTGCATAAGAATGTCCCTGTGACCAGGCCTGTGACCGCATCTTATATTTTTGAATCCACTCTGTATTTCCTGAGATTTGGTATTTCTTTGAAATAATTGCTATCAATCAGAAACTCTGTGGCATTCTCATTGTGATGTCTGGAAATAAAGTTATGGCGTATTAATAATGCTGTCATTACTCATATCACTTTTATTTAACTCTGCATCCCCCTCACTCGATCACCAGTGAGCAGCTGTGGAACAGTGGACAAAAATGTCACTGCTCTACCATACAGCTTTACCTCATTTGCCCTCCTGTTTGTGTTCTAAGCCAGCCATTAAGAGAAGCCAGAAACATTGAACATAACATACCAGGGGATGTCATAAGGGTTTAGATCTTTTGGATTGCTTGGTGTGCCCACTAATCTATTACTAGGCCTGCCCAAACTCACTGCTGCTTTGCTTCAGTCTGTTACTGTTCCCAATACCAAGGTAAGCTTTGGCCTTTCATTTTTGGTAGGGCCATGAAAAATATAAATTCAATGGCATAGCACATACTGTATAGTTGTCACTGATTCACATCTTTCCTTAAAATTTACTTGTGCATTCATAACTAGAAAATTGCATAGGTCTGTATCCTGTCCTGATTTTTACCTATATTTGGACAAACTATACACTAGTGAAAGTATTGTATAATATCTTAGATATACGTTTAGATAGTAGATAATACAAAGGTAAATCTGGCCATACACTAATAGATTTTTGAATGAACGTTCATACCAACATTTGCACACAAATTTTCATCTGTACATGACAAAGGATTCATCAACCTTGGTCTTTCTACTAACCCATAATAATACGAACTGCGTAACATAGTTTTTAATAGCCACATCAGCCATTTTATTTAAAAATCTAAATAAATAGCGCAACAATAACATAAATAATAAATAATTTCGACAATGCAACCAGGAGGGGGTCTTTGGGTGTCCTTAAAGTGAAAGGCCAGGCTTTTCCTGACTATGCTTAAACCTGCTCCTACCCACCTTCTAACTCCTATTCTAACTACTCTGTAAAAAGAAGGTGCTTACCTATCCTGAGGGTGTTCTTGTCCGGTCGTGTGTTCTTCTCAGAGAACGGCTGCAAGGGAGAGTAGAGATCCTTAACAACGGCTAAAATGCCTGGGTGGTGACATCTCCTATAAACTTGCTAAGAAGCATCCACTGTTGGCTGTCCCTCCTCTCCCCTGAAACTGCCAATGGGAGCTGATCATGTGACCAGACCGTCCTCAGGATAGGTAAGTATAAGTATTTTCCTGTCACTGGGTAGTTAGAATAGGAGTTAGAAGGGAAATGGGAGCAGGCCTTCAGCATAGTTAGGAAAAGTCTGGACTTGCACCTTAAAGGCATTATTTATAACTAGAATCACCGATGTTCTCAACTGCACCTCAACTGGCTTGAAAACCTTACAAACTCACTCGTGTACGCTTTTTTCCCCTGGGGACCTAACTCTTAGGAGAACCACCGAAAACCATGGTGGAAGCATCATACCTCAGATGGGCCCTCCAGTTTTGTAATAACTTAAGTATTCAATGACCCCTCCAAGGACTTTCAAACCCATCATGCTGCTGTGACTTTTTTTTTCTTTAATTGATACCTGCCAAAAATCATTGCAATGATTGACTTACAAGAAACTGAAAGTCTAAGGCAGGTGTGTGGGAAAACGTACTCTTCGTCTGAACTTTCTAAAAGGCATACCCAGCATCCTTCACAGGAACAACCCACGTGGCTCTTTTCTATCCATCTGATCTTCAGCCACAAATCTACTAAGACCTACACTCCTTTCACATCAAACTCACATTTTTTAGTAGGTTTCTGACCTGTTCATCCCCTCCATCCATTTGCTGTTCTCCAGGTCTAACTTTTGATGAGTTGAGGATTATTGCCTGAAAGTACTTAAAAAAAAATGTTTGCTTTTAACATTCGATTTTGGAATGAATGGACTTCCTAAATGAAAACTACAGTACATTCAATGTTAGAAATTAGTTTGAGCCAAAATGTCCATCCTACTTCTTCAAACTTTCTTGTCATTGCAGTTGAAACCCCACTAATGAAAAGAAAACTGAATAAATATTCTACTGGGCAGTGTAAAATTTCACCTAACCCTCCCTATCTCAGGAGGACATGGCAGATCTTTGGATTATAATGTCCTAATTTCAGCTAAATTTGTGCTGCTACATAGATCAGGGCAGAGTCTTAAAGGTTTGTGCTGGAAATAAACATAATATAAATAATCTACAGTGTAATTTTTGATTTACTGTTAAACAGTTCTGCTGGTTCTTTCCTTTGACAATCTTGACATAATTCTCTGCCAAATGTAAAGGTTCCTAGAGCAAAATCAGTGAAATGTCTTGCCTTGAGACCAAAATATTCAATCACTGGGTGCTGCCATCTTATCTCTCATACTGTAAAAAGAAGGTGCAGCCAGGAAGTCAGTTATAGCTTACACTTCAAAGATACCTCTGATTTGTGGAGAGTGGTTAAGCCAACCATAGATGGTTCAAATCTTGGCCGGTTAAGCGGGTACCAGCCTAGATTTGAAACGTCTATGGGCAGGCTGATTGTACCCATTGATCGACTTGGGTACAACACAGCATGTTGGATTTTTACATGCGATTATTGCCACCGGCTATAGCCACTATCAAATAACATTGTGTTCTCCTTGCAGGGATGGTCCCTGTGCCAACCCGTGGTTGCAGGAAACAAACATGCATCGTCTATGGCCTGCCTTACAAATGGAGAAGAGAGCTTACTGTTAACATCTGACAAAGTGAATAATTTGCATATCAGTAAAAGTGCTGTTTCTTTCGCTTAGGCTTCACATTTTGGACAGCTTGAAGCAGTTTATGAAGGTTTACACAATTGAGGCATGGAAAAGTTCAAAATTCATAAACATTTATACAAAAATCAAATAACTTGCACTTTATTACCATTCCGGAAAAAAATTTATGATGTGTAGTGATCATTCAATAAGATATTTATTACTCTTTAAAAAAAAATCTATATTCTTGGGTTCTGGGCTCCACAGAGGTCATGACCTTGATTAATAGCTGTTCATATTGATGAGCTTGGAATCTAGTTTTTATCGTTTTATTCAATGTTTTTAATGTAATTGCCTGTAACCACTAGCATATCTAATGCCAAAATGTTGTAGTTCCAGTATTGCTCCTCTATCTAACTCTGGCTTTAGTAGGTCTAACATTGCTCCTGTCCTAATTTCTGTAAAAAGCCTTGAAAAAAATTTGTGGTTGGCTTAGTATTTCCAACTTTAAGTCTTTTTTGGGACTAAAATTTTGCCAGGAAGTCATTGGAATTTTTTACATTTATCTCCCATTTTTATCTAAAACTATCACTATTATGGATACACAGATATGCACTGATAATTGTTCCTAATCATTTTTACCAGAAGGATTTTTGTCAGAGTTAAATTAGCCATTTTTTAGTTTTGTATAGAGTAGAGATTGGCTAAAATGTCTGTCAGTTGTTTTGCATGTGTGTCCCATTAGGAAGATTTCCCTTCATTTCCTGTTCAGTAGACACTTTCTTAAGTGAAGGAACTTTCCTCTCAGGGAGTTATTATCATCTATTCCTGTTCTGGTGACAGCTCCATATTTTGCATTCTTCCTTACATTCAGTGCTAGTGACAGTGGTCACTAGGACAATGGGAGACACTGTTCCACTGCTAGTGGGAACACAGATGGCAATAGGAACCTGACAGAGGGTTCTAATACTTCCCTACTCTATCCAAAAAGAAAAAAAGGGCAAGGTTAAGATACGCTTTAAAAAGAGTCTATCGTGCCTAACATAATGATAACATTTTGGATAGTTTTGTATCAGGGCATCTCCTTTAGATACATGGGTATAGTAAGTAACTAGAAAACCCAGAATAAATCGCTAAAAAATAACTAGATGATTTAAGTCCCAAGTGAGTCAAATTTAAAATGTCTTACCAGCTTGGAAGCTAATTGAGGCAGCAGTACATTACAGCATATGGAAAACCCTTTATAGTATATAAGCATTACTGTTATTTTGTCTACTTCTAAAAAAAGACAGACACATATGGCAAATCTAAAAAATACAAGGAGTGTAGCCTTGCTCAGAATGTTTGAAAGTCACATGGGGAATGTCAGGGTCATGTCTGCCAAGTTCAGTAATCAGGCGGTAGCTCAGTCTCACTCACTCGCTATGGCAGTACATGATCGGGGGGGAACACTGGAAAAATGACTCTACATGTCTTGAGACTATCAGTAATGAGTGAGTTTCTAATCTGGCCTTGTGTGCAGGAGTAGCCACCAATTGCTGTTAAAATTGAGGATTAATGAGACATCATCATCTGGGAGATATTTAGACAGGAGATTATCCCTGGCTTTTAGAAGATGGGCTTTTAGTTATCTCTTGAAAACAACCTCCTTCTAGGAAGCCCCGATAAAACAGTGGAAACTGTGTCTCCTTCAGCTGATATAAAATACATTACACTTATGATGGTCGTCTCTATGTTGACAAATGGCAACAATGACAAATGATTTGCAGATACTGTAGTGGAAGAAGAAGCTCATGGAATCATAATGTGCCATAAGAATATAGATATGTTTATCTGGTGTCTGTATTTATAGATTCCTGTACTGTACACGATGGTCATGAGAGCTGATCTGATTTGTACTCACATAGAGATTACACCTAAAAGCATCCTGGTTTTATCTAAAATAGACTGTTGGTTCCATAGAAAGAATATGTTCCATAATTTATCTTAGCATCCTATTTCTATCTCCCCCCCACACTTCCCAATTCATCTCCATGTAAGCATTCCAGTGGCTGCCAACAACGCACAATTTGTTATCAGTAATTATACTCACAATGTCAAGAACCTCTTTATCTGTGTTTTTAGGCTATCAAACTAAAAGCCAAAATGTGACCAAGAAAATAATTCATAATAGCCTTTTTTTGGAAATTGTGAAACTGTATAAAGTTTGCAAGCACAGTAAAACTTAACTTGTACACTTATTGAAAGACACCTGAGTTATTTTTTGCATCTTTCATCAAACTCTAGCAACTTGCTAAACTGAGATCTTTGTAATTTCATCCAGATTGAGTGGAAGATATCCTTGACCACACTACATTTTTAACATTATTTGGGTAAGAATTTGGGTAAATAGAAAGGCACCAGACTTTGTGGCTCAGTGAAGAGCATTGCTAACTTGTACATACAAATGTTCTAGGTGTGTTTCCCAACTGAAGCACTATCATTGTGGCATTTGAATGTTTTCCCTATTTTTTCATGGAGCTTTCTAAGTGTAGATAATCTGTATTTCTCTCAATACAAAATGAGTTCTTATTTAAAGGAGTCCTAGGCTGGCCAAACATTACCATTGCATTGAACCTCTTCCCAAGTCATATACTCATCTGTCCATATTCCCTCCAGATCCATGCTCTATTGCTCATGTAGAGCTGCACAGCAGACCCTTGAAACTCCCAGGCCCTTCCCCTATGCTTTTATACAGAAAATTCCAATGTAAATGCTATCTAATATGAAGGATAGGTAGCATTTCTATAGGAATTATCAGGATTTTTTATGTGCATGCGCATAAGACGTGAGGGTCCAACTGGAGAGTTTGCAGGTGTGGCTGTGAACCCCCTGTGGGTTGCGCAGCATAGAACTGGTAGGAACATGGAAAGGTGAGTATAACAGTCAGTTGCATACGTTTACATTCTTTGAGTAATTGCAAACAGTAGAATCCATGTGTGAAAGATTTAAAGAAGGCATCTTCTGGATGTCATTGCTAACTCCGCCTTTCCCAACACCTTCTCCTTATTTGGTTAATATACGTGTCTATATGTGGCATTCATTGCCTGGATTCTTTTCAGGCATAGCAGTTAGAGTGACTCCATCATGCGAATAGTGCCATTACTTACCATTGAGAATGTTAGATTACTAGTTGTCACGTTAATGCTTTGTCTTCAAAGAGTCTCTGAACTAAAACAATTATAGAGATAAGGAATTCTCTCACTTTTCTGACACTCAGTTACAGCATTCATGTAACTCAAACATATTGGTTCAGCTAGCATGGCAGACAGCTAGCATTTTTAAAAAAGGTCCAGCAATAACACCCCTTATACTTGTAGCGACCTCACCTCTCACTCCCTCCTTCTCTGTCAATGGCTCTCGTCTAGGGGACCAGGGAGGAGAGTGTGACGCACCACCAGCTCGTATCCTCTAGTGTGTAGAGGTGTGAGCTATAACCAATTACCTTCGGGCCTGTGCCCCTGTCCAGAGTCAAAACTTCCCTTGAGAATGACCTTTAACTCCCAGAAAGCCAAGTTCCACACTGTTGAAAGTCCAACACTTATTTATTCTTTCAGAGCAATAAATAGTCCTTTTTAGAGCAGACTGTTTAGACAATGAACAGACAAGGTGAAGAGGAAGGTCCAGGCACAAACATGAACTTGTTACTCTCCTGTTTCAGAGTGCGCAAACAGGCTTGGCTCACGGTCGCTGCCACCGACCGAGAGGGTGGCCGCTGCCACCGACCGGGTGAATTAGGCTTTAGGTCTCTGCCACCGACTTGGGTTTCAATTGGGTCGCTGCCACCGACCATGAGAACGTGGACTACCTTCTTGAGATGCGGCCCCTGTCAGGGAGAGTCATCCATCCGGACGGTCACCAGAGGCCTCCACCGTCACCAGCCAATGCTGCGCTGGATCTTCGGGGAGGTCACTTCTCTGGTCCCCCTCACCCTAGATTCGGGTGTCCAACTCCGGAGGACACCCTAGGAATCCTCCATCCCATGTGGGACCCAGTCGAAGGTACTGGGCCCCAGGCCTCCAGAGAGTACCTCACCCCAGACTAAAGGTGTCTGGGGTGGAATCGCAGCTCCGTCCCCGGGCCAAGGGCGCCCGGAGACCACCAGCACTCACCCCCAGGCTGAAGGTGCCTGGGCGTGGACCCCGAGCGGAAGATGTCTGCCCCTTTTATCCCCTCTCCCAGCATGCACAGCAGATTCCCCGCCCCGCTGTACCACTGCCGCGAGAGGACAAAAAAGGCACTGACCTCCAATGGTGGTTCAACCCCGGCCTATGGCGACAGTGCCACCTATAGGCTGCAGAGAACTGGACACCATTGATATCCTCCACTGGCATAAATTGGTCCCTGAACCCTAACAATTGCTGCATCTGAGCCTGTCATCACTCAGATGCCTCCCCTAAATGTAACCACCCGCTACATACTTTTCTCATAACAGCATTTAAAGGCCAGTTTGCTGATGTAATTGGTGACATAATGTGTGAGGACCCAATGTTTCCCATTAGAACATTGCCCAAAGCATCATGCGACCTCCACCAGCTTGCCTTCTTCCCATACTGCATCCTGGTGCCATTTCTTCCTCAGTTAAGTGACACACACTCCCACAACCATCCACGTGATGTAAAAGAAAACATGATTCATCAGACTAGGTCACCTTCTTCCATTGGTCTGTGGTCCAGTTCTGATTTTGGCTGTGGACACGGGTCAGCATGAACACCCTGACCGGTCTGCGGCTACGCAGCCCCATACACAACATATTGCAATGCCTGTCTTTGCTGCTTTTAACACATCAACTTCAGAGACAACATGTTTACTTGCTGCCTAAAACATCCCACCAAGTTTCAGATGCTATTGTAACAAGATAATCAAAGTTATTTACTTAACCTGTCAATGGTCATAAAGTTATGGCTGATGTGTGTGTATGTATTGTACTGTGTATATATACACATATACCGCTGTCGAAGTCAGGATATGACGAAATGCATCAGAGTGTGACCTACACGACGCAACGGAAGTGACGTATGCGCTCCACTGTAGCCGAACTCGGAAGTAGGATACTTCCTGTTTACATGCTTGTGGGATGAGCGGCTTTTATCTCCAGCGGAGACGGTGAAGTGCATCTATTTATGCTCATTTGATATGCATTTATGTACGTTTAATGTATGAAGGGTGATGTGATATGGGGGGCTTTATCTTATTAAACGGAATTAAGCTATTGGCTTTCTTCTGTTTATTTACCATTTTTGGGAGCCTCCACTGGTTTGTCATCCCCCTGGCTGATGATGAGAGCAGTTCGCTTATGGTTCTGACTTATCCTCCCTGTTTCAAGGCTTGGTTTTGATCTTGCTCTGGTGAGTTTAAACCCCTGAGGGGGAGTGTGTTCTCACTGGGTGGACCTGGATTTTTCTGTGAAGGTGCACGCTGTTTCTATCCAAGATCATCTATGGACACTGACACTCTGCACTTTAATATCTGTCAAAAACTGTTATTCACTTTCAAGGTGGTGTTGGCCACCTGATTCTTACCAACATCAGCGCTGTTTTAGTATATTACTGACACAGATCACCACTGTTTTTATGTTTGATATACTACTTTTTATTACGTTTTAAATTTAAACAGCTGCTTAGATAGAGTTTTCTCTGTTTACTACTAGGGAATTCTTTTGCTGGTCAGTATCTTTGATCTGTTTGATCTATTAGATACCATACCTATTGCTCAGATTAGCAAAGTATTTTGTCTTTGGCGCTGAGTGGTGTATTGGAGGCCTTTTATATACCCTTGCTTTGATATACACATATATATATATATATATATATATATACAGTATATACTGTATGCATCTAATGTTTGTAATTGTATATGTACAATATATGGGGGCAGCATATTTACTCATTACAAACACAAATACTGTTTCCAGTTTTGTGGTGCCACACAATGGTTGCACTTTACTGCATCTTTATGCAAAACAATGAGTTGCCAACTTATTAAAGTACAGCTTTACCTTTACCTTCTTTGAGTTCCTGTTGACCTCAATGGGTTCTTATTTCAAGACTGAGGACCCTTGGTACCAGTGGCGTCCCATTCATTAGGGGCGCAGGGGTGCCGTCCCCCTAATCCATGCGCCCGGCCCTAATCTACATGCAGGGAGCCGGACACATAGATTCCAGTTTTTTTTTTTTTTTTTAAAGCCAGAGGCTCTAATTGGCTTCAAGAAAGGGTGGGCTCATGGCACAGAGCACTGCGCCCTGAGCCCACCCAGTTGTTTGACAATAGCAAATTAATATTCGCTATTGTCTTCCTGATTCTAGTGTCTTCCTGATTCGCCTCACGGCCAATCAGGAAGCGGGTGAGACCTGATGGGCCGAGAGGAGAAGAGATCGTATTGGCTGCCGTGCCGAGGGAAGGAGGAGGGAAGCCGCCGTGAAGCCCAAGACACAGAGGAGAAGAAGACGCACGAAGGAGCTGAAGCTGCCCATGACCTAGATGGGGGTAAATGCAGGGCCAACCAATGGCGGGACGGGGGGAGGGGGCTCTAGGTGTCGGTGTAAGTGCGAGGCAGATGGGGTGAATGTGGTGGCAGGATGTCTTGTTTTTTGCTGCCCCCCCAAAATATACAGCACCAACCACCACTGCTTGGTACACAGTTATAACTAACTCAATGGGGACTCAATAGGGGAAAATCTCTTTAGGTCAGGTGTGGCCTATTGCTAAAGAGAATCTCATTGGCACAGGGTGTAAACACTAGAAGAGACAATTGTACTGCAATGAAGGTGCCTAAGCTACTGGGAGGGGAGTTTGTACAGTTTAGCTTAGGAGGGCTGGGTGAAGGGGTTAGCATTCGTTAGTGTAGTATTTACACCTTCTATCTTCCACTACAGTTTAGTGTTTACTTCCTCTAGCGTCTCTTTTCCACATCTCTGTATCCAATTAGGTAACAATAATATGGAAAAGGAAATGTATAAAAATGGTGAAAGTCAAATGATGTGCTTGCCTTGAAGACATGCAAGTGCATGCTTTATTTTTTCAAAATGACAACATCTATTAGCCAATGTGTTTGGACAGCATAATCTTGTGCATGACAGCTCGAAGCTCCCAAAATGTGCTGCTGTAATGTGATGCTTGGCGTAGGGTTTATTTCATTTAATAAAGCGTTATGTTTTAAACTTGCTAATCTAGTTGTTTGTGGTGATGAGAGCCTTTGGAAGTCTTTGCCTGGTAATAATTACTTTTTTGCTACGTTTCCTAACGCTCTGTGGGCAAGTGCAAGGCCATACAGATGAGTGTAAGTGTAAGGAAAATACACAAACTTCCCACAGATTTCCACCCATACTGAATGAGTGAAATAATAGTGTGATTAGGTGTTTTCCAAAATGTCCTATGACTGCCTTCTAAAAGGCCTGTAGCTATATGAGTGTGCGATCAGGATACAAGCAGCCTTTGTACCATAGAATGAAGCTGTGGTCAGCGTAGGTTGCCTGAGTCAACTCTAACCAATTGCAGAATTATATTCATTGTGTTAGATAATGGCTTATGTTATCTGCTATTGTGCAGGGAAATGAAACAAAAACATTTACTTGAATCTATGTGTGTAATGCAACATTGTACAGCACCATAACGTATAGAAATCAAATACATTCTCTATTACATAAAAAAAAAAAAAAGTAATTAAAGTATACCTAAAGACAAAACTGTTGGCCATATGCCAACAAAAATGCAGGATGTAGGGGATGCATGTACAGTGGGATGTTCAGTGTTGTGAAATTCTGAAGGTTTGTATATGCCAGTTATCAAGCACTCTGGCGACAATCTTCCCTGAAAAGTGTCAGACCTATTGTTCCATAGAACTAGCGGTATAAAGTCTGTCATCTCCAAGTTTGGCCATCAGTTAAAACTCTTGAAATATTCTGTGGCAAAGAGCTGTGTTCATAATATCTAATTTTAGGACAGCTGGTTTACAAGGGTCTGAAAAAGACCAAGGGGCATTTGTAGGCACCCTACAGGGGTAAAAGTGCACTCTAAAGCCGTGTACACACGATCGGTTTTCCTATGGATTCTAATCCGATGGATTTCTCCATCGGAAATCCGATGAAGCTGACTTCAATCAGTTTTGCCTACACACCATCAGTGAAAAATCAGACCGTCCCAAGCGCCGTGACGTAAAACACTCCGACAAGCCGAGAAAAATTAAGTTCAATGCTTCTGAGCATGCGTTGACTTGATTCTGAGCATGCGTGGGTTTTTTGTCTGATGGAGTTCCACACAGACGATCTGCATTTGCTATCGTTTTTTTTCCCATCGGATAAATTTAAAACATGTTCTATTTTTTCTCACCGATGGAAAAAAGACCGATGGGGCCCATACACGATCGGTTTGTCCGATGAGAAATGTCCGGACTGTTTTCATCGGTAAAACAGATTGTGTGTACACGGCATATCAGTTTGTAGGTGCCCATATATCAGTGAAATTTATGAACTCAAGGTTTAGGAAAATCCGAGGTTATAACCAACAGAATGTCATTGAACACAAGGAAAAACATATAAAGAATGCCATGTGCCATGGGGAAAAAGCCACACACTATAACATCATTTACTGGAAAAAGCCAAACACAACAGGGTAAAAATGCAATAAAGTATGTATCTGCCACAGGGTAAAGCCATACAGAATATAATCAGTCGCAGGGAAAAACCCATTAAAAGCACCATCAATCATACAAGTAAAGACCCATAGAATGCCATCAATCATATAGAAGAAAACATAGCATGCAACTTATGTGGCAGATTCCACACAAAATCATAGTTATAAAGGACATAATACTTATAATTCCAACCCGCAACTCAATGCCACAGCAATTTAACAATATTTAAATGCTCGAACAGCATGAATAGCGTGCCCCTGGGCAGAGTTTTTTTATATTCAAGCTGGTGTCTAAGGGGTATCATCTTGGAGGTTGTACCGGTCACATGTCCTGACTTGTTGCAGTGTGCCTTGGCTACCGAAAATCCTACATACCATGACTATCATACACTTGATTCCATACTGGTGTCACTGGTTTTCAAAAATACCTATTCTTACCATTGGATTTCTATATACACTGTAAAGGTTGAAGGAAAAAGATGACTGTTTGTAACCACACGCAAAATGATATTGTCATGGATATGCATTAATGTCTGTCTGCCATCTTACCTTCCTCCTCATGTGTTCATCTAGAGACCAGACCTCCTTCACCTGGCTTCCTTTATAATCTCCTCCCAGCCTGACTCCACCCCAGGCCCTATCACTGAACACTATATTAACCTGTGCACTGCAAGCCTGCTTTGCTGATCAACGTGTTTGTTAGGCATTGTGTGTTTGGGTTCCTGCCTGCCGTGTGCTACGTCTGTCTCTCTGTTACGCTATTGGCTTGTCCCCGACCATCCCTGTCTGCTCGTGACCCTTGACCTTCGGCTCGTTCCTCGTTATCCTTGTCTGCTTGTGGCCCCTGACCTTCGGCTTGTTATTCGGTTCTCTCTATCGTGTGCTGCTGCTTCCCCTTATCCTACGGGGCGTGAGCTAGGAAACTCCAGGGGCCGCGACCTGGTCCCAGCCTGCAGCGTAACATCCTCACCACTAGAGGCCCTGGAGAAGACCAGCTGGGTCTTAGACTCCGCGCCCTGGGGAATCTTGGCTCTCGCTTCCGTTGGGATCCCGGTTGTGCTCCTCTGGTCCCGCTTTCCACAACCACCCAGTTTCCTATCCACAGAAGCCAGCCATAGGGTTCACTACCTCGCGGTGCACTCCTGTCCCCCTACGGTGTGCATCTGTCACCTGGCCACAGGTGACCCTGACAGTTTGATCAGCCATGAACCCGGCTGACATCCCGCTTCCCGCGGATGATTCATTGCAGGGCATAGTTCGCAGACTTGAGACCCAGGAATCAAATCAGACCCAGGTGATGCGATTCCTCCAGGATCTGGCTTCTCGATTCGAGCAGCTTCAGGTCTCCTTGGGAACCCCGAATCCGCAACCCCAAGTACAACCAGCGGCTGTACCTATCGCACCAGTCGCAGCCTCACACTCACTAAGATTGCCAGCTCCGTTCCGTTTCTCTGGGGACTCCAAGGCCTGCAGGGGGTTTCTCAGCCAATGCACTATTCATTTTGAGCTTCAGCCTCAAAGCTTCCTATCTGACCGGGCTAAGGTAGCCTATATCATTTCCCTCCTCTCCGGTGAAGCTTTGGCCTGGGCTGCCCCCCTGTGGGAGAGGAACGATCCGGTGGTTTCCAGTCTGTCCGAATTCTTGAAGCTCTTTCGTAATATCTTCGAAGAGCCGGCTCGGGCTTCTTCAGCGGCTAGTGCTGTCTTACGTCTTCGCCAAGAATCTAGTTCAGTGGGGCAATATGCTCTTCAGTTCCGTATCCACACAGCTGAATTGAGCTGGAATAATGAGGCCCTGGTCGCTACCTTTTTACATGGCCTCTCTGACCGAGTGAAAGACGAATTAGCGGGAAGAGCCATTCCCGTCGGTCTGGACGATGTAATTTCATTATGCAACCAGATCGACATTCGTTTTCAAGAGAGGTCCTTAGAAAAAAGACGCCAGCACTCTCTGGGTCCTAGCCAGTCTGAGCTCCCCTCCCTTCATTCCGTGGAGCATCCTCTACCTGCTGAAGAACCTATGCAGCTGGGCCGGACCAGACTAACCCCCGAAGAACGTGCTAGGCGCAGAACTCTGGGCTTGTGCCTCTATTGTGGGGGCAAGGGTCATTTTCGTGACTCCTGCTCGCTTCGTCCGGGAAACGCTCGGGTCTAATACATTTGGAAGGTGGAGTATTGGACCCAGAAACATCACCTTCTCGCCTGCTCTTGCCGGTGTCCCTTCATGTAGGCACTTCTCCTCAGTCAACCCTTGCATACCTGGATTCCGGGGCTGCCGGCAATTTCATGGATTGGAGAACTGCTTCTTCTATGAAGCTTACCCTTTCACCTCTCACTACCCCATTGGTAGTCTCGGCAATTGATGGCACTGTTCTCCCAGGGGGCCCTATTCGCTTCCAGACGCTGCCCATTAGGATGTCGGTAGGGATTCTCCACCAGGAGTGGATATCCTTTCTTATTCTACCCAAGGCCTCTACCCCAGTTGTATTGGGCCTCCCTTGGCTACAGCTCCACTCTCCACATGTGGACTGGGTCTCTGGGCAGATCCTGGCCTGGGGTTCCTCATGTTTCTCGTCGTGTCTTCTCAAGGTGACCCCCAAGGAGAGTCTTCCGGTTGCTGCCACTTCTGTTTCTTCTGATCTTCCCGCCGCATACAGCGATTACCGGGATGTGTTCTGTAAAAAATCAGCTGAGGTGCTTCCTCCCCACAGGTCTTTTGACTGTGCTATTGATCTTGTCCCCGGAGCAACTCTACCCAGGGGTCGTACCTACCCTCTGTCCATCCCAGAGACCCAGGCCATGTCGGAGTATGTAGCAGAGAATCTGGAGAGAGGGTTCATCCGGAAATCCTCATCGCCTGCAGGGGCAGGGTTCTTTTTTGTTGCCAAAAAAGATGGTACCTTAAGACCCTGCATCGATTATCGGGGTTTAAATGCGGTTACTATTAAAAATCGATACCCCTTACCCTTAATATCTGAGCTATTCGATAGGTTGAAGGGTGCCTCCATTTTCACCAAGTTGGATCTCAGAGGCGCGTACAATCTCATTCGAATACGGGAGGGTGACGAATGGAAGACTGCATTTAACACTAGAGACGGGCATTACGAATATCTGGTGATGCCTTTTGGTCTGTGTAATGCTCCAGCCGTGTTTCAAAACTTTGTCAATGAAATCTTCAGAGATCTGCTGTACCAGTTTGTTGTCATCTATCTGGATGACATTCTGATCTTTTCTGAAAATCTGCTCGTCCACAGAAACCATGTCCGCACTGTACTTCAACGTCTTAGAGAGAACAATCTCTATGCCAAGCTGGAGAAATGTTCCTTTGAATGTTCTGAGGTCCTGTTTTTGGGGTGCTTTGTCTCATGTTCGGGGCTTCGTATGGACCCTGGGAAGGTCTTGGCTATCACCAACTGGCCTCTTCCTGCTAGCCTCAAGGCCACGCAGCGCTTTCTTGGCTTCACTAATTATTATAGGCAGTTCATAAGGAATTACTCTTCCATTGCCGCGCCTATTATCGCTTTGACCAAGAAGGGTGTGAATGCCAGAGACTGGCCTCCCGAAGCTGTCTCTGCATTTCACAACCTGAAACAGGCCTTTGTTTCTGGCCCCCTCTTGAGGAGACCAAATCCTGGGAATGCATTTTTTATTGAAGTGGACGCTTCCTCAATGGGGGTGGGAGCTGTGCTTCTTCAAATCTTTGAGAAGAGACGCCAACCATGTGCGTTCTTCTCCAAAAAATTTTCTCAGGCAGAGAGGAATTATGCCATCGGTGATCGGGAACTTCTCGCAATTAAATTGGCGTTAGAGGAGTGGCGTCATCTCTTGGAGGGTTCCCCTCACTCCATAACGATCTTTACCGATCACAAGAATTTACAGTATCTACAGAATGCTAAACGTCTGAATCCTAGACAGGCCAGGTGGAGTCTCTTCTTTGCCCGTTTTAATTTCACGATTACCTACAAACCTGGTTCCTGCAACGGTCGGGCTGATGCGCTCTCTAGGTCATTTGACACTTTGGACGAGGAGTCCGCCCCTGAACCTGAGCCGATCATTCCCACCTCATGCATTGTTGCCCACTCTACCACCCTGAAGTCTAAAATTCCGCCTGGTAAGACCTTTGTCCCCACTGAGCTAAGAGCTAAGATCCTTCGTTGGGGACATGATTCCAAGGTGGCAGGGCATTCTGGATTCCTCCGATCCTTCCTACTCATCAGTCGTCACTACTGGTGGCCTAATCTCCGCTCAGACGTCAAAGACTACGTTAAAGCTTGTCATGTCTGTGCTCAGTCCAAATCCTCCACACAAGCTCCTGCTGGTCTCCTCATGCCCTTGCCTATTCCTAAGGAACCCTGGGCCCATATTGCCATGGATTTTATCACCGATCTCCCACTGTCTGAGAATAATACAGTCATTTGGGTGGTAATCGATCGATTCTCCAAGATGGCTCATTTTGTTCCTCTTCCTGGTCTTCCTTCTGCCCCTGCCTTGGTTCCCATTTTCATTCGAGAAATTCTCCGCCTACATGGGGTCCCTTCTCATATTGTTTCCGACAGGGGAGTCCAATTCACGTCTCGTTTTTGGAGAGCCTTTTGCAAATCCCTCAATATTGTCTTGGATTTTTCTTCTTCTTACCATCCCCAATCCAATGGACAGACTGAGAGGGTTAATCAGGAGTTAGAGGTCTTTCTTCGCACCTTTGTGTCTTCTCACCATGACGATTGGTCCTCTCTACTCCCGTGGGCAGAATTCTCCCATAACAATCATGTGAATACCAGTTCGCAGAAGACACCCTTTTTCACAGTTTATGGAAAACACCCTCAACTTCCTCTTCCTATGATCTGTTCTCCAGACATTCCAGCTTTGGCTTCGGTTCAGGAGTCTCTCAATTCCGTTTGGGGTCACGTTCATGATTCCCTCCGGGCAGCTGCTGAAAAATTCAAAGGCTTTGCCGACCGCCGCAGGCGTAAACCGCCTTCTCTTCAGCCAGGGGACAAAGTCTGGCTCTCTACCAGGAACATCAAGCTCCGAGTTCCTTCTCTGAAGTTTGCTCCACGATTCATCGGTCCATACACGGTAACTGCTAAACTGAATCCGGTTTGTTTCAAACTCCAGATTCCTAAGAGCCTTAAAATCACTAACTCCTTTCATGTTGCTCTTCTAAAGCCTTTAGTCCTCAATAAATTCTCTCGTCCTCTTCCTACCGTGGCGCCTGTCTCGGAGGATAATCAGGAGTACGAGATCAGTCAAATTCTGGACTCCCGACTCTGTAAAGGCGTTCTTCAGTACCTCGTTCATTGGAAAGGGTTTGGTCCTGAGGAGAGGTCTTGGATCACTGCATCTGAGGTCTTTGCACCTCGTCTGTTAAAGGAGTTTCATCTGAAGTTTCCCTCTAAACCTGGGCCCAGGCGGGGAAGGGGGAGGCCTCGTAAGAGGGAGGGTACTGTCATGGATATGCATTAATGTCTGTCTGCCATCTTACCTTCCTCCTCATGTGTTCATCTAGAGACCAGACCTCCTTCACCTGGCTTCCTTTATAATCTCCTCCCAGCCTGACTCCACCCCAGGCCCTATCACTGAACACTATATTAACCTGTGCACTGCAAGCCTGCTTTGCTGATCAACGTGTTTGTTAGGCATTGTGTGTTTGGGTTCCTGCCTGCCGTGTGCTACGTCTGTCTCTCTGTTACGCTATTGGCTTGTCCCCGACCATCCCTGTCTGCTCGTGACCCTTGACCTTCGGCTCGTTCCTCGTTATCCTTGTCTGCTTGTGGCCCCTGACCTTCGGCTTGTTATTCGGTTCTCTCTATCGTGTGCTGCTGCTTCCCCTTATCCTACGGGGCGTGAGCTAGGAAACTCCAGGGGCCGCGACCTGGTCCCAGCCTGCAGCGTAACATCCTCACCACTAGAGGCCCTGGAGAAGACCAGCTGGGTCTTAGACTCCGCGCCCTGGGGAATCTTGGCTCTCGCTTCCGTTGGGATCCCGGTTGTGCTCCTCTGGTCCCGCTTTCCACAACCACCCAGTTTCCTATCCACAGAAGCCAGCCATAGGGTTCACTACCTCGCGGTGCACTCCTGTCCCCCTACGGTGTGCATCTGTCACCTGGCCACAGGTGACCCTGACAGATATCTGTATGATTCATCATATGTTGTAGAAAATTTGTTTCATTATTAAGAAAAATTAGTACTATATATGGTCATCTCTAGTCCAGCTTGGTAGTCTTCAACATTGATCAGAGTTTTCCAGACATGCCTAAACATGTAATTTTAAAATTTTTAATATGCTTCATAAGAGTGAATCTCTATCAGGCAAGACCAAATTTGCAGAGAAGAATAAATCAATGCAGAAATCACTAATATGTTTTACATTTGTGCTACTCAGTAATTTTACCATTACTAAGTAGTCAACAGTAACAAATTTGCGTTTTTCTCTCCTTCTGTTTTTATCTCCACCCCTATAGCAAAGAAAGAGGGCAGGGGCTGTGAATAGTTATTCCAAATGGTCATGTCCACAGTTAAACATTATTATTATTATTATTATTATTATTATTATTAATAATAAATATTTAATACATTATCCATATAGCGCCAACAAATTGCACAGTGGTTTGCAATATAAAGGGCAACAGTACAATTATGATACAATTCAAGACAAGAGCATTAGTGGGGTCCTGCTTATTAGTGCTTACAATATAAAGGAAAGGGAAAATGGTACAAACGGAAGTAATTGTGTGGAGATTAGTTGTTAGAGAAAGTAAAATTTACTTGCTAGCTAGAGGTGGGATTGGCTTACCTGAAGTGATGAGTTTTCAGGGATCACCTAAAGGTGGACAGAGAAGAGGATAGCCGGATAGGTTGGGGTATGGAGTTCCAGGAGACGAGAAAAGCTTTTGGAGAAGTCCTGGGCGTGAGCATGGGAGGAAGGAAAGGGAAAATGGTACAAATGTAAGTAATTGTGTGGAGATTAGTTGTTAGAGAGAGTAACATTTAGTTGCTAGCTAGAGGTGAGATAGGCTTACCCGAAGAGATGAGTTTTCAGGGATCACCTAAAGGTGGACAGAGAAGAGGATAGCCGGATAGGTTGGGGTATGGAGTTCCAGGAGACGAGAAAAGCTTTTGGAGAAGTCCTGGGCGTGAGCATGGGAGGAAGGAAAGGGAAAATGGTACAAATGTAAGTAATTGTGTGGAGATTAGTTGTTAGAGAGAGTAACATTTAGTTGCTAGCTAGAGGTGAGATAGGCTTACCCGAAGAGATGAGTTTTCAGGGATCACCTAAAGGTGGACAGAGAAGAAGACAGCCGGACAGTTTGGGGTATGGAGTTCCAGAAGATGACAGAAGCTTTTGGAGAAGTCCTGGGCATGGGAGGAAGAATATTACATTATTACATCTTGACATTAACAGACTCCAAGGGGTGTTTTCTCAGAGGCAGATCACCTTTACTAAGGAATTCTTGTTCTGACATACAAGTAGCAGGATAAAAAAACTGATCAAACTATCGTTTCCCCGATCTTTCACTTTTAGCAATGTATATTAATGTGTGAAAAGCAGGATGAAATCAAAGGTTCCAGAAACATCCACTAACCTCCCCTGTTACCATCTTTGTTGAACTGGTTTGTGGTTTTCAGCAATTGGGCTTCCTGTGTGGTTATATAGGCCTTTTCTGTGCTGTGGCAAAATGTTTATTATATAATAAAAAGTGTGTGGGAAAAGAAAGCCTGGGCTCTTGTTGTATATGGGAACTGTGTATGGATTTATGGTTTTTGAAAGATGTGTGGTAATTTATAATTAATTGGATAATAATAAGTTATATTTTTACAAGGTTATTTCAGTTCTATGGAGATTTTTTATAGCCTGTGGCATGTATGCAGACACCTCTGGAATGGAATGTTGGTTATTCTTTTATTGGGCTTATTTGGGAAACACCATACGGAATAAAATTAAATGGTTTATACATTACAGTAGCTGTGGCATGCTGTATGTGGCCTTGTTGTTTCATATTGATGAAGTCATGAAATGGGGAAATATATTGGTGCATACAATATATTTTATAGAAACAATAATGATTCTCAGTACTTATCAATAGATTAAAGCAGAGCTACAGCCACATAGTTTAACTGCCAAAATGCAATTCTTTTCAACAGTCTTTCCATATTTTACAGCCAGGGTAGCGATAAAATCTCCATCCCTGCTGTGACACCTCCCCTCCCACAGTCTGCTCACTGGACTATAAATTAGGCATTACCACACCTGTGAGATTCATCCTGGGCCCTGAGTCTACTGCTCATTGATCATAACATATTAACCTCCCTGGCGGTATGATTCTGTCAGATTTTAGGTGCTGAAAGCGGTACCATTATTCTGCATGGAAATTTGGCGTTTTATATTGTATGCCTGTAATTCTTAGGAATAACTCACTTAAATCTGTCCAAACCAGAGTCTAGTAAACATCCCGGGTATGATAAAGTTCAAAAAACAAAATTATACATTATAATAAAATAAATAACTATAAAATAATTATAACAAATAATAATATAATAATAATAAAAGTGTTTTTCAGTGTTTGATGACGAATTTCCCCACAAATCGCTGTCGCTTAATTCTGCGAGTGATTCTAATTTATTATCGCTGTTTTTTAGCTGGTCTAAAACCACTTTTGACATAAAGGGACACTTTTTGGTTGCTATGGACAATCTCCAGTTTCCAGGCAGAAAAAAAAAGATTTTATTATATAAAAGTGCATGCAGGACACTGGGCAGACCACTAGGGACAATGGGGGTGTGTAATTATTACATACAGTACTGTAATCTGTAAGATTACAGTGTACTGTATGTATACTGTGTTTTAACTTTTTTGAATTTGGCGCCGATCTCCGTCCCCGTGCGTCGTAACGTCGCAGGGAACGGAGCTCGGCGGCATTCGGCAGTGTGTGAATCGAGCGAGATGACGGCTCGATCACACAGCGGGGAGGCATCGCAGGATCCAGGGGACAAGGTAAGTAACTCCTGCCTGGATCACTGCGACGCAGCCCGAGTCTGGCTCGGGGTTACCGCTTTTGGTGCTGAAATTTAACCCCGAGCCAGACTCGGGAATACCGCTAGGAAGGTTAAAGCCCAGGTTCACACTGGGGCTGCGGGAGTGAGCCGTGCGAGTTCACTCCTGCCTGTCAGTCCCGATTTCAGCTCGATTTCAGAGACATCTGAAAAGATGTCAATGTAAATCGCGGCTGAAAAAGCAAAAAGTAGTACAGAAACTACTTTTTGTAATCGGTGGAGCGCCGCAGATGCGGCGTCGCACCAATTAGGACGGTGCCATTGGCCGCAATTTGCGGCAAATTTCGCCGATTTGACATGCGATTTGACATGTCAAATCGCACGTCAAATCGCACCAGTATGAACCAGGGCTAAATGTCAGAATTTTGCAACAGAATTTGATGACACAATGGCACCCTGCATTTCTAATGTGCAACACTGAAGAAATTACACTTTGCTACAATGTAAAGTAGTGAGTGTACAGCTTGTATAACAGTGTAAATTTGCTGTCCTCTCAAAATAACTCAACACACAGCCATTAATGTCTAAACCACTGGCAACTAAAGTGAGTACACCCCTAAGTGAAAATGTCCAAATTGGGCCCAAAGTGTCAATATTTTGGGTGGCCACCATTATTTTCCAGCACTGCCTTAACCCTCTTGGGTATGGAGTTAACCAGAGCTTTACAGGTTGCCACTGGAGTCCTCTTCCACATCACGGAGCTGGTGGATGTTAGAGACCTTGCGCTCCTCCACCTTCCATTTGAGGATGCCCCACAGATGCTCAATAGGGTTTAGGTCTGGAGACATGCTTGGTCAGTCCATCACCTTTACCCTCAGCTTCTTTAGCAAGGCAGTGGTTGTCTTGGAGGTGTGTTTGGGGTCGTTATTATGTTGGAATACTGCCCTGCGGCCCAGTCTCGGCAGGGAGGGGATCATGCTCTACTTCAGTATGTCACAGTACATGTTGGCATTCATGGTTCCCTAAATAAACTGTAGCTCCCCAGTGCCGGCAGCACTCATGCAGCCCCAGACCATGACACTCCCACCACCATGCATGATTGTAGGTAAGACACACTTGTCTTTGTACTCCCCACCTGGTTGCCGCCAACACATGCTTGACACCATCTTAACCAATAAGTTTATCTTGGTCTCATCAGACCACCGGACATGGTTCAAGTAATCCATGCCCTTGGTCTGCTTGTCTTCAGCAAACTATTTGCAGGCTTTCTTGTGCATCATCTGTAGAAGAGGCTTCCTTCTGGGATGACAGCCATACAGACCAATTTGATGCAGTGTGTGGCATATGGTCTTAGCACTGACAGGCTGACCCCCCACCCCTTAAACCTGCAGCATGTCTGGCAGTACTCATATGTCTATTTCCCAAAGACAACCTCTGGATATGGCGCCGAGCACGTGCACCCAACTTTGGTTGACCATGGCGAGGCCTGTTCTGAGTAGAACCTGTCCTGTTAAACCGCTGTATGGTGCAGCTCAGTTTCAGGGTCTTGAAAATCTTCTTATAGCCTAGGTCATCTTTATGTAGAGCAATAATTATTTTTTTCAGATCCTCAGAGAGTTCTTTGCCATGGGTAGGGATGAGCTTCGAGTTCGAGTCGAACATGAGTTCGACTCGAACATCGGTCGTTCGATCATCATCGCAGTGCATTGCTGGCTGATGATTGGCCAAGCATGCACTATGACCCGCATGCTTTGGCCAATCATTGCGCCGTCAGCACAGAGAGCCATAATTGGGCAAAGTGCCTTTGGCCAGTCATGGCTCAGGTGATTAAGTACACGCCCCACACTATATAAGCCAGCCTGCACGTCGGCTTTGTGTAGTGTGTTGCGGCGTTGAGAGAGAGAGAGAGAGAGAGTGTCATTTAATTTCATTTAGATAGATTGAAGAGGCAGTTGATTCAGTTAGCTCCAGTATATTTAGTATATATATGCATTCCAGGCTTTGTGTATATGTATATGTGTGTATATATATATATATATATATATATATATATATATATATATATATATACTGTATAGAGTTTAGCTAGATCTTACTGCAGAGCGTTCCTGGTGTACTGTTCCTAATATACTACAGGCAGGCAGTTGATTCAGTTAGCTGCAGTATATTCAGTACTGTATCCTGTGCACAGTGTTCAGCTAGATCTCACTGCAGACCATTCCTGTTGTTCTCTTCCTAATATACTACAGGCAGGCAGTTGATTCAGTTAGCTGCAGTATATAAAGTACTGTATCCTGTGCACAGTGTGCAGCTAGATCTCACTGCAGACCATTCCTGTTGTTCTCTTCCTAATATACTACAGGCAGGCAGTTGATTCAGTTAGTTGCAGTATATTCAGTACTGTATCCTGTGCACAGTGTGCAGCTAGATCTCACTGCAGACCATTCCAGCGCCCACCAAGAGTAACTGTAAGGGCTTACAGTGTTGTGGCACCATCACTACCACCACCACCAAAGGCCCAATTTTTCTGCCCCTATTCAACAGGGACATGTAATTACAATTCTAGATATAATATTTCACAGCAGGGCCCGTTCCAGCGCCCACCAAGAGTAACTGTGAGAGCTTACAGTGCTGTGGCGCCACTACCACCAAAGGCCCAATTTTTCTGCCCCTATTCAACAGGGGCGTGTAATTACAATTCTTGATATAATATTTCACAGCAGGGCCCTTTCCAGCGCCCACCAAGAGTAAAGCCTGTACACAGGGCCGAGATTCTCGTCAGGAAAAAAAATTAGTTTTTCCTGACGAGAATCTTGACAAGAAACTTGTTCCGGCCGAGTGTACACACGTACGATTCAAAAGAACCACCGTTCTTTTGAATGGCACACACGCGGTGACGTCATCGACTACAACGAGCGTGCGCTCGTCACATTCGATGCCGTCGCAGCCATCTTGCTACACCCTATGCCTATGCCTAGGAAGCTACCGCGCATGCGTCTAAGTAATTTCGAGCATGCGCGGGTTTCCACGGCGACAGGTAAGTGTACACACGCTCGGGTTTCTCGTCGAGAAAGCTCTCCCGGCAGTTTTCTTGTCGTTTTTTTGCAGAGAAAACCGGTCGTGTGTACGCGGCCTAACTGTGAGGGTTTACAGTGTTGTGGCACCACCACCACCACCACCACCACCACCAAAGGCCCAATTTTTCTGCCCCTGTTCAACAGGGGCATGTAATTACAATTCTTCATATAATAGTTCACAGCACGGCCTGTTCCAGCGCCCACCAAGTGTAACTGTGAGGGCTTACAGTATTCTGGTACCACCAACACCTAAGGCCCATTTTTCTGCAGAGTATATAGGGCAGGCCATATAGTGTATACAGGCGGTCCCCTACTTTCAAACATCCGACTTACAAGCGACTCCTACCTACAAACAGAGGGAGACAACAGGAAGTGGGAGGAAATCTACTCCTAGGAAGGGAAATTCTCTCCTGTAAGAGTTAATATGTGAAAAAGGTGTCTCCACTGATGCTTTATCACCAATCCTTGTTTCCCTAAAAAACCCACATTTTCAAAATCCAATTGTCATTGGGCCAGAAAGTGAGGTGAAATCTTCCCAACAGGGGCACAGACAGCAAAACAAATGTTACAGGGGTGATGATAACCCTTCCCTAGGATATCCAAAAAGCTTAAAAATAGATTTTTTAGCTGGAGCTACACTTACAAAATGTACCTGTTCCAAATTACAAACAGATTCAACTTATGAACAAACCTACAGTCCCTGTCTTGTTTGGACCACCTGTATACTGCTGTTCAGAGTATATAGGGCCTGGGGGCCCCACGCCTTTTCTTTTTTTAATTTGGGTGTGGGGTTCCCCTTAATATCCATACAAGACCCAAAGGGCCTGGTAATGGACTGGGGGGGAGGGGTGCCGTTTTTCTCAATGATTTTCATCCATATTGCTGGGACCACACATTACATTACAGCCGCAAGCAGTTTTAAATTACTTTTATTCCTTTAGAATGTAATTTTGTGCAGGGACTGTTCTAAACACGAGAAACACGTGCAACTTCACAGGCATATTATTGACACCCCCCAGGTACGATATTTAAAGGAATATTTCACTTTTAATTTTTCACTTTAAGCATCATTAAAATCACTGCTCCTGAAAAAACTGCAGTTTTTAAACTTTTTTTTGCATTGATACATGTCCCCTGGGGCAGGACCCGGGTCCCCAAACCCTTTTTAGGACAATAACTTGCATATTAGCCTTTAAAATTCGCACTTTTGATTTCTCACGTTTGAGTCCCATAGACTTTAACGGTGTTCGAAGGTTCGCGCAAACATCCGGTCCGTTCGCGTGTTCTGGATGCAAACTGAACCGGGGGGTGTTCGGCTAATCCCTAGCCATGAGGTGCCATGTTTAACTTCCAGTGACCAGTATGAGAGAGTGAGAGCGATAACACCAAATTTAACACACCTGCTCTCCATTTACACCTGACACCTTGTAACATGAATGAATCACATGACAACGGGAGAAAAAATGGCTAATTGGGCTTGGTTTGGATATTTCCACTTAGGGGTGTACTCACTTTTGTTGCCAGCGGTTTAGATATTACTGGCTGTGTGTTGAGTTATTTTGAGGGGACAGCAAATTTACATAGTTATACAAGCTGTACACTCACTACTTTACATTGTAGCAAAGTGTCATTTCTTCAGTGTTGTCACATTAAAAGATATAATAAAATATTTACAAAAATGTGGGGGGTGTACTCACTTTTGTGAGGGAAAGATGAATGCGGCCAAGTACAGGGATATCCTGGACGAAAACCTTCTCCAGAGTGCTCAGGACCTCAGACTGGGCCGAAGGTTTACCTTCCAACAAGACAATGACCCTAAGCACACAGCTAAAATTATGAAGGAGTGGCTTCACAACAACTCCGTGACTGTTCTTGAATGGCCCAGCCAGAGCCCTGACTTAAACCCAACTGAGCATCTCTGGAGAGACCTAAAAATGGCCGTCCACCAACGTTTACCATCCAACCTGACAGAAGTGGAGAGGATCTGCAAGGAGGAATGGCAGAGGATCCCCAAATCCAGGTGTGAAAAACTTGTTGCATCTTTCCCAAAAACACTCATGGCTGTATTAGATCAAAAGGGTGCAAAATACTAAATACTGAGCGAACGGTCTGAATACTTAGAACAATGTGATATTTCAGTTTTTCTTTTTTAATAAATCTGCAAAAAGGTCAACATATCTGTGTTTTTCTGTCAATATGGGGTGCTGTGTGTACATTAATGAGGAAAAAAATGAACTTTAAATGGTTTTAGCAAATGGCTGCAATATAACAAAGAGTGAAACATTTAAGGGGGTCTGAATACTTTCCAGACCCACTGTGTGTGTGTGTATATATATATATATATATATATATATATATATATATATATATATATATATATATATATATATATATTTATATAGATATATATATCTATATATAGTGAAACATAACACGGTGGGGTGTTCTCTTTACTTCGTTTACATTATTTGTAGACTATTTACTGAGCTTAGTAAATCATGTGCTTCCGGTAGATCAGCGCTGACATGTGACCGCTTTGACCAATTGGTATTGATCTGTTCTGTCCCAGAAAAACAAAGGAAAGAAGGGTAAGGTTCTACGATCAGGATCAAGATTAACCACTTGCCGACCGCCACACGATGATGTACATCGACAGAATGGCACGGGCAGGCAAATGGGCGTACCTGTATGTCCCTTTAAATTTGCCGCCCAGCGTGAGTGTGGCCGCGGGTCCCGGGGGCTCGATGTTCCCGGGAGTCCCGCGATTGCAGTCGGCAAGGTCAGAATAGGGGAATGCCTTTGTAAACAAGGCATTCCCCTATTCTGCCTAGTGACACTGTCACTGATGACCGTTCCCCGTGATCGGGAACAGTCATCAGTGATGTGTCACGTGTAGCCACGCCCCCTAACAGTAAGAATCACTCCCTAGTACTAACTTAACCCCTGCAGCGCCACCTAGTGGTTAACCCATTCACTGCCATTGTCATTTTTACAGTAATCAGTGCATTTTTAGAGCACTGATTGCTGTAAAAATGACAATGGTCCCAAAATGGTGTCAAAAGTGTCCGATGTGTCCGCCATAATGTCACAGTCACGATAAAAATCGATGATCGCCGACATAACTAGTAAAAAAAAAAAGATTCATAAAAATGCCATAAAACAGTCCCCTATTTTGTATAAACTATAACTTTTGCGCGAACCAATCAATAAACGCTTATTGTGATTTTTTTTACCAAAAATATGTAGAAGAATATGTATCGGACTAAACTGTGGATTTATTTTTTATTTTTTATATATTTTTTGGGGATATTTATTATAGCTCTATTTTTGTTTATAGCGCAAAAAATAAAAACCGCAGAGGTGATAAAAAAAAAACGTCAATTTTGTTTGGGAGCCACGTCGCACGACCGCGCAATTGTCAGTTAAAGCGACGCAGTGCCGAATCGCAAAAAGTGGCCTGGTCTTTGACCACCAAAACGGTCCGGGGCTGAAAGTTAAAAGAAGAGTTATCACTATTTTTTTATGCTATATGTACTTTATTACGTCTTCCTAGGTGCCTTCAAACACTAGCTGCATTGTCATTCAACGTGTCCCCCCCTTTGGTGCATGGCCACACAATAGCAATAAGATGACTGCTTTGCTTTGTAGCACCTTTCTCCCAGCACTTTTCCAATGCAAAATATAGGGTTTTTACAGATGGATAGCACATGCTTGTTGATAT
Organism: Rana muscosa; assembly: GCA_029206835.1. NCBI lineage: Eukaryota > Metazoa > Chordata > Amphibia > Anura > Ranidae > Rana > Rana muscosa. The sequence goes on along the minus strand of CM055118.1, from coordinate 499,604,817 downwards.
TAAGACATACTGTCAGTACTGTTTATTACTTTTATATGCATATATATCACACAGGTATGTATTTATTTTTGTGAGTATTTATAGAATAGTTTATATTTTACTGTGAACAATTATGTAATCTTTCATCAGAAACAATGCTGCACCATAAAAAAACACCATTTCTCATCAAAGTCCTCTGTCACGGAGAAGAGCATAAAAAAGGGTGTTGTACAAAATACAGCTGCACTACTAAGTGACTCACTGGCCTGGAATAAGTTAACAGGTTTGGAATTCCAACTTCACTGGCTGCATTCTTATTTCAGGTCAGCAACTCATATGTGACCAAACAGTAAAACCAAAAGATTAAATTCTGGCAAATTCAGTGTCAATTATACCTTATTCTATAATCTATTTATGTTCAGTATATATAATGCTAAAGAAGATTGCCTGAGATTGCAGACATATTAGTGTAAATGATAGGCTCCATTCACACCTATGTAGGTGTGATGGTACACATGTGTTTTTGTACTTTCAGGTCATCCTTACATCCATTTCAGTGGGCTGCCCTATGCATAACAATCACACAAACGTTGGCAACTATTTTTAAGGCCCCTTTTCACACCGGGGCGGTTTGCAGGCGCTATTTTGCTAAAAATAGCGCCTGCAAACCGACCCTAAACAGCCGCTGCTGTTTCTCCAGTGTGAAAGCCCGAGGGCTTTCACACTGGAGCGGTGCGCTAGCAGGACGGTAAAAAAAAGTCCTGCTAGCCGCATCTTTGGAGCAGTGAGAGGAGCGGTGTGTTTACCGCTCCTCCACCACTCCTTCCCATTGAAAGCAATGGGAAACCGCGGTAATACCGCCTCTGCAGAGGCGCATTGCCGGCGGTATTAACCCTTTTTCGGCCGCTAGCGGGGGTTAAAACCGCACCGCTAGCGGCCGAATACCTCCGCAATTCCGACGGTATAGCGCCGCTAAAAATTGCGGCGCTATACCGCCACCGCACCCACCGCCCCAGTGTGAAACCAGCCTAAATCACATCACACTACAACACAAAGCAATATGTTATCTTGTGTTGTGGTGCAATTTAACGTACATGCATTAGCTGTTCATTTGGGGAGTTATTAAAGTGGTTCAAGGTTTTTATATTAATGCATTCTATGCATTAAGATAAAAAAACCTTCTGTGTGTAGCAGCCCCCCAATACTTACCTGACTGAGCCCAATCTTGATCCAGCGATGTTGCATGAAAGACTCGGCTGTCTGGGACTCTTCCTCCTGAATGACTGAGATGTAGCAGCAGACGCCATTGGCTCCAGCTGTTGCCAATCAAAGTCAGTGAGCCAATGAGGAGAGGGATGGGGCAGGGCGGAGCCCCTGCTCTGTGTCTGAATGGACATACAGAACAGCAGCTTTGCTCGGGTGCCCCTATAGCAAGCTGCTTGCTGTAGGGGCACTCGGCAGGAGGGAGGGGCTAGCAGCACCAGAAAGGGACCCAAATAGAGGATGATCTGGGCTGCTCTGTGCAAAACCACTACACAGAGCAGGTAAGTATGAGACTTAAGTATCACTTTAAGAATGAATGGCACTGAAGCACATCTGCCGGAACTTACAGCATGTTCATACGCTGTGGAAATTTCTGCGATAGCATGCACATTCCCACGTCACATAAGCATGATTGGGACCTTAAGGACTGTGGACATGGTACAGGTTTGGCTGAAGACTGGAGGAATGCGGCAGAAAACAGTAAGAGACGGGGAACATATCACATGAGACTATTGGAATCTCTGCTTTAACCCCTTTACAAATCAATGTTCCCACTCCCACTAAAGACTGCTGGGGTCTAAGGGCCTCACAACAAGTACCAAACAAGTGGCCATTGGGCTGCAGGTTGAGAACTAGGAGTGTAGAGTTATAATGGCCTATGCTGATCCATTATCTTCATACAGTTTTAATATTTCTCAGGATTTAATGATAATGAATCACAGTGGTTTAGTTTTGTTAAGGAGGAATGCAGCAAACTCAGTAGTAAATATAAGTATAAAGATATTTTTTTTGTTTTTAGATGAGTTGTTTGAAAAATTGTGTAATGCTCTCTTTAAGTCTTAGGCCGGCCATTCACAGTTCAAATCTCGTCTGATTCCTGCTGATTCAAACTGGTAATGGGCAGGCTGAATGTACCAAGTTGATCAATCGAGCTAGCGATAATCACTGTCTTCTCCCGGCAGGGATGGGTCCCCTACCCAACCCCGCCGAGAGAAGACAATGGCCCGGCAGGAGGGATTTCCGCATCAACACTGTCTGTTGAGCCTTCAACACCATATCAGCAGAATATGGACGAGATTTGAACTGTGAATGGCCGCCCTAAGACTTAAAGAGTGCATTACACTGGGCACCCTGGTTGAAAAAGTCTGTCTCAGACAATGGGATTGATTTACCAAAAATAGAGAGTGCAAAATCAGGTGCAGCTGTGTATGGTAGCCAATCAGCTTTTAACTTCAACTTGTTCAATTAAGCTTTAAAAAAAAACCTGGTGGCTGATTGGTTTCTTTGCAGAGCTTCATCAGATGTTGCACTCTTCAGTTCTAGTATATTGACCACAATGTATTGTTTTTGGGTAGTAAAGTTTGTCCAAACCCAGCCCAATGAACTGTTTTCTTTGATAAGAGGAAGTTGGTCTCAGATGTCGTGAGTGGATTTACAACACTCTTTGCTCTACTGCATCAACCAATCAGAAATGACAGACTAAGCGCCTATTGGTCATTGTTATTGTGACTTGTGACTCCAGTTTCCCTCTAAGAAAAAGTACTGAACCCATTCTAGATTGCTGGCCTAGATACATCTTGTGAGGCTTAGAGTTGCATAGCTCTAGTCTAGAGAATAATGTAAAATTCGACATACTGAATCATAAATTTACATATTTACTTTTTGTACAGTTGTACCTTTTCCATTTACTCAGCTAAACCTTATTTTTGTTCTTCCGCTATTTAAAGTGTCACTAAACCCACATCATAAAAAAACTATCAAGAAATGCTGTATTTCTGTTCATACTCACTCAGTCACTATGAGAATCATTTTCTGTATTCTGCAAAAAACCTGGTTCATCCTGCTGCTCTCTATCTTCCCCTTATGTCCATGTCCCCAATTCAGCTAGGGATTTTGCAGCTGTAGTGGTACCTCTGCACATGCTCAGTTTTCGGGTGAGTTTTATGCTGAGCGTTTCCTTCCTATCACATCTGAGCAGCCCATGTGATTATAGAGTCACACATGTGGGTGTACACACAGTGGTAAATGACACCCCACTCCCTCCCTCCTCCTCCATGCCCACTAACCAGCTAAACACAATGAGGGTGGGATATTACATATAGATTCATAGAAGCTTCACCCCCCCCCTCTTATTCTAAGACATGAGCTGGAGGGGCCTCTGACTGGCAGAAACCCACCCACACCATGTTACTGCCAAAAAATAATAAAGATTTGATTTTTAATATATATTTGTATGACAATTTAAAACAGTTGTGTCAACTTGTGTGCATGTCATCAGGCCAAAATCACCAGGGTATGTAAACTTTTGACCAGGGTCATTTGATTAGTTTCTGTTGTGATTATGATTTAAAAAGAGTAAACACAGTTGATTGATAATAAATGGCTTCAGCCAAACACTAACCATGAGGGAAAGAAACGTTTTTGTGTTATCATTCATATTCTCTGAAAAATGGCAAAGAAATCATCAATTCTGCCGGGGTATGTAAACTTATGAGCACAACTGTATATATTAATTATTTCTTTTTACTCTGTATTCCAAAGGCAATTTTTATTTTTTATTTTTTGAACACGTGACCAGCAGCAGAGAACTAGAAGCTCCTCCTGCTTATGTTTCCCTGCAGATAGGCTGGCAAAGAGCTGGGTCATGTGACAGCTGTATATGGATTAGCAAAAAGGTACTTAGATTTTTTTTTCATTAAAATAATTACAGTGCCATCATCCACATACAGAAATAGAAGGGACAATGTAAATAAAACAGTGTGTGTTTAGTATTACTTTAATGTTTCTTTGCCATATAATTGCCATATTTCAAATTTCCCTAAATCACCCACATGGTGTAGAATGGAATAAAAATATGACATACATACCAAACTTTGCTTCCAGACATTGGAATAGCTCATGTCATGTGATTATATTACTGTCCCTATGAGGCCATTTTCCAGAGTCTGGATCCTATCGTATTCGCAGTCTGTGAATGATGCCATGTTGCAAGGTCATTACTCATTATATGTGAGAGAGATACATTAGAACCTGGCCCTTCTACCACTCTGCATTGCCAATCAGAATCACCGCAGAATATAGTTTCTCTCCTATGAGGGACAACCTTCATATACCTGTAGCGCCCCTTTACTTTTTAGGGGTGTTTTATGCCTAAATTTAGGGGTTGGTCTGAGCTGGTAGTCAGGCTCGGACCACTTTGATTGCTAGGTATTTGCTTCTGCCTATGTGATGCTGCCTGGTGTATGGTTCCCTGTGGCCTGTAGATGGCGCTGCCATATCAGGTCAGGGTTTAGCCAGTGGTGGCATTGCTGGCCTTAGGGTGTCCTCTCTCGGCAGCGGTACAGTGGGCGTGGTAGGCCTGCTGTGCATGCCGGGAGAGGGTACATAAGGGGCAGACGCCATATTTTCGGGAGTCGTGGTCGTGGTGGTGGTCGGAGGGGGAGTAGGAGCCGGAGGGGTGTGCCCCTCGGGGGTGCGGTGACTGGCCGAGAAGTCTAGGGCACCTTTGGCCCGAGGCTGCAAAGTTCCAGGTAGGCCCAGTACCTTTGACTGGGTCTACAGTTCACCCATTGGAGTCCCAGGGTGCCCGGGAGAGGGTACCCGCTCTGACCGAGAGGAAACCAGGGGAGGATCAGTCCCACTGAGGAGATGAGTAATGGAAGATTGCTGTCTCGGGAGAGACCTGGTGACCTGTCAGAGGGAAGAATTCTTTATTCAGGGAAGCTACCCTGTAGAGTGCCCATTGGCATTGTCCTGTTCTTAAAGTCTACAGAGATTAGAGGATTTCTTGTACCCGTCCCTGGAGGGGATAGGGTGGCAGAACTGTTCGAGCTCCACACCGGCTGCTAGGACTGTGAGAGAGGACTATCCGGGTGAGCTAAACCCACTCGGGATCAAGTGGCGACGAGGTTACTGGTTGTGCCTGGATCTAATCCCTCACACTTACTTATCCCTTCTTCATCCATCTGTCTCTATCTACTACGCAGCAAATAGAAAATAAACTCTCTGTTGGAGTTAAAGTGTTCTGGACATTGGCCTTCTTTGGGGGAAGAAATAGAGACTTGACCCCATACTCTGGGGAAGAGAACCAGTGGAGGAAGGTAACTCGCTGCAGGACCCAAAATTTGTGAACACCGCTTAACCTATTCAAACAAGAGGGTACGGGCATATAGCACGGTGTGCCTTGACTTGCAAGTGAGCCAGGCGAGAAAAAGGTCCATGTGCTACATACCAATGTAGATAGCTTAGTTGCCTGTTCCTCTCTAAGCAGTGATTCTGTTGTTTTTATTGAACAGGAGAAAAGAGATTCTGGTAGCTTCACTACCTGGCTGGTTTGTAGGTAGAAGAGACTAAAGCCCTGTATACATGGTCAGGAATCCCATCTATGTGAAAACCGTAGGTTTTCCTGACAGGATTCCTGGCAAGCTTGCCTTGCAAGCCGTGTGTACACACGGTCATTCAAAAGAACCGCCGTTCTTTTGAATGGCAAGAACGCGGTGACGTCAACGACTACGACGAGACGGAAACTTGTTACAGTCGTTCCGTTGCCGCCATCTTGCTACACTCCACACTAACGTTGTATGCTACCACGCATGCGTCAAAGTGTTATCGAGCATGCACGGTTTTCCTCCCCTGCAGGTAAGCATACAGACGACCGGTTTCCTCGGCACGAAAACTCTGCCGGGAATCCCGACGGGAAAATAGAGCAGGTTCTCTAATTTTTACGGGCAGTTTTCCTGTCGGGAAAACTGCTAGGGATTATACACACGGCCGGGATTCCCGGCCAAAAGCTCTCCTGGTAGTTTTCCTGCCGGGAAAACCGGTCGTGTGTACGAGGCTTCAGACTTAGATCTGAAAACTTGGTGGATGAGCCAAACAACCTGACTGTCCAAATCAAAACCAGACAGGTGGCAACCTTATTATATTTTCTCCTGGTCCTGGACACTTTTCCAAATGTTACACGGTTCCATGGGTAACCTATACATGCATAAAGCCCTCAAGATGAAATCATCTGATAAACATGTAAAGTAATTAGAAGATTGAAGATGGCAGTGTGCAGATGTTATTTATGCAAAAAAGATAACCCGGGACTGTACAAAGTGATCTATACCCCTGCACCTACCTTGGCATAACATGACTGTTATAACATTTGAGTGGAGTTATCCTTTTCTACAACAAAAGCATTGAGGCTAATATGGCACTCGGGAGCAGGGATGAGCCGAACACCCCCCTGTTCGGTTCGCACCAGAACCTGCGAACAGACAAAATGTTCGTGTAAACTTTAGAACCCTATTAAATACAATGGACTCGAACGTTCAAAATCTAAAGTGTTAATTATAAAGGCTAATATGCAAGTTATTGTCCTAAAAAGTGTTTGGGGACCCGGGTCCTGCCCCAGGGGGCATGTATCAATGCAAAAAGAAGTTTTAAAAACGGCCGTTTTTTTGGGAGCAGTGATTTTAATAATGCTTAAAATGAAAAAATAAAAGTGAAATATTCCTTTAAATTTCGTACCTGGGGGGTGTGTATGATATGCATGTGAAGTGGCGCATGTTTCCCGTGCTTAGAACTGTCCCTGCAAAAAATGTCATTTTTGAAAGAAAAAAATGCATTTAAAACTGACTCGCGGCTATTAATGAATTGTCGGCTCCCGGCAATACATACAAAAGTCATTGATAAAAAAAAAAAAAAAAGCGTGGGTGTTCCCCAGAATTCAATTACCAGGCCCTTCAGGTCTGGAATGGATATTAAGGGGAACCCTGCCGCAAATTAAAAAAAAAAATTGACGTGGGGTTCCCCCAAATATCCATTCCAGGCCCTTCAGATCTGGCATGGATTTTAAGGGGAACTCCACCCCAAATTTAAAAAAAAAATGGCATGGAGTCCCCCTAAAAATCCATACCAGACCCCGTATCCAAGCACGCAACCTGGCCGGCCGCAGGGGAAAAGGGGGGGACGAGAGAGCGGCCCCCCCTCCCTCCTGAACCGTACCAGGCCACATGCCCTCAACATGGGGAGGATGTCCCCATGTTGATGGGGACAAGGGCCTCATCCCCACAACCCTTGCCCGGTGGTTGTGGGGGTCTGCGGGCGGGGGGCTTATCGGAATCTGGAAGACCCCTTTAACAAAGGGGACCCCCAGATCCCGGCCCCCCCTATGTGAATTGGTAAGGGGTACATTGTACCCCTACCATTTCACGAAGAAAGCGTAAATTTTTTTTTAAAAAAACACACAAACACCTTGAAAAAGTCCTTTATTTAAAAAAACAAAAACATTCCAGCGGTGAAATCCAGTGTCCCGCGGCGATCCCGATGTCCAGCGCTGTCCTTCATTGGTTGTGCCTGAGCGGACCTGATGGGGAACTCCCTCTCAGTATTTTAAATGTATAGACCCGCCCCTTCTAAAGTTCCCCATCAGGTCCGCTCAGCGGACCAGATGCGGAACATGAGAAGGGGCGGGTCTATACATGTATTACCAAAGTGAGAGCAGTCCCCCATCAGGTCCGCCCCCTCGGTATGTCAGACCCGCCTACGTCATTGGCTTGAGCGGGGAACTTCCTTCACTATGTAAATTTAAATTACACAGTGAAGGAAGTTCCCCGCTCAAGCCAATGACGTAGGCGGGTCCGACATACCGAGGGAGCGGACCTGATGGGGAACTTTAGAAGGGGCGGGTCTATACATTTAAAATACTGAGAGGGAGTTCCCCATCAGGTCCGCTCAGGCACAACCAATGAAGGACAGCGCTGGACATCGGGATCGCCGCGGGACACTGGATTTCACCGCTGGAATGTTTTTTTTTTTGTTTTTTTTTTAAATAAAGGACTTTTTCAAGGTGTTTGTGTGTTTTTTTAAACATTTTTTTACGCTTTCTTCGTGAAATGGTAGGGGTACAACGTACCCCTTACCAATTCACATAGGGGGGGCCGGGATCTGGGGGTCCCCTTTGTTAAAGGGGTCTTCCAGATTCCGATAAGCCCCCCGCCCGCAGACCCCCACAACCACCGGGCAAGGGTTGTGGGGATGAGGCCCTTGTCCCCATCAACATGGGGACATCCTCCCCATGTTGAGGGCATGTGGCTTGGTACGGTTCAGGAGGGAGGGGGGCCGCTCTCTCGTCCCCCCCTTTTGCCCTGCGGCCGGCCAGGTTGCGTGCTCGGATAAGGGGTCTGGTATGGATTTTTAGGGGGACTCCACGCCATTTTTTTTTTAAATTTGGGGTGGAGTTCCCCTTAAAATCCATGCCAGATCTGAAGGGCCTGGAATGGATATTTGGGGGAACCCCACGTCAATTTTTTTTTAATTTGTGGTGGGGTTCCCCTTAATATCCATTCCAGACCTGAAGGGCCTGGTAATTGAATTCTGGGGAACCCTCACGCTTTTTTTTTTTTTTTTATCAATGACTTTTGTATGTATTGCCGGGAGCCGACAATTCATTAATAGCCGCGAGTCAGTTTTAAAAGACTTTTTTTCTTTCAAAAATGACATTTTTTACAGGGACAGTTCTAAGCACGGGAAACATGCGCCACTTCACATGCATATCATACACACCCCCCAGGTACGAAATTTAAAGGAATATTTCACTTTTATTTTTTCATTTTAAGCATTATTAAAATCACTGCTCCCGAAAAAACGGCCGTTTTTAAAACTTCTTTTTGCATTGATACATGTCCCCTGGGGCAGGACCCCGGTCCCCAAACACTTTTTAGGACAATAACTTGCATATTAGCCTTTATAATTAACACTTTAGATTTCTCCCATAGATTTTTCGAATTTGCCGCGAACACCCCAATTTGTTCGCTGTTCGGTGAACGGGCGAACAGGCAATGTTCGAGTTGAACATGAGTTCGACTCGAACTCCAAGCTCATCCCTACTCGGGAGGGTTATACTATTATTCAGTACTGCAATTCTACTGAGGCATTAACCTCTCATGCAACTAGAGATTAGATGAAAGGTTTCGCATAGTATAGCACTACTTGTACATTAATATTACATTTTTATAGCATTCAAAATTTCTGACCAAAAAGGACAACTAAGGAAGCAAAATAGAGAGGGGGATTTGGTTCCGAATGAGGGACTTGCAAATAAGTGGCAGTTGTTAGCTAGGCCTTAGCTGCTGCATATTATATTATATTTGCAATGTTTTTATTTTATACCCACTGATAAGGCATTGTAGATTTTCTGGGTTCCTTTGAGAATGATTCATTTGACCACATTTCACAGAAGCAGGAATGCATTATTTATTATTTTGGATCTTGCCAATTCTGTTTTTATTTCTTCTGTGCTTTTTAGTAACTACTTCCTGTTTCCTTCCGTTTCTCTGCTTTTGGTTTATTGTAACATTATAGGCTAAGGAAAGTGTAAATAAATCAGACAGAAAATGGTCTAGTGTTACCTGTTTTCCCCCTTATAATAAGCAAAGCAATTTACAGTTTATTTATGCATGTTTAAAATAGCAAATCTTGCGGTACAAAAGTCACATATAAATATTTTTTTATCTACTTTACTCGTTTTTTTTGCCTATTCTGTATACATTTCTCACATAAAAATTATTCTTATTCTTCTTCACCATCAGCACCCCTAAAAACGGAATTTCAACTTTTCTGAGTTAATGGATGGATTACAGACTTAGAACTATATAGATGTAAACATGTGACAAGATATATAGATGTAAATATGTGACAAGATTTTGCGTTAAAGACAATTCAAGGGATTGATTTTAAGGGTTGATTTTACGGTGTATTAAATATTTAATCATGTGCGAGGGGAATTTAAAAAAAAAAAAGGATTTTTAGCTTGCACAAGATTGGATGTTCGAATAATTACTACTCCTCCTATAGGTTGGTATTCATTTATTTCCTTGTAAAAAAAAGTGTTCTTTTTTATTTTTTTTTCCCAAATAACAATTATTATTGTGGTTTTCTACAAAGAAAATACAAGGGTTTGTAAGACTTCAAAATATAGAAAACATTACGTTTCCAGGTTGTCAAACAAATACAGTAAGGTTTTATCCATATACCTGTAAACAATAGCAGGCACCCAACCAAAGATGGAAGTGATGCGTCATTAAAAAAACATCCAGCAAACTATTCGGGACAAAGAGAGTCCCTAGAATACTCTCAGTGGAGAGCAAGAGAGAGGGAAAGAGGAAAGAAAAGAGGAGAGATCATCATGGTAGCTCAGTCACCTGGTCACGGTGGATCCTTGTCATGAATGTCCAGCTTATCCTGCATCCTGACTGTCATTTTCTCCATCAGCTCCACGTCCTTGATTCTAGCGTGCAAGGCCTCGGGAGTAGGGGGGATTGTTTTTTCCAGTTTAGGGCTATGAGACAGCGTGCGACTGTGAGGATATGGCGTGTCAGTTTTTTGTAGGGTGGGAGAAGCCGCAGTGGTGAGAGACCTAGCAAGAAAAATTTGGGAGTCATGGGGATCGGCATTTCCAACAACCGTGACAACAGCTGCTGCACTTCAGTCCAGTAGGGAGTGATTAGAGTGCAACTCCAATAAATGTGAAGGAGGGACCCCCTATCTCTCTGGCAGCGCCAACAGCGGTCTGAGCTGGAGGGGTATATGGTGTGGAGCACGTCAGGGGTCATGTACCAGAAAATAAGGATTTTGTAAGTATTTTCCTTGTACAGAGTACAGAGGGAGCTCTTCGCCGCCTGAGACCATATGATCCGCCATTGTTCTAAAGGAATTTCCTCATTGAGGGCCTTCTCCCACCTAGTCATGTAGGAATGTCTACACCTCAAGTCCATGGAATAGGCGTTAAGTATTTTATAAATGCAGGAGATTAGGCCCTTCTGGGCTGAGCCTGCCAGGACCAAGGACTCAAAGGGGGTTGGGGGGGAGAAGATGTAGGTTGGGAGCTATGGTCAGGGCATAGTGGCGGATTTGCAGGTAGCTATAGAATGCCTGGTGCGGTAGACCAAATTTGGTCTGAAGTCTAAGGAAGGGTAATAATCTGCACTTCACAAGATCCACAAGATTCCCGAAATGAAATAGATTTCGGGATTTCCAGGGGTACGACATTTGGTGGGAGAGGCTATCTGGCACTTTGGGATTACAGACGAACGAAGTCAAGAGCGAACATTTAGAGTAAAACCCATACAGACCTGCCACCCTGCGCCAGAGTCGTCTTAGCTGAGACCTGGACCCCAACAATCGGTCGGGGGGGGACCTCCGCACTCGCATTCCAAAGCAGGCTATTTGGATGGGTCGGGGCTAGCCATATTTTCTCGATCTCTGTCCATTTGTTATAGGACCGTTGAGTGAACCATGAGGCTATAGCGCGAAGTTGGGTCACGTGGTAATATCTGACAAGGTCAGGGACTGCCAAGCCCCCATCCGAATGAGCCGCCAATAGTACCGATTGAGGGACCCTATGTCTCTTGTAGTTCCAGATAAATTTAATGAGGTCAGATTGGAGGCTTCTCAGGTGTTTGTAGGGGACTGGGATAGGCAGTGTTTGGAAGAGGTAAAGGAGCTTCGGGAGAATCGCCATCTTAACTGAGGTGATCCGGCCGAGTAGAGAAATGCGATGTTGCTTCCAGTGCGTGAGCAAGGTTCTAATCGAGCGGAAGAGAGGGGGGAAGTTCTCCTTGTATAGAGTAGAACATTTTGGGGTGATGTGTATTCCTAGGTATTTCAAGGTGTTAGTTTTCCAGTGATAGGGGAAGTTGGCCTTTAACTGAGCGATTTCCGTTTCGGGAATATTAATTGGCAGGGCCTCCGACTTGGAAGTGTTAATTTTGAATCCCGAAAGGGCTCCATAGCGGGCCAATTCCGCATGGAGATTTGGAAGAGAGATCCTAGGCTGCGTCAGTGAGAGAATAACATTGTCTGCGAACATGGAAACGTTAAATTCCCGGCCCCGTACCGAGATTCCCCGGATAGCCGTGTTACCTCGGATGGAGGCTGCCAAGGGTTCAACGCAAAGCACGATTATAGCAGGGGTGAGAGTGGACACCCCTGCCGCGTGCCATTGGTTACAGAGAACGAGGGTGAGAGGGCAAAGGGAGTTTTTACCTGAGAGGACAAGTTGGAGTAGAGGTGTTGGATTGCTCGCAAAAAAGGACCCTGAAACCCAACATGGCGGAGCGTCGCGAACAGGGAGGGCCACCCAAGACGGGTTAAAGGCCTTCTCGGCGTCCAGGCTAAGGAGCAGGGACGCCGATTTCTCCCTGTTCGCCACGTCCACCAGGTCAATCACCTTCCTAGTGTTGTCTCCTGCCTGCTGGAGCGGGACAAAGCCCACCTGGTCCTTGTGGATGAGGGAGGGGAGGACCATATTTAAGCGGATAGAGTGTAGTTTTGTAAAGATTTTTAAGTCTGAGTTCAGGAGGGCGATAGGTCTGTAGTTGGCACACAGAACAGGGTCCTTATCGGGCTTGGGGATCAGAGTGATGAAGGAGCGCTGCATATCCGCCGGGACAGTAGTGTCTCGCAGAAAGGCATTAAAAAGTTTGCACATGTGGGGGAGTAGCAGGGGGAGGAAAGACTTGTAGTATTCATAGAGTAGGCCATCCACGCCGGGGATTTGTGGGAAGGCAAGGATTTAATGGCCTGTTCTATCTCTTCTTCGGTGATCGGCATATTTAAGGACGTTAGGTCAGAGTCTTGGAGTTTAAATACTCCACTCTGGTCTAAATACTGCGTCATGCGTAGTGAAAGGTCAGGGGGGATGGGGCCGCTGGGGATGTCAGGATTGTTATAGAGGTGCGTATAAAAGTCAGCAAAGGTATGGGCTATGTCCTTAGGGTGGGAGTGTAGGCAGCCTAATTTGTCTTTGATCTGGTGGGGTGTGGTCGCAAGGTGGCTATCCCGCAGCTTCCTCGCTAGAAGGGAGTGGGCCTTATTACCTTTGTAATAATAAACTTGCCGCAGTCTGACAGAGCCTTTTCCACACGACCTAGTGCTAGATCCTTCAGTGTCATACGCAGGTTCGTGAAAAGTGTTCTTTTTATATAAGAGCATAACTAATAAATAAATGAAAAGTGACTGTACATATTTTCTTACTGTAAATTGTCCTAAAAAAAAAAAAAAAAAACAGAACTTGCAATATTTTCTTAATTGTATTTATTTTGCAAATTAATTTAATGTAGTTTTCTATCAAGTCAATGGATGGAGCTCTAGTCTTCTTTTCATATCATTAACATGATTACTTTTCAGCTGTATTGCAAGAAACCCTTTTGTTTACAGACACTTTTTGAAATGACCTGAGAAGCAGCCTGTCTTCTATCAAAGGGGGCTGAAAGGCAAGCTGCTCTGCTGTGTTGCTTCTATAAATGTCCAAAAATATATATAAAAAAAGTGAATATATTGTGGGGTTGTACATAATTTATGTGTCAATTATGGTCAGGACTAAACATGTATTGTATTAGTCTGGAAAATATGAAATATTGCACATTAAGACCCCTTTCACATTGGGGCGGTTTTCAGGCACTTTAGCGCTGGAAATTGCCTCTGCTAAGCGTAAACCGCCTCCCATTCATTCCAGTGTGACTTTTCACACTGGGGCGGTGCACTTGCTGGACGCCCTGAAAAGTCTTGCAAGCAGCATCTTTGGGGCGGGATAGGAGCACTGTATTTAGCGCTCCCAAAACGCACTGCCCATTGGAATGAATGGGCAGTGCTTTCAAATCGCCTGAAACTTGCTTTGTCAGGTACTTACAGAGGCTATTTTCAGCACTAAAGCGCTTGAAAACCACCCTAGTGTGAAAGGGGTCTTATATGTTGCATTCTCTTTTTAAGCCAACAGGTGGACGTTAAGGGCTTGTTCTTAGTTTTGTGATTTAGGTGTGGTACATTGTATGCACATTGCATTTTACATGTATTACCATTGAACTCTATGTAAAATGCGTATTTATGAAAGTGTTCAAAAGTTTCAGCAAGCAGGATTTTATTTTACCGCACTGTTCTTAAAACATCCTTGTGTGAATAGACCCTTGGGCTCCTTATTATTATTTTTTGAGAGAATAGGTGCAGGAACTCTCCCTTTCCAAGTCACCTTTCGTCTCTAATCCTACCCACCACTAAGCACTGTTCCTTGATTCTACCCACTACCCACTACCCACCTCCCAGCACTAGTTAATTAGATCCCCTGCATCCAGCCACAATAGTTCCCCCAGGATTAAAATACCCCCATAGCAACAATAGACCTCCGGTAGCAACAACAAATCTCACAGCAGACAGAATCAGTAGACCCCCTCCCTCAACAGTAGATCCCTCCAAGTAACAAAAGGCCCACCCCTAGCAAAATAGACCCCCTGCAAAAATAGATCCCCTAACTTGCTGCACATTTTCACTGGCAAGTTGTACACTTGCAGAGCACTTGAAGCACAAGTTCTAATTGACACTTTTCCAATTTGTAGCAAATTTGCGTGGCAAGTCTCTAGTAAGAGCAAAGTTGCAGTGGTGAGTCTGCAGCAAGAGCTCTGCAAGTCTACAGCATGAAAATTCAGTCACAGTGACCCCTGTGGTGGGATGACTATTACACAACATAACTGAACCAGAACTTGCAGCAGACTTGCAGAATGTTTGCAAAGAAAGTTGATCTGGAGTCATGCAATGCGGACTTGCTGCAATTGTGCAACAAACTTGTAAAGCCTGGCAAGTCTAGCAATAGCTTAGCAAGGCATTTTCAAACTTGCAGCACAATTGCTTGCTATCTGGGTATTTTCCTAAGGCTGATGTCAATCCAGCATTGTGCACGCGAGTAGCATGCTACTCTCTCTCTCTCCTCACTGGCTCAGAAGCAGCAGCGGGAGCTATTGGCTCCTGCTGCTGTCAATAAACTTCCATGAGGAGGGAGTTTGTCAATGTTGCTTGCTATGGGGGACTAAGCAGGTGAGGGGTCCAGGAGTGCTGGTGGGGGACGTGAGAAAAGGAGGACCGGGGCTGTTCTGTGAAAAACCATTGCACAGAGCAGGTAAGTATATCATATTTGCTATAAAAAATTTAAAAAAACTTACAATCACTTTAATTTACCAGTCATATTTTGAATGCATAGTGCAGTATATCAGGAGAAGCCTGAGCTGAGACTAGCTCAGCCTGTTGCATTCATTGTACATCAATGTTAACTTTTGTAACATTATATTTAGTAATACTTATTTATTCTTACTCATTATTTGGGTTAAAACCTATGATGTATATAACATTCTTAGGATGATGATATGAGCTATGCCATTATACCCAGTAAAACTTGTGTACATAACTGTATCTTTGCAGGCTAAAGCTGAGCAAGAACAGGGAGCGTACTTTCTTCCGGAGTTTGCATTGTCTCCACAAGGAAGTTTTCTGGAAGACACAACAGGGGAACAATTTTTAACTTACCGCTATGATGATCAGGTAAGTACAATATACTTTTTTGCCTTACTCTATTCAGAACCTTAGTATGCAGACATTAATATTATCAGCCAATACGGCCATGGCGCTGATAGCTACTGTACATTATTTAAACACACAGGTAAGTTATTAACATAATTTTATTGTAGTTACTGAAGAAAATCTTTATTTTACCGAAATATTTGCACATTTGTTATTTTAGTAACATACTGTATATTTAAAAAAAGTTATGTTTTTAAAAGTGTATCTATATCCAAAACTTTTTTTAGTTCTGGATAGACTGGGGAAAGGTTAGAATATCTAGTGGATTTTAGATATAGTCTGGGGCTCAGGGAGTTTTCCCCCTCACTTACTGTTCTGGGGACAACCTATCACCAGACAGCAAGCAAATGAATCTCTCCAACATCTGACTGCAGTAAAACCAGACAGGGGTTCTAATCCTTTGCCACGCACAGTTTTGGCTATAGATATACCTTAACCTCTGTTATATTGAGCAATAATTCAATAATTCATGCTGTGTATACCATCCTATTATTTAGGGCTGTCAGTGAATGACAGACATACAGAAATCCACTTTTTAGATTAGAGATTTCATAACAGTACATCTAAATTTAAACCTTTTTTTTTTTTTTTCAATACATCAAATCCTATTAATACACCACCCTATAGATATGATTAAAGTATATAGTGCAATGAGGATATATAGAAATGGGAAATAATATTTTACATCTGATAAGAACTGCAGAGGTGGATATGCTTAACAATGCCTTATTTATTTGCCATCATGAGGAATATTTAAAGCTGAACTCTAACTAGAAGAAAATGTAAGCAAATATTCTGATTTAAAAAAATATAAGGGGGACTTCTTACAATGATGACCAGTGTAAAGAAGCACTACATTGACCACTAATGTAAGGGGTAATTTCTCCACTGACCATCAATTCTTTTCTGGCTAATATTATTATTATTACCGTAATTTAATTTGATGATTATTACTGAAAAATAACTTTGTCATAGTTCAAGGGGCTGCTAAAAAATGATCTCATCCCTATGAGCTATACATATAATAATTTTTAGCTGGGTTTCCCAAGACATGAAAATGACCCCAAAGGTTCCTCCAGGGTAAAAAGGTTGGACAAGGCTGTGCAAGACCCTTGGGGCTAATTTGCCCACATTGAAGACTGGCCAATGAGTGGAGTTCAGATATCACTAGTGTGTGCTGGGGGCCAGGTAGGGAGGAGAGGCCAATGTGTGTGTGATGGGGTCGATATCACTCCAGTGGGACATCCTTCAGCATGGAAATGGAAAATTGCAATCTGCTGAAACCTCTTTTAGTACAAAGGAGTATTTTGCTTGTCACTTCCTTTGTTACAGAGTGATAAATTCTTATAACTCCAGCCAACTTTTTAGTGTTGAAGAATCCTCTGACAATAATCGAAAGCAATAAAAAGCTGACAGAGGTTCCCCTTCTGCTTAAAAACATATTTTTAAAGTTCAGTTGTCCCCGTTGGAAAGTTTTCCCCTAACTTCCTGCCCAGGTAACAACGCTTTCCCACTCTTTCCAAATGTAAAAGTAAATTCTAGAAAGAAATTGTTATGGCAAACTTTGGACATTTCAGAAAGAGGTCCTAAAATTATGGGGGAATTAGGGTTCAAGACACTAAAAAGTATCAAGAAGTCAAATGGTAATTTAGTTGGGCAGCTTTGGTTGTGTAAGGATTGCTCAGATTCCAGATGGTCAGGTCACCAAAATTAGTCCACTTGACATTCCACAATTGTAAAATGTCTAGAAGGAACTAACAATTTATAAGTATGGAATAAAAAGACTGACAGAGATCTGAAGACAGTTTCTATAATCCTTATGTACTAGAATGCCATGAGGCAAGGTTCATGGAAGGATTGTGTCAAGTAAGTTTCACCTCTGTCCTGATTGCCAGCAGATGTTAAGCTTTGGTAATATGTAAAAAAGGACTGACATTTGAAAACAAGGGGGCTTCTTTTTTTTTTTTAGGAAAATTTAAATAAAAGTGGAACTGTTGACCACGGAATCCACTCAGGTTTCACATTTCAAGTCAAACAAAGAATCAGTATGCAGTGGATAACCGCCCTACTCTTGTAGCTGTTAAAAAAAAAATCAGACTAAATATAATTTCAATTGTTATCTAAAAAATAAACTGTGGATGACATATACAGTTATTGGTCTGAGCAACCAAGTATCTGGCCGCTTTACTGTAGTCTACGAAACGTAACATTAAAATCAAATTGGGTGTAATTTATAGCATTACTGTTTTATTTTGCCGTAATTGCTCTAATTGACGGTACTTTGTCGTCACCTGTCTGTTTAGCTATGGAAACTGGTCCATGCAGTAGAAAATATTACTCCATACAATTTATATTAAAGTGTCACTAAACCCACAACAGTAAAATCAGTCTTCATATGCAGTAAAGCATGCTTTTTAAACTCACGGTGGAACCTAAGGGGTTAATCCTCCGCATTG
Organism: Rana muscosa; assembly: GCA_029206835.1. Classification (NCBI taxonomy): domain Eukaryota; kingdom Metazoa; phylum Chordata; class Amphibia; order Anura; family Ranidae; genus Rana; species Rana muscosa. The sequence continues at coordinate 499,586,728 of CM055118.1, read as the reverse complement.
TGTAAAAAGGCTGTTTGATTCTGTCTTCTCTGATTCTCTCCTCCTTCCACTGTCCCCAAATAATTTCCTGATAACAAAGAGTCTATGGAGTCAGACTGCACATGCTCAGTTTGGTGAGTATTGCTAGAGAGGTTTTTATTTTCTTGGGAGGGTGCATGTGATCAGCACAGGGCCAATCAGCACTGTCCAGACAGAGGGTCAGGGGTCTTGCAGTCTCATAGGACAATCAGAAAACTCCTCCTACAAGCTTTAACCAGTGCTTGGCTGGACACTGATAGAAGTCACAAGACTGCTCACACTGCTGATGAGAAAAGGTATTTAGCAGTTTATATTTCCTAAAATAATTGCATTTCCATGTTCTATGTACTGTGGGAGACCAGATATAGTGAATGCAGGGTCCTGGGCTTAGTACCACTTTAAGCAAACTTTTTCTAGTGTACCAATTTTTATATAACTTAAACTACACGTAAGCACTGAGTACACAGTACATCAAGTACTTGAGCTTTTAAGTGAGTCTATCACAAAAAACAAAAACAAACAAAAAAAACGTCTGACAGCTTTAAAGAGAAGGTACCAAGAGGCTCTCATCCTCAAACCCTTAAACATTTCTAATGGCCAGTCACTAGGCTGAACTGCCTTATGGACCAGTAAGAATGAGGTGTAAGGAAAGTGGGGCAAACTTGCCAAAGTTTTGCTAATTCAGGCAGAACAGGTATGTGAAGTTATCACTAGGTACCTGCCATGTGTACCTGTCAGCAACATTTTTATATTCTTAAAGTGACACTTTTAATCTCCTAAACTGGATTAGTGTTCAGTGTTGTTGCACAAGGGAGTCAGTGGCCACAAATGGTGCCATTGAGTTACTTTTGTCATATACTGCAGACACTGATATGATGTGATGACTCAGCAAGCAAAGAAGCAAATGCTGTGTCAATCTATGGTATTTTAAACCATTGGACTTTGTTCAACCACCTGAGAAGGGCTTGGTAGGCATTAAGAAAACATGCCAAGCTTTCTCTTTTCACATATGTTTATAAAGCTTTATTAGGTATAGAAACAGTTTTCATTTGTGATTGATGATTGCTATAACTGGTCAGTTTAATAAAGTAAAACTATAGGCAAAACTTTTCTTTTAATTTTGGATAAAGCAAGAAAGGGTTATAACCCCTGTCAGACCCCCCCCCCATTTGTGGAGCTTTGCTTTCACTTCCTGTCCCATAGCTAAACAGGAAGTGAGAGGAAATTCCTGCAAATTAAATGAATTCCTTGGGACCCCCAGGGAACCAGGACTAGTGCCCCCATTTGAAGTTTTTCCCCCTCTATTATTTTTCAGACGAAAACCCCAAATTTGGGATTTTCTTTTACTTTCAAACAGACAAGTGTTCAAATACCACTCTATCCGAAACAAAAATAAATAAATGACGTATGGGGGGGAGCAAGAAATGTATGCATTTTCATGTATTTGTTTTGTAAACATTTAAATATTTATGGTTTAGAGGCTATATGCTCAATATATGCTATAAGTGAATGTATAATACAAAATAAGTAAATTTTTCCTACTCGTTTGACTTCTCAATTTACTGCTGTGTGCTTCATTTAAAGTCCCACTTCTCAGTCTCCCCCCCCATACGTCATTTTGATAGGGATGGAGGTAGCTACCCCTTTGGTTTCTGCCTCATTTAAAGTCCCAAAAATTCCCTTTTCTCTTTTATACCAAATAATTAGGGATGGAAGCACACAGCAGTAGTCCATTACAGTAATAACCAAAAAACGCTGGCCTTTAATGGCCCTGTGATTCTATCTATTCAATTTATTTTTTTAGCCCTAAGTTTTATTAATATTTATGTTTTCCCATCGTTATTATATTTTATTCATTTAACTTCTAGATCAATGAATAGAAACTTCTATGGTTGCTGTTGTTCCCATCTGCCTCGGCACGTCCTGGGCTGTGTCACTGGTCTAGCCTGCTGCAGGTCTCCTCCTCCTCTCCGTTAGCTGTGATGCGCGGCTTGATCCTCTCCCCTTCCCTGTCTCTCCCTGACGCGGGACGGGTGACGTGTTGTTGCCGCGCATCAACATCACGCCGCCAATGTGGGGCAGGTCCACGCCCCCTTGGCATGCCACCTATGGCGGTTTCCTCCACACTGACAGGCTCATTGGGGAGCTGAATTAGCGATAATCGCCAGACGGCTGAGCCACCCAGGTGAAAGGTTCTCCTCCCTTTTGTCTGTCGCTGCCTTTGTGATCGGTGAGTGGTCTGACTGCGGTGGCACACCTATATAGGCACCTCCCACGGCCGGTTCACCCACACCACATCACTCCTTATGTCCATCACGGACCATCCACACGTATATGGATCCTGGCTTTCATTTGACACTACAGGTAACTCCTCATTTCCACTCTCCTTTTTTCAGTTTTCTCTCACCTGTGCACTTGTTGTTCTCTGCGTTCGTTTTTCCAATTTAGTTTTGTTTGTCAGCCCTTTCAGTTCTTTGTAATTTTCTCCCTTTCATCCCCTACACCCCTCTCTCTTTCTCCCCCTCTTTCACCTTGTCTTTTCTACTTCCTACACTTCCCACTCATTCCTTATTCATCCCTTCACCTCTCATGCACCTATCCTCCCTACACCCTTTTCTTCACACCCAATTCCACACACACCTACCACACCTCACACCATTATACCATTTACATTTCAGGTTCCCCTAAGGGGCAATTTCTTCACCCTTGTGTAGGGCATCAACCAACACTACCTGCCTGGGACTTGTCTCTATTGGCTGTTGCTACCCTTTCAGACCACTACAGCGCCCCGAGATGGAGTTCAGAGGTGCACTGGCGAATCCCACTGGCGCACCATGCTCGCTCGGTTTGCAGATGTAAGTTTTTCTCTACCAAATTAATTTCCCTCTCTCCCTCCCCCCCTCCCCAAAATTTCCCCATGCTCATGATTATAATTTTTTACTTTCCTCATTCCCAACCCAAACTACTTAATATTATTTAGATGTATATTTTCTCATTTTTAGATATAAATTCCATGGTTTATGCTCCTGATGAGCGATTACAAGGTCGCCAAACGCGTAGAGCCATTAATTACCACCATCATTTCTTACCATTGACTTTTTATTATCTTTTATGACCGCAATCATGTTTTTAATTGTCTGCTACTTGAATCATGCGATCTCTGTATTAATTATGTAAATGTATGTATTTTCATGTATTTGTTTTGTAAACATTTAAATATTTATGGTTTAGAGCAGGGATATGCAATTAGCGGACCTCCAGCTGTTGCCAAACGACAAGTCCCATGAGGCATAGCGAGACTCTGACAGCAGCAAGCATGACATCCAAAGGCAGAGGCATGATGGGACTTGTAGTTTTGCAACAGCTGGAGGTCCGCTAATTGCATATCCCTGGTTTAGAGTCTGTATGCCCAATATATGCTATAAGTGAATGTATAATACAAAATAAATCAATTTTTCCTACTCGCTTGACTTTTCAATTTACTGCTGTGTGCTTAATTTAAAGTCCCACTTCTCGCTCCCCCCCCCCCCCCATACGTCATTTTGATAGGGATTGAGGCAGCTACCCCTTTGGTTCCTGCCTCATTTAAAGTCCCAAAAACTCCCTTTTCTCTTTTATAAAAAATAAATAAATGTTTTGCCTTTAGTTTTACTATAAGGTAGGCATACGGAATTTCAGCTTGCAATAGAGTTTGGCATCATGTTAGTCATCAACAAAAGTGGCCCGTTTTAATTTTTTTTTTAATAATACTCTTTATTGGCTTACTTAATAAGCAACTCTTATTTTAAAAGCTCACATTTTTTAAAACTTTAGTTTGTCAATAAAGGGGTATCAATTCCAAACTGTTTACATGTGCTTGAAAAGAGCGAGTATTGACAATTTATTGCACATTAAACAACAGATCTGTTAAGGCGGCAGAATTTGTACCATAGTGTTTTTTTACAATTTGCAGCTTGCATCCCACTTTAGACTAATAGCTATGTTATTCCGTTTGGGACCCTCAAGGGCATCTTCAGGACACACAGAAAAATCTTTAATTAGATTTTTTAGAGAAACTTGCAACTGATCCCTTCTGCTAGCATTTTATGTCATGAAAAGGTCAACTTCTACTTTGCATTGACATTTCAGTTTTGCGTTGATGCCAGAGGGTTGGATCAGACACTGGCCCCTTAAAAAGACTACACTTAAATTTGTAGATCTGCTTACTTGCACCAGCCATGTGATGGTGTACATGACCCTGTTTTTTTATATTATGAAGAAAGATTCCTTAGGATATGAGAAGTTCACATTGTACTTGATTTATCTCACTATCCTCTCGGGATAAAAGAAGCTGGTGGGTGATTAATTCACTATCATATGCCCATTTGAGGTGAGAGAAAACATTAATCGATATATGTTAGAATCCAAATTCAGGTTAGGTAGCTTCCCATAAGCAATTTTTGCATACCTTTCCTGGCATCTTCTGGCTGGTCCCATGACAAGCAGATGCCCCTTTTTCCTTCTCACTTCTTTTCTTCTTCCCGAAGCCCTCTTTGCTGCAGCAAATGTGAAGGAAATCCAGCACTCCAATAGTAATCATGCTCTTTACCTTGAGAAAAAGGTTGTGGGTGCCCTTGAAACATAATTGCCTGATTGATGTTTTTATACATTAAAATGAGAATATTTATGACTGAAGTGCTGGCTTTCCAACACAATTGATGGTCTTGGTGGTGCTATTGCAGCTGTGCACCCACATCTAGGGACGTGAAGAAAGTGAAGAGGTACTTATACTTTTATATTAAAGCAGAGTTCCACCCAAAAGTGGAACTTCCGCTCATCGGATTCCCCCCCCCCCTCCGTTGCCACAATTGTCACCTTTCGGAGGGAAGGGGACAGGATACCTATCTTAGACAGGTATTCTTTCCCACTTCCGGGAGTCCAGGCCACGGCCCGTGACGTCAGCGCAGTTTCCCTCCTCCTCACTCCTCCCTCCCCTGGCTGCCAGGCCAGTAGGAGAGAGGAGCGGGCCTTGCGCATGCACAGTAGGGTTCTCAGGGTGAAGCAGAATGGCTACACTGCCGGGCACCCTTACCCGCAATGGCGGTGGCAGCACCCGACAGCTGATGGAAATATCAGCTGCAGGACAGGTAAGTGTCCATTTATTAAAAGCCAGCAGCTGCAGTATGTGGTGGTTTTAATTTTTTTTAATTTTTTGGGCGGAACACCGCTAAAGCCAAAACGTTATTTTTAGTTTTGGATGGAGTGGAAAGAGATTAGAACACCTCTTAGGTTTTTATTGCTGTCTGTGCCCCCATTAGAGAGATTCACCCTCTCTATTTGTCCTGTTTACCATTATCATCGAAAGTGAAAGTAAACAAATACCCCAAATTTTGGGTTGTCCCCAGAAAAGTAGTAGGATAATCTTCCAACGGGGACACTAGTTCTGGTGACTGGGGGGTTCCCAAGGAATTCCCTTTATTTGCAGGGATTTCCTCTCACTTCCTGTTAGGCTATGGGACAGGAAGTGAAGGAAAATCTCTGAAATGGGAAACGGATGGTGAAAAAAAAATCTGACAGGAGCTATAACCCTCCCTTGCGCTATTAAAAAAAAAAAAAAAAACCTTTTGCCTATAGTTCTATTTAAAGATAGCATTACTGCTCTTGATTACCAAACGCTTATTCGTTCTGACACAACAGGGCCCATGTGACATTGCCTGGTGTAGACGACTTTGCCCATAAGCTCTCTAAGTGGTATAGTCCATAGCTGTATTCTTAAGTATTACTCACTTGTTGGAATCTGATTTTTTTTTTTAATTCGTGAAATTCTTTTTTGATATGTCTTATCTTGGTTAAGTGACTGTAAGATCAAATCTGTTAATAAAACACTTTTCTTAATGAAATCTAAGTTAAAGAAAGTAAAGAGGTATATGTGGGGATTGGACTTTCCTTTGAATTTTCTGCAGCAGTCTCATGGGAGCTTAGGCTGTGTTATGGCGCACTTCCAGGGGGTGTGTCAATGGCTGTCGGGATTACAGGAAGTAGGTTGAATGGCAGTGAGCGTTATTCAACCTGGAAAAACACGGGCAGTGACAAACATAGGTGGACACAGAGGGCAGCTCTGGAGCATAGAGAGGGTGAATAGTGCTGGCAATTTTTTTTCTTTTTTTGTCAAGAGGGAAAAGTATTTAAAGAAAAATAAAATGTAACTGGTCTTTAAATTTCAGTATGAGTAATATTTTTGCCATATAGAGGATAGAAAGTAATTTCAATTTTTAAGAGCAGAAATTTATTCTGCCATAGCAAAATAATGTTTTTGCAACTGCTTCTGTTGTACAATGTTCCCAGAATAATAGAGCAGAGGCTCCACTCAGCAGCTGTGTGTTTGCTGTATTTGTAATGGAATAAAGTGAAAGGGGGTTTTATTCTATGTTTTTATTTCCCACTTTGTTGGTGGTTCATTTTTTTCTTACCTACCGCAATCATTTCTTTCCAAATTCGTGCTACAAAGGATTGGTTTTCCTATAGAAATTAAGAAATCCTATTTCCCTGACACTTGAGGTGTCGCTTCCAAACTTTAAACTGTTCCATTCCTTAGACCACCAAGTAGGAGAGCTGTCAGAAGTCTTAAGTAAGCAGCTTGTTCACTAGTTCCCTTATAGCTGGATAACGTCTTTGTGGTCAGCAAAGCTCACTATGTGCTGGTTTGCTGTAGTGGCAGGGCAATAAATGATATAATGTTTTCACTATTTATTAGTGCACTTTTCTGTTTTGCTCATACGTATTCAACTTTTTGGTGCATTTATACTATAAAACACCTGCTTGACAGTACATGTGTTTTTCCTTTGATTGTAATGATTGGTGCTTATTGATTTTGGAAAATACACTTGTGCTGGATTATAGCAAGATATGATGCATTCTCTTAAATCTGATTGTTTCCATAATAAATAAGTAGTAGACACATTTAAAGGAAAGTTTAACAATTGTAAGCATATTTGCTCCTGAGTAAGCAGCTATGGAACTGTGCTACCTAAGAAAGAAGTATTATCAAGGCTTATTTTTCCATTTCAAAGATGCAATGGGTATCCTAAAGCAAAAAAGTAGCAAAAAAGTTTAATGAAATACAAGGTAAAAATTACAGAATGAGGCAAAGGCTTACAGAACAATACATAATTCAGTTTTGGGCACCAGTTCTTAAAAAGGATATTGGGGAACTGGAGAAAGTGCAGAGAAGGGCAACCAAACTGATAAGAGGCATGGAGGAGCTCAGCTATGAGGAAAGATTAGAGGAACTGAATTTATTCACTCTTGAGAAGAGGAGTATAAGGGGGATGTGATCAACACTAGGGATGAGCTCGGTGTTCGAGTCGAACATACGTTCGACTCGAACATCGGCTGTTCGATCGTTCGACGAAGATTGAACGATTTGGGCCGTTCGCGCCTAATTCGAGTGACGCGAACGGCCCACAATGCACTACGCCATCGCAGTGTCATCCAGGCGCTGTGATTGGCCAAGCATGCACTGTGACCCCGCATGCTTGGCCAATCACAGCGCCGGCAGCGAGGAGAGCAATGATTGGCCACAGGCAGGATGCCTGTGGCCAATTATTGCTGAGGGTGTTTAGTACACGCCCCACACTATAAAAGGCCGCCAGCACGGCGGCCTAGTGTAGTGTGTTCCGGAGCAGGGAAAGAGAACCATAGGCAGGGACAGTGACATTTTTTTTTCTTGCTTAACCTGGATTCCTTTAGTTTAGGGAAAGAGAAGGATAGGTAGGGAGAGTGTCAGTGTGTTTTACTGTGCTAATCCTTGTTTCTAGGGACAGGGAAGGACAGTGAGGGAAATTCTCCTTGTGCTATACTGTGCTAAAGCATTGATCATCAACCATCTTTAAAAAATCATTTTTTCTAGGGACAGAAAACTATAGGTAGGGAGAGTGTCAGTGTGTTTTACTGTGCTAATCCTTGTTTCTAGGGACAGGGAAGGACAGTGAGGGAAATTCTCCTTGTGCTATAGTGTGCTAAAGCATTGATCATCAACCATCTTTAAAAAAAACATTTTTTCTAGGGACAGAAAACTATAGGTAGGGAGAGTGTCAGTGTGTTTTACTGTGCTAATCCTTGTTTCTAGGGACAGGGAAGGACAGTGAGGGAAATTCTCCTTGTGCTATAGTGTGCTAAAGCATTGATCATCAACCATCTTTAAAAAAACATTTTTTTCTAGGGACAGAAAACTATAGGTAGGGAGAGTGTCAGTGTGTTTTACTGTGCTAATCCTTGTTTCTAGGGACAGGGAAGGACAGTGAGGGAAATTCTCCTTGTGCTATAGTGTGCTAAAGCATTGATCATCAACCATCTTTAAAAAAACATTTTTTCTAGGGACAGAAAACTATAGGTAGGGAGAGTGTCAGTGTGTTTTACTGTGCTAATCCTTGTTTCTAGGGACAGGGAAGGACAGTGAGGGAAATTCTCCTTGTGCTATAGTGTGCTAAAGCATTGATCATCAACCATCTTTAAAAAAACATTTTTTCTAGGGACAGAAAACTATAGGTAGGGAGAGTGTCAGTTTCTTTCACTGTGCTAATCCTTGTTTCTAGGGACAGGGAAGGACAGTGAGGGAAATTCTCCTTGTGATATACTGTGCTAAAGCATTGATCATCAACCATCTTTAAAAAAACATTTTTTCTAGGGACAGAAAACTATAGGTAGGGAGAGTGTCAGTTTCTTTCACTGTGCTAATCCTTGTTTCTAGGGACAGGGAAGGACAGTGAGGGAAATTCTCCTTGTGCTATACTGTGCTAAAGCATTGATCATCAACCATCTTTAAAAAAACATTTTTTCTAGGGACAGAAAACTATAGGTAGGGAGAGTGTCAGTTTCTTTCACTGTGCTAATCCTTGTTTCTAGGGACAGGGAAGGACAGTGAGGGAAATTCTCCTTGTGCTATACTGTGCTAAAGCATTGATCATCAACCATCTTTAAAAAAACATTTTTTCTAGGGACAGAAAACTATAGGTAGGGAGAGTGTCAGTTTCTTTCACTGTGCTAATCCTTGTTTCTAGGGACAGGGAAGGACAGTGAGGGAAATTCTCCTTGTGCTATAGTGTGCTAAAGCATTGATCATCAACCATCTTTAAAAAAACATTTTTTCTAGGGACAGAAAACTATAGGTAGGGAGAGTGTCAGTTTCTTTCACTGTGCTAATCCTTGTTTCTAGGGACAGGGAAGGACAGTGAGGGAAATTCTCCTTGTGCTATACTGTGCTAAAGCATTGATCATCAACCATCTTTAAAAAAACATTTTTTCTAGGGACAGAAAACTATAGGTAGGGAGAGTGTCAGTTTCTTTCACTGTGCTAATCCTTGTTTCTAGGGACAGGGAAGGACAGTGAGGGAAATTCTCCTTGTGCTATAGTGTGCTAAAGCATTGATCATCAACCATCTTTAAAAAAACATTTTTTCTAGGGACAGAAAACTATAGGTAGGGAGAGTGTCAGTGTGTTTTACTGTGCTAATCCTTGTTTCTAGGGACAGGGAAGGACAGTGAGGGAAATTCTCCTTGTGCTATAGTGTGCTAAAGCATTGATCATCAACCATCTTTATTTCAATCTTATTTTATTTGTTTATGCAAGGAAACGACAGAAAAAGGCATACATTGTCTTAAACATTACAAACATTGATAGGATACATCCTCAACAGGCATCATGTGTGTCAGAACAGAGCAGGGCTAAGTACCATCAGATGAAAGTATACACAAACCTATTTGGAGAGTATGAAGTAGGGTCACTCAATGGGTTATAGGTAGTAGGTAAATTGAAGCCCTGGTACGTTATCCTACTGGGTTCTTAGAGGTGTATTTATGTGTAGAGAAAAGAGAAAGAGTCAGAGTCAGGGGCAAATAGTAGGGGTACAAGGATAGGGGACAGGGATCAGAATCACTCCATCAAGGTCCGAGAGTGGTCTCGTCCAGGGCACACTCCGCCCAAGAGATAAACTCCGAGGAGTACCGAAACACGGACCACGAAGTCCATGTGAGAGAGAACTGTTCACTTTTGTCATTTTCCTCCGCCACCAGGCGTTCAAGGTCCCTAATGCGGTCCACCTCAACAGCCCAATCCCCCAGGGAAGGCATGGTTGCCGTTCTCCAATGACGGGGAATCACTACCCTGACCGCCGCCAGAAAGTGTCGCAAGACATCATTTCTGATGGATTTAAATGATCCAGGGAGAATAGACAAGAGAGCCACCTCAGGTGAAGGGTGGATAGAGGTCGCCATCAATTTGCAGTAGAGTGTGAAAATCCGCTGCCAGTACCTCCGCACAGGAGGGCACTCCCACCAGATGTGGAGCATGGTTCCTCGGGAGCTGAGGCACCGCCAGCAGGCATCCGACACCTCCGAATCGAAGTGGTGAAGAGTTGATGGACATCTGTACCATCTTGTTAACAGTTTAAACCCCTTCTCCTGGGTCTTGGTGGCTATGGACAATTTGTGCGTCAGGGTAAAACATTTTTGCCAGTCAATAGGGGAGATAGCGTGACGGAGGTCTGTCTCCCAGGCCACCGTATACGGTGGGAGGCCAGGGGAGTAAACATCGAGCAGAAGGGAGTATAGTTGCGATACAACATGCGTTGGAGGTTCCACCTGCAGGAGCAGTTCCTCGAATCCCGTCGGTTCAGCAAGAATGTCTGTAATAGATGGGAAAGTCCGGATGTAGGAGGCAGTCTGTTGCCTCCGAAGCCACTGCATGGGGTGACGGGAGGTCAGACCGGTAGAGGTATCTGACCTCAAAGTGGGGTCTGCACGAAGGACCTGGGCAAGTCGCCTATGATCCTCTCTTCGCCATGGTCCGAATCTTGCTACCGACATAGCTGGCGGAAAGGCCGGGGTCCCAAAGAAGGGAGTCATAGGCCCCATGCGGTTTGATAAGCCCCTTCTGGACAGCATGCGATCCCAAATCTGGATCGTTTGATGGGTAAGGTCATTAAGAGGGCCCGAACCCCCCCGTACCGTAGGCAAGGTCCAGGGGAGAGCGGAGAGCTCAATTGGGTTCATGTGGCTTTCCAATTGAACCCAAAGCTTGGTTGAAGAATGATGGAACCAATCTAGTATGCGGGTGAGAACCGCTGCTTTATGGTATAGGGAGGCATCTGGGGCTCCAGCCCCCCCCCGAGCCTTTGGAAGAGAAAGTGTTTCATACCGTATCCTGGGACGGGCCGCATTCCAAATAAATTAGGAAAACAGTTGGCGTATTTTCTTAAAGTACGAATTAGGTATGTGAATAGGGATGGTCTGAAACAAATACAGGAACCTAGGGAGAACATCCATTTTCAGGGCATTCACTCTACCTAGCCATGAGAGCTGTTTGGACGCATAATTGATTAAATCTGCCTGGGTCCTAAGAAGTAGGGGGGCAAAGTTCAAGGAAAAAAGTTGGGAAGCATCCGCCGGTATTTGAACTCCGAGATACCTTATGGAGGGGGAACCAGTTTTGAAGGGGAAAGAAGACGATAGTCTTCGTAGGGCCGACGTAGGCAGAGATATGTTGAGGATTTCCGATTTATTGTAGTTGACCTTGAAGTTGCTAACTTCTCCAAATTTCCGAAACTCCTGCAATACCAAGGGCAAGGATGTGTGAGGGTGTGTCACGAACAGGAGCAGATCATCTGCAAAGAGGGCAAGTTTAGTATGTGTGGGCCTGACTGTTATGCCTTGGATAGAAGAATTGTTACGTAGAGCAATAGCTAGATGTTCCATAGTGAGAACATAGAGGAGGGGGGACAGTGGGCATCCCTGTCGCGTCCCGTTAGATACAGAGAAGGCTGGAGATAGCGAGCCATTTAGTCTAATCCTAGCATATGGAGAGGAGTAAAGGGACATTATTCTCGCCATCATATTGGTTCCCACGCCTATTTGTTGCAGGGATAGTCGAAGGAACTGCCAGTCTACTCGGTCGAATGCCTTCTCGGCATCGACTGTTAAGAGGCATAGTGGGATATCGTGGGACCGGGCATAGTTGGTTAAAAGAAGGGTCTTCAGGGTATTGTCCCTAGCCTCACGGCCACTCACAAAGCCGACCTGGTCTAGGTGTATTATCCTAGGCAACAATGGTTGTAATCTATTGGCTAGGATTTTAGCAAAGACTTTCAAATCGACCCCAATCAAGGAGATCGGCCTATAGCTTGCACAAAGAGTGGGGTCTTTGCCTGGCTTTGGGATGAGGGATATGTGAGCCTCAAGTGTTTGTGGAGGGAACACTGAACCCTCCGACAAAGAGTTGAACACCTTAGTTAGAAAGGGCGTGAGGAGGGCGGCAAAAAGTTTGTAGAACTTAGGAGTAAAGCCGTCTGGGCCCGGGCTCTTTCCACTCGGTGTACCCGCTATGGCTTTGGCAACTTCGTCTTCTGTGATTGAGGTTTCCAGATCAGCGATGACGTCATCGTCTAATGTAGGAAGCGCGGTTTCCAATACATATGACATCTGGTCCTCCACCCCGGAAGAAGGGGAACTTGTCCCTTGAGTCTTAGGGATATTGTACAGGGACTGATAGAAGTCCCTAAATTCCCTCGCCATCTTAGTGGGTGAGGATACCATTTCTCCCTGTGCCCCCCGAATATGAGGCACAAAGGCGGAGGTTGTTTTTGGGTGCAGGGAGCGAGCCAGTGGCCTACCACATTTATCTCGAAACTTATATTGATGGAAAGTGAGCTTATCTGCATATGTGCGTGCAGAGGCTTCATAAAGTTCTCTAAGTTGTGATCGTGCCCTAGAAACGTCCGCCAGCATTGTCACTGTCGGGGATCGTTTGGGCTCAGTTTCTAAGTTTCTAAGCGTTTTATTTGCTGCCTCTATGGCGGCTGAGCGCTCCTTTTTAAGACGCGTACCCATTTGGATAAAGGTACCACGTAGGACAGCCTTAAGTGCCTCCCATTGAAAGGGCAACGATGTCGTATCCAAAGCGTGGTCCGCAAAAAAGTTAGAGATTGTATCTGAAACCCTTGTCACACATTCCGGGTTTGTAAGCAGCGAATCGTTCAAGCGCCATGACCATTCCCTAATCGGAGTGGAAGGGAGCGAGAATGTCATGTGTATAGGAGAATGGTCAGACCAGACCATTGGGTCTATGGTGCATTCCGGGGACCAGTCCAGGCAGCTATGGTCACTCATTAGGTAGTCTATGCGACTATAGGTGTGATGAACATGGGAGAAGTGGGTATAGTTACGGGCCGTGGGGTGCAGCACTCTCCAAACGTCCACCAGACGCAGATCGTAGAATGCCCGTTTCAGAGCCCTCAGTTTGGGGAAGGAGATACACGATCGCGAGGTGGAGGAATCTAAAAGTGGTTCAAGAGGGGTGTTAAAATCTCCCCCCAATACGAGCTTACTCTCCCTGAATCCTGACAGAATCCTCATGTATTGTAACGCGGCCGATACTTGATTAACATTAGGAAGGTAAATGTTAGCTACTGTAAATTTGGTACCCCATAACACGAATTTCACAAAAACATACCTCCCCTGGGGGTCCGAGAGATGATCAAGCACCTCTATAGGGAGCGTCTTATGGAAGGCCACAGACACTCCCTTGGCTTTCTGGGTTGGGCTAGTGCTGTGGAACCACCTGTTGAAGTATCTGTTGGAACAGGAAGGGGTGGAGGCAGAGTGAAAATGTGTCTCTTGGAGAAGAAGCACATTGACTTGGCGTTTGTGCATTTGATACAGGATTTGTCCTCTTTTGGAGGCAATATTGAGCCCATTGACATTGTAGGAACAGAATTGTAACCTAGGGTGAGAGGTCACTGTGTGGGCCATGATGGAGTGATGGGGGGGGGGGGAAGGAGAGAGAGAAGAAGAAAAAAAGAAAAGCGGGAAAAAAAAAGGGGGAAACACAACAGGGGAGGAAGAGAGAAGGTAGAGCGAGGCTGGGAAGAGATTGAACAAAGAGAGCACCTGGGGAAGGTGGCTCAAAAATACTAAAGTGTGCGCAAAAACGTAACACTTCGTGAAATATCACGTAGTAGGCACGAACTGTGCCAATCCTATTTAGGGGGAGAGAACGGGGTTAGAACAGCTGAGTTGTGATCCCGACAACCTAACAGGCATATATAACATAACTGTAAATGTAACACACCCAATGACCGTGGCATCTAGTGCTCAACTGCCTAGTCACTAAAGGGCAGAGTGTCAGACTAATACCATTGGTACGCTTGAGTGTAATAAACAATCTAAAATTACATAGAAAAATAACATCAACGTAGGACAAGGTGTACACAAGCTGGTGACAGAATAAAGGCACAGGTATTCCCGCGTAAGCATGCGAGGGTTGGAAGCACCAATTACTACATTTATAGCAGCATTAACTATGATAGTTGTCACGGCTTAGCCCAGATATCTGTGTAAACGCACAGAAGGTGTCAGTGATAAGGCCAGCCAGTCCCAAGCACCAGGGACATAGATGTCCAGAGCCCGAGGGAAGACCCGGAGGTCCCCGGACAAACCAAAGGGCTATGCCCGGGAAACACCAAGCCAGCCAGTAGAGCCAATGCCGTGAAAGAACATATCAACACCACCGACTGCCTTTCCAAAGCCCCAGCAAGCACAGCCGCACCAGCTGAGGGCAAGGAAACATTCTCCGTGCCAAGCGAGACAACTAAACCGTTAGCAGCACTTAGATAACAAAGTGAGCAAGAGTCAGTAGGGTGGTTACGCAAGTAAAACCGTGAGTACAAAACAAAATAGAGAAAACAGTAGGCAAACCTGGCCGGAGTCTCATAGAGGAACTGTAGTCACCTGGTGGACAAAAGGACATAGCAAAAAAGAACCATTTCAGGTCTCAGACGACAGAATCTGGATCAGTCTTCTGGTGACGTGGCTCGCCGTACTCTAGGACCGGAAGGTACCGATCTAGACTGTGGGCGTCCTCGACGCTGTAGAGGAGGGCCCGGTAGCCGCTGGCGGTCATCTGGGGGGTCCAACCAGTTCGGGATGACAATAGGGTCCCGGTCCAGGAACAGGAAGAAGGCAGGAAGCTGGTCCGGGTCTGACAGCACAAATTTGTGGTTATCTTCTCGGGTCACTTTGATGCTGAAGGGGTGGCCCCAAGTGTACGTGGCGCCTACTTGGCGAATCAAGTCCAGCAGAGGACGGACCGCTCGCCGCATGTACAGCGTGTTGCGGGAGAGGTCCGGGTAGAGGTGTATAGGTGATCCGTGAAAGTCCAGTGGCCCCAGGCGCCAGGCCTTGCGCAAAATTTCTTCCTTCAGGGTATAGTAGTGCACCCGGCAAAGTACGTCACGAGGGCGGTCCCTGCGGTCACCCCCCATGCCTCCCACTCTATGCACTCTGTCCAATTCAATGGGAGATGTAACTTCCCTGCCCAGGACCTGATTGAGGATAGCGATGACAGTGGGTTTGAGATCGGCACCTGATGTAGCCTCCGGGACCCCCTGCAGCCGGATGTTGTTCCTGCGGCTCCGGTTCTCACTATCTTCTATCCGGAGCTGGTGTTGCCGTAGACGGGAAAGTTGAGCCGTAGATGCATTTTCAAGCGCCGTTATGCGGGCTGAATGGTCCTCCTGGGTGGTGGCCATAGCAGAAACCGTGACCTCCGACGCGGAAACCCGTTGTTTGAGGGCATTTAGTTCAACATGGAGAGAAGTTTCCATTTTGGAAGCCCAGGAATCAAAGTCAGCTCGGAAAGCAGAAAGTACGGCAGCGGATGTGGAGCCCTGGGAGAGCATCTCTGTTGAGGCCGTGTTCACGCTAAGAGTAGCGGGATCCATCGGAGGGGCCGGGTGTACACCCGGGCCGGTCCCACCGACAGAGAAAGCTGCTGCAGTCGGGGGAGGAGGTGTTGGTTTGCCTGGGGTTCGGGCTGACGAAGCCCTGTCTTTCCCTGTACGGGAGTCCTGTGAGGCTGTGCGTAGCAGGTACCGTTGGATATTACCTGGTTGCAGTGCAGCGGAGTCAGTAGAGGTAGAGCTGGAAGCCGCCATCAGCAGATTGGGCGTGATTGGTTGGGAACGCAGCCTGCGGTCGTCGGGAGAGCACAATGCTCAGCAGTACATGTCTTCAGCCGTCCATCCTCAGCCACGCATCCCCATAGGTGGAGTGGAAGAACAGAAAGTGCGACCCGTGTCGTACATGGGAATAGACGCTTGCTTTGTTGCTACTGACGTATTGGAACAGGCGCAGGGGAGTGCCGGTGTTTGTGTTACAGGACAGCGGTACGGCAGCCTGGGCATCACTGGCGGCTGAGTAGGGGGCAGAGCAAGGCTAGTGGCAGGGGGAGCACGGATGGCCACTACACGTCTTGCTAGTCTGTGACTGGTGGGTTACGGGGAGGGCAAGATGAATGAGGTGGAGGCCCAGCCGCCCCGTACACCAGAGTAATCAGACCTTGATGTGTAGGGCGAAGCGGTTTCAAACAGGCAAGGGGGGACCCAGCAGTCCTATGGTCGGGTGTAGCAAGATGGCCGCCCCTCGAACCTATGGGGTCAGGGCTCCCACCGAGTGCTCCTTTCTGACTGCCAGCTGGGGAGGGATCAGCCTACTTCTGGTGCCTTTTACTCTACCCCCGCCCCGCTTACCCCGTGCGAGATGGTGCTCTGTGCTGGATGTTGCTCTGGGTGTATTGGGAGCAGCAAGATGGCCGCCGACTTCCAGGAGTAGGCCGAAGCCGCGGACTTTCCTAAAACTGGCCGCCGCGGGTGTGTCAGGCCAAACGTCCCGGGATCCCTCAGGTATGCAGATCAGTCCAGTGCAGGCACACTTGCGGCCGATCCGCCCGCCGCACACTCCGCCGACCGCAGCACTTTAGGCCGGAGGATGCTGCTGGTCCCGCAGGCCGCAAGATGGCGGCCAGGCCCCGCAGCCGACCACGGGCCGAGAAGAAGACCGAGGGGGTTCCCTATTAGTCAAACACCTCCATCCAAGCCTGGATGGAGATGCAAAATGTCCGTGGGGTATCCGGAGACCCTCCGGGAGGCGTTGGAGGCTTCGTGGGCCTCAAGATGGCGTCGGGCCTGGGCTGTGTGGAGCGGGCCTGGTAGTTACCGTATGGCCGGCCCGGAGTCACAATTCAGGCTGGGTTACAGGTAGGGAATCCTCAGGAACGACAGGGGTAGAGTTGGAGCAATTTCCAGTGGATTAGGAGCGAGGATGGCCATAGATTGAGGGTGCAGCTGTGGAGCTCAATGTCTGCACGTCCTCCTCAGTCGGCTCCCGGACACGCCCCCCATCAACCATCTTTAAAAAAAAAAAAATTCTAGGGACAGAAAACTATAGGTAGGGAGAGTGTCAGTTTCTTTCACTGTGCTAATCCTTGTTTCTAGGGACAGGGAAGGACAGTGAGGGAAATTCTCCTTGTGCTATAGTGTGCTAAAGCATTGATCATCAACCATCTTTAAAAAAACATTTTTTCTAGGGACAGAAAACTATAGGTAGGGAGAGTGTCAGTTTCTTTCACTGTGCTAATCCTTGTTTCTAGGGACAGGGAAGGACAGTGAGGGAAATTCTAATTGTGCTATACTGTGCTAAAGCATTGATCATCAACCATCTTTAAAAAAACATTTTTTCTAGGGACAGAAAACTATAGGTAGGGAGAGTGTCAGTTTCTTTCACTGTGCTAATCCTTGTTTTTAGGGACAGGGAAGGACAGTGAGGGAAATTTTCCTTGTGCTATACTGTGCTAAAGCATTGATCATCAACCATCTTTAAAAAAACATTTTTTCTAGGGACAGAAAACTATAGGTAGGGAGAGTGTCCGTTTCTTTCACTGTGCTAATCCTTGTTTCTAGGGACAGGGAAGGACAGTGAGGGAAATTCTCCTTGTGCTATACTGTGCTAAAGCATTGATCATCAACCATCTTTAAAAAAAAAAAATTCTAGGGACAGAAAACTATAGGTAGGGAGAGTGTCAGTTTCTTTCACTGTGCTAATCCTTGTTTCTAGGGACAGGGAAGGACAGTGAGGGAAATTCTCCTTGTGCTATAGTGTGCTAAAGCATTGATCATCAACCATCTTTAAAAAAACATTTTTTCTAGGGACAGAAAACTATAGGTAGGGAGAGTGTCAGTGTGTTTTACTGTGCTAATCCTTGTTTCTAGGGACAGGGAAGGACAGTGAGGGAAATTCTCCTTGTGCTATAGTGTGCTAAAGCATTGATCATCAACCATCTTTAAAAAAACATTTTTTCTAGGGACAGAAAACTATAGGTAGGGAGAGTGTCAGTTTCTTTCACTGTGCTAATCCTTGTTTTTAGGGACAGGGAAGGACAGTGAGGGAAATTCTCCTTGTGCTATACTGTGCTAAAGCATTGATCATCAACCATCTTTAAAAAAACATTTTTTCTAGGGACAGAAAACTATAGGTAGGGAGAGTGTCAGTTTCTTTCACTGTACTAATCCTTGTTTCTAGGGACAGGGAAGGACAGTGAGGGAAATTCTCCTTGTGCTATACTGTGCTAAAGCATTGATCATCAACCATCTTTAAAAAAAAAAAATTCTAGGGACAGAAAACTATAGGTAGGGAGAGTGTCAGTTTCTTTCACTGTGCTAATCCTTGTTTCTAGGGACAGGGAAGGACAGTGAGGGAAATTCTCCTTGTGCTATAGTGTGCTAAAGCATTGATCATCAACCATCTTTAAAAAAACATTTTTTCTAGGGACAGAAAACTATAGGTAGGGAGAGTGTCAGTGTGTTTTACTGTGCTAATCCTTGTTTCTAGGGACAGGGAAGGACAGTGAGGGAAATTCTCCTTGTGCTATAGTGTGCTAAAGCATTGATCATCAACCATCTTTAAAAAAACATTTTTTCTAGGGACAGAAAACTATAGGTAGGGAGAGTGTCAGTTTCTTTCACTGTGCTAATCCTTGTTTCTAGGGACAGGGAAGGACAGTGAGGGAAATTCTCCTTGTGCTATACTGTGCTAAAGCATTGATCATCAACCATCTTTAAAAAAACATTTTTTCTAGGGACAGAAAACTATAGGTAGGGAGAGTGTCAGTTTCTTTCACTGTGCTAATCCTTGTTTCTAGGGACAGGGAAGGACAGTGAGGGAAATTCTCCTTGTGCTATAGTGTGCTAAAGCATTGATCATCAACCATCTTTAAAAAAACATTTTTTCTAGGGACAGAAAACTATAGGTAGGGAGAGTGTCAGTGTGTTTTACTGTGCTAATCCTTGTTTCTAGGGACAGGGAAGGACAGTGAGGGAAATTCTCCTTGTGCTATAGTGTGCTAAAGCATTGATCATCAACCATCTTTAAAAAAACATTTTTTCTAGGGACAGAAAACTATAGGTAGGGAGAGTGTCAGTGTGTTTTACTGTGCTAATCCTTTTTTCTAGGGACAGGGAAGGACAGTGAGGGAAATTCTCCTTGTGCTATAGTGTGCTAAAGCATTGATCATCAACCATCTTTAAAAAAACATTTTTTCTAGGGACAGAAAACTATAGGTAGGGAGAGTGTCAGTTTCTTTCACTGTGCTAATCCTTGTTTCTAGGGACAGGGAAGGACAGTGAGGGAAATTCTCCTTGTGCTATACTGTGCTAAAGCATTGATCATCAACCATCTTTAAAAAAACATTTTTTCTAGGGACAGAAAACTATAGGTAGGGAGAGTGTCAGTTTCTTTCACTGTGCTAATCCTTGTTTCTAGGGACAGGGAAGGACAGTGAGGGAAATTCTCCTTGTGCTATAGTGTGCTAAAGCATTGATCATCAACCATCTTTAAAAAAACATTTTTTCTAGGGACAGAAAACTATAGGTAGGGAGAGTGTCAGTTTCTTTCACTGTGCTAATCCTTGTTTCTAGGGACAGGGAAGGACAGTGAGGGGAATTCTCCTTGTGCTATAGTGTGCTAAAGCATTGATCATCAACCATCTTTAAAAAAACATTTTTTCTAGGGACAGAAAACTATAGGTAGGGAGAGTGTCAGTTTCTTTCACTGTGCTAATCCTTGTTTCTAGGGACAGGGAAGGACAGTGAGGGAAATTCTCCTTGTGCTATACTGTGCTAAAGCATTGATCATCAACCATCTTTAAAAAAACATTTTTTCTAGGGACAGAAAACTATAGGTAGGGAGAGTGTCAGTTTCTTTCACTGTGCTAATCCTTGTTTCTAGGGACAGGGAAGGACAGTGAGGGAAATTCTCCTTGTGCTATAGTGTGCTAAAGAATTGATCATCAACCATCTTTAAAAAAACATTTTTTCTAGGGACAGAAAACTATAGGTAGGGAGAGTGTCAGAGTGTTTTACTGTGCTAATCCTTGTTTCTAGGGACAGGGAAGGACAGTGAGGGAAATTCTCCTTGTGCTATAGTGTGCTAAAGCATTGATCATCAACCATCTTTAAAAAAACATTTTTTCTAGGGACAGAAAACTATAGGTAGGGAGAGTGTCAGTTTCTTTCACTGTGCTAATCCTTGTTTCTAGGGACAGGGAAGGACAGTGAGGGAAATTCTCCTTGTGCTATACTGTGCTAAAGCATTGATCATCAACCATCTTTAAAAAAACATTTTTTCTAGGGACAGAAAACTATAGGTAGGGAGAGTGTCAGTTTCTTTCACTGTGCTAATCCTTGTTTCTAGGGACAGGGAAGGACAGTGAGGGAAATTCTCCTTGTGCTATAGTGTGCTAAAGCATTGATCATCAACCATCTTTAAAAAAACATTTTTTCTAGGGACAGAAAACTATAGGTAGGGAGAGTGTCAGTGTGTTTTACTGTGCTAATCCTTGTTTCTAGGGACAGGGAAGGACAGTGAGGGAAATTCTCCTTGTGCTATAGTGTGCTAAAGCATTGATCATCAACCATCTTTAAAAAAACATTTTTTCTAGGGACAGAAAACTATAGGTAGGGAGAGTGTCAGTTTCTTTCACTGTGCTAATCCTTGTTTCTAGGGACAGGGAAGGATAGTGAGGGAAATTCTCCTTGTGCTATACTGTGCTAAAGCATTGATCATCAACCATCTTTAAAAAAACATTTTTTCTAGGGACAGAAAACTATAGGTAGGGAGAGTGTCAGTTTCTTTCACTGTGCTAATCCTTGTTTCTAGGGACAGGGAAGGACAGTGAGGGAAATTCTCCTTGTGCTATACTGTGCTAAAGCATTGATCATCAACCATCTTTAAAAAAACATTTTTTCTAGGGACAGAAAACTATAGGTAGGGAGAGTGTCAGTTTCTTTCACTGTGCTAATACTTGTTTCTAGGGACAGGGAAGGACAGTGAGGGAAATTCTCCTTGTGCTATACTGTGCTAAAGCATTGATCATCAACCATCTTTAAAAAAACATTTTTTCTAGGGACAGAAAACTATAGGTAGGGAGAGTGTCAGTTTCTTTCACTGTGCTAATCCTTGTTTCTAGGGACAGGGAAGGACAGTGAGGGAAATTCTCCTTGTGCTATACTGTGCTAAAGCATTGATCATCAACCATCTTTAAAAAAAACATTTTTTCTAGGGACAGAAAACTATAGGTAGGGAGAGTGTCAGTTTCTTTCACTGTGCTAATCCTTGTTTCTAGGGACAGGGAAGGACAGTGAGGGAAATTCTCCTTGTGCTATACTGTGCTAAAGCATTGATCATCAACCATCTTTAAAAAAACATTTTTTCTAGGGAAAGAAAACTATAGGTAGGGAGAGTGTCAGTTTCTTTCACTGTGATAATCCTTGTTTCTAGGGACAGGGAAGGACAGTGAGGGAAATTCTCCTTGTGCTATACTGTGCTAAAGCATTGATCATCAACCATCTTTAAAAAAACATTTTTTCTAGGGACAGAAAACTATAGGTAGGGAGAGTGTCAGTTTCTTTCACTGTGCTAATCCTTGTTTCTAGGGACAGGGAAGGACAGTGAGGGAAATTCTCCTTGTGCTATACTGTGCTAAAGCATTCCTCATCAACCATCTTTGAAAACCTTGTTTTTTGGACAGTCAGGGAAATTGTCGTTGTGCTATTCTGTGCGAAAGCAATCATCCTCAACCATATTTAGAAATCCTTAAGTAAAGGGACAGAGAAGGACACCTGAAGGTAGCCCTTATTGCTTTTTTCCCATCTCCCTGCAGGCCATCTATTAGAATGTCTGGAAGGCAAACAAGGAGAGGCAGACAGTCAGGAGGCAATAAAAGAGGGCAAGCAGGCTCTGTGTCTGGGGGCAACAGTGCTGGTCGTGGACGCGGTGCATTGTCATCAGCACATGGCCATGGGACACGCTTGTCCTTCTTTTCGGCAGCTGGACATGTTGAGCCACATCATGCCGAAGACTTGGTAGAGTGGATGACAAAGCCCTCCTCCTCCTCCTCATCCTCTCTCACCCAGGCTCAGGGTACTGGCAAAGCAGCTGCCAAAGCGTCCTCTTCCCTGGTATCAATGTCAGACTCATCATCAGTCACTCCTTCCCTAGACCCACCATGTCCTCCTCCTGAGGAGTCCCCCGAACTGTTTGAGCACAGTGTTGGGTACATGCTCCAGGAGGATGCCCAGCGTTTCGAAGGGTCTGATGATGAAACCCAGCTACAGGAAGGCAGTAGCGTGAGAGCAGACAGAGGGGATGCTCAAGAAGGACACCAATCTGGCAGTCATGTTCCAGCAGCTGCAGCATACTGCCAGATTGGCTCCAGTGATGAGGAGGGAGGGGATGACGAGGTCACTGACTCCACGTGGGTGCCTAATAGGAGAGAGGAGGAGGAGGAGGATGAGGAGGAGGCATATCTCCATGAGGCAGGATGCCCTTTGGTGGCCAGCGTAAGGGCAGTACACCGACGGAATCACACCGCAGAGCTCCGCCTGTGCAGGGCGCTGCCTCTGCCCGTCATTCAAAAAGTTCTTTGGTGTGGGCCTTTTTTGAGGCTAGTGCATCAGATCGCACAGCTGCTGTTTGCAACATATGTCTCAAGCGTATATCGCGTGGCCAAAACATCAGCCGCTTGGGTACCACATGCCTGACCAGACATATGTTGACCTGCCATGCAGCTCGTTGGCAAGCCTACCTCAAAGACCCACACCAAAGAACAAAGCGGACCTCTCCTTGCACCGCATCAGCTGGGATCTCCAACCCCACTATAACTTCAGTCCTCTCTGAAACATGCACTGAGAGGAATGAAGGTGTAGAATTAGGTGTGTCACAGCCAAGTACTTGCGCCCACTCTGCTAGCAGTACACCGACGTCCGATTCTAGCAGGCAAATTTCCCTGCCCCAGCTGCTGGACCGTCGAAAGAAGTTCACTCCCAGCCATCCACATGCCCAGCGGTTGAATGCTAGCTTGGCTAAATTGCTAGCGCTTCAACTGCTGCCTTTTCAGTTGGTAGACTCGGCCCCCTTCCGTGAGTTTGTGCAATGTGCGGTTCCTCAGTGGCAGGTTCCCAAACGCCACTTTTTCTCACGGAAGGCTATTCCGGCTCTCTACCGGCATGTGGAAGGCAATGTCTTGGCCTCGCTGGACAGGGCGGTCAGCGGTAAGGTGCATATTACCGCTGACTCATGGTCCAGCAGGCATGGACAGGGACGTTACCTTTCTTTCACGGCCCATTGGGTCACTCTTTTGGCAGCTGGGAAGGATGCAGGACAAGGTGCAGTAGTGTTGGAGGTTGTTCCACCGCCACGCCTCCAAAATGCTACTACTGGTTGTGACACACCTCTCTCCTCCACCCCCTCCTCTTCTTCTTCCTCCATGGCCTCTTCCTGTGCTTTGTCCTCTGAACCAGCGGTGCTCCGTAGCCGTTCAAGGGGCTACGCAAGTACGCAGGCAAAAAGATGCCATGCTGTGCTTGCGCTGGTGTGTTTGGGGGACAGAAGCCACACTGGGGCAGAGGTCCTGTCTGCTCTGCAGGGCCAGGCCGAGAGGTGGTTGACGCCACGCCAGCTTAAGCCAGGAATGGTGGTTTGCGACAATGGCACCAACCTCCTCTCCGCCCTCCGACAGGGACAACTGACTCATGTGCCCTGTGTGGCTCACGTCCTTAACCTGGTGGTGCAGCGGTTCTTGGGCAGGTACCCGGGCTTACAGGATGTCCTGAGGCAGGCCAGGAAAGTCTGTGTGCATTTCCGCAGATCTTATAATGCCAGTGCTCACCTGGCTGAGCTGCAAAAGGAGTTGAACCTGCCCAAGAACCGCCTTATATGTGACATGCCCACCAGGTGGAACTCAACGTTGGCCATGCTGCAGCGGCTGCACACGCAGCAGAGGGCCATCAATGAGTACCTGTGCGACTACGGCACCAGGACAGGGTCAGGGGAGCTTGGTTTTTTTCTCCACGCCAGTGGGGCATGATCAGGGATGCATGCACTGTCCTGGCACCATTTGAGGAGGCCACGAGGATGGTGAGCAGTGACAGTGCATGCATCAGTGACACTGTACCTCTTGTCCATCTGTTGGAGCACACACTGCGTGGAATAATGGACAGGGCACTTGAGGCAGAACAGAGGCAGGAAGAGGAGGACTTCCTTGCCTCTCAAGACCCCCTTTACCCAGACAGTGTTCCTTCTGTCCCACCCATCGCACAGGAAGAGGAGGAGGAGGAGGAGGAGGAGGAGGAGGAGGATTGTGTCAGCATGGAGGTGGAGGCTGGCACTCAGCATCATCAGCAGCAGTCTTTTAGGGATGATTTACAGTCCCAAGAAACCAGTGGACTTGTACGTGGCTGGGAGGAGGTGGCTGCGGATCATGTCGTCCTTAGTGACCCAGAGGACTCCGGACTGAATGCCTCAGCTAACCTACGCTGCATGGCCTCCCTGATCCTGCAAAGTCTGCGGAAGGATCCTCGTATTCTTCGGATCAAGGAGAGGGACCATTACTGGCTGGCCACTCTCCTTGATCCACGGTACAAGGGTAAGGTCGCGGACCTTATCGTACCGTCGCAGAGGGAGCAGAGGATGAGACAACTCCGGGAGGCCTTGCAGAAAGGTCTGTGCAACGCGTTCCCAGAGACTGGGAGGTTACAAACTCCTGGTCCTGGACAACGAGTTGCTGAGGCTTCGGGCAGTCAAAGAAGGAGCGGTGGGGAAGGTGGCCGTCTGACCGATGCGTTCAGACAATTCTTTAGTCCGCAGCCCCAAAGTATGATCGGTTCCAGCAACCATCGCCAGCGTCTGATATACATGGTGCAGGAATACCTAGGGGCAAGGTCAGACTTGGACACCTTCCCCACCGAAAATCCTCTGGCTTACTGGGTCTTGAGGATGGATCACTGGCCAGAGCTTGCACAGTATGCAATTGAGCTACTGGCCTGTCCTGCATCCAGCATTCTTTCAGAACGCACATTCAGTGCTGCTGGAGGATTTGTCACGGATCACAGGGTGCGCCTGTCCACCGACTCGGTTGATCGACTGACTTTCATCAAGATGAACCAGTCTTGGATCACCACCAGCTACCACACACCAGATGCTGATATAACAGACTAATTGATTTTAAAATGTCACATCCCTTCAAGACTGATGCTGATGCTGAGTGCCTGTGCTGTTATGTTGACTGGCTATCCTCCTCCTCCTCCTCAATGATACGATTAACGATGATAGCTTGGAAGATCATTTTGGTTTATTGGTGACGCCACCAGTGGCTAAGGCCCAATTTTTCAGCCCCTGTTTAACAGGGGCGTGTAATTAAAATTTTTGATGCAATACTTTGCAACAGGCCTCATTGCTGTGCTCCAAGTACAGTATCTGTGAGGGGTTGCAGTGTTGTGCCACCAGTGCCTAAGGCCCAATTTTTCAGCCCCTGTTCAACAGGGGCATGCAATTATAATTATTGATCTAATAATTCACAGCAGGGAGCATTGCTGCGCCCACCAAGAGTAACTGTCAGGCCTTACAGTGTTGTGGCACCAGCACCACCATCACCACCACCACCACCACCAAAGGCCCAATTTTTCAGCCCCTGTTCAACAGGGGCATGCAATTATAATTATTGATCTAATAATTCACAGCAGGGAGCATTGCTGCGCCCACCAAGAGTAACTGTCAGGCCTTACAGTGTTGTGGCACCAGCACCACCATCACCACCACCACCACCACCAAAGGCCCAATTTTTCAGCCCCTGTTCAACAGGGGCATGCAATTATAATTATTGATCTAATAATTCACAGCAGGGAGCATTGCTGCGCCCACCAAGAGTAACTGTCAGGCCTTACAGTGTTGTGGCACCAGCACCACCATCACCACCACCACCACCACCAAAGGCCCAATTTTTCAGCCCCTGTTCAACAGGGGCATGCAATTATAATTATTGATCTAATAATTCACAGCAGGGACCATTGCTGCGCCCACCAAGAGTAACTGTCAGGCCTTACAGTGTTGGGGCACCAGCACCACCATCAAAGGCCCAATTTTTACTACCACTGATCAACAATTATATGTTATTACAATTCCTGATATTATACTTGACAGAAGGGCGTTCCAGCACCCACCAAGAATAACTGTGAGTGCTTTCAGTGTTGTGCCAACACCAACACCTAAGGGGACAATTTCTGCAGAGTATATACGGAAGGTCCCTACTTTCAAACATCCAACTTACAAACTACTACTACTTGCAAACGGAAGAAGACAACAGGAAGTGAGAGGAAATCTACCCCTTAAAAGGAAAATTTTCTCCTGTAAGAATTAATATGGGAGAAAGGTGTCTCCTCTCTACTGATGCTTTATCACCAATCCTTGTTTCAATAAAAACACCACATTTCAAAAACAGTTGTCATTGGGATGCAAAGTGAGGTGAAATGTTCTGAACAGGGGCACAGACAGCAAAAAAAATGTGACAGGGGTGATAACCGTTCCCTATGTTTTACAAAAAACTAAAAAAAAGGAATTTGCCATGGAGCTCCACTTAAACAATGCAGCTGTTCAAAATTATAAACAGATTCTACATAAGAACAAACCTACAGTCCCTGTCTTGTATGCACCGCCTGTATACGGCGGTTCAGAGTATATAGGTCCTTTTTTATTTTGTGTGCGGGGTTCCCCTTAATATCCATACAAGACCCAAAGGGGCTGGTAATGGGCTGGGGTAGGGGGGGGGGTTGATGCTATGCCATTTTTCCTAAAGATTTTCATCCATATTACCGGGACCAGACATTGCATTAAAGCCGCAAGCAGTTTTAAATGACTTTTTTCCCTTTAGAAATGTTATTTTGTGCAGGGACAGTTCTAAACACGGGAAACACGTGGCACTTCACAGGCATACTTTAGACACCCCCCAGGTACAATATTTAAAGGAATATTTGACTTTTTTTTTTTCACTTTATGCATCATTAAAATGACTGCTCCCGGAAAACGTCCGTTTTTAAAACTTCTTTTTGCATTGATACATGTCCCCTGGTGCAGAAGCCGGGTTCCCAAACTCTGTTTCGGACAATAACATGGATAATAGTCGTTATAATTAGCACTTTAGAATCCGAACGTTCGCATCCATTGTATTTAATAGGGTTCTAATGTTCGCGCGAACTTTCGGTCCGTTCGCGGGTTCTGGTGCGAACCGAACCCGGGGGTGTTCGGCTCATCACTAATCAACACGTACAAATATATAAGGGGTCCATATAGTGAACTTGGTGTTGAGTTATTCACTTTACGGTCAACACAGAGGACACGGGGGCACACTTTACGTCTAGAGGAAAAGAGATTTAATCTCCAAATACGGAAAGGTTTCTTCACAGTAAGAGCTGTGAATATGTGGAATAGACTCGCTCCAGAGGTGGTTCTGGCCAGCTCAGTAGATTGCTTTAAGAAAGGTCTGGATACTTTCCTAAATGTATATAATATAACTGGGTACTAACATTTATAGGTAAAATTGATCCAGGGAAAATCTGATTGCCTCTCGGGGGATCAGGAAGGAATTTTTTCCCCTGCTGTAGCAAATTGGGTCATGCTCTGCTGTTTGTTTGTTTTTTGCCTTCCTCTGGATCAACTGTGGGCATAGAATTGGGTATATGGGATTGTACGGTATTTTTTAAAAAATTTTATGGTTGAACTGGATGGACTTGTGTCTTTTTTCAACCTGACTAACTATGTAACTATGTAACTATAATAATACCAAGTCCAGAGGAAATATGTAAGGTTCTTTTTTTCTTCAAACATCCCTCGTAATACAGAAACTATATCCCCTCCAAAAAAAAAAACTGTAGAAAGTTACTAATGGGGAATACATACAATTGTAAATAAAAAAAAAAAAACATGGGGATAGAACCCTGCTCAAGCAAGTTTACAATATAGGGTCATACGTCCTTGACTAAAGTTTGGTTTCCACCAAAACTCTTCAATGATTGTTGATCTTATCCCGTGGTACAGAGTCAATAGATTCAAATGACTGTCAACAATAAGCAATAGCAATGCAACCCTGGTATGTGTTTTTTTCTTTTTCACTTTACAGCCTTGTCTACTTGGCAATACATGGTAAATGGTAAATAGTAGAGTATTTATTTTACATGGTAAATAGTAGAGTATTTATTTTAAGAACTAAGAATAAATACATCATGATTCTGCTCCATGACACTGGAATCTGTATTGGATTGTTATCTACACATCAATTTTATTCTTCTTCCTGTTGAAATAGTTTACGGCTAAGAACTCTTATGCCCTGTACACACGATCGGATTTCCGATGGAATAAAATCTGATGTAATTTTCCGTCGGAATTCCGATGAAGCTGACTTTCATCTGTCTTGCCTACACACCATCAGACAAAATTCCGACCGTCCAACACGTACGACGGCACTATAAATGGGAAATTCAAATCCAATGGCGCCACCCTTTGGGCTGCTTTTGCTGATTTCGTGTTACTGCGTGTTAGTAAAAGTTTGGTGTTAGCCGATTCGCACTTTCATCCTCCGTGCTTTTCAGTCCGTTACAGCATGACGAATGTGCTATCTCCATTACGAATGCTAGTTTTACCAGAACGAGCGCTCCCATCTTCTAATTTAGTCTGAGCATGCGTGGATTTTTCTCCGATGGAGTTCCACACAGACGATCAAAATTTCATATCGGTTTTTTTTCCATCTGAAAATTTTTTAAACATTTATATTTTTTTTACACCGATGAAAAAAAGTCTGATAAGGCCCACACACAATCGTTTTTTCCGATGAAAAAAGTCAGATGGACATTTTTCATCGGAAAAAACGATTGTGTGTACAGGGCATAAGCAACCAAAACCTGTCTTTATAAATCGGGTAAAAACCATTTATAATGGAAATGACAGGAATCGTGATTGCATAATTGCCTGTAAACATCCCTGCAAGTGTACGTCACAATGCAGATGGATCACCAGACAAAAATTTTTACAGCCTTCTGAATCCTTTTCATTTTTGTGCAGCTGAAAACTCCCAGAACATACAGTTGTAAATTACAAAAAACAAAAACAAAACATGAAGATAGAACTCAGCTCAAGCAAGTTTATAATATAGGGTCATACATGTCAGGAAGAATTACAAAAGGAACTGAATAAACTCTGCTTGTACTGAATGTGGAGAAGGAGGCAGGGATGTATCAGAATCCGCCTGACTATTATTTCCTGACTATTATTTTTAGCTATGTATGAATAAAAGATATATTTTAGGGCTTAGTGGGTTCTGTGCATGGAGAGATTGACGCACATCTATCACATTGGGTTATCAGTCATATATTAGTTACTAGACAGAATATGTTAGGACAAACTGTATGCTTTACAATGGAGGTATAAGCATAAAGGTACTGTACATTTGAAGGTTTCAAGGGTTGGAGAGAGACATGTGGAGAATGAAAGGGAATTGATGAGAAGGAGAAAGGCACATAACAAGCCTTTGGGGGCAAGAATGTGGGGAAGTAACTAGAATGGATTATAAAAGGAGGCCATGTATAGAACAGAAGAGGTTGATGAGTTGGGCAGTGTTGGTTCCAGTCTGTGTATTGGTAAATCACATGGGAGATACCAGGCTAGAAATAATAATGCCCACCTGCAACAAAAATGACAGGTCAGGCATTGTTCTCTAAGGCCAGATGCAGGCGCAAGCACACTTCAGGCAGGCTCTAAACACTATTGGGTTATAGCAGTGTCAGGTTTGGTCTGTTTTAGAGGCCTGTATACATTCTTTTTAAACGGAGGGCTAGGCGCTCTTGTGAGAAAGCTTTAGTTTGAAAGTATTGTTACACTTTAAACAAGTGAGAGGGTATAAACAAATACAGCAGATAGACAGTTGAAAACATGAGATACCACAACCATGGGTATAGCTAGAGAAGGGCTTCGAAGAACAGACAGAGGGCAAATAGTGAAAATCATGGAAATAAAAGTTACTGACAGTTTGCCCAAAAAAGAAAGGAGAAGATGCAAGAATGTGAATAGAAAAGGTCAGGAATAATAAATGGTGGTCAACGGCGTTGAAGCATACTACATCCTTGACTAAAGTTTGGTTTCCACCAAAACACTTCAATTATTATCATCTTTAAAATTATCTCTATTCATGGTACAACGTCAATAGATTCAAACTACTGGCAACAATAGCAATGCAACCCTGGTATGTGTTTTTTCTTTTTCACTTGACAGCCTTGCCCACTTGACAACATACTACATGGTAAAAAGTCAATTATTCTTTTAGGAACTAAGAATAAATACATCATGATTCTGCTCCATGACACTGGAATCTGTATTGGACTCTACACATCAATTTTATTCTTCTTCCTGTTGAAATAGTTTACGTCTGATAACTCTAATGCCCCGTACACACGATCAGAAATTCCGCCAGTAAAAGTCCGATGTGAGCTTTTGAACGGAAATTCCAACAGTGTGTATGCTCCATTGGACTTTTGCTGTCGGAATTTACGCCAACAAAAGACTGAGAACAGGTTCTCAAATTTTCAGACGGAAAAAATTCCTATCGGAAAATCCGATCATCTGTAGCAATTCCGACGCGCAGAATTCCGACGCATGCTCAGTAACAATTCGACGCATGCTCGGAAGCATTGAACTTCTTTTTCTCGGCTCGTCGTAGTGTTGTACATCACCGTGTTCTTGACGGACGAAAGTTCTGAGAACTTTTGTGTGACCGTGTGTATGCAAGCTAAGCTTGAGCGGAATCCAGTTGGAAAAAACATCCAAGGTTTTTCCGACGGAAAATCCGGTCGTGTGTACAGGGCATAAGCAACAAAATGCTGTCCTTATAATTATGGTGAAAAATATTTATATGGCACCAGATAATGGATAAGTGGATTGATAATGATTGCATAATTGCTTGTATCCCTGCAAGTTTACGTCACATTTTAGATGGATCACCAGACTAAAAATTTTTTACAGCCTTCTAAATCCTTTCCAATTTTTTGTGCAGCTGAAACCCCCCAGAACTTTAATGCACAAAGGCTTTACCCTTGTTTTTCAATTAAGACAAAACTATTTACAAAGAATGCACCATGTTTGGAGCTCAGTGTAGCTGTTTCAAGTTACATATTCTTAATCAGACATCTTGATTACTCTATCCATGGTTAAGACTTTAAAGGACACACCCAAGCAATGAATTCAGTGGGATTTACATGTATGCATATACCGTATATAAAATGGTTTTGTCAGTGGGCCCAAAATAGCAATATTAAATTTTAGCACATTCTAGTTTATTGAAATTTTACTAGCATTAAATATTGAAAGAACTAATGAAAATACACACATCTTATATGCATTATTATTGTGTGCCAAAGACACACTTTGATCTCTGTGTACACAAGTCCTAATGATATTTGGTCAAGGGCAGTTGTTGGACATCAGTCCATATAAACCTTCCCACTCCCAGCAATCCTCATTTTTTTTTCTAGCGTCCTTAGGTTATTTGCTACCTCTCCCTACTTACATCAGGTTTTTGACTTACATAATTATGATTTCTACCTTGAAATTTGAGAAGACTACTCATTGTTCTTCACACAGAGAAGTCCACCTAGCGGCATCTACAGACACTTCAGCTAATTCCTGCAGCTTTTAGATCAGCGACCTTGGGAAACGATACCCAGACCCTGTTTCATGGAAGACACAGGGCCAGCCTGTAATGATGCTTCTGGCACTGGACTCTGCAGTTCATTTTTACCCATGCTACAGTAAAACAACGAGGTGCATTTATCCTCAGGCTGCTCCAAATGTCCAGGGCAGTGACAATTTGCATCTGTGTGACCCAAGAAAAATATGAGTGTCCAAAGTTTGTAGTGGAATCAGTCATTCTCAATATTTGGTGTTAGGGGCTACTAGGTCTGCAGAAGCATAGGAGTAAGAACCTGGTAGTGACACCAGGAAATTGTTTGCTGCATCAGGCATGCTGGCTTTATGCTGGAGAAAAGTTCAGTGCTTGAACGCGGAAGTGGCATCCCAGGAGCTGTATAAAGAGATGTGGTTGTGAAGCTAGATGCTCTAAATCCTGGGTATTGGGAAAGCCATTTTGATGAAAGCTGTATCCATAGTTTCTCGGGGCATTGTCTTGGAGAAAGCATTTACTCTGGGAAGTCATGGTGCACTTAATTTTTGGGACTTCAAGACTCAACTGTGTGAAACTCCCTGTAGTAAGATACAAGTTTCAAGTGCTAAGTGTCAGGATTGAGTTCACCTGCTGGTGGCACTGTGGTGCTCTGGGCTGATTGCTGCAGTTCCAGTGTCCACCAGCAGATATCTCTCAGAAGCCAGCAGGTTCTGATCAGCCACACCTGTTTCTAGCTACTGGGTGGTTATTTAAAGGGGTTGAAAAACCTTCCGTAGTGCAACAGCCCCCCAGAGCCCTCCTTTTACTTACCTAAACCAGATCTTTTCAGCAACAGGGATGAGCACAGAAGCTCCAGCCACTGTCTCGGGTCCTCATTGGGTAGATTGATAGCAGCAGGCGCCATTGGTGCCTGCTGCTGTCAATCAAATCCAGTGACACAGGAGCCGGGGGCGGGGCCGAGTCCTGCTGTCTGTGTCAATGGACGCAGCAGCAGGACTTGGGAGTGCACCCGCACAAGTGTCTCCATGGAATGCGGCTCTCCGTGGGGGCACTCGAGAAGAGGAGGAGCCAGGAGCACAGCTGAGGAACCACAGAAGAGGAGGATCTGGGTCACTCTGTGCAAAACCCTTGCACAGAGGAGGTACGTATAACATGTTTGTTATTTAAAAACAAAACACAAAAAGGAACCTTTACAACCCCTTTAGGACTGCTCCTCCTTTTTCCAAGTGCGTCAAGTTTTTGATTGCCCCCTTGCTGTCAGATCCTTGTGCTTCCTTTTATCCTGAGTTATCCTGCACCCTACCCTGCTGCCTTGCTCCTGCCCGCTGCTCTTTCCCCAGTCTTGATCCCCTCTACCTTGCATCCCTGCATCCTTGTCCTTCATATTGTATTTGTTTTGTATTTAGTCAGTAGTTAGGTTTATTAGTTAAACTTGCTCTTGTTTATTGGGGTTTGTTCTTGTTTTCTGGGGTTTGTTCTTGTTGGCTGGGGTTCGTTTATGTTCACTGTTTGCTGGTGTGTGTTTTCACTATAAATAAATATCACGTTAAACATATCAATATTGTTTGGTCTCAGTTTCCGTGTGTAGCTACATATGCCTGGTCTCCCTAGCTGCTGCTGACGCTTGACACTAAGAGACTGAGCGGTCATTACACAAAGTTCAAGTTTTTGGATTGACATTGTTCAACAGAAAGTTTCTTACGTTTATCCTGGGTAAGATTTATATATCTGTGATACACTAGAATGCTGTTTTGGACACAATAGCAAGTAGTAAGCCTTGTTCACATGTGGCATGGTGTGGAAATGAAATGCATTTAAAGCTAAATTGGCATGTGGGCTGTGCTAATGGTTTCTTTTAACATGATAAAAGACATCCATTAACCAGCTTTCTGGTAATCTAAATTCTGTTAACTTCTAAAAGATTATAACACATCCATGCTTGAGCTGTCATCACATTTACTTGCAGAACTTTTCTAAAAGAGAGCTACAAAAGACAATTGAGCAAGGCTAGAGGTTGAATGTAATAAATGGCAGTGAGTTGGCTACACCCCGTTCCGAATTATTATGCCAATGATATTTTTCTCATTTACCTGATTAATTGATGTAAACAACAGTCAGCATAATTCTCATGTTATCAACTATTAAGAGTACAATTCAAATTTTATTGAACAAACCTCCTAATAACAGTTTTTTTTTTCAAAATAAAAAACTTACAATGCACTGTTCCAAATTATTACGCACAGTAAGTTTCAAAACACTTTATAGGTTGTAAAGAACTGAAAATTGTCATTTGTTGTGTTTGCAGCATATTTACTGAAATCAAAAGCTATTTCAATTAAACTTTGAACAACATTTTAACTTTTTAAACATTTTAACAGGTCAGGTTACATTTTAACATAGGACCCCTCATTTGATAGCAGCTTCACAAGTCTTGCATCCATTGAACTTGTGAGTTTTTGGACATTTTCTGCTTGAATTTGTTTGCAAGATGTCAGAATAGCCTCCCAGAGCTGCTGTTTGGATGTAAACTGCCTCCCACCCTCATAGATCTTTTGCTTGAGGATGCTCCAAAGGTTCTCAATAGGATTGAGGTCAGGGGAGGATGGAGGACACACCATGACTTTCTCTCCTTTTATCCCCATAGCAGCCATTGATACAGAGGTATTCTTTGCAGCATGAGATGGTGCATTGTCATGCATGAAGATGATTTTATTACGGAAAGCATAGTTTAGTTTTTCAGTGGTCAGTCAGGAACTTCACATACTTTGCAGAGGTCATCTTTACACCTTCGGGGACCCTAAAGGGGCCGACCAGCTCTCTTCCCATGATTCCGGCCCAAAACATGACTCCACCACCGCCTTGCTGACGTTGCAGCCTTGTTGCACCAACCATCCACTACTCCATCCATCTGGACCATCCAGGGTTGCATGGCACTCATCAGTGAACAGGACTGTTTGAAAATTAGTCTTCATATATTTGTCTGCCCAATGCAGCCGTTTCTGCTTGTGAGCCTTGGTTAGTGGTGGCCGAATGGAAGGTTTATGCACAGTTGCAAGACTCTGGAGGACTCTACACCTTGATGTCCGTGGGACTCCAGAGGAACCAGCAGCTTCAAATATCTGTTTGCTGCTATGTAATGGTGTTTTAGCAGCTGCTCTCTTGATCCAATGCATGGATCTGGCAGAAATCTTCCTCAATGTGCCTTTATCTGCACGAAACCCGTCTGTGCTCTGAATCAGCCACAAATCTCTTAATAGTGCGATGATCACGCTTAAGTTTTCGTGAAATATCTAATGTTTTCATACTTTGTCCAAGGCATTGAACTATTTCATTCTTTTCAGCAGCAGAGAGATCCCTTTTCTTCCCCATATTGCTTGAAAATGGTGCTCTGCTTAATAATGTGGAACACCCTCCTTTTAGTAGTTTTTCCTTTAATTGGGCACAGGGCACAGGGCACTCAATCTAATTATCACAGGTGTCCGAGATTGTTTTCAGTGATCAAAAGAGCCCTGAACACAATGCCATCCATGAGTTAAACTGAAAAACAAAATATTTAATCTTTGTGACACTGAAATATCATTGGCATAATAATTTGGAACAGGGTGTAATGTCCAGCTTTACACTAAAATAATACATTTGACTTCTGTGTAGAGGTCAAACAACAAAGAAGGGTCTACAACTATAAGGACAAAGATAAGAGACACATTTCCATATTATGGTTTTATGGAGTCAAACATCATACAATGCTTGGATGACTTCCTTTTGCAAATTTGCCCGCTTTTGTATTCAGATTAAGTTTTGCTAGACAAATTGTGGCTACAAATTGTGCACATGTACATTAGCAGTCGTCACCTTGTAATATTGCTCTAGGAGTTTTTTTTTTTTTAGAGCTCTGTTTCGTCTCAATGACAACAGAAATGATTGCTTGTTTCAATGCTGGCATGTTAAAGAAAACAGTGTGTGGGGCAGACATGGAGAACCCACAACCCTTCATTAGCTGGGGACCATGACAAACATGATGGCACTTTTATTTCCCTGGAAATTGCTTCCCCAAACATTTATTTTTAATCCTTTTGTATGTGTAGCTCCACGCAGTTGTAACATTTTTTTATGTAACTGAGATGCCAAATTCTTAAGGTTACGAATCATTATCACAACTTTGTTGCTTGATTTTAAACATTTGTTTCCATATATTTATTCATGGGGAGGAGCAGGTTTAGCAGACCAGGACATAGAGTACATGGGATTGGCTTACTAAGAGCAAAATAACGGTTTTGCAACTTATTTTTACTTTTCAAGGTAATTTTCTCTTAGCTTAGGCAAAAGGGTGAAGCCTCAATGACTACAATCATCTGGTCACGTGCCAGCAAAAATATATTTTTTCCCCCTTGCACATGATTGGGTATTATTTCCAAAGTGAATTTTTACACAATTTCCTTTCAATGTGAACCACCTACAGGCATACCCCACTTTTAAGTACACAATGGGGTTTATTTACTAAAGCTGGAAAGCGCAAAATTAGGCTCACTTCTGCATAGAAACCAATGAGCTTCTAACCCCAGCTTGATCGATTAAGCTTTGGTAATAAAACCTGGAAGATTATTGGTTTTAATGCAGAAGTGAGCCTGATTTTGTGCTTTTTAGCTTTAGTAAATAAACCCCATTACTTGTGTGTACTTAAAAGTGGGGTATGCCGTATTTGCCTTTAGTAAATTAATCCCCATGTGTTTTTCATGGTGTTGTTTGTCCATCTGTGAAATATAATTCTGCCAGGTTGTCCTGGGTTTGCCCCAGGGCCTCCTTGTTTCAGAAAGAACCTCAAAATAGGCATAGGTATAAAATGCCCAAGCAACCTCAGATGACACCAGGCTCCCCCCTTTTGACCTTATTGTAGGAAGCAATACCAACAGTTTTGTGTTCCTTCATTTTTTAGGCATATCCATTGGAGCTTGGTATGCTATAGCAGATAATTACATGCACACTGTAAACTTTAGTATTTCTGCGAAATATGTACATTAGGGATTTTATTGCCTCATATTTCACATTTTTTGACAAGGATAGATTTTACATTTTTGACTTCTCAGAATAGGATGTAAATAAAAGTACAAGGCAGCAATACTCATCACTAAGGGTGCACTTCTTGATGGACTGGACCTCCAGTACAGTACAGTGTTTAAAAGAACAATGCCAAGAAAAAAAACAATAACATACATTAATAGCCTGCATGTCAGTCCTCCCCTTTTAGAAAGGAATCTTCCTCTCAAGGGGTCAAGCTTTTTTTGTTCCTGCAAATACTCATAAAATAAGCAAACAAGAGATCAGCAGCTTAGCACATTGACTTTGTTGGACAGATCTAATTAATTGCTGGCCAAGCTTAGATACTTTAAGAACCCTTGTGTTGTGATTGGATGTAGCGAATTACAGTAACTACAACATTCCCTCTATTAAACCTTTTTACAGGATTTTCAAAATTAAACATATAAAAAAGGTAGTATTTTTTTTTGCAGAGAACTTGGCAATGGGAATCTGAAATCCCTTCATTGATGCAACATCCATATTCAGCAGAACAAAATGCAAAGACATTACCTATAGCTAATAGTAATTCTTCAGGGATTTTAATGAATAAAGCGTTTGTAAAGGTTCAGATAAAAAAAAATAAAAAATAATAACATGTCATACATGCTGTGTGGAATGGTTTGGCACAGAGCAGCTCCAATCCTCTACTTCTTGGTTCCCCCGTTGATACTCCTGGTCCCTCCCCCCTGCTGAGTACACCCATAGCAAGCTGCTTGCTTTGGGGGCATTCATGCGTGCTTGCTCCCGGGCTGCCTGTGTGTGTGTCTATGAGAAACACAGAGTGTGGCTCGGCCCTGCCCTGTTCTCTCCTGACTGGCTGTGTCTCCGTCTATGAGGAGGGAGAGACCTGGGAGAGCTTCTGCTCTTGTGTACATTGATGGATCAGGATTGGGCTCAGGTGAGTATACGGGGGGGCATGAAGGCAAAAAACGTTCAGACTTTTGAACCGCTTTAAAGTAAATTTGTACTGAGAAAAGTAGATGGGCCCTATTTCTGACGTCTCCTAAAAATGCTATTTGTCTGGCTGACATGCTTATTCATTACTTTTTGAGCTACAAACCCAGAACACGTATGCAGAATAGGAAGTTCTGACTTCACTCTGACTTTGTGGCATGATTTTTTTACAGAGAGTTAGAAAAAACGAGCTGCAAAGCCACTACCATCGACAGGAAAAAGTGGCTGTAAAAACATGCTTTTAGTAGTGTTTTGCATTGGCGTTAATGCACGTTTAGCCGCGCTAGCTTTTAGCAGAGTTTCTCTGCCTCTATTCAATATCAATGGTTCCCTATGAGAGCCCATTGATTTGAATATAAGTCGCACAAGATGATCCGATTTGCGGTGCGGCTTGTGCGCTGAGGATCTTGAAGGGGAACCCCGCCAAAATGAAAGAAAAACTGATGTCTTTGAATGAAAAATTAAAAAGGATTTATAAATGAAGATGATGGACCTCTCAATCTTTCACCAGTCCTAGTTTATAGTTTTTCAGTTTCAATCATTAATAAAAATGATTGGAACTCAATAAAGAGTTTTCAATTAAGAACGAAAAAAAAAAAAGGAATATCAAACACAGTAATGAACTGCCATCATAGTCAGTGTATATGAGAATGGTGACATCGAACGGGGTGTTAATCAAAGTCCCATAACATGTCCAACAATTATTATAGAACACAGTACTGAGGTGGTCAACAACTAAGGCTGGGTTCACACTGGAGAACGTCTCACAGCAGGAGTCCGGTTCATCTCCATTCACCGCTTCAGGTCCGATTTCAGCCTGAATTCGGACCTGAAATGGACCAAAAGACGCACAGGACTCCTGTGCAATTCGCTGCGGAGATGTGTGAACCGGGTCCATAGAGAGCCAGTCACAATCTCCTACTATGCGAACTGGATGCAGGGAAAACCCACATCCAATTCACAATAGTGTGAACCCAGCCTAAGAGTCCATAGTTGTGGTGTAAAACAGGCCATTTTCTAAGATAAGGCCAATCAACAAATGATTTACGAGGCAGACCAACACTGTAGACTTGGCGGAGGGATTGAGCAGGACTACACCTGCCCACCCAACCACCTGGGCAGATGACAACAATAATAGTTCAAAACAAACTATAACAAATATAGAAGCCAAAGGGGCTCTAACCAATAGGTGTACACATCCACCATAGGATCATCAAATAGTATATTGAAACTTTTATCATTTTCTATATCTTGGCACGTATATAGCCCCTTGACAGCAAGCTTAAGTTGGAACTAGCAGTCCAACAACAGTACCGGATATGCATCAAGAATAATGAAACAATAAAACAAGCGCAGAAAGAGAGGAAAAATAAAAGAAGGAAAGAGAGTAAGGTATCAAAGGTACATCCATCCAGAAGTCCGTCAGGCTATCATTCAAGTGCCTTATAGATAGTTTTTCATTCATAGAAGCTGAATGGAAGAGCTGGGCAGAAAGGGAGGGCATAGTCGGGCACTTTTATTACAAGCCTGACGCTACACTCTAAATTCTGTTAATCCCCTCTGCACCAGAAGGCTACAGCGGCAGCAGGCAGGAGTGGGGGGAGGGGTTTGATGGAAGAGGATTTCAGCTAACAGATGAGACATCAGCACAAGGGACTCATCCTGCTGAGTGTAAGTACTGTCCATTGTGCTGTATTTAGGCTTTAAAGTGATTGTAAGGCTTTGTTTTGAATTTTTTTAAATAACAAACATGTCGTATTTACCTCCACCGTGCAGTTCGTTTTGCACAGAGTGGCCCCAATCCTCGACTTCTGGGGTCCCCCGACGGCGCTGGTAGCTCCTCCCCACATTGTATAATCCCCTAAGAGAACTGCTCTCCCGGGGGGTTAACTTGCGGATGCCGAATGTAGCACTCTGCCCCCCCCCCTGGTGCCCGCGTCATTGGATTTGATTGACAGCAGTGGGAGCCAATGGCTGTACTGCTATCAATCTATCCAATGAAGAGCCGAAAAGCACGGGCAAAGGAAGAGCGCGTTCGCGACGCGGGGCTTTCCAGGGTTCAGGTAAGTAAAACAGGGGGGGGGGGCGGGGGGCCAGTAATCATCAGATGTTTTTTCACCTTAATGCATAGGATGCATTAAGGTGAAAAAAATGAACCTTTACAACCCCTTTAAGGTGACAAAATGGAACAAGATAAGCAATGAATGCTCGAGATGAATACAATTACTTTGCCGTCCTGACCTAAAATATCACATTTGCCAGGAAAAAAAAGAGGTTGCTCTTTAAACAGACATGCTTCATATTTATAAAAGATTAGCTGTCGACTGTTATTTGTGCAATCCAAGACAGTGTTCTCCATGTAGCACCCTACCAGAAGGTGTGTTACAGTTTGTCTTGGCACACAAAGGGCCCTAAACACAATGAACACTTTATAGAAAGAAGAGAACATAAAGGTAACTTCATCTGGGGGCAATCTCAGCTGGCTGATTAATGGAAGCCAAATGGAAGAAATACCTTTTCAATGCTGGAGAAGCATTATGTGCTCATTTGGAAAAAATTCCTTGCATTCACTTGAAATCACTGGTTATCTTCTCATTGGCATTGTGACGTGAGCTGCACAGCCTGTCCTTTGAGAGTTGTTATGGGCTTTGTACTAGGCATTCACAGTATGCATAAAAATAAACACAGCAAAGTCAGCTGTGCGTTGCCTTAGCTCA
Source organism: Rana muscosa (assembly GCA_029206835.1). Classification (NCBI taxonomy): domain Eukaryota; kingdom Metazoa; phylum Chordata; class Amphibia; order Anura; family Ranidae; genus Rana; species Rana muscosa. The sequence continues at coordinate 499,546,102 of CM055118.1, read as the reverse complement.
CTGGGAGCACTAAAGGCTTCAGTAAGTGTCCTCATACAGGATTCCTCACTGTACAAACACTGATGGGAGATTGGGTAAATGCCTCTCTTTACTTTAGCTGACAGGAATGTGGGAAGTTTTCTCCAACCATATGCATTACGTACCATAATTAGATGGCAAGCCTTTTGGACAGGGATTAATTGTACCATTTTCTGTCAAGGAAGGAAGTATTATTAGTTAGTTACAATCCTACAAAGAATTCTAGAACCTTGCCAATTTAAGAAACAGTTTCCCTATCTGTCAGCATTGCTTGTGGAAGATTCCGGAGCAGTGCCCAACTTCAATCCTCAGCCAGATTGGTGTGACAGTTACTCTCCGGTCATGCGCTCGCTGCTTATGTTTCCATATTTTGAGAGATGTTTATCACCAGATGAAATGCACTTATTGTCTTTGGCCCCCTATTCTCTTTATGCTATTTTGCCCCCCAGAGAGATGGATTACACACGTTACATAGTTTTGGCTCTGCACCAAGCGTACTTATCCTTTTTTTTTTCCTTATTTGTTTATTAAGACTTGATGAAAGGTTACTGTTTTCATATTAATGGACCAGACTGTGTTGTGTGCTATGGCACCCATTTGAAGTTTGGGATGGATAAGTAACAGCCCATTATGTCAAGAAGATATTTGAAGCTGTGTGACATTGGTATCGTCAGAAGAAATGTTTATAGCTTGTATTCCAAATGTTAACCCTTCTTTGCATGGTTTAACATTGTTCACATAGTTTGTATGCCTTTATAGTAATAACTTATACGTAAAGTAAAAATGTACTCAAATCCACGGAATTACTCCAATCCCATAATTCTTAACATTCACAGACCATCCAGGTGCCGACTTCTGTAGCTCGCCTGTGCTCCAATGTAAGACTATAAGAGGAGAGTCAAACTCCATAATCGGCTTATCTCAAAGCTTTATTTTGTTAAAAGTAAAATAGCTGCATACAGGTAGTCTCCACCCAACAAACTGCACTCCCTAAATGTGTTTCACCCCGATGGGCTTGCTCGTTAGAATAGAGTAGGTCTACTCTACTTCTCTATCTTAGTGAGGTCTACTATCCTACTCTATCTTAGTGAGGTCTACTATCCTACGCTATCCTAGTGAGCAAGCCCATTTGGTGATTTGCGTTTAGGGAGTGTCGTTTTTTTGGGTGGAGACTACATGTATGCAGCTATTTTACTGTTATAAAGCATTAAGATGGTCCGATTATGGAGTGACACTCTCATCATCTTATAAACCAGTACATAGTGCCTGCAATCATTGCAGCTTCTCTTTAGTGCAACTGAACACAGAATTTGTCATTAGAAGATATAAATCAATGTCTACAGGATGGCACATATAAGTTTACATGGGAACAGTTCCATTTACTGCTTTTGCCTTATTTACTGGCTGTAGTGACTTAGGTGCAAGGAGCATTCTGAAAGGACTCAATTAAAAACTGACAGAATTGATTATCATAGATATGAAAGACTAGATGTACAATTGCAGCCAGGTATATCTGTGAAGTTTTTCAAAGATCCAGGCCATGTGTGTATATATATATATATATATATATATATATATATATACTCACCAGACACTTTATTAGGTACACCTTGCTAATATCAGGTTGGACCCTCTTTTTCCTTTAGAACTGCCTTAATTCTTCTTGTCATAGATTAAACAAGGTGTTGGAAACATTCCTCAGAAATTTTGGTCCATATTGACGTTTACAAAATAGGGGGTACTTTTATGGCATTTTTATTAATTTTTTTTTTTTTTAGTAATGGCGGCGATCAGCGATTTTTTTTTTGTGCCTGGACATTATGGCGGACACATCGGACACTTTTGACACATTTTTGGGACCATTGTCATTTTCACAGCGATCAGTGCTATAAAAATGAACTGGTTACTGTGAAGATGACACTGGCAGTGAAGGGGTTAACCACTAGGGGCGCTGAAGGGGTTAAGTGTGCCTAGGGGAGTGATTACTACTGTGTGGGGGCGTAGCTACGACTGACACGTCACCGATCTCCGCTCTGATTACACAGAGCGGAGATCGCTGACTTTGTCAGTAGGGGAGCGGGGAGATGTTGTAACATCTCCCTGCTCCATGCCTCCGTGAGACGATCGCGGGGATCCCCGTGGTGATCAAGTCCGCAGGACCCGCGGTCCGACTCACGGGGAAGGCAGGGGGGTCGCGAGCGCGCCACCGGCGGCGCGTGCGCGCGCCTCCGACGTCGGGCACTTAAAGGGGACGTACAGGTACGTGATTGTGCCTGTACGAGCCATTCTGCCGACGTATATATACAACTTTTGCGCAAACCAATCAATAAATGCAGATTGCGATTTTTTTTTTTTCCAAAAATATGTAGAAGAATACGTATCGGCCTAAACTTTATTTTTTGGGGATATTTATTATAGCAAAATGTAAAAAATATTGCCTTTTTTTCAAAATTGTCACTCTATTTTTGTTTATAGCGCAAAAAATTTAAACCGCAGAGGTGATCAAATACCACCAAAAGAAAGCTGTATTTGTGGGAAAAAAAGGACGTCAATTTTGTTTGGGAGCCACGTTGCACAACCGCGCAATTGTCAGTTAAAGCGACGCAGTGCCGAATCGCAAAAAGGGGCCTGGTCTTTATGCTGCGTATTTGTCCGGGGCTTAAGTGGTTAAACAATGCTGTATTGGTCTTAAGGGTCCCAAAGTGTGGCAAGAAAATATCCCCCCACACCATCACATCATCACAACTAGCCTGAACTGTTGATATAAAACAGGATGGATCCATGCTTTTATATCCTTTACGCCAAATTCTGACCCTCCATCTGAATGTCACAACTGAAATTGAGATTCATCAGACCAGGCAACATTTTTCCAATCTTCTATCGTCCAATTTTGGTGAACCTGTGCAAATTGTAGCCTCAGTTTCCTGTTCTTAGCTGACAGGAGTGGCACCCGGTATGATCTTCTGCTGCTGTAGCCCATCTGCTTCAAGGTTCAATGTGTTGTGCATTCAGAGATGGTATTCTGCATACCTTGGTTGTAACGAGTGGTTATTTGAGTTACTGTTGCCTTCCTATCATCTCAAACCAGTCTGTCCATTCTCCTCTGACATCAACAAGGCATTTTCGTCCACACAACTGCCGCTCACTGTATGTTTTCTTTTTTGGACCATTCTCTGTAAACCCTAGAGATGGTTGTGCGTGAAAATCCCAGTAGATCATCAGTGTTTTAAATACTCAGACCAGACCATCTTTCACCAACAACCATGTCACCTTTAAAGTCACTAAAATACAATTTCTTCCTCATTCTGATGCTCGGTTTGAACTTCAGCAAGTTGTCTTGACCACATCTAGATACCTAAGTGTATTGAGTTGCTGCCATGTGATTGGCTGATTAGCAATTTGTGTTACCAAGCAATTGAACAAGTGCACCTAATAAAGTGGCCTGTGAGTGTATATAATCCACAGAAAAAGGGGCAACACCGCTCAAGGCTAGTACACCGTAGTCCATATGCCATTTGCAGATGAGGGTGCCTGCCCAAATTGCCTCTACAATTGCTAAGCATTCAAAATAGGATGGCTGCACACTCTGCTGCAAATATTGATGCTTTATGGAAGATTCAGGTAAAAATACACCACAGCAAAGGAGCGCAGCAAGTAGGAAAGTTGACCCATTTTACACACCAGTGCTTAATCAATGGTTATGATTAAGTGCTCTGGTGCTTTCCTACTTGCTGCGCTCCTGTGCTGTGGTGTTTTTTACCTGAATCTTCCATAAAGCATCAATATTTGCAGCAGAGTGTGCAGCCATCCTATTTTGAATGCATATACTAATATATATATATATATATATATATATATATATATAGTGTGTGTGTGTTATGCAATGTTTAAGATGTTTGCTACTCACCCAAGTGGATTCCTTAGCTTCAACAAATTTCAGGAACATACTCCAGATTTTTTAGCCACATGGGTATCTAAGTCACCTTACTCTAATTACCTTGACATATTCCATGGTGATTGAAATAATGTTATTGAGTTATGGCTATAAATACTGGGATATGTTCTCAACACTCATTAGAACTGAGGAAGCTACTTGAATGCCTTCAACAATAGAAAACAAGTCCAAATGAATAAGATTGACTACCAAAAGATATAAGAGCAGCCAGGAATGTGCTGCTGTAAGTGCCAAGAATGTGTTGTTGTGAGTGCAATTTCTCCCAGGTAGGTACAACTGTACCTGCCATAGGTAATGTGTATGTGGTCATATTATTAATTGATTTGATTAAACTGGAAAAATGTGTGAAATTGAAAATAATGGCCGAAGCACCAACAGCCTATTATGCATATATTTGGTGCTACATTTATGCCCATCTTCAAACGACTTGAGCAATTGCTGGGATCCTCATGTAATTGTCGCAACAGCTGATTCTTACAAGCTTGTTTCAATTTATTGATTCATCGAGTAGTAAAGCCGTGATCAGAATGACATGGAACATGCACTTGGAAATTAAGTCAGCAATGACATCTTCCATATTTCCTTTCTGGCAGATTCTTTTGAAACAGTTTGTACATTGTCCTAAATGTAAGTAAGTGGGCTTTGATCCTTAATTTCAACCTAGCCCAAGCCTAATCTAAACCTAATCTGTTTGTTTTATGTGCGTCCACTAATGTAATCTTTGCCCAAGGCTCCCATGTTTGTTTTATATATACGGTCAATTTGTATAGTGGAGATTTAGAAGGAAATATTCTAAATTAGGCTGGGGAAATATATACAGATAGAGATAGAATCTCTTTATAGTGTGCTTAGTATACAGGACCTTTATATATGGCCTCTACTTACATGTCAACTCATATAGTTTATAGAGGTAGTAATAGCTGTCAAAACCAGAAGTGTTGACATGGCTGCTTCCTGGAAGGAATTTGCTAGCAGCAATTTTCCTGTGTATTCTTCCTATCTAGCAGTCTCACGTTTTGTTACTTTTAGAACTTTTGATGACTTCCTAGAGGCTGACACCTGTGATAGATAAAAAGAACAGCACGTTCAAATATGGAATCAATGAACTAAGGTTAAAGCAGTATTAAACCCGAAAGCAAAAATTCATTATATTGCAGCTTACCAAATCTTAGATGTGATGGCTGTTATTAGTTTCCTTGTTTTTGGCTTTCTTTCTTCTTTTTCCTGATCCAGCCAGCAATTCTTTGTTTTTCACAAGCTCAAGCTCTCCAGCAGAATGTTTCAGTTTACATGGATGAGACAAATTAAAATGATCACTGTTTTTAATTCATGCAAAACCTTGATCCCAAAGGGAGAAAAAAAAATGGATGCTGAAACTAATTATAAAGTGTTATTGGGGGCAATAACCCTCTGTGGTTTAATCCTAGCCTTCCAGAACTATACTCTTTACCCGACCCACAAATTTGGTCAGCCAAAGGGGTTAAGTATCTCTGCCACCTCTTTACTACACAGGGCTTTAAGATATTCTATCAATTACGCATGGACTTTGATCTGCCACAAACCTACTTATTCTACTACTATGAACTCCACCATGCTGTTTGTGCACAATTTGGTTCCCTAGATCAGTGTTTCTCAAATCCAGTCCTCAAGGCGCCCCAACAGGTCATGTTTTCAGGCTTTCCATTATTTTGCACAGGTGATTTGAACAGTTTCACTGCCTTAGAAATGACCACAGCCGTTTCAACTAGGGGAAATCCTGAAAACATGACCTGTTGGTGCGCCTTGAGGACTGGAGTTGAGAAACACTGCCCTAGATAATCGTATTCGGGTAACTCCTCTGGAGAAATTACTAAGGCAACAAGACCCCACTAAACTTATCTCCATCTACCATTCTGCTCTTATGACTGAGTCCAACACTAGGTTCCAAACTGCTCAAGTGAATTGGACTTCCCTAGACATATCCCTTATGGAAGCAGACTGGACTGAGTTTAGTGATACCTATAAAACCTTTGTTATTGCATCCAAAGACCGTATTATTAAACTTAAGGTATTCCACCAAATCCACCTTATACCTGATAGACTACATAGGATGGGCTTATCTCCCTCAGCTGAATGCTTTAGAGGCTGTGGCCAGGATGCTGTATTTATGAACTATTTCTGGTCATGCCCTGTGGTCCACGACTTCTGGATGGACATAAACTCTTTCATCACCTCCGCCCTGGGCCTACCCAACATAGTGAATCCAAAGAACTGCCTCCTGGGTATCTTTGGTGACCTGACGATCCCCTCTCTCACCAAGACACTGATTCACATTCTATATTTCTATGCGAGAAAGTCCCTTCTACTATCCTGGAAAGGAGCGAGGTCACCAACACGATCCCAGTGGCTGAAACTGCTTAATGACTCTCTTCCCTTGTACAGACTCACCTTCGAATTACGAAAAAGAGTCAAGAAATGTATTAAAATCTTGGGCAAGTGGATTACAAGTCCCTTTTTTTCTGCGATAAAAATTAAACTGATCATTGTAAGCACCCCTGCCAATGGTAACTGGTTTGTCTTGACGCTCTAGCTGCTACATCTGCAGGATAGCTTGTTTTAGTTGAAAAACAACAAACTTACTGGCTAAAACACCAGGTGAAAATAAAGGAAAGAAAGACAAAAAAACAAACAAACAATGCAGCCACCACATCTAAGAGTTGATAAACTACAATATAATAAATGTTTGCTTTCAGGTTTAGTACAATTTTAATTCTTTCATAGTAAATTAGGGTAATAAAAAGGAGGATGCTGTAAATGGATATCAGTACAGACCTGTTGCAGTTTATTAGGGATAAATATAGGGGTTGATTTACTAAAGGCAAATAGACTCTGCACTTTACAAATTGCAGTTGCTCCAGAGCTTAATAAATGAGGCAAGGCTTCGCTTTGCAAAGAGTACCCAATCATGTGCAAGGAAAATAAAAAAAAAACAGCATTTTTGCCTGCACATGATTGGATGACGGAAGTCAGCAGAGTTTCTGTTCATTTACTAAGCTCTGGAGCAACTGCACTTGCATAGTGCATTTGCACTTTGCAAAGTGCACAGTCTATTTTTTTACTTTAGTAAATCAACCCCATAGAGTGGCAAACAGCCGTTTGATAGACCCCCAAAAAATCGGAGAAAATCATATTTTTATTTAAGGATAGTTCACAAAGAAAACAAACACTGCACAACAGGGGGAGAACGCAAAAGCAACACTCGAAATTTAATCATCAGAGATATTACTCCTTGGCAGCCATCAGATCAATCCCACAAGGGGGAGTAAATACGGGAATAACACAAAAGAGACGGGCGCCTCTTAGAGTATCAGCGGGTCAGCAACTGATATCACAGTAATGGAAGGAGCTCACCTCTTAAATTGGCCTGGAAAACACAGTATTGAATAGTACGGCAAGCTTGCATGAATACATTTCTTTCACATAGTGAAGGTTAAGATGATTGTTGAATGTCTCCCAGAGGATCTTCAATAAATAAGTGTCTGCTTACAGGTAAAATGCAGGTTGAATAAACCAGAGCAACAACACTTTGTAAAATGTGTCTCTGCACAAATGGAGGAACTTGATCCAGCTCAGAGTAATTCGAATAAAAATCAAATTTATTAGATAGAACATTAAAAAACTCTTTCTGAATGCAACAGCACTCAGGTTTGATATTTATTAAACCGTGCATGCAACTGGGTAACTTTGGCATTGTGATTTGTGTGCACTGCTGCGGCACCTTTAAATGGTATCTGCAGTCACAATAATTACAGTAAAACCTTGGATTGAGAGTAACTTGGTTTGAGAGCATTTTGCAAGACAAGCAAAATTTTTTCATAAAGTTTGACTTGATATACAAGCGATGTCTTGATATACAAGTAGCGTCTTGCCACATCTGAGTATAAAAGAGAAGAGAGGCGCCTCTAAGTGTAGCAATATGGTTACATTTAATGAAGGAACAACATTTAGCAACTCACATGGTTGAAGATTAAAAGAGGCACATCTAAGTATGCCGGCATCCGGGGTAAAGCTGTCCACATAGACCATCCTCCTCACCGCCATCAACGTCATCCCTTCCACTCTGCGCTTCACGAGCGCTTCAAGCCTCACTTTCAGATCGCTCTACTGCAGGGTAGTCTTCCCGGTCACGATTGAAGACTGACCGCAGTGAGAGCCGGCGGTGCGGGGGATGGTCTACGTGGACAGCTTTACCCCGGATGCCTGCATACTTAGATGTGCCTCTTTTAATCATCAACCATGTGAGTTGCTAAATGTTGTACCTTCATTAAATGTAACCATATTGCTACACTTAGAGGCGCCTCTCTTCTCTTTTACACTCTGTATCTCCTGATGGATTTAGCTTCTAATCCCCTTGTGGAGGCTTCCATTTGTGGATGGACATTTTATAGTTACACAACCTATCACATTGCTATAATCTTTTTATATGGACTATAAACTGAAGGACTTATGAATAAATGGTTGTGGAATGAATCATCTGAGATTCCATTATTTCTTATGGGGAAATTCGCATTGATATACAAGTGCTTTGGATTAAAAGTATGTTTATGGAACGAATTATGCTCACAATCCACCAAGGTTTTACTGTGTATATATATATATTGTGAGGGGGTTAGCTCGGCAGCGGGTGTGTGTGACCCCCGGGATGGGCTCCCCACACAAAAACAGGCCCAGCAGACGGAGGTTGTGGTTTTCAAAATCAAAAAGGTGCCGTTTATTTTCTATTTACAGTGACAAAAACACAGCAAAGCAAAAGAAACAAACAAAATAAATCCTGGTCAACTTGACCTCTGACTAAACATACAGGTTTCCTAACTAACAACTGGGATCAGCCTAGTGCTGTCCTAGTCCCTGGTTTTAAATTTCCAAGCAAAATATAGCCACACAGGCTTTCTCTCACCGCACAGGGGTTCACTCTCCCTAGACAGTCCACACAGGTCTGCTTCCAGGCATGAGCTAACATCTAATGAATCTGGGAGTTTTTATAGAGGCCTTAAACGAACTGACAGGCTTCAGCTGGCCTCATCAACTCCCTGCCTGCATGACGCCCAGCCCTCTCCCTAGAGGTATGAGTCATCAATGAGCCCACTAGTCTCAGCTGGGCTTATACAACTCTCCACCTAGCTGTATAAATCGGCGTAAAGCCTGAATCTGGGCGAAATATATCTACCCCCCTGGATGCAACCAGGTGACTTTACCTTCCTGCTGTCACATACCCCCCCCTCTTGTTTTAACCTCGGGGTTGGAACACCAGCAATCAGGCATTCATGTACTCGAGACAAAGCATCCACATTCCCCATTTGAACGCCAGGGCGATGCTTTACTGTGAAGTTGAATTCCTGGAGGGCCAGGAACCACCTATTCACTCTTCTATTTGTTTCCTTGTTTTGAGCCATCCACTTTAACGGAGCGTGATCCGTAACCATGTCAAAGTGCCTACCTAGCAGGTAGTACCGAAGGGAATCTAGAGCCCACTTCACCGCTAAACACTCCTTTTCAACGGTGGCGTAATTTACCTCATGGGACTTCAACTTCCTGCTGAGGTAAATGACTGGGTGCTCTTCCCCGTTCCAGACCTGGGACAATACTGCTCCTAACCCCACATCTGACGCATCACTTTGTACGACAAAGTCTTTAGAGAAGTCGGGTGAGTACAACACTGGCTGGCTACATAAGGCTTGTTTCAAGAATTGGAATGCTGCCTCAGCCTCGGGGGTCCATTTAATCATGACCGACCCTTTCCCCTTCGTCAGGTTGGTTAGGGGCACAGCCTTAGAAGCAAAGTGGGGAATGAATCGCCGATAATACCCAGCGATTCCCAGAAAGGCTCGTACCTGCTTCTTGCTGTTGGGACGTGGCCAACTCTGGATGGCCTCGACTTTGTTGAGTTGGGGTTTTATTACTCCCCTCCCAATGGTGTACCCAAGATATTTGGCCTCCTCCTGCCCAATGGTACACTTCTTGGGGTTAGCCGTAAACCCTGCTTCCCGAACAGAGTCCAGGACTGCTTGCACTTTTGGCAGATGTGAGGCCCAATCTGTGCTATGGACAATTACGTCATCCAGGTAAGCCGCAGCATACTTCCGATGGGGCCTCAGCATCTGGTCCATTTTCCGCTGGAATGTGGCCGGCGCATTCTGTAACCCGAACGGCATTCTTTTATATTGGAACGCCCCGTCTGGGGTTACAAATGCGGTTTTCTCTTTGGCTGACTTGGCCAGGGGGATTTGCCAATACCCTTTTGTGAGGTCAAGAGTCGTCATGTATCGGGCTGTTCCCAGCCGGTCGATCAACTCATCTATACGTGGCATGGGGTAGGTGTCAAATTTTGTAACTTTGTTCAACTGACGAAAATCGTTACAAAATCGCCAGCTCCCATCCGGTTTAGGCACCAACACAATGGGACTAGACCAATCACTTTGGGACTCCTCTATCACCCCTAAGTTCAGCATTTTCTGTACTTCCTCCCGTATTGCCTCCCGTCGGGCCTCTGGGATCCGATAGGGTTTTAACTTTACCCTTTCACCGGGCGGGGTAATAATGTCATGCTCTACCCCAGATGTTTGTCCCGGCAGCTCAGAGAATACCTCCTTGTTGCGAAGCACAAACTCCTTAACCTCCTGTTGTTGGGGTTGTGACAAGGTGGCTGCGATTCCAACCTCAGGAATCACGCAACCAGTTTGAGCTGGTGACCAAGTGTCTGCGACTAGGGACTCTCTATCCCTCCAGGCTTTCAACAGATTAACGTGATAGATCTGTTCGGGCTTTCGCCTTCCTGGTTGTCTGACCTTGTAATTCACTTCGCTCACTTTTTCCATTATCTCGTAGGGGCCTTGCCATTTGGCAAGGAATTTACTTTCAACCGTAGGGACAAGTACCAATATCCTATCCCCCGGGGAAAAGGTACGGGTCTTGGCTCCACGGTTGTACACTCTCTGCTGTGCCAACTGCGCTTGGGCCAAATGTTCCTTCACGATGGGCATTACCTGTGCAATTCGATCTTGCATCAGGGCGACATGCTCAATCACACTCCTGTGGGGAGAACTCTCACTTTCCCAAGTTTCCTTGGCAATATCCAACAGCCCTCTTGGGTGTCTCCCATACAGTAACTCAAAGGGGGAGAATCCCGTAGAGGATTGGGGCACCTCCCTAATAGCAAACATCAAATAAGGAAGTAGACAGTCCCAATCCTTTCCATCCCTATCCACCACTTTCTTCAACATTTGTTTTAGGGTTTTGTTGAATCTTTCAACCAGCCCATCGGTTTGGGGGTGATACACAGATGTACGTAATTGCGTCACTTTGAACAATTTACACAGCTCCTTCATAACCCGGGACATAAAGGGTGTACCTTGGTCCGTAAGCAGTTCTTTACAAATACCCACCCGGCTAAAAACAAGAGATAGCTCTTTGGCTATGGTTTTGGCCGAGGTATTTCTGAGAGGGATCGCTTCTGGATAACGGGTGGCATAGTCCATTATAACCAATATGTACTGGTGCCCCCTAGCGGACTTGATTATAGGACCTACCAAATCCATTGCGATTCTCTCAAACGGGACCTCAATGATGGGTAGAGGGACCAGCGGGCTACGGAAGTGTGGCATCGGGGCCGACCTCTGACACACAGGGCAGGAGGAACAATAATTTTCTATGTCCTTCATCACCCCAGGCCAATAGAATCTCTGTAATACCCTCTCTCGGGTTTTCTCTGTCCCCAGATGACCTCCAAGAATGTGCCCATGGGCCAACTCCAACACCAGCTTCCTGTAAGGTTTGGGCACCACAAGCTGCTCAACGGTTTCTTCTGCCCTTTTTGCCACCCGATACAGTAGGTCCTTCTCTACGCTGAAGTATGGGTAAGTGCAGGTATTATCTGGGTTCACTAACTCGCCATCTATTTTCACTACGTTTTCCCGTGCCTTTATTAGGGCGGGGTCTTTCAACTGTTCTGTGGCAAAGTTTTCCCTGTGAACCTCAAGATCAGAAAACTCCACAGACGGTAGGTTTTCGTCTGAGGAGGTGGGCTCCTCTCCAGTTTCTTGAGTCTCCCCTGCCAATACTGACAAGGGAAATTCGGGAGAGTCCTCACCACTCTCAGAGGAGTTCTGGCTATCATATTCCTGGTACATAGGGGCACCAGTGGGGGGCTCAGGATCATCCCACAGTTCCCAGAACTTCGGAAAATCCCTTCCCACAATGGCGTCATGCGGTAACTGAGACACTAAGCCCACTGGATGAGAAAGGGTACCTTTGGGGGTCTCGAAACACACTGTAGTCACTGGATACTCTCGGGTGTCCCCATGCACACAAATAACAGCTACCTTGCTATTCCCAGAGACCTCTGTTTTAACTAATTCAGCCTTTATCAGGGTCACAAGGCTACCTGAATCCAGCAATACCACAACATTTCTACCATTAATACACATTTTGCATAAATGTTTCTCAGTTCCCCGAATGGCAGTGCATGCGACTGTCGCACACAGCGACTGACGTCTGCCCGTCAGAAAGTCACACTGCATGGGTTCCTCCAAAACCGGGCAATTTGCTGCAATATGTCCCGCTTGCCGGCAGCGGTAGCAAATGATCCTTCTTGCCGCCTCTTGAGCCGCTGATTTCCCAGGCTGTTCTCGCCAAACTTGGGGTAGAGCTCCCACCCTCTCACTCTCTCCACCCTTACCCCTTGGAATCATCTTATCCGCCCCTGGGGATGGTCTGGTCTTAGGGTGGAAAGTCCGAGTGTCTCTGGAAGAGGCCGTCAGGTTCTCTGTAGCCAAGTATTTCTCCACACGATCCACAAGACCATCGGCCGTCTCTGGGTCTCCATGGCTTACCCACTTTTGGATGGCAGTAGGAAGAGCTCTCAAAAACCGATCCATTACAACACGTTCCACAATCTTTGGTGCGGACAAAGTCTCTGGCTGTAGCCACTTTCTGCTCAGGTGAATGAGATCATACATTTGAGACCTGGGGGGTTTTCCAAGCTGGAAAGTCCAGTTATGCACACGCTGAGCCCGGACAGCCAGGGTGACACCCAGCCTTGCCAATATTTCAGCTTTTAGCATCACATAGTCTTTTGCTTGGTCAGGCTCTAGGTCATAGTAAGCTTTCTGCGATTCACCCGTTAACAGAGGAGCCACCAGTCCAGCCCACTGCTCCTCAGGCCACTTTTCTCTTTCAGCAGTCCTTTCAAACGTGGTCAAAAATACCTCTGGATCATCCTCTCCAGTCATTTTTGTCAATAAACGACTCACCCCAAAGGACGCGGTATTAGTGGGACGGCTTTCCTCACTGGTCTGCGGACGTTGCTGCATTACTGCTTCCATTTGTTGTAGTCTCTGCTCTTGCTTCTGTAATAGGTCTATGAAGCGGGCCTCAGATCGTTGCTGGGCTTGTTGCTGAGCTTCCAGACTCTGTTGGTGAGCTTGCTGCTGGGCTGCAAGGCTCTGTTGATGAGCTTGCTGCTGGGCTGCGAAGTTCTGTTGTTGAGCTGCAAGGCTCTTTTGCAAACCTGCATTTGTCTGCTGTTGATTGGCATTTGCTAGAGCCAGCTGTTTCAGTATCTCCTCCATGCTGGCTTAAAAAAAAACTGCCCGCATTCTCCACCAACTGTGAGGGGGTTAGCTCGGCAGCGGGTGTGTGTGACCCCCGGGATGGGCTCCCCACACAAAAACAGGCCCAGCAGACGGAGGTTGTGGTTTTCAAAATCAAAAAGGTGCCGTTTATTTTCTATTTACAGTGACAAAAACACAGCAAAGCAAAAGAAACAAACAAAATAAATCCTGGTCAACTTGACCTCTGACTAAACATACAGGTTTCCTAACTAACAACTGGGATCAGCCTAGTGCTGTCCTAGTCCCTGGTTTTAAATTTCCAAGCAAAATATAGCCACACAGGCTTTCTCTCACCGCACAGGGGTTCACTCTCCCTAGACAGTCCACACAGGTCTGCTTCCAGGCATGAGCTAACATCTAATGAATCTGGGAGTTTTTATAGAGGCCTTAAACGAACTGACAGGCTTCAGCTGGCCTCATCAACTCCCTGCCTGCATGACGCCCAGCCCTCTCCCTAGAGGTATGAGTCATCAATGAGCCCACTAGTCTCAGCTGGGCTTATACAACTCTCCACCTAGCTGTATAAATCGGCGTAAAGCCTGAATCTGGGCGAAATATATCTACCCCCCTGGATGCAACCAGGTGACTTTACCTTCCTGCTGTCACAATATATATATATATATATATATATATATATATACTCTGTTATAATTGTTATATCTGATATAATCTGCAATTAATCAGATTTCCGCTCTTGCACACTTTTATTAGTGAATCACCATTATTGTGTTTCCGAGGGAACATTGCTCCCTCTTCATGAGTAGCACACAATCGTTCTTATTATTTTGATTTTATGCATGCCATAGGTTCTGACCCTGTACACTGTGGTGTTTAGATCATGCAACTGATTTAGGGAAAATATTCATTTTGCAGAAGTACGTCAGCACATTATTAATATAATATAATATATTACTATAATTATTATTATTATTACTCACGTTACTGCATAATCCCAATTGTGATTGATTATCTTTAAGAACATTGGAACACAAAAAAGCTCTTTATGTTTATTCCAAGTCCCTGGCCACTAAAATGTTAACTGCCCCGGGTCTGTCCTGCTAGCTTGGCCTGTCAGCATATCTGGTGTTTTAAACTTTATGATCTATGTAATTCCTGCTACATGTTCTGTCTTGAAATATATTAAATCAGCTAACTTTTACACAAGAGTATATTTATTGAGACAATTTAGATAACATCACATTTCCCAGTGTCAGGCAGTTGCTGGTTATTTTTCTACAGGCCGTGACAGTTGATATTGAGTGAACCTTTGACTGTAATATTTTGCACAGCCAGATATGTCATGCACATATATTTGTTCGTTCCATAATGTTTACCTGCGAATGTCAGGGGTTATGTAAAATACCTAAAATGTGAATCACAGGGCAGTAGTAGTCCAAAATAAGCGTCTTTTTCCAAATTACTGAAGAGATGCTCTGTTCATCCCTTAACCAGAACAGCCTTGTGGCAGATATCCACTTATGAACTGTATCGTTGCCAAACATTTTGTCATGTAGAGGATATTTTTCATGGCAGTGTGAAATGTTTGTGAAAAAATCGAATCACGGTAGAACAGGATAACAAACCCAATTTCTAGGAATTTACATTTATTCTCATTTAAAGTGGTATCAAATCCAAACCCAAAAATCTAATATATTGCAGCTTACTAATGCTTAGATGTGGTGGCTGCATTACTTTTCTTCTTTTATTTCTCTCTGTTTTCACATGATGATCTGCCTAGTAGCACACCTCCTGTATTAGAGTGCCCCCTTCTGGATGAAGGAGCTCAGGGACACTTTTGGACAACAGCCTTGTCAGTGTGGGGGGAGGGAAGTGTTAGAGTATTAGTAGATTTAGATACGCTAACAAATTGAGGCCAAACTCCAGCTCACACTGCAGTTACACAAACAGTTGCAGTAACAATGCTGTTTTATTTTCAGATAAAAGTTTTACATGAATAAATAAAAGCTGATCATTGTAAGCACCCTGTCAATGGGTTTGCCTCAACACTCTTAACTGATACATGTGGAAGACAACGTCAGCTTGTGATGAAATACGCCGGGAGGAGCGATGTGCTGACGTCACTGTGCTACATGTTATACCGGAAGGACGGGCGTCTTTGCTACAGCTGTCCGGCTTGTTCTACACATGTTTTTTTTTTAACCACCTTTATGTAAGTGCAATATTTTTTAGCTTTATATTAAAGTTTGATGTTTTACACTATGGCGAGTTTATCTCTTTTGGAGTATCTATGAGTACATCACTCTGAGGTAGGAACTCATCGCTACAAGCTCTGTGGAGGGTTCTGGACCAAATCACTGACAAGAGCACAGCCGTGCCTTGGTTTATGTCAGTGGCAGTGTGTCCATAAGGGCGCACGGGCGCCACCCCCTCTCTCCAGCCACCCCCTTTATGACCATTGGATAGATTTATGCATTGCATGAATCTATCCATGGCCCCCACTGCCACCCCCTATTCAGGCGCCCGGACACTTTTCAGGTGCCGAGGGCCTAAATTACAGCGGCGGGGGGTGTTTTTGAAGCACCTGATTAGAGCCATAGGCACTTGATGGCACAGTGGCACTTGCCATAGGCATTTGATGGCACAGTGGCAGCATTTGATGGGCACAGTGGCTGCATTTGATGGGCACAGAGGCTGCATTTGATGGGCACAGTGGCAGCATTTGATGGGCACAGTGGCAGCGTTTGATGGTACAGTGGCTGCGTTTCATGGCACAGTGGCTGCGTTTCATGGCACAGTGGCTGCGTTTGATGGGCACAGTGAGGCTGCAATTGATGTTTTTTTCAGAATTTTTCAGTTGGTTTGCGCCCCCCCAAAAATGTTAAGCACCAGCCGCCACTGGTTTATGGAATACATACTTAGTGAGAGTTGCCATTAGGAAACCCCCGTCATCGGATAAAGGCCCAGGATGAGTATTAGCCACAAGCGATTGTGAACATCCATAATAGGAGGTCCCTATCAGCTGGTAAGCGAGCATTTTTTGAGGTGGAGGTTGCACTTTTATCTGTGGTGGTAGATGCTAACATCCTTTTGGAAGGACACTTATTTAGTTTGGACTTCGTTCACTGTTCATATTGGTGTTATTATTGATTTACTGGCTATCCTAATAGGGGAAGCAATTTACTTTTGGAACTATTTTTTTAATTATTTTTTATGAGTATAATTTATCACAATGTATGTTTGAGAGTAGCGCAGGTCTATTTACCACCATATTTAACTACTGTGTATATCTCGCAGGAGAGTTGCTGCTTTATTAGGATTTGTATTTTTACAATGTTCTGTTGAAAAATAACAAACTTACTGGCCATGTGAAAAAAAAAAGAAAAAAAAGCCTAAAAAAGAAAACAAATGTAGTTATCATTTCTAAGAATTGATAAGCTGCAATATAATCTTTGCTTTGGAGTTTAATACCAATTTAAAACTTCCCAATATTTATTTCTAAATCTTGTTAAAATATATAATAATACATTTTAATTCAGGAAGGATATTGCACAATAGAAAAATAAAAACAAAAAAAAAACACAGAATATCCTCTCCTTAGGAAGGCCCCCTATGGTGACCTACTGTATCAATTAGTCCAGAGGTTCATTTTTGCTTTTGTGGAACAGTTACAGTAAGCCTGTTACACACAATGAGATTATCGGATGAATGATCGTCCGTTTACTTTGCATGTTAATCTCATATTGGAAATTAAGAGGTTATTCAAATTACAAAAATTCTGGTAAGACAGAATAGTGATGTACTGAAATGTATTGTACTGAATAAATGAAAATCGTACACAAAACGTTTGTGTTTGTCCCTTCGGATAATTGGCACAACCTGTCCTGATTGGCTCTCGAAAGCTGTGTATTAACGATCAGATTATCCTACGATCGCTTCAAAAACAGTATTTTTGCTTATTTTCTGATGGTGAATACTAGGCTTTAGTCTTTTCCCATGTTGATGTACAATGGATGATAAAACAGACATACAGACCTTGGGTAATCAGAGCCGGTGCTACCACTAGGCAAACTAGGCAGCCGCCTAGGGCGCACTGCTGCCTAGGGTGCCTGGCCACTGGTATTTCTACTCAATTCTCTCTGCAGCAAGCAACTAAGTCATAGCATCAGCAGGCAGCTGCCACTCCATTCACACATAGTGTCAGAGGCGCAGCGGCGGCAGAGGACTGTGTCTGTGTCCCGACTCCCGAATGAATGGAAGCAAGCAAACATTCATTGATGGGCGCTGGTGAGGCTGTATTGATGGGCACTGGTAGGCTGTATTTGATGGGCGCTGGGGAGGCTGCCTTTGATGGGCGCTGGGGAGGCTGCCTTTGATGGGCGCTGGGGAGGCTGCCTTTGATGGGCGCTGGTAAGGCTGCATTGATGGGCGCTGGTGAGGCTGCCTTTGATGGGCGCTGGTGAGGCTGCATTTGATGGGCGCTGGTGAGGCTGCATTTGATGGGCGCTGGTGAGGCTGCATTTGATGGGCGCTGGTGAGGCTGCATTTGATGGGCGCTGGTGAGGCTGCATTTTGTGGGTGATGGTGGGCTGCATTTGATGGGTGCTTCATTAAAAAGGTGGGGTTTACATGGGCAGGGGAAAGGGGGTGGAGTCAAGGGGGTGGCAAAATGAAATTTCGCCTAGGGTGTCAAAAATCCTTGCACCAGCCCTGCAGGTAATTCCAAACTCCAGGAAAACCAATGAATGAATACATAGGTAAAATAAATAAACAGTATGATTATTGTTCAACCTGCCAAGGATTTGTAATCTAGTACAGTCAATCGTGTGATTTACACACATTTTCCACATCAAAAGGGCTATTACAGGTGACACGTAGTGCTATTCCTAATAAAGCAATTAATCCTGGTTTATAAATTTGGCTTTCTAAGTCCCGTACTAATCTTCTGCCTTCTCATTGGACAATGAAGTAGCATAATTTCTTCTGTTCAGACTAAAGCCTCGTACACACGGTCGGACTTCCATTGGACTTTTCCGTGGATTTTGGTCCGAACGGAGTTGGTCGGGAACACCCATAGCATACACACGCTCGGACTTTTCTGCAAACTTTCTTAAAACTTCTTACAACATCACTTGTTTTTCTGATCTTTACTGCCACCCTTTGGTCAACTTCTGCTATTGTTGGTTGATTTTAACATTGGTTGTTTTGTCCATCGGACAAAAGTCCTATGGTTTTCTGTACACACGGTAGGACTTTGCTCCATAGGACTTTTGTTGGGCAAAAGTTTGTCCGTTCACAGACCCAACTTTTGTCCGATGAAAGCAAAACCAAACTCAAAAAAGTTTGTCCGATGGAGCGTACACACGGTCGGATTGTTGGTCCATTTTGCTTAAAACTAAGTTTGTTGGGCAAAAGGCCGACCGTGTGCACGGGGCTTTAGGCTACATGGCCGGTCGTGATACTAATATCTCATGAGATTGCTGTCTTTGTACATTAGACCTGCTAGTAGCACTACTGAAGCTCCAACCATTTTCTAATGACACAACTTAATCTCCTAGAAGAAACTGTAAAAAGTTCATCTCTTCTCCTCCTACAGAGTTATTATTATTATTATACAGGATATTTTATTGCGCCACCAGTTGAAAGCACAA
Organism: Rana muscosa; assembly: GCA_029206835.1. Lineage (NCBI taxonomy): Eukaryota > Metazoa > Chordata > Amphibia > Anura > Ranidae > Rana > Rana muscosa. The sequence goes on along the minus strand of CM055118.1, from coordinate 499,526,873 downwards.
TGTCGATTTGTGGGTGAATTTGCCTATTCAGGTATACCTCTTAATCTAAAATCTATGGGGTAACAGCGCTGTGAAAGAAACAGGTGTTCCTATTTGGGGTCTAATAATGCACAAAAACATGAATAAATAAACAATAAAAAATCATCACATTTCATGAACAAAATAAAGTGCTAAAAATCCCTCTAATGCCGCGTACACACAACAAGAAAACCGTGGATTTTTTTCCGACGGAATCTTGGCTCAAACTTGTTTTACATACACACGGTCACACCAAATTCCAACCGTCAAGAACGCAGTGACGTACAACACTACAATGAATCAAGTTCAATGATTCCGAGAATGCGTTGAATTGATTCCGAGCATGCGTGTTTTTTTGCGTGTCGGAATTGCATACAGACGATCGGAATTTCCTGCAAGAACTTTTCTTGTCGGAAAATTTGAGAACCAGCTTTTCAATTTTTCTTGGTGGAAATTCCGACAGAAAAATTCCGATGGAGCCTACACACGGTTGGAATTTCCGACCAAAAGCTCACATCGGACTTTTCTTGTCTGTATTTCTGATTGTGTGTACGTGGCATTAGAATTAACCTGGTCATACATGGATCAGTTTTTTTTGTTCAGCCAGCTATTTGAATGAAAAAAGCTGAACCAATTTCCCCATCCATACACTCTAGCTGGGTGGGGAAATCTTCCCCGCTGTGTTATTGTATTCTGAGAGTGGGGCTCCCTTGCCGTCAGATTACACTGATCAGCACTGCAGTCGATTGGCTGCATGTGCTAATTAAGGCAAACTTTTCCAACAAGTCAGTTCATGAGATGTCGATCGATAAATTGATTTCTCGTGAATGAGAACAGCCATACGTGGATTGAAATTCTATAGCCAGCTATAACCTCATGAGAATAATCTCCTAACAATCTCCAAACAATCTCTGAGTTTGTTGTTTAACTTCAAAGCTATGTAACCCTAGCCTTAAAGTGGTTATAAAGCCTAAACATTTTTTTTACCTTAATGCATTTCTTGCATTAAGGTAACAAATGTTTAAGCATCAGTAGCGCCCCCCCCCCTTTTACTTACCTTAGCCCTCATACGATACAGCACTGTGCATGTCTTCAGCTCTTCTCTCCCCTCACTTCCGCGTCCCACTGGCTTTGTTGAGGCAGCAGGAGCCATTGGCTCCTGCTACTGTCAATCAAAGCTAGTGACAAGGGCGTGGGGGGCTGAGTCCCGCTGTCTGCGTCTATAAACCAGACAGCAAGACTTGGGGTTGAGCCTGCATGAGTGCCCCTGTAGAAAGTGGTTTTCTATGGGGGCACTCACCAGAGAAGAGGAGTCAGGAGCACTGGCAGGGGACCCCAGTAGAGGAAGTTCGGGTCTGTAAGGTGTCTGTGCTGATAAACTTTTTTTCTTTTGGATAGTGTGTGGAAAGGTTAGACCCTTTCTCTGTCTATTTGTCCTGGTGACCACTGACACCAAGACAAATAAAAGGGGAAATCCAAAATTTTGGAGTTGTCTTAAACAAGAGGTGAGGGTGTTCTGTCTCAGCTACAAAGCGATAAAGTTCATCTCCAGGTTTAAGTAGGCCTTACTCAAGCTGGTTTGATATTCATCCCTTGCATCGATACAGGCAGTTTAACTCAATGAATAAACTCACAGTTAGGACGACAGACGATGAATCCTTTCGAATGTTCCGTTTAATGATGGATATTCATAGGTAGAAAAACGTTGCAGTTGTAAGCCACATGTAAGATGTTTAGCATGGAAGATATACAGGAGTAATAACCAGAATCAGGAAGTGGAGGAGAAATATAAAGAACTACGGGGAGAGAGAGAGTTCAGCTAGAAAGAAGGGGACAGATCTTAAAGACACAGAGCAAGAATAATCACATAGTGTAACACAACACTCCCCATCTGAAATCTTTAGATTTCATAACCTTAAACTAATATATATATTTTTTCAATAAGTCCAAACCTGTAATGAAAAACATGCAACAAGCAAATAACAAACGTAAGTTCAACAGGATGAAGAACATAAAGTCACAGTATGATGTCTTCGAAGAATTCTAAAGTTCTGAGTAGAACCTGTAGATGGCAGCAATGTACTCCCCGCCGTGCAAACAGCATGACTAGTCCTTGCACAAGTCACTCACCTGGCAAAAGGAGTACTAACTCTGTAATTGGTCGACTAAAGGTTTGTGTCGATCCTCCCTTGGTTACCTTGACTTCCACCTTCCGGACTTTGTTATCGTCGCTGGGCATAACTTTAGTAATAAGACCCATAGGCCACTCATTTCGACAAACTTCCTTGTCTTTTAGAAGGATGAGGTCTCCAACCTTAAGATTCGGCTTAGATGCTTAGATGCTTGCCATTTGTTACGACCTTGAAGGTGATGAAGATACTTTTTCTTCCAGCGATGCCAGAACACATTGGCTAGATGCTGCACCTGCTTCCATTGATGCCTGTAATGGTGTGACCACAGCTTCTGTTTTGTACTTACAGAAGTGTGGAGTGAGGTGTTCACAGTTCTTATTTCCTTATCATCTTCAGGGTTTACTAGCCCATAGGTGGTGTCAATAGGGAGTAAGTAAGAGTCCTCACACAGAAACCTTGGAGGTGACAGCCATAAGCTGTCCTGAAGAGCGGCAAGTGACACGGCTCTGGTCCCACAGTCGGCTGGGTTGAGTTCAGTGGGAACGTGATGCCATTGACTTGGTAGAGAGAATCTCTTGATACGTTCAACCCTGTTGCTGACGTACACATAAAACTCTTTTGTTTGGTTGTTTATGTAACCAAGTACTACCTTACTGTCTGTATAGAAGGTGAAAGAATCAATTCTAGTGTCCATTTCACTTCGTATGACCTCGGCAATTTCTACTGCTAGCACGGCTGCACAAAGTTCAAGTCTTGGTATGGTATGTGCAGGCTTGGGAGTGAGTTTTGCCTTGCCTAGGACAAAACTACAGTGTGATTCTCCATTCAGTTCAGAGGTCTTCAAATAGGCTACTGCAGCAATAGCTTCAACTGATGCATCAGAGAAAATATGAATCTCTCTCCGGTTAGCAGTTGAAATGGATCCTGGAACATAGCAACGGGGAATCTGAAGTTTTTCTAGTGACTTCAAAGAATATCTCCACCTTTCCCACTTGTGTTGATTCTCACTAGGCAAGGGAGTATCCCAGTCTATGTTCTCAGTAGACAACTGTCTTAGTAAAATCTTACCTTGAATGGTAACTGGAGCAAGGAAACCCAGTGGGTCATAGATGCTATTCACCACGGACAGGACTCCTCTCTTAGTGAAGGGTTTGTCACAAGTTGACACATGGAAGGTGAATTTGTCTTGCTTGATGTTCCACAACAAACCCAGACTTCGCTGTACAGGAGGCACATCTGTACCTAAGTCAAGGTTTTTTAGACTAGTGGCATAGTCCTCAGAGTGAAAGGCATTCATAAGTTCCTGGCTGTTGGATATAATCTTGTGCAGTCTAAGGTTTGCTACAGACAGCATCTCCTTTGTTCTGGTGAAAAGATCAATTGCTTCTTTAGCAGTTGGAAAGGACTTAAGTGCGTCGTCAACGTAGAAGTTTCTTTCAACAAATTGACGGGCATCAGATCCATATTCAACTTCTCCAGTCTGAGCTGTTTTCCTTAGCCCATAAGTTGCCACTGCTGGGGAAGGACTGTTACCGAAGACATGTACCTTCATGCGATAATCTATAACTTCCTTGTTGAGGTCATTGTCCTTGTGCCATAGAAACCTGAGGTAGTTTCTGTTGTCTTCTCTGACGATAAAGCAGTGAAACATCTGCTGAATGTCGGCCATTACTGCTACAGGCTCTTGTCTGAAACGAATCAAGACTCCTATTAGACTGTTGTTCAAGTTGGGTCCAGTAAGGAGCATGTTGTTAAGAGAAACACCTTCGTGCTGAGCACTGGAATCAAAGACAACTCTGATTTGGTCTGGTTTGCGTGGGTGATACACGCCAAAGGATGGAAGGTACCAGCATTCTTCTCCCTCCTTTAGTGGGGGAGCAGGCTCTGCATGATCTCTGTCAAATACATTTTGCATAAAGTCCACAAAGTGCTTTTGCATCTCTGGTTTCCTGCTTAAGTTTCGCTTTAAGGAGGAGAATCTACTGATGGCCTGCTGTAAGTTGTTGGGCAATCTCTCTCTTGGGAGACGAAAGGGTAGGGGTGCTACCCAGTTATTGGAGTCATCTTGAAAGAGCTCATTGTCCATTACCTTGATGAATTCTTTGTCTTCCATTGAAGGAGCCAGTATGTCATCTTCACTGGTTGCATTAAACACTGTAGAGCCGAAGTCGCCATCATGGCAGGAGAAAGGGCTTGTGTCACCTGAGATACCATGTTGCCATTCGTGGCTGGCTATCTTCTCTTTCACCCAGTAGTGATGTGGGCATGGCTCAAAGTAAGTGTTTCGGCCATTTGGCAGAACATTTGTCCTGAATGACGAAATGTTGGTAGGTCTTTTCATTTTGCCTATGCAGACATTGCCTATGATGACCCATCCTAGATCCGTGCGCTGGGCAAATGGGGCATCTGGGGGTCCACTGACTTGTCTGTGTACCTTGTGAACTCTTAGAATGTCTCTTCCTAACAGAAGAAGGATCTGAGCATCTTTGTCAAGCGGCGGTATCTCATTTGCTATTACCTTGAGGTGAGGGTGATGGAAAGCAGCAGCTGGAGTAGGGATTTCTTCCCTGTTGGCAGGTATCTGATTGCACTCAACAAGTGTAGGTAAGGGTAATTGCAAGTTACCTTTGAGAGAAGATACCATGAGTCCATGAGCCCTTCTTCCAGAAACCTCTATAGTTCCACTACAGGTACCCAAGGTGTAAGGATGAGCTTCGCCTTTTATTTCAAATAGATTGAACAATTCCGATTTTGCAAGTGATCGATTGCTCTGATCGTCTAAGATAGCATATGCCTTTAGAGACTTTTCTGGTTGATCCTTGTTGTATATGTTCACCAAGCATATCTTAGCACAGGACTTACCACAGTGGTCTTCTCCACAAACTTCAGTGCAGGATGAAGAAATGATGGTAGAATTAGGCACTTGGTCTGTATTCTCCCCGCCATGCGTTAACCTGGGAGGAGTGTTGGCAGGTTGTGCAGAGCTGGGCTCAAGAGGATGGAGGGCTTGCACATGTTCTTCAGAGCCACACTCTATGCACTTGATGGACACATTACAGTCCCTTGCAAAATGTTCTGTAGAAGCACAGCACCTGAAACATACCCTAATTGTCTTTAAAAGCTCCTTGCGCTCTTCCAGAGGCTTTTTCCTAAAGCCAATACATTTATTGAGGGGGTGTGGCTTCTTGTGTATGGGACACACTCTGCTAGGGTTTTCAATCTTCCTACTCTGTTTGTTCGTGGCCAGAACTGTGGTAGGGGTGGGAAGGATGTCAGTCTTTTTCACAGACACTGGGCCTCTATGGTTTCTATAGTTGCCCTGAAGACTGGTACTCTTAGGAAAGGGTGAGAAGAGGCTGTACTCACCGTAGGAAAAACTTGGATCATTCTTGGTCTCTGCAATTTCCCTGATGAATTCACAGAAGAAAGAGAATGGAGGGAAGGAAACCTTGTTCTCTCTTTTGTATGATGACCCTAGTGCAGTCCATTTCTCTTGCAAACCATACGGGAGCTTGGAGACAATTGGGTTTACCCCTCTTGGAGTGTCAAGGTAACTGAGTCCAGGTAGTTTTGGGTCTGTCTTGGCTAGCTGAAGCTCAAGGAGAAGGTCACTCAGTCTCTGGAACTCCTTGTTGTCCTTACCGGATATCTTTGAGAAAGTCTCCAGACGCATGAACAAAGCATTTTCTATAGCTTCTGGACTGCCATAACTTTGCTCTAGTCGCTCCCATGCAGCTGTGAGGCCTGCAGTAGGATTGTCCATGAAAACCGATCTTAATGGCTTAACACGTGCAGCAGATAGAGGACCAAGCCATTTGATCAGCAGATTCAATTCTTGATCAGCTGTAATGCCAATATTGCTGATTGTAGTTCTGAAGGCACATTTCCAACTTCTGTAGTTCTCAGGTTGGTCATCAAAACTTGTAAGACCAGTCTTTGTGAGCTCCCTGCGAAGCATGTACCTCACAAACTCTTCTGTTTCAGTTGTCTCCGCCTTTATGTGAGATGCTGTTGGCTGTATGGTGCTGATTGCGTTATCTTTGACATTGTTGTTAAAGGACACAGGGAAATATGGTGCAGCAGATGCATCCAGGTGAGTTGCTTGCTTGAAGTCAGTTGTTCCAATGGTACGTTGATTCAAGGCTGTACCGATGACTGGAGATTGATGACTTGCTTGAAGCTTGCGCTGATGCTCTGAGACGTATGAAGGCAGGCAAGGTAGGCAGGTAGGAAATGCAGTGGAGTGATTTTGAGTGCAGGAAGTTGCTGGAACCTCTTTAACTTGAAGCTGTGAAGGAGTCTCTATGTAGTCGGGAGCATTGGAGACAATGGAGTGTGCACTGCAGTGGCTTAGGACATAGTCTTTAGTGCGTTTGAGGGGGTCTTCCATATCTGCTATGTTTAGGTTAATGCTGTCTTTCTCACTTGCACCTTCGTCTGCACTGATAGCTTGCTGTAGGACCCTTAGCTTTGCCATAGCTGCGTCATGTTTACACTGTTCATTTAAGGTTTCCATTGTTGCTCTTTGTCGTGCTGACTGCGCTTCCGACTCTGCCCTCTGAGCTTCCAACTCTGCTCTTTGACGTGCTGACTGCGCTTCCAACTCTGCTCTTTTTTCTGCATATGCCACCTGCACTTTGCTGGCTTCCACTTCAGCGCGGGCATTAATAAGTCGCTCACTGAGTGTTGAGTATCTTGAACTATGGGATCTTGACGAGTTTTTAGAACGTCTGGTGGAAACAGATCTGTGAGATGCAGTGTCCTGTAACAGCTTTATTTTTGCTTCTGCCTTTAATCTGGTTTGCTGGATAAAACTGTCTCTTTCAATATTGAGAGCATTGACGCGCTTTAATTGTGTCATCGCACTTTCTGTATTCATGTTTTGCAAGACATTAGTGAATTTGCTGCTGGTAAGCTGATAAAGCTCATATGAGGCAGAAAGTTGTTTAATGGCGCCCTCTAGTGTCAGTAGTTCACGTTCAACAGACACTGTATTGGCTTCAGCAAGGATTTTCTCCCAGACTAATTCCAAGCTATTTGACAATTCAGTCCTTGAAGCTTCATAATTCTCCATTACTTTCCAAGTGGGTTTAACTGAGCGTTTGGGTAACTCAGTTTCTTCAGGAACTTGTGAGGAAGGAGATGTGAGTTCACATGCAGAAGCTTGGTCACTCATGATAGCAGACTGACTGTGAAAGCAGGCAGGATCTGTGTGCTGAAATATGACACTGTGCAGATTGTCTCAGGCTATAAGGCTGCCATGTGCTGCTCTGTCCCTTCTGTCTTGCTATGAGGGCAGTAAATCTTGTCTGTTTCAGTACTGACATGCAGAAATCTTGTAATTAGGCTGTGAACTCCGTTTTTCTACTGTTCTATCTCAACTACAAAGCGATAAAGTTCATCTCCAGGTTTAAGTAGGCCTTACTCAAGCTGGTTTGATATTCATCCCTTGCATCGATACAGGCAGTTTACCTCAATGAATAAACTCACAGTTAGGACGACAGACGATGAATCCTTTCGAATGTTCCGTTTAATGATGGATATTCATAGGTAGAAAAACGTTGCAATTGTAAGCCACGTGTAAGATGTTTAGCATGGAAGATATACAGGAGTAATGACCAGAATCAGGAAGTGGAGATATATAAAGAACTACGGTGAGAGAGAGAGTTCAGCTAGAAAGAAGGGGACAGATCTTAAAGACACAGAGCAAGAATAATCACATAGTGTAACACAACAGAGGGGAAATCTTCCAATGTGACAAGTGTCTGAGATTCCCCTCAGTGTGGCAAGATTTCCTCTAACTATTTGTTCATTTCCTCTCAAGGACAGGAAGCGAAGGAAAATCTCACCAGCAGGACACAGACAGCAAAAATAATCTCATAGGGGTTTTATTCTCTTCTCTATACCAAGCACGAAAACAGCTTTGGCTTTACATATACTTTAAGGACTAGCAGAGGTCTCTTAACCACTTCCAGGCCAGGCCAATTCTGCCATCCCTCTCCTACATGTAAAAACATAATTTTTGCTAGAAAACTACTAAGAACCCCCAAACATTCTACATTTTTTAATCAGTGGCCCTGGAGAATAAAATGGAAGGTGTTGCATATTTTTATGTCACACGATATTTGTGCAGCGGTTTTTCAAACGCAAATTTTTCTGAAAAAATACACTTTAATTTATTTTTATGCACGAAAACACAATATAATACCCATTTTTTTTGTAAATATAAAAGATTATGTTACACCAAGTAAATTTAATACCAAACATGTCACGCTTTAAAATTGCATACGCCCATGGAGCGGCACCAAACTACAGTACCTAAAAATCTCCATAGGTGACAATTTAATAGCCTTTACAGGTTACAGTTTAGAGTTAAACAGGAGATCTGGAGCTGGAATTATTGCTCCCATTCTGACATTGCAGTGATACCACACATGTGTGCTCTATGGCCACTTGGATTGCTTTTACAGCGATATTAAAAAAAATGATATCACTCTTTCTATCCAGCGACATACCGGTATGTCGCTGGATGGGAAACGGTTATTCATAGGTCTGGCTGGCCAGTCCAATGACTGGGAAATCCTTTGGCAGGGATAACAGTAAATATAAAGTATATGTGTTTCATCTGTGTATCTAGCTGTTAGCCTTAGATGAGGTGAAGCTCTACCGATTTCCATCATCCAATCGATCAGTGGTGGCTGGTGCTCCATTTTTTTGGGGGGCCGGGGGGAAACAACCCCCCACCATCCGCTCACCCACCAGCCTGCTCACCAGCCCCATCCACTCACCCACTCGCCAGCCCCACCTGCTCGCCAGTCCCGCTCGCAAGCCCACCAGCCCCACACTTACCGCATCCAGGTCGGCTTCCCTCTGCTTCTCCTCCCTGCCAATCCGGTCGCTTCTCCTCCCAGGCAATCCGGTCTTAGGACCCGCTTCCTGTCCTGATTGGCCGGGAGGAGAAGTAGGAAGACAATAGCGAATGTTAATTCGCTAATGTCACAAGTGGGTGGGCTCGGGGCGCAGTGTTCTGCACCCCGAGCCCAACCTTTTTGAAGCCAATTAGAGCCTCTGGCTCTAATCATGTGCTTCACACAAAAAATAATCCCCGTAGAACACTATGCATCCGTTGCCCCCCATGAAGATTAGGGACTGGCGCATAGAGATTAGTGAGGTGGCGCCCCTGCGCCCCTTATGGACAGCAGCTGCAATCAACATTTGTGCAAGCAAAAATGCTATTTATTTTTTGGGTATTCTCTGCAAAGTGAAGCTTCACCTTATTTGCTAAGGTCTGCAAGCTCTTGCAAAGTGCAACTTCCCATGCAAAGTGAACAGCCTTTTTGCCTTCAGTAAGTCAGCCCCTTACTTTTGTAAAGCTGTAAAATGTTTTCTATACTTATCTGTAAATGATGGTAGAAGTTGCTTTGCAGAGCGGTCACTTAAACAAACATAGTGAAATAAAACATCCTTCCACCGTGGAAACTTGGAAAAACAGTCAGAAGGTCACATATTAGCGTGATGTGTTAATGCGAGGAGGGGTTGCTATATAAATCCTCGGTAAATATTTTTAAACATGCAAATAGCATATCACAGTAACTCAATCTTCCTGATTACGGCACGTACAAGGTCATGCGCTGGAACGTGATATCGAATGAAAGGGACCCCATTGACCGCAATTGGAAATTTCACACAATAAGAACATTCTTTTTTGCTGTAAAGGGGATTGTATGCTCCTATGTACACAAATATGAGGTATAAATAATATCCCATTGGGTTTCGCCCAGTATCGTTCAATACGTGAATTGAAGGATTCCTGCTACCGACAAAGTCTCCACAAATATATATTAAGCAGTCTTGAAAGTTTTCAGGCGTATCACTTCATCAGATAATAGTGGTAATACTTGAAGCATACCACAAATGTCTTATACTAGCGAACGCTGGCAGATGAAATTACAGAGCTGGACTCTGTGAGTGACATTTTTCAATTTCCTCTGGACATCCAGTAACTAAACATTCTTAGCAGATGGTGTGGTGCCTGTATAAACCTTTGTGTTGGATAAACAATCAGAAATGAATACCTTACCACGCAGGCCTTAAATGGATCAGCTTCACCACTAACACGATGGCGAGTTCGGTTATCTGGGTATCCTGTATCGAGAAATAATGTTACAACACGTGTTTGTCATTTAACTGTTGAAACAAAACATCATATATCCCCTTTTCTTGCCAGATGATAGAGAGAACCTCTCTTCCTACACTTGGCGGATCACTAGATTGCCATGTGTAAAGCTGGGTACACACTGTCAGTTTTTTTTCATTCAGCCAGCGGGCAGTGTGGATGCAGGAATTCTCCTTGCTGAGGACATTGTGCTCTGACAGCGGGGATTCAGTTCTTTGCGAAGTGTAACTTCGGGGACTCCGCTCTTGAGCTGATCATTGCTAATAATCTGCAAGTCACCAATCAAAGCAGGTTTTCTAGCAACAGAAGCCGATCTAGCGATCAACGTTTGTCTAACAGACGAAGGATACACACAGATCAAAATTCGGCCAGTCCCTGCTGAATTGTCTGAATTTTGAACCATTTATACCCAGCGTAGCCACCCTGGCGGTATGACTGTTTTGCATAGAAATTTGTCGTTTTATATTCTAGGCCTGTAATTCTTAGTAATAACACACTTAAATCTGTGCAAACAAGAGTCTAGTAGATATCCCGGGTATGATAACGTTTGAAACACTAAATCATAAATTATAATATAATAAATAATATAATATAATTGTAAGGAAAGGTTCAATCCCCTGGTAGTATCTATCATCTTGCGTGCAGTACTGAGTTCCACCAGCAGGTGTCTCCTGGCAATTCTGAACTGTCAGGGGAACTTCTCTCTGCTGGTGTTATATCATCCTTGGGCCGCAGTACTGGCGTCCACCAGCGGATGGATCCTGGCAGTGTGGTGCAGATGTTACTTCCTGCAATCAGGGGTCACCTGAGCCTGTTAGCAGGTATAAAAACCCGGCAGGTGCACACACACACTGCCCTGGTATCGTCCTCGTGCCCTGACCTGCAGCCTGTCTACTTGAACCCTGACTTCTGTCTCCTGAACCCAAACCTGAACCTGAACCTGTTGAGTCTGTCCTTATCCCTGGATCCCTGGAGCTTTGCTCTTCAGCCTGATTGCCCCCTGTTTGTCCCTGTCTGTCCACTCCTGGCCCCCCATCTGCTGTTCTCCCATTAATGATGGGCCTGGCTTGACTACGATTCTGGTTCTCCCTTTTACTACTTATGCTGTTTGGTTATTGTCACTGTTTGGTTCTTTTATTGTTCACGTTTGTGCTGGTGGTGTGTTCACATTTATATTTATTTATCTTAAATAAACTACTTACTTCACCTATTTCAGTTTGCAGTTTCCTCTGTTGCAGTCCACATAGTCCTGATCATATCTGATTCCTGACAATAATAAATAACTATAAATAATTATTAAAAAAAATAATATAATATCTGATGACGAATTTCCCCACAATTCACTATCGCTCAATTCTGCAAGTGTTCTAATTTACTATCGCTGTTTTCTAGCTGGTCTAAAACCGCTTTTAACGTAAAGGGACACTTTTTGGTTGCCATGGACAATCTCAAGTTTCCAGGCAGAAAGAACAGTATATATAATATAAAAGTGCATGCAGGGCACTGGACAAACCACTAGGGACAAAAGGGTTGTGAAATGATTTCATACAGTAATGTAATCTGTAAGATTACAGTGTACTGTATGTGTTATGAATTTTGCACTTTTTGAATTTGCCACCTGGCTCCGCCCCCATGCTTTGCGATGCTCACAGGGAACGGAGCTCGGCACACAGAGGCATCGGGCGGAGGACACAGCCCACGGACACAGCAAGGGGACAGCGCAGGATTCTGGGGACAAGGTAAGTATACTGCACCAGGATCCTGCAATGCAATCCCGAGTGTGGCTCGGAGTTACTGCTAATGGTACTAAAATTTAACCCCGAGCCACACTCAGGAAAACCACCAGGGCGGTTAAAGTGTTGGTTACCCCAGCATTTCAAATTCCTGATATGTGCCATGTACTTGTATGAAAAAGTCTCCTGTTCTCTTTGTATTGCTTCCTGTGTGTGTGAAACTCCTGGTGTTCTGCCAGTCCCTCTGCTTTCCTGTTAAAAACTGACTACACAAAGCATGAGAGCCCACTGTGGTCAGTTCCTTAGCTGTGCTGGGAACTCAGGCTGTTCTCCTCCAATGATCAGACTTGTCCTGACACGCCCCCCTCCAACTGCACACCCATTTACTGGAAAGATCAGTGTACTGTTGCTTCTCCTCCCCCCAGCTTTTATGCAACTGAGAACAGATGGAGTGTGATCACTTATAAAAAAGGGGAAAAAAATATTTATAATGTATCTATACACAAATGTTTGCCTTTCATTCAAATTTTAAACTGAATGCGTTGTTTTACAAGGTGATAGTTTACACTAGACATGTGCACACTGAAATATTTCGTTTCGGAATTTCGTTTTCGTCCGAAAAATAAATGTATTAAGTTACTCCCGAAATTCGTTTTTATTTATTTCGTTTTTCGTTAAAAATTGCATTCGTCCGAAAATCTGAATTAATTAAGGTCGAATCTGTCATTGAAGGCTTATGGTGTCTGTCGAATGTTCAAAGAAGATTCGACGGAGCAGCGAAACTGTACGACTCTGCAATCATACATTTCCGGTCGAATGTTCCGCCCACAAGCAGCGATCTTTTCTCTCTATGTCAAATCTTTTCTCTCTATAATGTCGAATCTTTTCTCTCCTATGTCGAATCTTTTCTCTCTATAATGTCGAATCTTTTCTCTCCTATGTCGAATCTTTTCTCTCTATAATGTCAAATCTTTTCTCTCTATAATGTCAAATCTTTTCTCTCCTATGTCGAATCTTTTCTCTCCTATGTCGAATCTTTTCTCTCTATAATGTCAAATCTTTTCTCTCCTATGTCGAATCTTTCCTCTCCTATGAAGAATCTTTCCTCTCCTGTGTCGAATCTTTTCTCTCTTTTGTCGAATCTTTCCTCTCCTATGTCGAATCTTTCCTCTCCTATGTCGAATCTTTCCTCTCCTATGTCGAATCTTTCCTCTCCTATGTCGAATCTTTCCTCTCCTATGTCGAATCTTTTCTCTCCTATGTCGAATCTTTTCTCTCCTATGTCGAATATTTCTCTCCTATGTGGAATCTTTTCTCTCTATAATGTCGAATCTTTTCTCTCCTATGTAGAATAATCTTGGACTAATAGAGTTAAGGTTAGGCACATTCGACCACAGGTTCGATAGACACAGATTGTTATTGTCAGCGTCACGTCGAATCTCCTATCTATATCGAACTGTTGTAGCAACGAAAACGAAAATAAAGCATTTGTTTATGTCGGATCTTTCGGTTTTCGGATTCTGTGCTTTCGTTTTCGTTTGTTAAAACGATAACGAAAATAGCTGAAATTCGGACGAAAATGCATTCGGACGAAAACGAATGCACATGTCTAGTTTACACTCACTTTAAGATCGGGACAAATTTGTATCTGTGTACAGTAGACAGTTACATGGGTATGGCAGTGGTCATTCTGCTTCTGCAGGAAGTACTTCATTTTTCCCCAGAATGTAAGGTATATGAACAAATTAAAAAAATGTATTTTCCTTTCGGGTGCGGGGGGGGGGGGGGGTTAGGGATTAATGATATTGTATGTTCCTGGATAAAAAACTGGTTGCAGGAGCGAGTCCAGAGAGTAGTGATTAATGGGGTATTTTCTTAATGGTCTTGTGTTGTGAGCGCGTTACCCCAGGGCTCTGTCTTGGGGCCAATTCTGTTTAACTTGTTCATAAACAATATAGAGGTTGGAATAAATAGTACAGTCCCAGTGTTTGAGAATCCAAAGCTAAGCAGGCCAATAACTTTAAAAAAGTGTATGGCAACTTTATAAGAAGGCTTAGTTAAAATAGAAGAGGTGGGCAGCTATTTAGCAGATGAGGTTTAATATTAAAAAAATGTAAAGTAATGCATTTGGGGGCTAAAAAAAGAATTAAATTTACTCGCATTGGAAAGCATCTGGGGGTCCTAGTAGATGACAGACTCAGCAATAGCATGCAGTGCCAGGCTACAGCAAACAGGGCTAGCAGATTGTTATCATGCTTTTAAAAGGATATTTACTCAAGAGATAAAACTATCATTCTACCAGATTACAAAACTCTGGTTCGGCCACATCTTGAGTATGCTGTCCATTTCCGGGCACCAATTGGCCACATCTTAAAGGGGTTGTAAAGCTTTGTGTTTTTTCACCTTAATGCATCCTATGCATTAAGGTGAAAAAAACATCCGATGCTAACAGGTCCTCCCCCCAGCCCCCTGTTTACTTACCTGAGCCCTCGAAAGTCCCACGTCGTGAATGCGCTGGCTTCTTGGCCCGGGCTTCTCGGCTCTTCTCGGCTCTTTATTGGATGATTGATAGCAGTGCAGCCATTGGCTCCTGCTGCTGTCAATTAAATTTATGATGCGGCGCGCCGGGGGGCAGGGCGGAGTGATACAGTTGGCGTCTATGGCGGGAGCGCGCCCGCAAGCTAACCCTCTTGGGAGAACGCTTCCCAGAGGGAGGTCTTGCAGGGAGGGGCCGAGACAGCCGCCGAGGGACCCCAGAAGACGAGGATCGGGGCCACTCTGTGCAAAACGAGCTGCACAGTGGAGGTAAGTATGACATGTTTGTTTTTTTTAAATAAATAAAAACGGAACCTTAACAACCCCTTTTAAGTATGCTGTCCATTTATGGTCACCAATTGGCCACATCTTGAGTATTCTGTCCATTTCTGGTCACCAATCAGCCACATCTTGGGTATGCTGTCCATTTCTGGTCACTAATCCTCAGGAAGGATGTACTCGAACTGGAGGGAGTCCAGAAATAGGCAAAAAAGCTAATAAGGCGGCTGGATCTCCTTAGTCATGAGGAACAACTACAAAAATTAAACTTAATCACCTTGCAGAATAGATGCTTAAGAAGGGACATGATTGCAATATACAAATCTTTAAATGGTTACTGTATCATTGGGAGAAAACTATTTATTCTAAGGTCACTAAAGAAGACACTTGGCCACACAATGAAGTTGGACGAGAATTGGTTCAATCTTAAACTGCATAAGGTGGTCTTTATTATTAGAGCAGTAAGGATGTGGAACTTGCTTCCATAATTGGTGGTGTCAGCAGGGAATGTAGATCATTTCATAAAAATGTTAGATGTGTTTCTTAGCAATCACAATGTAAGAGGATAGAAAAATGGTAGCAACATAAACACATAGACATACACACTCAGCTTGAACTGGATGGACCTGTGTATTTATTCAACCTCACCAATGGGTTAATGGTCAAAATATAGTACACTGGGCCCTGGTGTAGGACTGAACTGACACACACACACACACACACACACACACATATCCTTTAATAATAATAATGTACAATGGCTCACAATTGATTGTAGGCCTGCATGCAACTGCACATTTTCTGAACTGCTGCCTGAAGTATTCCGTTTGTGTGAGAGGACAATGACTAGTGGCAACAATACTGATTGACTAGCACAACAGTATTTCATCAATAAATTGAAAGCTGATCACATGCTATGGGTAACTGCTCATTATAATTTCCTAATATAAGTGAACACAAGCAAATTTTTCTGCACTATGTCACATACACATCTGGTAGAGACAGTGGAATAGACAGGACCATTGAAGTCTGTGAAATATTGTTTCAGCACACAGAGCCTATAAAACGCATAAAACATCTACAGTACCTAGAACGGAAAAAGCACATTGCTACTGACTTGCCCAGTTCGTATTCAGTTGTTTTTCAATGACGTGAAGCAATATACTTCAGTGATCCCTTATATACTGCCATGCTTCACCTATTTAGAGGAAAGATGATATGGAAGCGGCACGGCACAAAACTCTACACATGCCATAAAATAGTGTGATTTCCAGTTAGGCGGAATAGTGGATTGTATGTTTTCTTGTTCATTCTATGTCAATACAGCGTTGGGTAATTGTAACCTTGTTGCAGCATGACAGCAGTTGTTTGGCTCGATAGACCAAAGTCATTTTTATGTAATAAAACAGAGCTTTATCTTGGTTACAAGAAAAGTATCCATTACAGTAAGAATGATAATTATACATTGTGTTTCAGGGAAAGTATATCTGATATGAAAACTGAGCTTGTAGCTGTGGCTAAGTGGTAAAACATTGTATACTAATGAAGCTTTTTGTTGGCTTCGGTCGGAAGAATTCTGATTTTAAAGCTACACTATTCGGTCATGCATTGTTGACTCTTGTTGATTTCCCCAGTTTGTGCACACTATTGGCAACAATGAAGAATGTGGCTCTGACATGAACAGACTCAATGGGGGCTTAGCTGGAACAAGAAAAGGGTGGGTATCACATATTAGTGTTTGGATTAGCACCGCTGGAATTTTTTAGAATTTCAAATCTCTTCCAGATATATACTAGAGATGGATTCCTTCATCCAACACCATTACCCTTCCTGAAAGTAAGACCCATTCTCCCAACACTCCTAAGCAGTTGGAACTACTCAGCTACCCCTCATCTTAATTAAAGGGTTATAAACCCTTGTTTTTTTCTTTTTTTTAATAAAAAATGCAAACATGCTTATACTTACCTGCTCTGTGCCCTGATCCTCTTCTTCTGGGGTGCCCCACCGGCGCTCCAGGCCCCTATTCTTCATTGGGTGCCCCCCCCACAGAAAGCAGTTTTCCCTGGGGGCACCTTGCTGCATCCAATGACATCCATTGACACAAGACAGCGGGACCTGGCCCCACCCCCAGCTTCTGCGTCCCTTAAAAAAAAGTGAGGGGAAACTCAAAATTTTAGAGCTCCCCCCCAGAACAAGGTGAGGTTCAATCTTCCAATGGGAACAACTGTTCCGAGGAATTCCCATCACTTTAGGAAATCGAAAATTGCATCTCTGGGACAGAAAGTGAAGGACAAATTTCCCCAATAGTAAAGCAAAATATAACCTGGCAGGGGTATGGCTATACATATACTTTAAATCTAAAAAAACAAAACAAAGTCTAAATACCTCTAGATTGTAAGATTGGCATTTTATAATTATAAGAATCTAAACTTTAAAGTGGTTGTAAACCCACTAATCGTTTTTTTTTTACCCCACCTGCAAGAGAAAGGCATAATGAGCTAGTATGACTAGCATACTAGCTCATTATGTACCACTTACCTTAGACCGGGGCCCCCGAAGCCGTCCGTGTCCCTGTCTTGAGCCGCAGCCATCGCTGCGGCGATAGCCGGAATGTTACTTCCGGGTATCGCCGCACCAGCCAATCACAGCGCCGCTCCAGCGCTGTGATTGGCCGGAGCGGCAGAGATATCACTCTGCGCATGCGCGCGGGAGCCGTCACATTCGGCTACGCCCAGCGATTGCTGCGAAGTAGCCGATTTTGTGAATGGGATTAACCCCATGAATGTGCCGTTGTCTACGGCGCGCATGCGCCGTAGACAGCGGCGCCTGTCATTTAACTAAATATCTCCTAAACCGTGCAGGTTTAGGAGATATTTCTTGCACCTACAGGTAAGCCTTAATCTAGGCTTACCTGTAGGTGCAAGTTGAAAAAGTGGGTTTACAACCACTTTAACATTTAACTTTATATTTGGAATTTTTGGGGAATAATTGGGATATACGGACAATATAAGAATAGACAGGGTGAAGTTTGGATGTGCATCCCTCCATTACCAAAAGTTTTAGGAAGAAAGACTGTATCCCTAAAGAATTATTTTGTATATACCTTTTATGTGCTTCAATATAAATTAGCCCTGATATTCTGATATTTCATTCCTTTGATTGCTGAGAAACAACTAGAAGATTACTGCTTTTGTTTTATTTAGGCTCCATGTACACTGAAGCTCAAAAACGACTGTTTTGAACGCCAGATTTCTGGCAGAAAAAGCTGCTTTTAAATATAGCTTTTATCAGCGTTTTGTACTAGCGTTTATTAGCGTTTATGAGCATTTTTTATTGTATAAACACCAAGGACACTCCAAAAATCCCAGAATGCATTTTTTTTACATATTTCATAAAAACGCCAAACGCTAATTAGCGGCCGTTTATGCGCGTTTATGAGCGTTAATGAGCATTAATGAGCGTTTAATGTTTTTTTGCGTTTTTTACCCCCGAAAAACTGCAATTTGAGCGCAAATTTCTGGCGTTCAGAAAAAAGCCCATTAACTGCACTGCTCATTAACGCTAAAAAACACTATGTGTACATGAACAATTAGGCTAACATAGAGTGCAGTTAATGAGCTTTTTCTAAAAACGCCAAAACGCCAATAAACTGCAGTTTATCAGCTTCAGTGTACATGGAGCCTTACTTGTCAATATATGGAACAAAGCATGACGCATATAGAACATAACCACTTCACCTCCGAAAGATTTACCCCCTTCCTGACCAGACCATTTTTTTGCGATACTGCACTGGATTGCTTTAACTGACAATTGCACGGTCGTGCGATGTTGTACACAAATAAAATGTATGTCCTTTTTTCCCACAAATAGTACTTTCTTTTGGTGGTATTTAATCGTGTCTGCGTTTTTTTTTTTCACTATAAACACATCCTGCACAGCGTAGCTGCCCTGTAGCAGTAAATCTTAATGCACTCTTACAGGAAACCTGTTGGAAGAGACATTCATAGTCTGCCATTGCTGACCTCTCCTTCTAAAAATGCTATTTTTCTGGCTGTCATTCTTATGCAATGCCTTTGGTGTTTTGATCTACTGTCTGTGCTGTGTCTGTGCTGGAATAAGTGTAGGAATAAGCAGCATACAAGAAGCTAGTAGAGCCTCCTAGCAGCAGTTGATAAGCCAGTTCCCACACCAGGGAGCCTACTGTAAATTGTGGGACAAAGGAAGTTGGACTACCACTACACTTGTATTGCTGGGGTCCATCTTGCAACTGCATTGCCCATAGTGGATGCAGTCCATGTCTGGCTTGACTGGTTCACCTGTAGTAAAACAGAGACTCAAAGGGCATACTGGTTTCTGGACCAGTTTCCTCACTTACATCCCCGAATGGAAGTGAAATCCTTCTCTCGTTCTCTTTTGCCCAGAGGACCATAGTAAGACACCTGTTCTCATAGTGCCTCAGAATCCTCCATACCATACTAGCATACATCCCAGATTGCCCATTGACTAAATGTCCGGTCAGGGAACTTGCTTATTTTTGTTCAATATATATATATTTTTTCCAAATATGATTTTTTATTAATACCCACAATGGGTGAAAACAGGTTACTACATCTATACATGCAGACTTGAAAAACATAAGACATAGTATGAACATATGTAACAACGAGCAGTTGGACTGTATGCACATTACCAGGGAAGGTTTTGAGGAAACCATAGAATGTATCAAATTGTGAAGATAGGTGAATAACCAAAGGAAAAAATAAAACTAAATAAGCAATGACCAGTAAGTTATTCCCTTCTGTCTATAGTTACGTAAGAGAGGAAGAGTATGCTGTGGTGTAAGACCCTGTCTTTCCCAAAAAACTGTTTTCCGGTTTACAATCAGAAGAGATTAAAGAAAGGAAGAAAAGAAAATAGTAAGGAAGAAGGAATTTGCTTTTTTTGAATACTTTACATAATAACAACTGATATTACAACATCCAAAAAAAGGGCAAAGCAGTTCTTTCCATACAACCCGGTCCTGCATAGAAGTATTGGTTGAGTTCTGTGTCTATGGCCTCGTACACACGACCGATTTTCTCGTCCAAAACAGTCAAGAAAAGTGCCGCAAGAGTTTTTTTTGTCTAGAAAAACGTTCGTGTGTATGGTTTTACGACGAGAAACTTGCCGAGAATCTCGACGAGAAAATAGAGAACCTGCTCTCTATTTTCTCGTCAGGATTCCAGATTTCCTCGTCGTGTTTCTCGTCGGCCTGTTTTGTGACGAGAAAATGGTTCGTGTGTATGCTTTTACGACTCTTCCAAAAGCGCGCATGCTCACAAGCAACTATGAGACGAGAGCGCATCTTCTGGTAAAACAAGCCTTCATAATGGAGAGAGCACATTCGTCACGCTCATAAATATTTCATCGTTTAAATGTTCTGCATTGAAATCTTCGTTAGAATGTTACATTAATCAAAACGAGTGACCTTCTTTTGCTGCTGATATTCACACAGAGTTGAGCCTTATTTTTAACCTTTTTCATGCTGCTCTTTATAAGATTTATGTGTATTATATTCTGCAAGTTTTTAGGAATAATTTAAATGGTTAGATTTTTCAAAATGATGTTAATTATAATTTCTCAATGTTTTGATAGCGATCTCCCATTTAATTTTGGAATCTATATTATTAAAATTTCACACCATGTTTTTGTGCTAATCAGATTTAGTTATTCTTTTGGGGGGGTGATATCTGTGCCTTTTATTGTCAGTCAAATGTATCTGCTTACTCCAAAGCTTGTTTTTTTTATTTAAAAAGACACATAGTCAAGTATGAACTTAAACAAAAAACACATTTATTCATGTTTATAAATTAAATAAAGAGAAGGCAGCGCTGGAGAAGCTGCTGCCATTTGTGCATCCCAGGGACCCCAGAGCACACAGCAACCCTGTGTGGACACTAAAATTGGGAGCTTGAGAAGGCCCACATTTCTGAACACAATCTGATGCTGGCCTCCCAGAGGTCAGGAACAGCAGCAGGTGAGATATATGTCCCAAGTGTGTGGTACTACAACAGGCTGCCTTCTGTCCGACCACAATGAAGCAAGGCCATCACTTCCTCTTCTTCCTGGCAACCTTCCCTGAAGCCTTTCCTGAAGCCTTTCCTGAAGCCTTTCCTGCAGCCTTTCCTGCAGCCTTCCTTCTTCGTTTGGCTGGAGGCTGGCCCACTGGAGGGGTACTCCTGTCAGGAGGAGGAGGTGGAGGTGTAGCAGAAGGGGGTGGGGCAGAAGAAGAAGGTGGAGGTGTAGCAGAAGGGGGTGGGGCAGAAGGTGGAGGTGTAGCAGAAGGGGGTGGGGCAGAAGGTGGAGGTGTAGCAGAAGGGGGTGGGGCAGAAGGTGGAGGTGTAGCAGAAGGGGGTGGGGCAGAAGGTGGAGGTGTAGCAGAAGGGGGTGGGGCAGAAGGTGGAGGTGTAGCAGAAGGGGGTGGGGCAGAAGAGGAAGGTGGAGGTGGAGGTTGAGGTTGGGTCAGTTGGGCCACCTCACATATGGCTGTATTGGGGGTAATTTGCTCCATCACCCCCTTGTTGAGCAAGGTGATGAGCAGGGGCTCGCATAGGAGGCGTTGCTCCATGCTCATCACCTTGAACTTAGCCTCCACTAGGCCGGCAATGGCCTCTCCAGGGGATGTGGGCTCCTTGAGGGTGGCATGGGCCTCTTTAATAAGGGCCATTGCTGCCTCACTGGTGGTCCTGTCCCTCCTGCCTCTTTTGTGAAACCGGATGGGAGGCACCTGGGATCTGGTGCTTCTCCTTTGCCCTGCCACCTCCTGTCTGCCACTGGGCCCTGCCACCTCCTGTCTGCCACTGGGCCCTGCCACCTCCTGTCTGCCACTGGGCCCTGCCACCTCCTGGCTGCCTCTGGGCCCTGCCACCTCCTGGCTGCCACTGGGCCCTGCCACCTCCTGGCTGCCACTGGGCCCTTCCTCCTCCTGCCTGACAGTTTCCAGACCCTCCTCCTGGCTGATTTCATCCTGTGTATGAAAAAGGAACATAGTTTAATATGTTGGTTTAATCTTTGCATCAAACTTTGTAATCCTGATGGAAGCAATTAGAATGTAAATGCATAAATCCTTGCTTTAAATTTACCACAACATCAGCTTGACTATTTACCACACAATTAAGTGCAGAATAATGTCTACAGATCCTGATTTCACTTGTGGAATACAAAATAATGTATGTTTCTCATCCTGACATATTTGGGAAACATTAATTTTATCCCAATACATTTTCAGTTAATACTATACCTGGCTCCAGATGGACAAATCAGGATCATCCAGGATGGCTGCCTCCTCTTGCTCCAGAGAAGGCTCAGGTTGGCTGCAGGGAAGTCTGGGGGGAAGAGTGGAGAGTGATGGCCTTGTCTCAATGTGGTCATCCAGGAAGGACATCCTGTTGTAGTACCACAAAATCGGGACATAAACATCATCTGCTGCTGCTCCTGACCTCTGAGAAGCCAGCACCTTAGAGCGTTCAGTCCTGTAGGTACCTCTCAAGCTCCCAATTATAGTGTCCACTTGTTTTGCTGTGGCTGTGGGCACCTTGGTATGCACAAATGGGAGCAGCTTCTCCAGCGCTGCTTTTCTCACCCCTTTTTTTTTATGGATGGGGTTTTTC
The DNA here is from genome assembly GCA_029206835.1 of Rana muscosa. NCBI lineage: Eukaryota > Metazoa > Chordata > Amphibia > Anura > Ranidae > Rana > Rana muscosa. The sequence continues at coordinate 499,504,351 of CM055118.1, read as the reverse complement.
GTCTCCCACAGAGCCGGCAGCTCCCTTACCCGGTCAATAAATTCCGCCAGGAACTCTTTGTCGCTAATAAAGACATTCATATTGTATCTGCAAGTAAAATAAATTATATTAAAATAATGTGAGGCAAACAGTCTAACCTCCTTCACATCCTAGTCACCATATATATCCTCCAACAATCTCAAGACAGTATAGGCCAACAATTTTTCAAAGTCACAAAATCACATACCTTCGTTCGCACGTCCGTCACTTGAACTCCTCTCTCCGCACACCGAACGTACTATAGTCACATGTGTGTTTGCTATATACACACCACGCATGCGTCAAAATTCGAACACGTCGCTCCGCACACGTCGCCCGCCCATGACGTTCTAACTTACATCTTTTCCCCGCCCCTTCTCTTTCGGCGCGCAGACAGATATGGCGGAGTTACAGCAGGTATCTGATAATTCCGCAACTAGCGAGGAGACAAGCCCGGAGACCGAGGACACGTCACGATCAAGGAGGAGATTCAAGGCATCGAATATGTCTTTGGCGGAGATGGCGGAGATGGTGGACATCTTGGTCAAGGCTGATTATGATGCCAAGCATGGGCCGTATAGCAAACCAAATAGAAGGAAGGCCAAAATCCTCACTAAAGTTGTGAAGAGTCTGAGGGCGAAGTTCGGGGTGAAACGCTCAAATGAGCAGCTCAGAAAGAGGTGGTCAAACCTTAAACTGAGGGAGCCAGACCAGTTGAGGAGCATAAAGAGGATGCTCGCTAAAAGTAAGTAAAATGACGACATTTCTGCTATTAATCTTTTTATAAACTGACATGTTTTTTTTTTTTTTTATCATATTGGACTCCCTTCCAAAATGTAATATTTTGAACTAGGTTGGGCACAGTAATCGTTCGTTACGTTACCGACACTTCGTTCGGCCACTATCCGCGGTTTTGGCTTATTTAAGAGTCACAAAAGTAATTAGACATCTGCCATTTTTGATCAAGTATTGTGGATAATTTTTTAGTCTAGATGATGTGTTTGTAAGGAGAATGAAATGCAAACTTTTATCAGTGTAAAGGAGAGGACACTCAGCAGCTGCTTCCACATCTGTACTTTGGAGCACTATAGTGTGGGCCAACAGACCCGCCTATTTTGGGTGTCCCACACAGGTGCATCAGAGTTTATTTGTGGTGCCTCCATGTCCCAAAAATTACATCCAAATGTGAATACTAAACATATTTGGGGTCATAAATAATGCATTCTTCTTTAAATTCCGCACAAACACACACTTGTACCCCACTTCCAAACAATTTATCCTTTTTTTAGTTTAACAAGGAGATTTACAGTGTGATAAATAGACCTTTGGTTTTATTCTCATAGGGGAGAGAAGACTGGGAGGAGGACACTCCAGGGAGCACATGCACCCCACAACTTCCAAACAACACCAAACTCCCAAAGACCCACAACCGAAAGATGTGCAGGAAGTTGAGGTGGAGGAAGGAGAAGTGCAGGAAGGAGAGGTGGATGACGTTGTGGATCTGGTCACCACAACAGGTCAGTATCTGACCCCACAGCTTAAGGTAAGCGAGGTAGGCCTGCAGAGTTTTATAAAAATTTTTTTTTGGTTTTTAGGGGATGTAAATGTTGTGAAGGATAGCACACGGTTCTCTGCTGACAGTGCCCTCCGCCTCATCCAGCAAGTGATGGAATGTAGCACGGAACTGGACCTAATTAAACAAAGAATCCATGTGATGGAACAAACATTTAAAGACATTCTCGATGTTTTGGGGAGAATTCAATAAGCCATCCAAACACATTTGTTTTTACATGTTTGTTTTTATATTTTTTTCAAATTTTTTGAGTAACAAACCAGCCAAAAATTGAATATGCACACAGTGTGTGAACATGTGCTATCTGCCATCAGGGGATATCCATGTACGTCTTTTGTGGGTGCAACCCCTTCCTCGTATCAAAAGTCGGTGAACTGAGGAAGGGGATGCACCCCCAAAACACGTCCATTGATCACCCCTGATGGCAGATAGCACATGTTGACAATAGGGATCAGGATTGTAAACTTCCTATATGCAAAAACTTAAAAATGTGTGCATATTGAATTTTTGGCTGGGCAAGGGGTGGCAGGACCCCATATTAGCACGGGCACATAGAGACATAGTTTGTGTAAGTGAATGTCTCCGATTGCTCAGAGGTATCCAATGTTGTAATTTTAGAAATGCAAGTGATATTTTTGTATTTTCATAAGCCAAAATTTGCCGGGTTGTGGCCAGGCCAACCCCAAAGTAAAACCAAAAAAAAAAAAAAATTAAGAGAATGTGCACAGAGTAAAATATTTTACCACAAACAACGTGTAGCTTCTTTTTATAATACTCTCTAAGCTTATTTGGTTCTTTTGTAAGGTAACATAGTGAAATTGGTTGTTATTTACTAAAGTAAAATACACTTGCCACTACAAATGCACAAAGACAAACTAGGAGACAGGAAAGAACAAATAATTAAAGGTTTAAACAAGATTTTTATTGGGATACTTAGACATAGGCTGGCATAGGAATTGCCCCCCTACCCGTGAAATACTCCATGTATTTGTCACGAACCACACGGGCATTTTGGGGGGGCAAGCCAAGACGGGCAGATTCCAGGCCCGGAAGGGGATTTGCAGGGGAAAGTCCAGCCTCTGGCAAAACTGAGGCCATATAGGAATTTGATTTTTGGCTCAGAAAGTTGTGTAGCACACAGCAGCATAGCACATAATAGTTTATTTTGTAGTCCGCCAAGTGTCTGGAAGTCATAAAAAGGCGGAACCGGCTGGCCATTATGCCATTATGCCGAAGGCATTTTCAACGACTCTTCGGGCCCTGGCCAGCCGGTAATTGAACACACTCTTCTCTGGGGTCAGGGTCCTCTGTGGAAATGGCCTCATAAGATGCCGTCCGAGTCCGAAGGCTTCATCAGCCAAAAAAACAAAGGGGAGTCCTTCAATATTCCCTGCATCCGGTGGCAATGCAAGGTCGTCACTCTGGAGACGGAGGGAAAACTCTGTCTGGATGAAGGATCCCCCATCGGACATCCGGCCATTTTTCCCTACATCAACATAGAGGAATTCATACCGTGCTGACACCACCGCCATCAGCACAATGCTATGAAACCCCTTGTAATTGTAGTAGTAGGACCCAGAACGGGGTGGCGGCACGATGCGGACGTGCTTCCCGTCTATGGCACCACCGCAGTTGGGGGAAGTCCCACCGCGTGGCAAACTCCGATGCCACAGTCTGCCATTCCTGTGGCGTGGAAGGAAGCTGTGGAGTAAAACAAGATGAAATAATATTAGAAAACCAAAGGCATACATTACAAGGAAATTCTATCCCAAAAAATTAGAGACCAACATCAATCTAATTCTACGTTTATTAAGGTGTGTAAAAAAAGTATAATGGAAGGCTCATTTATCATATTCATCACCCCCTCTGATGGGCCATTACTAAATTATTTTGGGGGGGGGGAGATGTGTTTGGCCACAGGATAGCATTGCAGTGGCGGTGCGTCCAGAGTGGGCGCTGGAGCACTGTCCCCTCTCTCCTGTGCCCATCACTCAGAACAATACATAGGTTCATGCGTTGCATGAACCTATGTATTGTCTATGCCGCACACTATTCAGGTGGATGGCCTCTTGTAAAGCGACCAACATATGATTAATTGCGGCATTTAGGGGGTTAAAATTGCAGAGCAGAAACAGGTATTAAAATAGTCTTGCAAATTACAACATGAGGGATGTAATTGGCTTCCTCAAAGAAAAATCGGGGACGCAAGGAGGGGGGCATTCCTTGTGTAAACACTGACAGGCTGCTCTGGCAATCATGTTCACCAAGTCTGTTTAATGGTAACATGATTGGCTGATGCAACATGAAGGGAAGGAGAAGACATCAAGGACAGAAGAAGGATGGCGCTGACCACAAGAAGGTAAGTGCAGGGCTGGGGGGAAACTGGCTGCATTAGAGGGGACTAAATGGCTGCATTGGAGGGAACAAAATGGCTGCATTAGAGGGGACAACTGGGGGCGTTTATTAGGCAACAGAGCAAAAAAGGAGGAAGTTTATTTCCTAAATTGGGGTTTGAACCCCCCAACATTTGGAGCAACAGGCGCCCCTGCTGGAAAAGTTAGTGAGGGGAAATATTTAGGGAGGAGAAAAAAGGGGCAATCTAAAGCTTCCAACATGCATGGGGACAAAGGGGACATTCTCAGCATATTACAATCATGGTAATTAGGGAAGGATGAAAGAAATACAATACATTAGCATACATGTAATACCTAAAATGTGATGTTAAGGGAGAAAACTTACCCTAATATAGTCCTCCTGCAGGACTTGGATGATGGCAGAACAGGTGTCTGGGATTATGAGGCCCAGAGCCTGGGGGGAGATGCCTGTGGTGAACTTCAAGTCCTGAAGACTTCTCCCTGTCGCCAGGTAACGCAATGTGGCGATGAGCCTCTGCTCAGCACTGATGGCTTCCCGCATAACGGTGTCCTTCCTGGTAATATAGGGGGACACCAAAGCCAACAGTTCCTGAAAAACGGGGTCAGACATCCTCAGAAAATTCCTGTAGTCCTCAGGATTATTCTCGACGATCTCCCGCAGCAGAGGCATGTGGCAGAATTGGTCCCGCTGGAGCAACCAATTCTTGGTCCATGAACTCCTCCTCACACCATTCATGGACTGGTCTTGGTCCAAAACAAGCAGACCAACACCAAGCGCACGCACAGCACGAACTCGACGACGAGAACGTCCAGGCGACATGGCTAGGAAACGGTCGTCTAATCAGAACGTACAGAACAGAACTCACTTTAGAACAGCAAGGCCTATGAATAACGAACTGAAAATCAGAAACGAACAGGCAAGAACGCACTGTAAAACAGATACGACCTGCCTAGACGCCCTGAAAGTCAAGATACGAACCCACAAGCACAAACTGAATGGCAGAAAACGATCTGAAAAGTACGAAGACTGAAAAGCGCGAATCGTCTCTCCCCAAACTTTTACTTCACACGCGGTAACACGAGATCAGCAAAAGCAGCCCAAGGGGTGGCGCCAAGAAAAAAGATCTTCCCCTTTATAGTGCCGTCGTACGTGCTGGACGTGAGCGCAGAGAACCACGAGGAAATTGGGAAATGACAGTGTGTACGCATAGAAAGCTTGACGAGAAAATCGACAAGCTTAACAAGAATCTCGTCGAAAAAAACGACGTGTTTTTTACGACGAGAAAATCGGTCGTGTGTACAAGGCCTCACTCTTTGAATAGGCTACTCTCAAAGTCCATTACCCTAACATTGCTGAACCAGCAAAGTTCTTCACGGCTAGCTCTTTCCATGCTCCTTCCCCACTTTTATATACCCTAGACAGGGTGAGGAAGCCCAGCCAAGACTAGCAGGAGACAGGGCGAAGACCACCCTAAATGGGACACCAACGAGCTGAAAACTGAATTTGAAATAACTAAAGTCTGTACAACATTTTAAATCAGAATAGTCAAAGAATTTATTTTACTCCCACCATGAAGTTGTCATGTTAGACCTGAGCTGCTTTCTAATAAAGTTGGCAAATAACGAATTGTGTACTTACTGGCTTGCTTGACACGGTAATTGAGTAAGTGCAAAGCCTGACGGCTAAATTTATTTTGCCTAAAATGTGAAAATTGCATATGTATTTATTCCCGTTAAAAACAGCACATTACAAAACGAAAACGGAAAGACGTTTAACATTTTTGCACAAGTCTCCAAATATTTTACACAAGAGTCATACTTTATTGCATGCGCTAAAAGATATAAGGATATCCCTCAGCTGTCAAATTTATACAACAAAAAATAAATGTTCAGCGCTACTCTAGTTAATTGTCAAGGCAGCAGTAGATATGTTTCTTAAAGCTTTTCAGGATGCAGGAAACTTAATACAGGGCCTGTAAAATAAGGTTAGAAATAGAATAAATCAAAGCAAACACTGGCCTTGTTCCACAACAGTTTGCAGAAAATATTCTGCAAAGACGTGTATTTATGAGTTTAGGGGCTCGTCACTTTTTCAGGTGCTTTCTAAATAGAGTTATTTGGATGGTAGGAAACTGTATACAAGGAAAGGAAGAAAATTAAGATGCACTGTGGGGCTTTCATTGGAAATTGGTTGGGTTGGTTACTCTAAATCCCATATTCCTGCATGTAGAAAAACATTGTTTATAGCAATTCATATATACATTTAAGAACTGGAATGATTCCCAAGATAGTATATATTTATATTATACTTCACAAGTAAATTATGATGTTGTGTCTAGGTGGGGAGTAGTGGAAATACATAACTGAAATCTGTGTAAACACAATGAACTATGGGATTTATTTTACTAATAAATCTAGTCCTGCTCTTTAACCAGTGCCACAATGTTATTTGGACACAGGGGTCTATTAGTAGGAAGAATTTGCAGTTTACAATATTATTACAAAATTCAATGGAAATGCACTCCATGGAAAGTATACTATAACTCAATTGCCATGATGCCTACGGGAGCAACAAACATTTGCTATGAAATTGGGCATTTCTTTAAGCGGCAAGTTTAAGCAGAAAGTGGGCCTTTTAGTAACTTTACAAGTTGAATAAATTCTTGATAGATCAACATATACAACAACACTATAATTATATAACATTTTTGTCTATAAAAAGCAGTCTTTGAGCACCAGACATTGGGGTTGATTTACTAAAGGCGAAAAGATTGTGCACTTTGCAAGTGCAGTTGCATTTATTTTCTCCAGAGCTTAGAGAATGAGGTGAAGCTCTACTGATTTTCATCACTCAATCAATCAAAAATGCTGTTTTTTTATTTTTCTTGTACCTGGTTAGTTATTCTTTACTAAGTGAAGCTTCACCACATTCACTAAGCTCTGGGGAAAATGAGTGCAACTGCACTTGCAAAGCACACAGTTTATTTCCCTTTAGTAAATCAACCCTAGTGACTTATTTTAATCTTCTGAAGGCAGAAAGCATTCCCCCAGTCACTTTCTCCGAAGGATTAAGCCTCGTACACACGGCCGGACTTCCATCGGACTTTTCCGTGGATTTTTGTCCCAACGGAGTTGGTTGGGAACACCCATAGCATACACACACTCTGACTTTTCTGCAAACTTTCTTAAACTTCTTACAACATCACGTGTTTTTTCTGCTCTTTTCTGATCTTTACTGCCACCCTTTGGTCAACTTCTGCTATTGTTGGTTGATTTTAACATTAGTTGTTTTGTCCATCGGACTAAAGTCCGATGGTTATCTGTACACACGGTCGGACTTTGCTCCATCGGACTTTTGTTGGGCAAAAGTTTGTCCGTTTGCAGACCCAACTTTTGTCCGATGAAATCCAAAACCAAACGAAAAAAGTTTGTCCGATGGAGCGTACACACGGTCGGATTATTGGTCCAACTTGCTTAAAACGAAGTTTGTTGGGCAAAAGTCCGACCGTGTGTACGGGGCTTTAGACTGCAACATTTTAAATTTGGTAAGTTTGGAGACATTAATATCATACCTCCCAACTTTTTAAGATGGGAATGAGGGACACCTATCACCAAAAGTATGCAGGCATAGAATACACCCCTTGCCATGCCCCCTCAAAGGAGAATTGTACAAACAAATAAGATTGGTTAAACCCACAAGTGTTTTTTTTTAACCACTAATATTCCTTTATTTTGGCTTTTTGGATTTTCAAATGCAGCAATTTTGAAATCAGATTAAAGGTTTAGTGTTGGAAAACACTTTTTGATAGATTAAAAGTGCATTTTATACACATCTATATAGATCAGGCCAAAATGAGGGACAAATGAGGCGGAAAGAGGGACATTGCTCCAAAACAGGGACAGTCCCTCGAAATCAGGGACAGTTGGGAGCTATGTTAATATTGTTCACCCAAATCCAAGTGTAATCAACCAAAGAAATCTCCCATTGTGTGCAAAAGTTTTACAAATTCAATATTATATGAGAGCCCAATCACTAGAAAGGCTTTATATTTGCACACAGCAGTAAGCAATCAATCTATACCCATAACCATTAAGTGAAATTCCATCTTAAACCTAACTCGCCCTAGAACATACCCCTCCCCCTCCTAACTGCTATACTATCTAACCTGTGCATGAAAAATATATAATTTACCTATTCACCTGTGTCAGCTCACGGTGGTTGAAGGGGGAAGGAAAGAGCAATCCAACAATGACTAAATAAAGCCTGGAACAGTGACATCACCCATAGGGGTCGATTTACTTAAGGCAAATAGACTGCGCACTTTGCAAATTGTAGTTGCACTCTGCAAGGGCAGCTGCTCCAGAGCTTAGTAAATGAGGTAAAGCTTCACTTTGCAAAGACTACCCAATTGTGTGCAAGGAATATTAAAAAACAAAATTTTTGCTTGCACATGATTGGATGATGGAAGACAGCAGAGCTTCTACACATTTCCTAAGCTCTGGAGCAACTGCACGTGCAGAGTGCACAGTCTATTCACCTTTAGTAAATCAACACCATAGGCTTCAATTGCCCATCCCTTATCAGCACTCTCTCCTCTCCCCTGAAGCCACACTGGCTTAAATGCAAAAATTATTAATAAATATCAGAGAAACATAAATCAAGAGCACTTATTTTATTATCCCTTTGTAGACTTACAAACAATAAAATCATGTACAGAACTACAGCCACACATGAGACTACCATCTAAAGAACTGAACAATCAAATCAATACATAAAATAAAAATAAATTATATTTATATTTGTTTCTTTGCTATTTATTATCATCAATAATAAAATAAATTTTGCATTTAAAGTAGGGTTCCAATCACATTTTTCATTTTTTAAAAGCATGTTATTTCAGCATTCAATACAGTGGTACATATAAGATGACTTACTATTTTAAAAACCGCCGCCGATCTGCCGAGTTATTGCATAAAGAGACTTTAAAAAAATCTTTGCTGAAGTTTTCATTTTGCTTGTGGGCATGTGAAGCCCACAAGCATTTACTTCCTGGATTGTATTGACGAGTGATTCTAGCCATAGGGGAAGCGCACTGCATCCTGGGAAATGATGACACACATTTCCCAGGAGCAGTAGCGAGCTGAGGGAGATGATGTCAGAATCCGAGGGGATTCAGAAGGCAGATTTCGTGGGACCGCATAGCAACAGGTACTTCCAGGTGAGTAAAAAAAATGTTTTTTTCAAATGTGTTTTTTTAGGCCATTATACGCACAATAATGCTATTTTGTATTTTTGGTGGAAACTCCACTTTAAGTTTATAAGTTTATGGGTATAAAATTGATTACTTACTGCTGTATGCCAATAATAAGGCGTTTTAGTGTTTGGGCTCATATATAACATTTTATCTTTGTAGCAAGTCATAAGTTGCAAAGCTGCAATGGTGGGATGATCTGTGTCAGGCATCTGTGAATACAGCCAAGAACTGCACCAGGATTTATTGATTCATCTCTGAGCCAGTGAGGTTGATTTACTAAAGGCAAACAGACTGTTCACTTTGTAAGGGAAGTTGCACTTTACAGGGGAATTTTCCCCAGAGCTTAGTGAATAAGATAAAGCTCTGCTAAATTCCACAGTCCAATCATGTGCAAGCAAAAATGCTGTTTTTCTTATTTTACTTGCGCGTGATTAGGTAAGCTTTGCAAAGTGAAATTTCACCACACTCACTCTTCCCTTGCATAATGCAACTGCACTTGCAAAGTGAACATTGTATTTGCCTTTAGTAAATCAGGAGCAGATTACTTGGCCTCATGGGGAGCAGTTGTTATCTCTGCCTTGCATTCCAAGATTGTGTTCATCAGGAATATAAACATTCATTCACAATGGCGAGAGAGCATAAAAACAGAAGAAACTTTACAGATGCATTTGTATTGAAATAGTTATCTTCCTGTGCATGTGAATGTCATATCACAGCAAACTAACATAGCACAGAAAAGGCAACTTACAGGTATATAAAAACAAATGAGATCATTTCTGAAATTTCACAGCCTATAGGTGAAGTTCATGAAACTCTGTAGACTTTACCAGGACAAACAAGGAAGAAAATAAGTAATGTACCCGGAATAATAGTATTTTACACATTTTTATAGGCACCCTTTAGTAATGGAAATTCAGGCAATTCATAGTCAACAGTATCTTACCAAACTGCTTGTCTGTGGATATCATAGATTGGAAAAGGCGTTGTCCATTAAAATAAAGAAAGACAAATATGTCTGTGAAGAATCTCACTTATTCTAATCATTGGGGTTGATTTACTAAAGGCAACTAGACTGTGCGCTTTGCAAAGTACAGTTGCACTCTGCAAGTGCATTTGATCCAGAGCTTAGTAAATGAGGTAAAGCTTCACTTTACAAGGAATACCCAATCACATGCAAGGAAAAAATAAATAAAACATTTTTGCTTGCACATGATTGGATGATGAAAGTCAGCAGAGCTTCTGCTCATTTACTAAGCTCTGGAGCAACTTCTCTTGCAGAGTGCAATCAACTCCATAGTATAGCTAGCAGTAGAGTCACATTCAATTGGATGTCTTCAACATTACAAAACAGGTCCAGTTGAATGTGACTCACTACAATTAGCTAAGGTAAGTTCCTCTGTAAGACCCCTTTCACATTGGGTCGGTTTGCAGGCGCTACAGCGCTAAAAATAGCGCCTGCAAACCGACCAAAAACAGCCGCTGCTGTCTCTCCAATGTGAAAGCCCCGAGGGCTTTCACACTGAAGAGGTGCACTAGCAGGACGGTAAAAAAAAGTCCTGCTAGCAAAATCTTTGGAGCGGTGAAGGAGTGTTGTGTATACCGCTCCTCCACTGCTCCTGCCCATTAAAATCAATGGGGCACTGCAGCTTTACCGCCGGCAAAGCGCCTCTGCAGAGGTGCTTTGCGGTTAAATTTTACCCTTTCTCGGCCCCTAGCGCGGGGTAAAACCACTTGCTAGCGGCCGAATAGCGCTGAAAATCCGTCGGTAAAGTGCCGCCGACGCACCTCCTGCCCCAGTGTGAAAGGGGCCTAAGAGTTAATTTCAGTACAGAGAGTTCTGCAGCAACAGTGATACTGTATGTAAAACTATTTATATATTTTCTTGTGAAAAAAAACAACTATTTATACCTATCAGTATCCCTGTGTTTTATTACAGAAGCCAGGAGCGGTTCTAATGGAGCTACAATTCAGCAGATTAAAAAAATGTCAACAGACTTATAAAAAATGTGGCAAGCTATTGGATGGGGAAGATGGGGTTAATTTACTAAAACTGGAAAGTGCAAAGTCTGGTGCAGCTGTGCATGGTAATCAATCAGCTTCTAACTTCAGCTTGTTCAATTAAGCTTTGACAATAAAACCTGGAAGTCCCTTTGAGAGATTTCAGATGCCAGGAGGCTGGGCGGGGTTTATGATCATGTGACCGTCATGATTGGCTGTCACAGCGGTCACATGATCGGAAAGCTCCCAAATGCAAGAAGCAATCGGGAGCTTTCCGTTAGCCGCCGGGAACGCACAGGGCTTGCGCTCTCGGCACAGCTGTACCTGCTAATTGGTAAGCAAATATGCAGCCTCTCGTGCCAAGGTCCACCAGCTGAGAGGCCGCATATTTGCTTTCCGTCAGGTGCCTAGGGGTTAAGGGCCACCACCTTTTTAATTATTGGTCATAGTAGGTGAAAACGCTGTCTCACCATGTGTAGTAATTGCTATTTCCACTTACTTTCAGCAGTAACACCAGTTCTTGTAGATTCACCAGTCATCTGCTCATTGTCACTTTAGTTTTCACCAAACTCTGAGCGCTAAAAATTATGATGCTACATGGCTTTTAAAGTTAAAACTCTTCCTTAACCCATCCCCAGGTCTACTACTTGTCATACATAAAATATCAGAAAGTTGTATTACAGCTGCTTCAGTGAATCTGGAGTAAGGAAAAGCACCACTTTGCTATGACAATGTTTATTTTGCATTATAAATAGTTTTATTTTTTAATTAGGTTTTTTAAAGGCATTCAGTAAGTGAACAACAAACAAGTTCGCAGTCCTGAAACAAGGGAAAGAAACAGGTCACATAAACACATTTTATCCAGAATAAAAGTGAAGTAGAGAGAATGCTATCGAGACTCTAGGTAGAAAAATAAAGATGTTGAGATCAGATGTGGGGGGCTCTTGCACAACATACGTTGCCCCTAAAGGTAATCAAAAAGTGGTTGGAAATAATGTTATGCGTTTTGGAGTTATCAGGACTGTGATTGATAAAAATTGTAGTAGTATTGCTGTTTAAACTATTGCTGAATAGTTTAGGAAGAAAATGGAAGTCAGAAAAAAAGAAGAGGAATCAATAAAAGGAGTATTAGGAACAATCAGGGAGGGAGGTGGGGAAGAAATGGTAAAAAGGTTAAATATTGCGTTGGAGTCCCTCAACTATTATACTCACTGGAAACTAAAGCTATAGGTAAGTTTATTTTTTGATGGAGAGGGAGGGGTGGGCATATTCAATCCTGGGGCTTTACACTTTAACAAAACCTTTGTGTGAATCATTGAATATACTTGTTAGTTTTGCATTGATAAAATAAAAAAAACAATCCTCTACATTACCTTGGCAAACAGAGAGAATTGCTTTTTCAATCATGTGCTATTATTTGCTTAGATACCACCAGAACATATATGGATCTATACGCAGATAAAAATATATAAAAAAAATACTGTGTGTATATATATATATATATATATATATATATATATATATATATATACACTGTATAAATGAAAAGAAAATGGGCAGGCTCAATGGGCCACTTGGTCTTTTTGCTGCGTCTTCTAGTGAAAAACAGAGATCAAAAATGGAGGAGCATGAACCGAGGGTCCAGCTTACTTTTTTTTTTAAAGAGAATGGTTTTCTAGAGAGGTTTAGGTCACTGCCAAACTTGTTATTCACTGTAGCAAACCAGCTACATGTCTGTTCATCTGACTGGTGAAATATCTACCTATTACAGGCTGGAGGACAAAACAGGTTTACTGATTATTACAAACATGTGTTAGCAGACTCCAAAACAGTGATAAACAGTTTTTAAAAAAAATCTATGGTTAAGGTGGCAAAACATTTGACTTAGGATACCCCTTAACATTTTGAGCATAAATTATCTAGCCAGTTTTTCTCTAAGTATATACAAAATAGTGCAGCGCTCGGATGGATGAAAATAATTCTGGAGTTGCTACTGGAAGCAACTCAAAAACACGTGAATAACTGATATACACTGTGTGTTGGTGAACTGAAAGTGAAGTTCATAAACAGTCCATTCCAATGGATGGTCTCACATTAGAGCTATCCTCCATAGGAGCTGAAGAGTATACCCCCTAGGGGTAAAATGAAACTGTGATGAATGAAGAAAAAAGGAAAAAAAAAAAGAGTCCAAAACAACATGTGTGTAATTTGGATGAATGTCTTGTCATGGACAACACCACCGCAGCATAAACTGACAAAAGGAACCCAGTGTTGATGGTGGGATTTCACAATGCAAGGTAAGGTGATAAGTTGGGTACTCTTACCACAGATGGTGGACCCACCTCTCGAACGACAGTGGGTCAATCGGGCTTGGTGGTCACCATGACCAGAAATGATGAGACTGGATATCCTGGATACCTCAGACCGACTCCAACGGGGTGGTGGATGAACAGCTCACACGATGGAGACTCCTCCGATCATACAGGCTCCAAATTAATCCAGGGTGGACACAAGGGTGGGAGAAAAGAAAAACTCCAGATGGTGCAGGTCAATAAACCAATGGGGGGGTTTATTATATAAAATTGGTCTTACAGACAATGTTGCAGTCGAAATGCGTAGGGTTTGCCGATGCTGCACCCCACATTGCTTTTACCTTTTATTTTGTGATCACCTTTTTTTGTCTTATGTCTGTAAGACAAATTTTATATAATAAACCCCCCCATTGGTTTATTGACCTGCACCATCTGGAGTTTTTCTTTTCTCCCACCCTTGTGTCCACCCTGGATTAATTTGGAGCCTGTATGATCAGAGGAGTCTCCATTGTGTGAGCTGTTCATCCACCACCCCGTTGGAGTCGGTCTGAGGTATCCAGGATATCCAGTCTCATCATTTCTGGTCACGGTGACCACCAAGCCCGATTGACCTACTGTCGTACGACAGGTGGGTCCACCATCTGTGGTAAGAGTACCCAACTTATCACCTTACCTTGCATTGTGAAATCCCACCATCAACACTGGGTTCCTTTTGTCAGTTTATGCTGCGGTGGTGTTGTCCATGACAAGACATTCATCCAAATTACACACATGTTGTTTTGGACTCTTTTTTTTTTCCTTTTTTCTTCATTCATCACAGTTTCATTTTACCCCTAGGGGGTATACTCTTCAGCTCCTATGGAGGATAGCTCTAATGTGAGACCATCCATTGGAATGGACTGTTTATGAACTTCACTTTTAGTTCACCAACACACAGTGTAGATCAGTTATTCACGTGTTTTTGAGTTGCTTCCAGTAGCAACTCCAGAATTATTTTCATCTATCCGAGCGCTGCACTATTTTGTATATATTTGTTCCATACTTTGTTTGTTTGAGTGTTAGCAGCTCCTTTATTTTTGGTTTAGCGCAGTTTTTTCTCTTTTATATTTCTCAAGTTTTGCTCTAAGGGTTATAGGGAGTTGGGGTACTGTTCCAGCTTGTTAAAAAAAACTTTTTGCAGGCTGGTCCTCATCCGGCTGTCCAACTGCATACACGGATATGAAGTACTGTACATATATTCTTGTAACTGTTGGGTATCATCTTGGCACTGGAACAATTCATTGGAGGGTGAGCAGATATCTCCTAGCTTTATTTGTTTGTGAAGGTATCTACCTTTCTATAGCTAGCCTTACAAATTAACTTAGGCTACCCGCAAATAACATTTTCTTACCAGTTTATGTATGGCTTTGGGAAAGATCTATGGGGAAAAATCCTCACAAAAAAGTAACTGTCTTTGCCTCCGAAGCCCTGCCATATGCCAAGTTCCAGAATATTCTGACAGACAAAGCTTCTGTATCTTCTGATAGAGCCAAAGCTTGCTCGCTCCTTCCAACAATCTGCTTATTTATTTTGGCTAATCAGACTGCCCAACATAGGAGTTGCTTTACTAAAGGCAAATAGGCTGTTCACTTTACAAAGTGCAGTTGCACAAGGCAAGGGCAGTTGCTCCAGAGCTTAGTAAATGAGCAGAAGCTCTGCTGATGTCCATAATCCAATCACATGCAAGCAAAAATGCTGTTTTTTTTATTTTCCTTGCATGTCATTGGGTATTCTTTGCCAAATGAAGCTTTACTTCATTTACTAAGCTCTGGAGCAACTTCACTTGCAGAGTGCAACTCTACTTTGCAAAGTGCACAGTCTATTTGCCTTTAGAAAATCAACCCCATAGTGTCAACGTCACTTCTGGTCATAATATCATTCATATTGGAAGACTCTGCTTGCCACTTGCCCTAAAGAGGAGGAAGGTACTACAACCCCCTACTATATTAGGGAATCGGAGAAGGAGTTAGGTAGAAACCTATCTGCAAGTAGTTTTGAGAAAATAACTACACTGGCCCATACTTCCAAGAATCAAGCTACAAATTTCTGTCAAGGTGGTATAGGATCCCTGACAAATTGTCCCGTATATCTCCGACGATACCCAACCTCTGCTGGAAGCATTGTGGACAAAAGGGCACCTTTTTACATCTGTGGTGGGACTGTCCTGTTATACGCCCCTTTTGGGTTGAGGTACATAACATAATAAGGTGATACAACACCAGTTAGCAGACAACCTTCTCCCTAAGTTATTTTATGACACACAGAGGTCGTGGGATCCCATAAATGTTCTGTAGTGCCTCATCTTCTCAATGCAAGTAAATGTCTTTTAGCACTCCATTGGAAATCCCAGTAATACCTCCTGTAAAGAGTGGCTACAGAAGGTACAAGATATTATGGATTCTGAGGAGTGGAGGCGTCACTGTGCTAACACTTACACTAAATTATGCAATTGTTGGGCCCTGTAGCTAGATTTTATTTCCTCTGACTTGTATAAACAATTAACGCTGTAATTGTGAAGTCTTGCTAGGTTATGTTTTTGTTCTTTATGTCTTCTATAGAGGCATGTTGACCAGGGAACTATAGGGATACACTGTGTTTGTGGTTTGTGATGTTATATTATATCCTTTCTTTCTCTTTTCCCTTTTTTCAGTGGAGATAATTTGGGATGTAATTCTCCCTCCCTGCCTTCCTTTGATGAAACCCCTACTGGTTTCCCATTAAGTTCACCCTTACCTTCCTACCTCTTCTTGCTGCTTCCCCCCCACCACCACTCCTCCCCTCCCATTCTTATCACCCCCCCCCCCACATTCCTCTTGATTCATTCTATATCTGATGATGGGTTTCTGCATTTATCTGTTTCTAGATTGATTATGTTATCTTCCCATCCTGCCTGTAATATCATATTGCTGTTTTTTTTTACATACAATTTTGAATATTCCTCTGGGAATGTTGTATTTTTCCTCTCTATTTGTTATATATTCAAAAATAAAGATAAAAAAAAAAAAAAGAGAGAGAAGGAAGGTAGGCCGCACATAAACACACATAGCTAAATAATTTTTTACACAAAGTTATCAAACATACTGATTATACGCTTACTAATCAATATTAAAGGTATCATTTAGGATGCTGTACATACAGTGGGTAGGGAAAGTATTCAGACCCCCTTAAATGTTTCACTCTTTGTTATATTGCAGCCATTTGCTACAATTATTTAAGTTCATTTTTGTTCCTCATTAATGTACACACAGCACCCCATATTGACAGAAAAACACAGAATTGTTGACATTTTTGAAGATTTATTAAAAAAGAAAAACTGAAATATCACATTGTCCTAAGTATTCAGACCCTTTGCTGTGACACTCATATATTTTAATTTAGGTGCTGTCCATTTCTTCTGATCATCCTTGAGATGGTTCTACACCTTCATTTGAGTCCAGCTGTGTTTGATTATACTGATTGGACTTGATTAGGAAAGCCACACACCTGTCTATATAAGACCTTACAGCTCACAGTGCATGTCAGAGCAAATGAGAATCATGAGGTCAAAGGAACTGCCTGAAGAGCTCAGAGACAGAATTGTGGCAAGGCACAGATCTGGCCAAGGTTACAAAAAAATTCTGCTGCACTTAAGGTTCCTAAGAGCACAGTGGCCTCCATAATCCTTAAATGGAAGACGTTTGGGACGGCCAGAACCCTTTCCTAGAGCTGGCCGTCCGGCCAAACTGAGCTAACGGGGGAGAAGAGCCTTTTTGAGAGAGGTAAAGAAGAACCCAAAGATCAATGTGGCTGAGCTCCAGAGATGCAGTCGGGAGATGGGAGAAAGTTGTAGAAAGTCAACTATCACTGCAGCCCTCCACCAGTCGGGGCTTTATGGGAGAGTGGCCCGACGGAAGCCTCTCCTCAGTGCAAGACACATGAAAGCCTGCATGGAGTTTGCTAAAAAAACACCCGAATGACTCCAAGATGGTGAGAAATAAGATTCTCTGGTCTGATGAGACCAAAATAGAACTTTTTTGGCCTCAATTCTAAGCGGTATGTGTGGAGAAAACCAGGCACTGCTCATCACCTGTCCAATACAGTCCCAACAGTGAAGCATGGTGGTGGCAGCATCATGCTGTGGGGGTGTTTTTCAGCTGCAGGGACAGGACGACAGGTACAAGTACAAGTACAGGGATATCCTGGACGAAAACCTTCTCCAGAGTGGTCAGGACCTCAGACTGGGCCAAAGGTTTACTTTCCAACAAGACAATGACCCTAAGCACACAGCTAAAATAATGAAGGAGTGGCTTCACAACAACTCAGTGACTGTTCTTGAATGGCCCAGCCAGAGCCCTGACTTAAACCCAATTGAGCATCTCTGGGGAGACCTAAAAATGGCCGTCCAACAACGTTTACCATCCAACCTTACAGAACTGGAGAGGATCTGCAAGAAGGAATGGCAGAGAATCCCAAAATCCAGGTGTGAAAAACTTGTTGCATCTTTCCCAAAAAGACTCATGGCTGTATTAGATCAAAAGGGTGCAAATACTAAATACTGAGCAAAGGGTCTGAATACTTAGGACCATGTGTGAAATTTCAGTTTTTCTTTTTTAATAAATCTGCAAAAACGTCAACAATTCTGTGTTTTTCTGTCAATATGGGGTGCTGTGTGTACATTAACCACTTAAAGTGGTTGTAAACCCTTTTATCTTTTTTTTTTTTTTTTTTTTACTAACCTGCAAGACAAAGCTATAATGAGCTAGTATGACTAGCATACTAGCTCATTATGTACCACTTACCTTCGATCGGGGCCCCCGAAGTCGTCCGCGTCCCTCTTCTAGCCGCATCCATCGCTGCGGCGATAGACGGAATGTTACTTCCGGGTATCGCCGCTGCAGCCAATCACAGCGCCGCTCCGGCGCTGTGATTGGCCGGAGCGGCGAAGATGTGACTCCGCGCATGCGCGCGTGAGCTGTCGAATTTGGCTACGTCGTCGAATGTTGCGACCTAGCCGAATTTGTGAATGGGGTGACGTCAGCGTCGCCGCATTTACATACAAATATCTCCTTAACCGTGTAGGTTAAGGAGATATTTCATGCACCTACAGGTAAGCCTTAATCTAGGCTTACCTGTAGGTCTTTGTTTAAAAAGTGGGTTTACAACCACTTTAAAGGGGTTGTAAAGGTTCGTTTTTTATTTTCTAAATAGGTTCCTTTAAGCTAGTGCATTGTTGGTTCACTTACCTTTTCCTTTGATTTACCTTCTAAATATTTTTTTTCTTTGTCTGAATTTCTCACTTCCTGTTTCTCCTCACTGAACTTCACACCCAGAACAGCTTACTGAACAGCTTACCGAGGAGGATCAGGAAGTGAGAAATTCAGACAAAGAAAACAAAGAAAACAAATATTTAGAAGGGAAATCTAAGGAAAAGGTAAGTGAACCAACAATGCACTAAAGGAACCTATTTAGAAAATAAAAAACGAACCTTTACAACCCCTTTAAGCCCCGGACCAATACGGGCCATTATGACCAGGCCCCTTTTTGCGATTCGGCACTGCGTCGCTTTAACTGACAATTGCGTGGTCGTGCGACGTGGCTCCCAAACAAAATTTGCGTCCTTTTTTTCCCACAAATAGAGCTTTCTTTTGGTGGTATTTGATCACCTCTGCGGTTTTTATTTTTTGCGCTATAAACAAAAATAGAGCGACAATTTTGAAAAAAATTACATATTTTTTACTTTTTTCTATAAAAAATATCCCCAAAAAATATATAAAAAACTATATTTTTTCCTCAGTTTAGGCCGATACGTATTCTTCTACATATTTTTGGTAAAAAAGATTGCAATCGGCGTTCATTGATTGGTTTCCGCAAAAATTATAGCGTTTACAAAATAGGGGGTAGTTTTAAGCCATTTTTATAAAAAAAATTTTTTTACTAGTAATGGCGGCGATGGTTACTGTGAAAATGACACAGGCAGTGAAGGGGTTAACCACTAGGGGCGCTGAAGGGGTTAAGTGTGCCTAGGGGCGTGTTACTAACTGAGGGGGGCGTGGCTACGACTGATACGTCACCGATCTCCGCTCTGATTACACAGAGCGGAGATCGCTGACAGTGTCAGTAGAGGAGCGGGGAGATGCTGTGTTTACACACACATCTCTCCGCTCCGAGCCTCCGTGAGACGATCGCGGGGATCCCCACGGCGATCGAGTCCGCGGGACCCGCAATCCCATTCACGGGGAAGGCAGGGGGGTCGCGAGCGCGCCGGCGGCGGCAGTTAAAGGGCCACGTACAGGTACGTGATTGTGCCTGTACGAGCCATTCTGCCGACGTATATATACCGTGAGCGGTCGGCAAGTGGTTAATGAGGAAAAAAATGAACTTAAATGATTTTAGCAAATGGCTGCAATATAACAAAAAGTGAAACATTTAAGGGGGTCTGAATACTTTCCGTACCCACTGTAAGTAGACTTTCCATGTACTTTAAATTTGAAAAAGTCTCTTTAAATATATTTGCAGATTTAACTTTTTTTTCATATACCTATAGCCTATGGTTTTTCTCCAGAAATTTGGGGTTATACTTTAAATATAGCGCTGTCTTATTTTCAGTTGACAGATTTAATGACAAATGATCATTTCTTCTTTTATAACTCCACTTTTACTTCTGTAGCAAAATATATTGGGTAACTCCCCTCTTGTTTGAAAAATTGGCTCCAGCAACTGTGTAATATTACCTGGCCGCAAAAATACAGTCAAGATTGAGCCCTATTTTTCTTCCCATTGGATTATGTCACTGAATTTCTTTTCTTGAACACAAAATCCAAGAAAAGAATATTTACTGGAAACCTCAGTCATTAGGTCACGCCCATAATCTAATATTGGACAGACCACAAAAGAATACGAGTCTGATATCACAGACTCTGAGGCACTGTGGGAAAATAACCTTACTGGAGCCAGTTGTGAAAACTTATAAAAATAAAAAAAGACAAAAAAGAAGTTGTATGACAGTAAGTACAAAAGCACAAATGTAACCTGACCAGGTTTACAGAGTAAACCCGAGGTATACTTTTATTTTTTGGTGGTCAGATTATTTTAAAAGCAACAGGTTTAGCATATTTAACGACAGAAAATAACAGAAATTGAAATGCTAAACCACAACAATGCAATAAAACACAGTGAAATGTGTCCAATTATGGCAGATTTTATGGCTAGAGTTGGCAGTTTCTAATCCCTAGTACAACATTAATTTTAGTTTTGTTTTGCCAAAAGAACAAACGTTTTTTACAAGCTGACAAAGTCTGTCATTCAAATGAGTTTAAAAATCTTGTATCCATATGAGTATGATATTTTTTGAAAGTTGAACTGGATTTATAATTATAATGAAAGTGTCTCAAACATCCACCACCAAGATATGCAAAAGTACATGCTTTATTGATTAATGTGACTGGAGCATGTGCAGTACTGCCCGCAAGGGGGAAACATGACTGCAAAGCTAGAGTCCTGAGCAGGTCATACTTCTACTTCAAGAAAGGGTCTGATCTAAAGTGTGTACATTTGCATTTCTATGTAATGAGGAGGGTGAGGATGGGTTTGTTTGACACACATAAGCTTCATACACACGATGAGAAAACCGTGCAAAAAATTCTGATTTTGACGCGATCGTACAATGCCGTTGTCCGAAATTTTCAGAAGGGACATTGAAGTCAGCAGAGTCTCACCTCATTCACCTAAGGGAAAATCCTGTTGCAAAATGAACAGTCTATTTTACTTTATTAAAAGAGTGTGGCTTTTAAAAATAAAAATAAAAATAAAGAATCATACTCACCTAGATAGGCACAGCACTGATCCTTGCTGCAGCTTTCCCCCTCCACCTCTAAGACCAAGAATTGAGTGATCAAACACCGCTGATTGCTCAGCTCTCAGTCTTCAGCCTGCAGAGAGCCAGTGACTATCAGTCACTGGCTCTCTGCTCTGCCCACTGGAACGCTGGGCTGTGGACGGGGCCGGAGCAGCTGACTCAGGCTCTCAGAAACTCGCTGAGAGGCTGAGCCAGCCTCCAGTACAGGCATCTGGGTGGATCCTGACTTTAAAGTTAGGATCTTTCCTGAGCCTGAACTGGCTGAGTCACATCACAAGGTTGTGATGGGTCACAGGAGTGCAGAACAAACTGCACTCCAGTGATCCATAGGCAAAATAGCTTTGGATATACTTCTGCTTTAAATCATTCCTGTGGTGTACTTACCTTCAAAGTGTAAACTGTCCTAGATTTTTTGTAAAAGCACTTCTATACCTATAACCCATACCTTTTTAGATGTACACTATGCAACCTGCTTGATACTTCACAGTCTGTTCTGCAAAATAATCCCAGGTAGCCAGTTGGGGAAATTGTTAACCTACAGGAAAGCTTTTACAGAAGAGGTTGTGAGAGCATGTTCAGGCTACACAGTAAGATCACAGAGAAATAGGGCCACAGGTATGTGAGTAGTATTATCAAAATGGTTGGTGGATGGGAGGGAAACCTAGTTCCCACTAAAGTAAGTACTCTACCTTTACATTTTACACTTTAAGCTGTTGCTTATAAAATTCTGGATCCATTCATTCAACATACTCTTCATAATTAGAGTTGGGCCGAACACCCCCCCGGTTTGGTTCGTGCCAGAACTCTCAAACATTGCAAAAGTTCAGACCCGAACCGCGAACCATATTAAAGTCTATGGAACCCGAACTTGAAAAATCAAAAGTCACTATTTTGAAGGCTTATATGCAAGTTATTGGCCATAAAAAGGGTATATGAGTCCGGGTACTGCCCTTCGGGACATATATCAATGCAAAATGTTTTTAAAAAAAGATTGTTTTTACAGGAGCAGTGATTCTACTGATGCTTAAAGTGAAACAATAAATATGAAAAAAATACTTTAAATGTAGTGGTTGTTTTATCTGAACAGAACACATTAGTAACTGAATGGTATGGACTCTATACAGACAAGTTAATACTTTATGTAGAGTAAAAACGATTTCCTGTTTGCCTTAATAAAACTTTTTTCCTGATTAAAAAAAAAGGCCCTTTCGGGTCTGGTATGGATTTTAAGGGGAACCCAATGGCAAAATAAAAAATAAACGGCAAATCCATACCAGACCCTTATCTGAGCATGCAGCCTTGCAGGTCAGGAAAGGGGGGGGACAAGTGAGCACCCCCCACTATGCAGCGCGCAGTGCATTGTGGGGTGCTCGGCGGGAAAATATCCCACCAAGCTCCCCACAAATTTGACAGGCGATGTTCGGGCCAAACCTTTGCTCTGCTTGAAATCTTCGCCCAACACTATTCGTAATATGCTCAAGTTTCTGTAATGATAAACATTTCTTGTGGTGAAACTGACAAAGGAGGGATATTAGAAGAAAAAAAACAGTTTTATGCATGGCAGTCATTGAAAAAAGAGGAGTTTGTATTACCCATTTCAATCATTTAGCTTCTACTTCTAATTCTTATATGCATTAGACTTATTAAATTGAGAATTTGACCTGCTTCTATGGACAACACACATGGATTTGCATATCTGAGCTATCATAAAATGTATTCTCTAACTGTAGCCATGATATGCTGTATATGACGGTTTCTATATTTCTGGTGCCTATAGGTTTATTTGCATCTTCTATGTGCTTACACTTTAAAGGATAGATTAGAAACAATTTTTCTTGCATTTCTACCGGATGACAGGCTAATCCCACGGATCACATGAAGATAGATAAGAACTAGACAAACAGATAGATGTGGTTTTAGGAAGGAGGCTCCATTGGCTTCCAATGTTTCAGCACTGAAAGATTTTCAAGTAGCAGTACAGTGACATTATGGGCTTAAGAGTTAATCACAAACTGGCATCTATGATATCTGTTCATTTATTTGAAATTCAAACCCATAGTTGTTTCAATATACAGGTATTAGTGTATTTTCACTTGATCTTCAGAAACTTCAGTAATATGTAAACCTTGATGATAAATATACTCATATTCCCTCCAATACACTTATTTTCCATTATGTCAACAGCAGTTGTTTAAACCATTACTGTTTACTCTGTGTTTGTGCTGCCAGGCCTGTTGATTGGATAATAGAATGGCTAGATTTTGATTTTGTGCAAAGTCCAGTTGTCCCCTCTATTACCGATAAAAGTAAAAAAAAAAAAAAGTAAGAGCCATTGCAGGATATGATTGATTGCACTCTCTTAACCACTTAAGCCCCATACCATTTGGTAGCTAAAGGACTAGAGGTGAATTCAGAATTTTGCACTGCGCTGCTTTAACTGTAAATTGCGCGGACATGCAATGTTGTACCCAAACGAAATTTGCGTCCTTTTCTTCCCACAAATAGAGCTTTCTTTTAATGGTATTTGATTGCCTCTGTGATTTTTATTTTTTGCGATATAAACGGAAAAAGACCGAAAATTTTGAAAAAAAATGATATTTTCTACTTTTTGTTATAAGAAAAATCGAATAAACTCAATTTTAGTCATACATTTAGGCCAAAATGTATTCAGCCACATGTCTTTAGTAAAAAAAATGTCAATAAGCGTATATTTATCGGTTTGCGCAAAAGTTATAGCGTTTACAAACTAGGGTACATTTTCTGGAATTTACACAGCTTTAAATTTATGACTGCCTATCTCATTTCTTGAGGTGCTAAAATGGCAGGGCAGTACAAAACCCCCCCAAATGACCCCATTTTAGAAAGTAGACACCCCAAGGAAATTGCTGAGAGGCATGTTGAGCCCATTGAATATTTTTTTTTTTTGTCCCAAGTGATTGAATAATGACAAAAAAAATTACAAAAAGTTGTCACTAAATGATATATTGCTCACACATGCCATGGTTATATGTGGAATTGCACCCCAAAATTAATTTTGCTGCTTCTCCTGAGTACGGGGATACCACATGTGTGGGACTTTTTAGGAGCCTAGCTGCGTACGGGACCCCGAAAACCAAGCACCGCCTTCAGGATTTCTAGGCACAAATTTTTGATTTGACTCCTCACTACCTATCACAGTTTCGAAGGCCATAAAATGCCAAAATAGCACAAAACCCCCCCAAATGACCCCATTTTGGAAAGTAGACACCCCAAGCTGTTTGCTGAGAGGCATGGTGAGTATTTTACAGCTCTCATTTGTTTTTGAAAATGAAGAAAGAACCTTTTTTTTTTTTTTTTTCAATTTTCAAAACTTTGTGACAAAAAGCGAGATCTGCAAAATACTCACAATACCTCTCAGCAAATAGCTTGGGGTGTCTACTTTCCAAAATGGGGTCATTTGGGGGGGGGGGGTTTGTGCCATCTGGGCATTCCATGGCCTCCGAAACTGTGATAGGCAGTGAGAAGTGAAATCAAAAATTTACACCCTTAGAAAGCCTGAAGGCGGTGATTGGTTTTTGGGGTCCCGTACGTGGCTAGGCTCCCAAAAAGTCTCACACATGTGGTATCCCCATACTCAGGAGAAGCAACAGAATGTATTTTGGGGTGTAATTCCACATATGCCCATGGCATGTTTGAGCAATATATCATTTAGTGACAACTTTGTGCAAAAAAAAAAAAAAAATTGTCTTTTTTCCGCAACTTGTGTCAACATATAAAATATTCCATGGACTCGACATGCCTCTCAGTATATAGCTTGGGGTGTCTACTTTCCAAAATGGGGTCATTTGGGGGGGTTTTGAACTGTTCTGGCATTTTATACACAACATTAGGAAGCTTACATCCACTCTTCTAACCACTTGAAGACAAAGCCCTTTTTGACACTTTTTGTTTACATGAAAACATTTTTTTTTTTGCAAGAAAATTATGTTGAACCCCCAAACAATATATATATTTTTAAAGCAAAGGCCCTACAGAATAAAATGGTGGTGTTGCATTTTTTTTTCTACACAGTATTTGCGCAGCGATTTTTCAAACGCATTTTTTTGGGAAAAAATACACTTTTTTTTATTTTAATGCACTAAAACACACTATATTGCCCAAATGTTTGATGAAATAAAAAAGATGATCTTAGGCCGAGTACATAGATACCAAACACGACATGCTTTAAAATTTTGCACAAACGCGCATTGGCGACAAACTACATACATTTTTAAAAGCCTTTAAAAGCCTTTACAGGTTACCCCGTTAGATTTACAGAGGAGGTCTACTGCTAAAATTACTGCCCTCGATCTGACCTTCGCGGTGATACCTCACATGCATGGTGCAATTGCTGTTTACATATGACGCCAGACCGACGCTTGCGTTCGCCATTGGGCAAGAGCAGGGCAGGACAGGGGTGCTTTTTTTTTTTTTTTTATTATTATTAATTTTGCCTTTTTATTTTATTTTTAAACTGTTGCTTCCATATTATTTTTTTTTTATCATTTTTACTGTTATCTCAGGGAATGTAAATATCCCCTATGATAGCTATAGGTAATGACAGGTACTCTTTTTTGAAAAAACTGGGGTCTATTGGACCCTAAATCTTTCCTCTGCCCTCAAAGCATCTGACCACACCAAGATCGGTGTGATAAAATGCTTTCCCAATTTCCCAATGGCGCTTTTTATATCCGGGGGGGTCATTCCCTCCCACTGCTTGTAAAAGCAGTCCAGAGGCTAATTAGCCACTAGGATTGCTTTTACATGAAAGCCGGCCGCTGGCTGAAAAGAATGATACCAAGATGATACCTAAACCCGCAGGCATCATTCTGGTATAAACATTCAAAGTCCAGCAACATACCAGTACGTTGCTGGTCCTTGTTGGACATGTATTGTAATCTTTTTTTTCATGCAGCCTGTTGGCTGAACGAAAAAAAAAGATTGATCGGTGGGTATGCCCACCATTAGAATACCGCCCTTCATCCACCCACTTCTAATGATGGGCATACATGCACCATTTATATATGCCGAAGCATGGGGGCATCTTCCCGCAAAAGTTATGCCGCGTACACATGGTCAGACTTTTCCACGGGCAAGCCTCCGTCGGAATTTCGACTGTATGTACGCGGCATTAGGAGCAAAATCGCTCCTCCGCCCCTGCTGCCCCAATGCTTTGGCATATATGCTTTTTTTTTTTTTTAACTGTGGTGGCGAAATCACCTCCTACAGCACTGGAGTCGCAGGGATCAGGCCTGTCTCTGCGAACGCTGCAGTTATGTGTGTTGTGTTTTGCAAGTGACAGTGATCGATCGATACTGCACTTGGGTGGCCTGGGCTGGACGGAGGGGCAAAACGCAGGTGCTAGCAGGTATCTGGGCTGATTCCGCTAACACTGCGTTTTTGGAAACTCTAAACTGCTGGGGACGCTAGTATAGATCTGATCAGATCAGATATTGATCTGTTCAGATACTATACCACTAAGGGGGGTGTATGCTTCACGCGTGGGTGTTAGCGTTACTGGCACTAACCTGACGCTGCCTGGGGTGTGACGCAGACCCTCTCTGACGCTAAAACCTAATTGATATCACCCGCCGGGCGATCAGGGGGTTAAACCTTTATTGGGTTATATACGGCGGGTGCCCTGACACTATAAAAAGCAAACTAACTAACCAGCGTCACCCGTAACACTTATATGGTGATTACTGGTGAAAGGGTTAACTAGGGGCAATTAGGGGGTTAAAACCTTTATTAGGTAATATATGGGGGTACCTGACGCTATATAAAAACCTGACGGCGAACTTAAAAAAAAAATTACTGGCTACCGATCTGCATCACCGACACTAAGACAACGATCATAAAAACGATCGCTTAGCGACAGTGGTGATAGGGGGTGAAAGGGTTACCTGGGGGGCGATCAGGGGGTTAAACCTTTATTAGATAATATATGGGGGTACCTGACGCTATAAAAACTGCGGCGAACCTAAAAAAAAATACTGGCTACCGATCTGCATCACCGACGCTAAGACAGCGATCAGAAAAATGATTGCTTAGCGACAGTGGTGATAGGGGGTGAAAGGGTTACCTGGGGGGCGATCAAGGGGGTTAAACCTTTATTAGGTAATATATGGGGGTACCCGACGCTATAAAAACCTGCGGCGAACCTAAAAAAAATTACTGGCTACCGATCAGCATCGCCGACGCTAAAACATCGATCAGAAAAATTATCGCTTTGTGACCGTGGTGATAGGGGGTGAAAGGGTTACCTGGGGGGCAATCAAGGGGGTTAAACCTTTATTAGGTAATATATGGGGGTACCCGACGCTATAAAAACCTGCGGCGAACCTAAAAAAAATTACTGGCTACCGATCAGCATCACCGACGCTAAGACATCGATCAGAAAAATGATCGCTTAGCGACGGCGGTACTAGGGGGTGAAAGGGTTATCTGGGGGGTGATCAGGGGGTTAAACCTTTATTGGGGGGGGTTAGGGGGCTACACTGGACCTAAAACTAAATGTACTGACACTTTTACAGTCACAAATGTCACTGATTGCAGTGATCACTAAATAAATGGTCACTGCAATCAGTGACACTGTGACTGGGGGCTGGGGGGTGATCTGGGGGGTGATCTGGGGGTGCCTGGGGGGGCGATTTATGTGCCTATGTGTCCTGGTGTCAGTGTAGTGTTGTGTGCACTAACCTGCATCTTCTCCTGTACGGCGCTCGGTATATGTGAGCGCCGCAGGAGAGATGACATCACTTCCTCCAGCCTGTGTAAACAAGTACACAGGCAGGGGAAGCTCTCATTCGCAGGGAGCGATCGAGAGGGGGTGGCCGGAATCGAACAGCCGTCCCCTCATGCCGGATCGCTCCCGAAGGTAAAACGACCGCTCACTGTAAAGAAGGGGGGTCCATTCGGACCCCCCAACTATACAAAGGCAATCACGTACATATACGTGATTCTGCCTGTCGGTGCCATTCTGCCGACGTATATTTACAGTGGGCGGTCGTTAACTGGTTAAGCAATGTAATGTGTGGTGTCTTTTTGGCATTGGGTGGATGATTATTTGATTTTGGAATCATTGTTCCCTTTGAGAAAAAAAGAAAATTGCATGGCTTGAGAAGAGCCTTAGGAAATTCTAAAACCACTATTTGGAGTCAAATAAGTAACCACTTAGGCATTGGAAGAAAGTGTTATACTATGACAGACAGAGATAAATTTAGCATAAAAAATGTAATACAAAGACTGAATGTTATAGTATAAAGTGGGGTACACACTATAAGAAATTTGGGCGAACGATCGCCCGATTTTCCTTGTTGTTTCACAGCAAATCCGAACCGGTTAATGAAAATTCGTACAAAAATTCTCATACGACAAAGGTTTTTTGTTTGTTGTTTATTGTTTCTGATCAAGCGTAGTCTTTTTTTTACGATTTTTCTTGTACGAAAATTTAACAAAAAGGTGCACATTAAATCAAAATCGTTCATTCTATTCCCATATGCAAACGTTTTTGGAGTTTGCCCACTTCGGGAATTTTCATATGAAAAATCGGAATCGGCTGTCGAAAGGTATGTACACACTATACAAAAATCGTAAAAAAATAATTTGGATGAAAATGTTTGCCCGATTTTCTTTTAGTGTGTATGAGCCTTTACTTTTGATGGTAAGAGCAGTGGCGATTATTAAACCATATACCCTATCAGATGTCAGAACCATGCTCTACTTTTTCCCAGCAGCTGGACCTGGTGCTCTAAAGAATGAAAACATTTATGCGCTTAGGACAGTCTAGGGCAAATGGGGTGGGCACACATGGCTCTTTTGTTTAATCAAATGAAAAAGACATACATATAGAAGGTTAAAGAAGGTCCTTGGACCCTTTTGTATGTAAACCACAAAGCTATGGAAGATTATGATGTACGTGTACTGAGGTCTAACAGGTTAAATCAGCATATTTTTTGTCTAACAGGCTCATGAAGCTTACTGTAGCTTTTGATATTTATCTGAATGTGGACTTTGAATTTTTTTTTTTACTTTGGCATAAAACCCGAATTAGGTGAAGGGGAAGAAGAGGTGTAGCCTTATCTCAGCCAGCAGGCAACAGCAAAGTAGGCATATAGACTGACAGGGGTTCAAGCAAGAGTTTGCACCACTTATCCTATTAGATCTGGCCAATAAGTAGATCTGCTGTAGGGACATTGTTTAAATTATGTCAGATTTTCCTGTATCCCAGCTCGGTATTTTAATCCCCATCCCATTGGACTGCATCAAGTCAAGTAATCTGGGGAAGAGTGTTACTCAGACATGTAAGATGGTTGGTTTAATCACTTTGATTAGGCTTGTTTGTCTGGCATTTTGGGTGCCTGTGTGACAGGGAAGTAGTAGAAGTTGATCTTATTTAGACTTGATAGAATTAGCTTCTCTTGTGGTCAGACAGGTGGGAGAGTTGATTTAATTCGATTTGGATTACCGGTAACTTTTTTGTCTGGGTTGGTATTTTGATGCCTCTATGACATCAAATATGAATCTGATATTGTAAAAGCAGCAACATTGCAACTTATCCACTAACAAACATGCTCCAAATAATAATAATAATGTTTTATATGGCACTTTTATTATAGTCTGTTAATATTAATGTGTGCTTTGCATTTAGAAAAATTGAATTTTTAGGCTGGAAGAAAATTAAGGTAGACGAGTAAATGTCTTTTTGGCGCCTGCTAACATTTCAGGATCATTTAAACACAAAGGTTTATTTTTAGTTCCAGTATTATTCCTCTATCTAATGCTGGCTTTAGCAGGTCCAACATTACTCCTGCCCTAATATCCCTACCAAACCATGAAAAAACGCTGTGGTTGGCTTAATATTTCCAGCTGCTGAGATTTCTTCAAAATCTTTTTTTGGGACTAACTGATATTTTTCCAAGAATCACTTGAAGCCTTAAATATTCTCTCTTATTATTGTCTAAAACCATCACTATTATGAATACACAGATATGCACTGACAATTTTTTAGGGGTATTTTTGCCAGTAGGCTAGCTGTAAAAAAAAAAAAAAAAAAAAAGCCAAAACCTTTTTTTAGAAACACATATGGTAAAAATTTAGTTAGGACTAAATGGCATAGAAAGAATAGGTGAATTCTTAGCTCCATTAGTAATTAAACCTCAGAAAGTGTGTATTTTATAGTTCAGACTTTTCTCCTAATACGGCGTTTGCTCAGGAATGAAGGCTCCCTCTTCCCATATCTGGTTATGTAATATGTCACATGGCAAGGAGAGAAAGAAAGAAGGGCAGTTTGCCCTCACCCATATTGAGAAGGAGGTCTTTTCTCATTGGTGACCCCTCTCCTGCTTTCTTCCACCCATTAGGCTGCTTTTGGAGGGAAGAGAGAGCAGAATCCTCTCTCCAGCAGCTATCATGGCCCCAGCTGTGCCTAACAGGAATGATACTGCACTCATATCTGTCAGTCATACACTGACAAATTCTCCTCCATCCACATAAAAAGCACTGTGCCCAGGGCTGCCCCCTCCTCCCCCAGCCACACTGACAAAAATATGTGAGCTGCCATTGCTGACCACCTACTGAGACTATTAATTGCCTATCAGTCTTGCTGTTCACATGACTTTAATATTTTGAAGCAACAGGCTGAACACTCTGCTTTGTTGTAAATCAGCCCCCTTGACTTCGGGTTCTCTGATCATTGAAAAGACAATTGCTGCTTTTTAACCACACAACATAAGCTTGCAATCTGAGTAACAGACCCAAAAAAAGATATCACTTGGAGTTACACTCCCCAGTGATTGGTAGCTGCTATTCTGCTTCTACAAAATGAAGCATGTGAGATGGCCCAAACTGTATTCTACATGTAATAACACAATAAAAAACAAAAATTTGGAGGGAAAGTTAATTACAAATGTGATTTTTTGTTCTTGGACAAATTATATGGAACAAAAAAAATATTCTATAGAGAACTGTAGTTTTCTTCCAGGTTCGTGTTTGACAGATTTTGTTTGTTTACAACATGTGACCTTCTGAGAGGAAGGAGGGAGTCTGGTGGACTGCAGTTCTATATAAGGTTTATTCCTGAGTAGACTAGTTTTTGGCTGGATTTTTCACACCCAAATTCTCCTAATTGGTTACTAGACTACTTGGCCATGCCTGCCAAAATTTGTTTGTCATCCGCAACATAGCAGCTATATGAAGTTTGCCACACTGTGATTTCATTTTGATTATATGGTATGGGATAAATGTATAAATATAAATGTACATAATATAACTGGGTACTAACATTTATAGGTAAAGTTGATCCGGGGAATATCCGATTGCCTCTCGGGGGATCAGGAAGGAATTTTTTCCCCTGCTGTAGCAAATTGGATCATGCTCTTCTGGGGTTTTTTGCCTTCCTCTGGATCAACTGTGGGTATAGAATTGGGTATATGGGATTGTACGATATATTATTATTATTTTTTTTATGGTTGAACTGGATGGACTTGTGTCTTTTTTCAACCTGACTAACTATGGATGCAGGGGTGGATCCAGAGTCTAGTCTCAGGAGGGGCACTTCCAGAAAATGAGTCTTCTTGCGGGCAATTTATCGGGGCAATGGCTCCTGGTGTTGGCGCTTCAATCATCATGTCACCATGGTTGATATGGTGTCAGGATGATTGAAGCGCATTATTTCTATTATTACAATGTTATATAAAATGAAATAGTTCAACTCACCATAATGCAGAATCAGTGGGAGCCCTGAGCATGTCACTTGCCACGTCACCTGCCTTCAGATGCGGATTTTCACTTGCCACGTCACCTGCCCTCAGATGCGGATTGTCACTTGCCACGTCACCTGCCACCAAATGCAGATTGTCACTTGCCACATCACCTGCCACAAGTTGTGGATTGTCACTTGCCACGTCACCTGCCACCAGATGTAGATTGTCACTTACCACACATTGTGGATTGTCACTTGCCACATCACCTGCCGCATGTCGTGGATTGTCACTTGCCACATCACCTGCCACAAGTTGTGGATTGTCACTTGCCTGCTACAAGGTGTTGATTGTCACTTGCTGTGTCCCAGAGTGAAGGCAGGCAGCAGAGAAATTATGTAATCTCTCTGCTGCCCGCGGCTGCACAGTGAGGGTGGAACTGTGGTGATGCAGACTGACCTGCCCGCCCGCTCACCTGCCGACTGGCCTGTTTGCCCGGTCACCCGCCGACCCACTGACTGGTCCACCTGCTCACTCACCCGCTGGCCCGCTGACTGGTCCGCCCATTCACCTGCCGGCCCGTGGACTGGCCTGCCTACTCACCCACCGGCCTGTCACAAATTTCTCTGGGGCATGGACTTTTGAAACAAAAATAAAGATTAGTGACTTTTGAATTATGAATGAAGTCTTTTGTGCAGCCATTTTTATTCTGACTATTGTTCCCCTTTAATTACTCCTACCAAACATTTTTTATTAATTACCTAAAGTCCAGTGCAATAAAAAAAATCTACTTTGCATCACCGTTAATGATTATTAATCTGTCAAACATATTTATAGATTCTAAACTGCTCTACGGGAATGAAATGATCTAAAGTGTTAAAGACATACAAACCAATCAGGAGTCAGGTCCTTATACCTATGGCATTTAAAGCGGAGGTTCACACAAAAAATGAACCTCCACTTTTTGGAACCCTCCTCCCCCCTCCGGTGTCACATTTGGCGCCTTTCAGGGGGGAGGGGGGTGCAGATACCTGTATAAAACAGGTATTTGCCCCACTTCCGGGTTCTGACTCCCGCCCCTTCGCGTCACCCCCTGCTGTCTACTGGGAAACACACTGTTCCCAGGAGAGAGTGGGGACCTGTGATGGCGCGCTGCGATACTCGCGCATACGCAGTAGGGAACCGGGCTTCCCTCACCGAGGATGGCGGCGGAAGCATCCGAGGACCGAGCGATTGCTCAGCCTCGTCTGCTGACATCGCAGGCGCACTGGACGGGTAAGTGTCCATTTTTTAAAAGTCAGCAGCTGCAATATTTGTAGCTGCTGGCTTTTAAAAAAAAAAAAAATCGAGTGAACCTCCGCTTTAAGACATGACAAAATAAAGTATTACCTAATCAAGGATTTTGATTAGTTGCTGCTTTTAATACATAAGCCTAAAATGTATTTATTTATTTTTTGTTTGGATGTCAAAAAAACTGTTACCTATTTGCTGTTGAAACATTCTTCTGTTTTTTTGTTTTTTTGAACAGCTGCTCAGCAATATTCACAGCAGGACGAATAGAGTTTTGAAAGCAGCTGTTGAGAATTCTGTCAACAAATATATAACATGTCCACATTATCCACTTTATTTTATCAAAAACACAAGGCAACAATAAAAACTCTACAAAAGGCCTTAGACTGGGTAGGTGTGTGTCTGAAGGCCAAGAAAGCTGAACAAACCAATGCTATAACTTTGCCAGAGAAAGCTAATTACTATTTTCCACGTCAGTAAATTACTTCCAGTCAGTTGGATAGATTTCACCTTTATCAATGATTATATTGTCTTGTAACACATCCAGAGATGAGAAGTCATTTGGACTCCTTCTCATATGCTAATGAAATCCTACAGTTTAAATCATTGAGGAAAAAGGAGCCACATTTGAGAGTAATTGCTAGCTCATGTTTTTCCTTGTGAATCCATTGCCATTTTGGAATATGGCTATTTTGCCCTAAAAGCTTTAACCTTACTACTACCCATTTATAAATGCTCTCTAGAGCTATGCTTTAAATACCCAAATGATAAAGTTTTAGGTTATGTCAATTTTTAAGAATATTTGACCACATGTCTATAACATCCTATCCCTAGCCAATTTTTATATTTATATATATATATATATATATATATATATATATATATATTTATATATTTATACAGTATGTAGCGGGTATATACTTTCCCGAGTGTAATTTGAACTTGACAGAGACATTGGTGATGTGAAATTCCCTACAGCCCAGCGGGTGGCGCTGTCGCCCTGGGCTGGGGTTGAATCATTGCTGTGTGTTGTGCTTCCTTTTTGTCCTCCCTCGGCAGCGGTATGGTGGGGCGGGGAACCCGCCGTGCTTGCTGGGAGAGGGTATAAAGGGGCCGGCCATCTTTGTCACGGGGTCGAAGTCCCAGGCACCTTCAGCTTGTGGACGGTGGGTCGTGACGGTCCTTTGGGTGGCCTAGGCCTAGAGGACAATCAGAGGTCGTGTTCCATCCCAGGCACCTTTAGCCTGGGGTGAGGTACTCAGATGGAGGTCCGGAGCTCAGTGCCCAACACTGAGTTCCGCGAGGGAAGGAGATCCTAGGGAACCCCGGGAGTGGGTACCCGAATCCGGAAGGCGTAATGGACCGGGGGAGCTCCTCACTTGAAGACCCGGTGCAGCATATTGCCGGTGACGGGTGAGCCTCTCGTCGGAGACCGCCTGGAAGGAAATCTCCCATCGTGCGGAGACCGTAACCCACTTTCAGGAAGGAAAGTGGAGAACCAAATTGTGTCTGGGCCTACTCGCATCCACACCTCCTTTTCTGTTCTGTTTCTACCAAGGGAGTTCAACTGATTGTGTTCATTCGAGAAGAATAAAGGAGTGTTGAACTTTTATGGTGTGGGGCTCATTTCCTGACAGACATTGTTCAAGGTGACTCTTGGAGGGAGGATCCAGGTGCACAGCACTGACCCGAAGGTAATACAAGAACGTTGCTTATACCGCACTGACACATGTGGTGGAAGCCAGGCGTGGTGTCCCCGCTCCCTTCCCTCTAAGATACCCCTAGACAAGAGACGAGACGAGCTGAAGAGAAAGAGGGGAGTGAGGAGGCCGCTACAAGTGTATGTATATATATATTGTGACAGCAGGAAGGTAAAGTCACCTGGTTGCATCCAGGGGGGTAGATATATTTCGCCCAGATTCAGGCTTTACGCCGACTTATACAACTAGGTGGAGAGTTGTATAAGCCCAGCTAAGGCTAGTGGGCTCATGGATGACTCATATGTCTAGGGAGAGTGTGGGGCGTCGTGCAGACAGGGAGTTGATGAGACCAGCTGAAGCTTGTCAGCTCATTTAGGCCTCTATAAGAACTCCCAGCTTCATTAGATGTTAGCTCATGCCTGGAACCAGACCTGTGTGGACTGTCTAGGGAGAGTGAACCCCTGTGCGGTGAGACAAAGCCTGTGTGGCTATTTGCTTGGACATTTAAAACCAGGGACTTAGGGACTAGGACAGCACTAGGCTGATCCCAGTTGTTAGTTAGGAAACCTGCATGTTTAGTCAGAGGTCAAACTGACCAGGATTTATTTTGTTTATGTTTCTTTTTGGCTTTGCTGTGTTTTTGTCACTGTACATAGAGAAATAAACCGCACCTTTGGATTTTGAAAACCACAACCTCCGTCTGCTGGCCCTGTTTTTGTGTGGGGAGCCCAACCAGGGGGTCACACACACCCGCTACCGAGTTAACCCCCTCACAGTTGGTGGAGAACCAGTGGCAGTTTTTTTTAAGCCAGCATGGAGGAGATACTGAAACAGCTGGCTCTAGCAAATGCCAATCAACAGCAGACAAATGCAGGTTTGCAAAGGAGCCTTGCAGCCCAGCAGCAAGCTCATCAACAAGCCCAGCAGCAATCTGAAACGAAAAATTGATTAAAACCCGCGCTTACAGACTGTGCAGTGATAATTAATATATAAATTGATAGCTCCGCAGCTGCTGCAACAAGAGGTCTAACACCTCAAAAAGGATGTAAATTGGGTATTTGCAGCGCTTGCAGAAAGTGAATAAAATAAAAAAATAAAATAAAAAAATGTGTCACAAAATGCTTGTAGCACAAACATCTATAAATAAATAACTAATCTGACATAACAACAATTAAGGTATAAACAATAGTGAACAAACTTATAGTTCATTAAATAACGGTTGTATCACTCCTGGAAAACTGAGTGTTTCCACACCAGAAATCAGTTAGTAGTTCCTAGATGGAAAATTCCTTCTAATGGCCCCGCTCATCAGATGGGAAAATAATAGGAGATCTCACCAACTAAAGTCCAGGCAGACTTCATCTCATGTAGATGGGCTCCATAATGCCAGCAGCAAAGACATTTAAATGACCATATGGAAAGAAAGGAAAAAACATACATGTGAAGTACCGCTAGTAGACAGACAGCATGGCGCTGCTCACAAAGAGACTCACAGGACTGCAGTGATAAACGAGCGTCAGTGTTGTTTCCCGGGTACACAGCGTGCGTTCCACCGAAACCGGAAGTAGCGTCACTGGTTCTGAATTGGCCGGAAATTGCGTCAACGCGTTTCGCCCCTCCTCCAGGGCATCATCAAGGACATCACTTCCGGCCAAGAAAATGAGAATTTATATGCGCCGAGGTCTCCGCCTCTTTAACACACAAACCAATTAAAATAACAACAGAACCTCTAGGCGTAAAAAAACGCCCACTTCCTGATCACATCATTGCCCATCACTTGTCAAGAAGAAAAACTTTAATATAACAAACATTGACAATGATAACAATAGAAACGATCCGATAGAAGTTCATTTAAACAATAAAAACACTTTTTGCATTATAAAAAGCAATGTGAAAAAACAATATAAAAGTTATACAATTAAAAGGGGGCTGATTGTAGACAAGGTTGATTATATATAATAATATAGAATAGATTGGTAGATATTTCGTTGGTGGACATACACATAGAAATAAATATGAAAAATAAATAAATAAAAATAAAAATAAAAATAATAATAATGAAAATACGTAAATAAAAATAAAAAATAGATAATAAATAATAAATAGATAATAATAAAAAAATAAAAAAATATAAAATAAAATAAAAATAAAATGAAATAAAATAAAAATAAATATAAATATAAATATAAATAAAAAATAAAATATAAAAAATAAAAAATAAAGAATAAAAAATAAAATATAAAAAATAAAATATAAAATATAAAAAATAAAAATTAAAAGATAAAAAATAATAAAAAATAAAATAAAAAATAAATAATAAAATAAATAATAAAATAATAAATGAAAGTGAAAATAAATATAAATAAAAATAAATAAAAATAAAAATAAAAATAAAAATAAAAATAAAAATAAAAATAAAAATAAAATAAAAATAAAAATGAATATAAATAAAAATTAAAATTAAAAATAAAAATAAAAATAAATATAAAAAATAAAAAATGATAAAAAATTATAAAAATAAAAAATATTAAAATAAGATGAAAATAAAATATATAAATGAAAATAAAAATACAAATAAAAAATAAAATAAAATAAAATGAATAAAAATAAAAATGAAAATAAAAATAAAAATAAAGATAAAAATAAAATAAAATAAAAAATAAATGGAAAAGAATATATATGTGTGTGTCCAGCAACATCACCAATTAGATAAGAAACAATTTAAATCTAATTCGATGTTGAGGCCATTCGGGCTTAAAGTGCCTAGCCTATGTATCCACTGGGTTTCATTACGTGAAATAGCTTGTTTAAGATTTGAACCTCTCCAATGAGCTTCCACTTTATCGATTCCACAAAATTTCAATCCTCTCGGATCTCTATTGTGGAACAATCTAAAATGATTAGACAGGCTATGATGTTTAAACCCTTTCTTTATTCTATTTACATGTTCCCTTAACCTAACACCTAATTTTCTTGTGGTTCTTCCCACATAATGGAGCCCACATGGGCAAGATAATAGGTAGGTTACATGAGTTATTCCACAAGTAATAAATTTTTTTTTTTTTTTTTTTTTTTTTTTTTTTTTTTAAATTTCATAGGTCTTGCCATGAATAGAAAAATGAGTGGTTTTTCTCACTCTGTTTCTGGAGGTGCGACAGATCATACATCTCCCACAACTAAAAAAACCTGTCTGATCTAGAAAAGTAAAAGTTTTCTTGGGGGGGTTTACAACATTAGTTGCCAATTTTAGCCTCAAAGACAGCATCACTCCCAGGAGACTGAGGTGGGATGTTGCCCCTAATGATGGTCTGTTGGACAAAGACCTTGAAGATGAATGGTTTTCTTTTTTTAATCACACTGAGAAAAAATTGTTGGAAATATTAGTGAATAGAAAAGAAAGAAAATTAAAATTATTGGAGGCTAACATCAATGCCCTCAAAGCCAAATTAGGGCCATTCATCACTACAGGTGAATATAAAGAAAAAATGAAACAACTACAAGATTTTGTTGAAAAATTAGATAAAGAAACGCAAAAGAAAAAGATGAAAAAATACATCAGAGACACCAACGATTACAAGTCCAATAAAGTATATAGGTGGCAGGAATTAGCAGAGGAACAAAATGATCCTGGAGATCTTATTCAAGAAGTAGGAGTAGGATCCACTCAATCTATAACACCTATTAGATATGAGGGACAGCGGAAAGATTCTGCTAGGGGTGCCCACTATGGAGGTGGGAGAGGTACCCCACGACCCTCTACTCCACAACATGGAATTCCCACTCATAATCGGTATGAGCCATTAAATTATGACCATACCCAACAAAATCAGAGAGGAGGTTATGGTCAAAGAGGAGGTTATGACCATAGAGGAGGTTATGATCATAGGGGAGGTTATGAATATAGAGGTGGTGCACCTTGGACACCATACTATTATAACCATTATCCACCACGAGGCAGAGGTGGTTATCCGAATCAAAATGACCATAGAGGGGATTTTCAGAGGAGGGGTTTTGGCGGACCTCCGCGGAGACCCCGAGGTGGACCCAACCTCAGAGGCAGAGGGAGAGGCCAATACCCCCAAGATACAAGGGAAGAAGAATGGAGACCTTGGTACCCCCAGGAGCCCCCTCCATCCAATCAAAACCAATTGGAAAACGGATTAGAGGATGCAGAGGAGGGAAAAGGAAAAAGGAAAAGAACAAGCTAATAACAGGAATTTTTAACTTGAGCAATGCAATTTTTTCGGAAGATGAAAATAAAGTTTTACAATTAGGACTAAAATTTGCTTTGGATAAAGATTTAAATAAATTTGAAGTTTTCATTGACTTCCAGAAGTTTATAAGGAAAATAAACATAAAAAAGACGTATGCTAAACATACAAAAGTTATTTCACCAAAAGAAAATATAGAAGAATTTATTCATACTACATTAAGAAACAATTCAATCTTTAATCCAAAACCTAATAATAACCATTTTGTTGAAGTATTCAAATCAGTGGTGGAAGAGGATTTACGAAAATTAAAAGTGCAACCAAGCAGAAAGAAAAAAGACGTCGAACGAGGTTTACAACTGTTAGAGAAACAAAAAAACATAGTAATTAGATCAGCCGACAAGGGGGGGGGGTTAGTGATTCTTAACAAGTCCGATTATTTGGAAGAATTAAATAGATTAGTATCAGATACTGCAACATATGAGGAACTGAAAGGAAATCCTAGTAACAAATATAAAGCCAAATTGAAACAACTGATTAAGAATGCACATCAAATAGGAATTTTGAACAAGAAAGAAACTAGATTTTTGGTTCCCGACGTCCCAAAAATTCCGGTAATTTACCAACTACCTAAAATACACAAAAATCCACTCAGGCCTCCAGGGAGGCCGATAGTTAGTGGAGTGGACTCTTTATTTTCAAGAATCGGGGAATATTTGGATAATTTTCTTCAACCGCTAGTGCAAAAATGTCCTGCATACCTTAAAGATAGTAAAGACCTTATAACATTCCTTGAGCCTCTTTTAGTGGATCAGGACTGTATCCTTGCCAGTGTTGACGTTAATTCCCTTTATACAAATATACAACAACATCATGCTTTGGAAGCAACAAAATGGGCTTTGGATACCACCAATATCAAGCCCTTACAAAAAGATTTCCTATTTGAAGCTTTAAAGTTGGCTATGAGCCATAATTTCTTTTGGCATGAGAAAAAATACTACAGGCAAAAAAGAGGGGTTGCGATGGGTGCAAAGTATGCCCCATCAGTGGCTAACCTCTTTATGAGTTGGTGGGAGTCTCAAGCTATTTATGGCAAAGATATACCACAGTTGAGCTTCTATAAACGCTATATCGACGATATTTTTATTATCTGAGCAGGATCAAAAGATTCCTTTTATGGTTTTTTGGAAGATATCAGCAACAATTCATGTGGTATTTCTTTCTCACAAGTATCGAGTTCCGAGTCGGTCAATTTTTTAGATCTGGTTATCTTTAAGGAGAATGGCAAGTTACTTACACGTACCTTCTTCAAAGAGGTGGATAGGAATGGCTATATACCACTAGGGAGTTGCCATCATCCTAGGTGGTTGAGTGGAATACCTAAAAGCCAGTTGTTGCGAGTACGGCGCAACTGTAATAAAATTGAAGATTATGATATCCAATCTCATGTAATTCTGAAGAGATTTCAGGAAAAAGGATATAACATCAATACTTTGTATAGAACCAGAGAAGATATCCACGATATGGATAGAAAACAGCTCTTTGAAAAGAAAGTTTGTGAGAAAAGAGACTATGGAACTGCTTTCCTAACAGGATATACCAGACAACACAAACAGTTTGAAAGAATTATTAGGGAACACTGGCCTCTGTTACTAAAAGATAAAGATCTAACAAATGTTCTTCCTGTTGCACCCCATTTTATTTATACTAAACCTCCAACTTTGAGGCTAAAATTGGCAACTAATGTTGTAAACCCCCCCAAGAAAACTTTTACTTTTCTAGATCAGACAGGTTTTTTTAGTTGTGGGAGATGTATGATCTGTCGCACCTCCAGAAACAGAGTGAGAAAAACCACTCATTTTTCTATTCATGGCAAGACCTATGAAATTAAAAAATTTATTACTTGTGGAACAACTCATGTAACCTACCTATTATCTTGCCCATGTGGGCTCCATTATGTGGGAAGAACCACAAGAAAATTAGGTGTTAGGTTAAGGGAACATGTAAATAGAATAAAGAAAGGGTTTAAACATCATAGCCTGTCTAATCATTTTAGATTGTTCCACAATAGAGATCCGAGAGGATTGAAATTTTGTGGAATCGATAAAGTGGAAGCTCATTGGAGAGGTTCAAATCTTAAACAAGCTATTTCACGTAATGAAACCCAGTGGATACATAGGCTAGGCACTTTAAGCCCGAATGGCCTCAACATCGAATTAGATTTAAATTGTTTCTTATCTAATTGGTGATGTTGCTGGACACACACATATATATTCTTTTCCATTTATTTTTTATTTTATTTTATTTTTATCTTTATTTTTATTTTTATTTTCATTTTTATTTTTATTCATTTTATTTTATTTTATTTTTTATTTGTATTTTTATTTTCATTTATATATTTTATTTTCATCTTATTTTAATATTTTTTATTTTTATAATTTTTTATCATTTTTTATTTTTTATATTTATTTTTATTTTTATTTTTAATTTTAATTTTTATTTATATTCATTTTTATTTTTATTTTATTTTTATTTTTATTTTTATTTTTATTTTTATTTTTATTTATTTTTATTTATATTTATTTTCACTTTCATTTATTATTTTATTATTTATTTTATTATTTATTTTTTATTTTATTTTTTATTATTTTTTATCTTTTAATTTTTATTTTTTATATTTTATATTTTATTTTTTATATTTTATTTTTTATTCTTTATTTTTTATTTTTTATATTTTATTTTTTATTTATATTTATATTTATATTTATTTTTATTTTATTTCATTTTATTTTTATTTTATTTTATATTTTTTTATTTTTTTATTATTATCTATTTATTATTTATTATCTATTTTTTATTTTTATTTACGTATTTTCATTATTATTATTTTTATTTTTATTTTTATTTATTTATTTTTCATATTTATTTCTATGTGTATGTCCACCAACGAAATATCTACCAATCTATTCTATATTATTATATATAATCAACCTTGTCTACAATCAGCCCCCTTTTAATTGTATAACTTTTATATTGTTTTTTCACATTGCTTTTTATAATGCAAAAAGTGTTTTTATTGTTTAAATGAACTTCTATCGGATCGTTTCTATTGTTATCATTGTCAATGTTTGTTATATTAAAGTTTTTCTTCTTGACAAGTGATGGGCAATGATGTGATCAGGAAGTGGGCGTTTTTTTACGCCTAGAGGTTCTGTTGTTATTTTAATTGGTTTGTGTGTTAAAGAGGCGGAGACCTCGGCGCATATAAATTCTCATTTTCTTGGCCGGAAGTGATGTCCTTGATGATGCCCTGGAGGAGGGGCGAAACGCGTTGACGCAATTTCCGGCCAATTCAGAACCAGTGACGCTACTTCCGGTTTCGGTGGAACGCACGCTGTGTACCCGGGAAACAACACTGACGCTCGTTTATCACTGCAGTCCTGTGAGTCTCTTTGTGAGCAGCGCCATGCTGTCTGTCTACTAGCGGTACTTCACATGTATGTTTTTTCCTTTCTTTCCATATGGTCATTTAAATGTCTTTGCTGCTGGCATTATGGAGCCCATCTACATGAGATGAAGTCTGCCTGGACTTTAGTTGGTGAGATCTCCTATTATTTTCCCATCTGATGAGCGGGGCCATTAGAAGGAATTTTCCATCTAGGAACTACTAACTGATTTCTGGTGTGGAAACACTCAGTTTTCCAGGAGTGATACAACCGTTATTTAATGAACTATAAGTTTGTTCACTATTGTTTATACCTTAATTGTTGTTATGTCAGATTAGTTATTTATTTATAGATGTTTGTGCTACAAGCATTTTGTGACACATTTTTTTATTTTATTTTTTTTATTTTATTCACTTTCTGCAAGCGCTGCAAATACCCAATTTACAGCAGCAATCTGAGGCCCGCTTCATAGACCTGTTACAGAAGCAAGAGCAGAGACTACAACAAATGGAAGCAGTAATGCAGCAACGTCCGCAGACCAGTGAGGAAAGCCGTCCCACTAATACCGCGTCCTTTGGGGTGAGTCGTTTATTGACAAAAATGACTGGAGAGGATGATCCAGAGGTATTTTTGACCACATTTGAAAGGACTGCTGAAAGAGAAAAGTGGCCTGAGGAGCAGTGGGCTGGACTGGTGGCTCCTCTGTTAACTGGTGAATCGCAGAAAGCTTACTATGACCTAGAGCCTAACCAAGCAAAAGACTATGTGATGCTAAAAGCTGAAATATTGGCAAGGCTGGGTGTCACCCAGGCTGTCCGGGCTCAGCGTGTGCATAACTGGACTTTCCAGCTTGGAAAACCCCCCAGGTCTCAAATGTATGATCTCATTCACCTGAGCAGAAAGTGGCTACAGCCAGAGACTTTGTCCGCACCAAAGATTGTGGAACGTGTTGTAATGGATCGGTTTTTGAGAGCTCTTCCTACTGCCATCCAAAAGTGGGTAAGCCATGGAGACCCAGAGACGGCCGATGGTCTTGTGGATCGTGTGGAGAAATACTTGGCTACAGAGAACCTGACGGCCTCTTCCAGAGACACTCGGACTTTCCACCCTAAGACCAGACCATCCCCAGGGGCGGATAAGAGGATTCCAAGGGGTGAGGGTGGAGAGAGTGAGAGGGTGGGAGCTCTACCCCAAGTTTGGCGAGAACAGCCTGGGAAATCAGCGGCTCAAGAGGCGGCAAGAAGGATCGTTTGCTACCGCTGCCGGCAAGCGGGACATATTGCAGCCAATTGCCCGGTTGTGGAGGAACCCATGCAGTGTGACTTTCTGACGGGCAGACGTCAGTCGCTGTGTGCGACAGTCGCATGCACTGCCATTCGAGGAACTGAGAAACATTTATGCAAAATGTGTGTTAATGGTAGAAATGTTGTGGTATTGCTGGATTCAGGTAGCCTTGTGACCCTGATAAAGGCTGAGTTAGTTAAAACAGAGGTCTCTGGGAATAGCAAGGTAGCTGTTATTTGTGTGCATGGGGACACCCGAGAGTATCCAGTGACTACAGTGTGTTTCGAGACCCCCAAAGGTACCCTCTCTCATCCAGTGGGCTTAGTATCTCAGTTACCGCATGACGCCATTGTGGGAAGGGATTTTCCAAAGTTCTGGGAACTGTGGGATGATCCTGAGCCCCTCACTGGTGCCCCTATGTACCAGGAATGTGATAGCCAGAACTCCCCTGAGAGTGGTGAGGACTCTCCGAAATTTCCCTTATCAGTATTGGCAGGGGAGACTCAAGAAACTGGAGAGGAGCCCACCTCCTCAGACGAAAACCTACCGTCTGTGGAGTTTTCTGATCTTGAGGTTCACAGGGAAAACTTTGCCACAGAACAGTTGAAAGACCCCGCCCTAATAAAGGCACGGGAAAACGTAGTGAAAATAGATGGCGAGTTAGTGAACCCAGATAATACCTGCACTTACCCATACTTCAGCGTAGAGAAGGACCTACTGTATCGGGTGGCAAAAAGGGCAGAAGAAACCGTTGAGCAGCTTGTGGTGCCCAAACCTTACAGGAAGTTGGTGTTGGAGTTGGCCCATGGGCACATTCTTGGAGGTCATCTGGGGACAGAGAAAACCCGAGAGAGGGTATTACAGAGA
This sequence comes from Rana muscosa, assembly GCA_029206835.1. Taxonomy (NCBI): domain Eukaryota; kingdom Metazoa; phylum Chordata; class Amphibia; order Anura; family Ranidae; genus Rana; species Rana muscosa. Next base: position 499,459,431 of record CM055118.1, on the reverse strand, counting down.
TTCTATTGGCCGGGGGTGATGAAGGACGTAGAAAATTATTGTTCCTCCTGCCCTGTGTGTCAGAGGTCGGCCCCGATGCCACATTTCCGTAGCCCGCTGGTCCCTCTACCCATCATTGAGGTCCCGTTTGAGAGGATCGCCATGGATTTGGTAGGTCCTATAATCAAGTCCGCTAGGGGGCACCAGTACATATTAGTTATAATGGACTATGCCACCCGTTATCCAGAAGCGATCCCTCTCTGAAATACCTCGGCCAAAACCATAGCCAAAGAGCTATCTCTTGTGTTTAGCCGGGTGGGTATTTGTAAAGAACTGCTTACGGACCAAGGTACACCCTTTATGTCCCGGGTTATGAAGGAGCTGTGTAAATTATTCAAAGTGACGCAATTACGTACATCTGTGTATCACCCCCAAACCGATGGGCTGGTTGAAAGATTCAACAAAACCCTAAAACAAATGTTGAAGAAAGTGGTGGATAGAGATGGAAAGGATTGGGACTGTCTACTTCCTTATCTGATGTTTGCTATTAGGGAGGTGCCCCAATCCTCTACGGGATTCTCCCCCTTTGAGTTACTGTATGGGAGACACCCAAGAGGGCTGTTGGATATTGCCAAGGAAACTTGGGAAAGTGAGAGTTCTCCCCACAGGAGTGTGATTGAGCATGTCGCCCTGATGCAAGACCGAATTGCACAGGTAATGCCCATCGTGAAGGAACATTTGGCCCAAGCGCAGTTAGCACAGCAGAGAGTGTACAACCGTGGAGCCAAGACCCGTACCTTTTCCCCGGGGGATAGGATACTGGTACTTGTCCCTACGGTTGAAAGTAAATTCCTTGCCAAATGGCAAGGCCCCTACGAGATAATGGAAAAAGTGAGCGAAGTGAATTACAAGGTCAGACAACCAGGAAGGCGAAAGCCCGAACAGATCTATCACGTTAATCTGTTGAAAGCCTGGAGGGATAGAGAGTCCCTAGTCGCAGACACTTGGTCACCAGCTCAAACTGGTTGCGTGATTCCTGAGGTTGGAATAGCAGCCACCTTGTCACAACCCCAACAACAGGAGGTTAAGGAGTTTGTGCTTCGCAACAAGGAGGTATTCTCTGAGCTGCCGGGACAAACATCTGGGGTAGAGCATGACATCATTACCCCGCCCGGTGAAAGGGTGAAGTTAAAACCCTATCGGATCCCAGAGGCCCGACGGGAGGCAATACGGGAGGAAGTACAGAAAATGCTGAACTTAGGGGTGATAGAGGAGTCCCAAAGTGATTGGTCTAGTCCCATCGTGTTGGTGCCTAAACCGGATGGGAGCTGGCGATTTTGTAACGATTTTCGTCAGTTGAACAAAGTTACAAAATTTGACACCTACCCCATGCCACGTATAGATGAGTTGATCGACCGGCTGGGAACAGCCCGATACATGACGACTCTTGACCTCACAAAAGGGTATTGGCAAATCCCCCTGGCCAAGTCGGCCAAAGAGAAAACCGCATTTGTAACCCCAGACGGGGCGTTCCAATATAAAAGAATGCCGTTCGGGTTACAGAATGCGCCGGCCACATTCCAGCGGAAAATGGACCAGATGCTGAGGCCCCATCGGAAGTATGCTGCGGCTTACCTGGATGACGTAATTGTCCATAGCACAGATTGGGCCTCACATCTGCCAAAAGTGCAAGCAGTCCTGGACTCTGTTCGGGAAGCGGGGTTTACGGCTAACCCCAAGAAGTGTACCATTGGGCAGGAGGAGGCCAAATATCTTGGGTACACCATTGGGAGGGGAGTAATAAAACCCCAACTCAACAAAGTCGAGGCCATCCAGAGTTGGCCACGTCCCAACAGCAAGAAGCAGGTACGAGCCTTTCTGGGAATCGCTGGGTATTATCGGCGATTCATTCCCCACTTTGCTTCTAAGGCTGTGCCCCTAACCAACCTGACGAAGGGGAAAGGGTCGGTCATGATTAAATGGACCCCCGAGGCTGAGGCAGCATTCCAATTCTTGAAACAAGCCTTATGTAGCCAGCCAGTGTTGTACTCACCCGACTTCTCTAAAGACTTTGTCGTACAAAGTGATGCGTCAGATGTGGGGTTAGGAGCAGTATTGTCCCAGGTCTGGAACGGGGAAGAGCACCCAGTCATTTACCTCAGCAGGAAGTTGAAGTCCCATGAGGTAAATTACGCCACCGTTGAAAAGGAGTGTTTAGCGGTGAAGTGGGCTCTAGATTCCCTTCGGTACTACCTGCTAGGTAGACACTTTGACATGGTTACGGATCACGCTCCGTTAAAGTGGATGGCTCAAAACAAGGAAACAAATAGAAGAGTGAATAGGTGGTTCCTGGCCCTCCAGGAATTCAACTTCACAGTAAAGCATCGCCCTGGCGTTCAAATGGGGAATGTGGATGCTTTGTCTCGAGTACATGAATGCCTGATTGCTGGTGTTCCAACCCCGAGGTTAAAACAAGAGGGGGGGGTATGTGACAGCAGGAAGGTAAAGTCACCTGGTTGCATCCAGGGGGGTAGATATATTTCGCCCAGATTCAGGCTTTACGCCGACTTATACAACTAGGTGGAGAGTTGTATAAGCCCAGCTAAGGCTAGTGGGCTCATGGATGACTCATATGTCTAGGGAGAGTGTGGGGCGTCGTGCAGACAGGGAGTTGATGAGACCAGCTGAAGCTTGTCAGCTCATTTAGGCCTCTATAAGAACTCCCAGCTTCATTAGATGTTAGCTCATGCCTGGAACCAGACCTGTGTGGACTGTCTAGGGAGAGTGAACTCCTGTGCGGTGAGACAAAGCCTGTGTGGCTATTTGCTTGGACATTTAAAACCAGGGACTTAGGGACTAGGACAGCACTAGGCTGATCCCAGTTGTTAGTTAGGAAACCTGCATGTTTAGTCAGAGGTCAAACTGACCAGGATTTATTTTGTTTATGTTTCTTTTTGGCTTTGCTGTGTTTTTGTCACTGTACATAGAGAAATAAACCGCACCTTTGGATTTTGAAAACCACAACCTCCGTCTGCTGGCCCTGTTTTTGTGTGGGGAGCCCAACCAGGGGGTCACACACACCCGCTACCGAGTTAACCCCCTCACAATATATATATATATATATATATATATATATATATATATATATATCATCTTATTTGTACCTATATAAAGCTGCTTATAGAAAATACTGAAACTGTAGATCTAATCCTCAACCAAATTATATAAGTGTTTGTTACCCCAACATTTTATGTGTATAAAATGTGTATGTTGTACTGTGTACTTGTGTTCAAAAGTATCCCGTACCCTTTGCATTTCTTCCTTTTTGTGTGAAATACCCGGTGTTCCTGCCAGTTCCCTGCTTTCCTATTTCAAACTGACCTTACTAGGTGTAGCGATACCTTCACTTGAGAAGGCCGCAGATTAGTTTGGGCCCTGAAAGACAGCTCCGCCAACCCCCGACAAGGTACTCGACCCCCTACTGGCACAGTTAGTTACGGCAGCAATAAACTCTTATACTGTATGAGAGTAATTAAACATTGAGACAATAATAGTATAAAAGGGGTATATGATTTACTTAAACTTTTGATAAGAAACGGGTTAACACTTATCACAGTTCACAGAGTATATATATATTGTGAGGGGGTTAGCTCGGCAGCGGGTGTGTGTGACCCCCGGGATGGGCTCCCCACACAAAACAGGCCCAGCAAACGGAGGTTGTGGTTTTCAAAATCAAAAAAGGTGCGGTTTATTTTCTATTTACAGTGACAAAACACAGCAAAGCAAAAGAAACATAACCAAAATAAATCCTGGTCAAGTTGACCTCTGACTAAACATACAGGTTTCCTAACTAACAACTGGGATCAGCCTAGTGCTGTCCTAGTCCCTAAGTCCCTGGTTTTAAATGTCCAAGCAAATAGCCACACAGGCTTTGTCTCACCGCACAGGGGTTCACTCTCCCTAGACAGTCCACACAGGTCTGGTTCCAGGCATGAGCTAACATCTAATGAAGCTGGGAGTTCTTATAGAGGCCTAAATGAGCTGACAAGCTTCAGCTGGCCTCATCAACTCCCTGTCTGTACGACGCCCAGCCCTCTCCCTAGAGGTATGAGTCATCCATGAGCCCACTAGCCTTATACAACTCTCCACCTAGTGGTATAAGTCGGCGTAAAGCCTGAATCTGGGCGAAATATATCTACCCCCCTGGATGCAACCAGGTGACTTTACCTTCCTGCTGTCACATACCCCCCCCTCTTGTTTTAACCTCGGGGTTGGAACACCAGCAATCAGGCATTCATGTACTCGAGACAAAGCATCCACATTCCCCATTTGAACGCCAGGGCGATGCTTTACTGTGAAGTTGAATTCCTGGAGGGCCAGGAACCACCTATTCACTCTTCTATTTGTTTCCTTGTTTTGAGCCATCCACTTTAACGGAGCGTGATCCGTAACCATGTCAAAGTGCCTACCTAGCAGGTAGTACCGAAGGGAATCTAGAGCCCACTTCACCGCTAAACACTCCTTTTCAACGGTGGCGTAATTTACCTCATGGGACTTCAACTTCCTGCTGAGGTAAATGACTGGGTGCTCTTCCCCGTTCCAGACCTGGGACAATACTGCTCCTAACCCCACATCTGACGCATCACTTTGTACGACAAAGTCTTTAGAGAAGTCGGGTGAGTACAACACTGGCTGGCTACATAAGGCTTGTTTCAAGAATTGGAATGCTGCCTCAGCCTCGGGGGTCCATTTAATCATGACCGACCCTTTCCCCTTCGTCAGGTTGGTTAGGGGCACAGCCTTAGAAGCAAAGTGGGGAATGAATCGCCGATAATACCCAGCGATTCCCAGAAAGGCTCGTACCTGCTTCTTGCTGTTGGGACGTGGCCAACTCTGGATGGCCTCGACTTTGTTGAGTTGGGGTTTTATTACTCCCCTCCCAATGGTGTACCCAAGATATTTGGCCTCCTCCTGCCCAATGGTACACTTCTTGGGGTTAGCCGTAAACCCCGCTTCCCGAACAGAGTCCAGGACTGCTTGCACTTTTGGCAGATGTGAGGCCCAATCTGTGCTATGGACAATTACGTCATCCAGGTAAGCCGCAGCATACTTCCGATGGGGCCTCAGCATCTGGTCCATTTTCCGCTGGAATGTGGCCGGCGCATTCTGTAACCCGAACGGCATTCTTTTATATTGGAACGCCCCGTCTGGGGTTACAAATGCGGTTTTCTCTTTGGCCGACTTGGCCAGGGGGATTTGCCAATACCCTTTTGTGAGGTCAAGAGTCGTCATGTATCGGGCTGTTCCCAGCCGGTCGATCAACTCATCTATACGTGGCATGGGGTAGGTGTCAAATTTTGTAACTTTGTTCAACTGACGAAAATCGTTACAAAATCGCCAGCTCCCATCCGGTTTAGGCACCAACACGATGGGACTAGACCAATCACTTTGGGACTCCTCTATCACCCCTAAGTTCAGCATTTTCTGTACTTCCTCCCGTATTGCCTCCCGTCGAGCCTCTGGGATCCGATAGGGTTTTAACTTCACCCTTTCACCGGGCGGGGTAATGATGTCATGCTCTACCCCAGATGTTTGTCCCGGCAGCTCAGAGAATACCTCCTTGTTGCGAAGCACAAACTCCTTAACCTCCTGTTGTTGGGGTTGTGACAAGGTGGCTGCTATTCCAACCTCAGGAATCACGCAACCAGTTTGAGCTGGTGACCAAGTGTCTGCGACTAGGGACTCTCTATCCCTCCAGGCTTTCAACAGATTAACGTGATAGATCTGTTCGGGCTTTCGCCTTCCTGGTTGTCTGACCTTGTAATTCACTTCGCTCACTTTTTCCATTATCTCGTAGGGGCCTTGCCATTTGGCAAGGAATTTACTTTCAACCGTAGGGACAAGTACCAATATCCTATCCCCCGGGGAAAAGGTACGGGTCTTGGCTCCACGGTTGTACACTCTCTGCTGTGCCAACTGCGCTTGGGCCAAATGTTCCTTCACGATGGGCATTACCTGTGCAATTCGATCTTGCATCAGGGCGACATGCTCAATCACACTCCTGTGGGGAGAACTCTCACTTTCCCAAGTTTCCTTGGCAATATCCAACAGCCCTCTTGGGTGTCTCCCATACAGTAACTCAAAGGGGGAGAATCCCGTAGAGGATTGGGGCACCTCCCTAATAGCAAACATCAAATAAGGAAGTAAACAGTCCCAATCCTTTCCATCTCTATCCACCACTTTCTTCAACATTTGTTTTAGGGTTTTGTTGAATCTTTCAACCAGCCCATCGGTTTGGGGGTGATACACAGACGTACGCAATTGCGTCACTTTGAACAATTTACACAGCTCTTTCATAACCCGGGACATAAAGGGTGTACCTTGGTCCGTAAGCAGTTCTTTACAAATACCCACCCGGCTAAAAACAAGAGATAGCTCTTTGGCTATGGTTTTGGCCGAGGTATTTCGGAGAGGGATCGCTTCTGGATAACGGGTGGCATAGTCCATTATAACTAATATGTACTGGTGCCCCCTAGCGGACTTGATTATAGGACCTACCAAATCCATGGCGATCCTCTCAAACGGGACCTCAATGATGGGTAGAGGGACCAGCGGGCTACGGAAATGTGGCATCGGGGCCAACCTCTGACACACAGGGCAGGAGGAACAATAATTTTCTACGTCCTTCATCACCCCCGGCCAATAGAATCTCTGTAATACCCTCTCTCGGGTTTTCTCTGTCCCCAGATGACCTCCAAGAATGTGCCCATGGGCCAACTCCAACACCAACTTCCTGTAAGGTTTGGGCACCACAAGCTGCTCAACGGTTTCTTCTGCCCTTTTTGCCACCCGATACAGTAGGTCCTTCTCTACGCTGAAGTATGGGTAAGTGCAGGTATTATCTGGGTTCACTAACTCGCCATCTATTTTCACTACGTTTTCCCGTGCCTTTATTAGGGCGGGGTCTTTCAACTGTTCTGTGGCAAAGTTTTCCCTGTGAACCTCAAGATCAGAAAACTCCACAGACGGTAGGTTTTCGTCTGAGGAGGTGGGCTCCTCTCCAGTTTCTTGAGTCTCCCCTGCCAATACTGATAAGGGAAATTCCGGAGAGTCCTCACCACTCTCAGGGGAGTTCTGGCTATCACATTCCTGGTACATAGGGGCACCAGTGAGGGGCTCAGGATCATCCCACAGTTCCCAGAACTTCGGAAAATCCCTTCCCACAATGGCGTCATGCGGTAACTGAGATACTAAGCCCACTGGATGAGAGAGGGTACCTTTGGGGGTCTCGAAACACACTGTAGTCACTGGATACTCTCGGGTGTCCCCATGCACACAAATAACAGCTACCTTGCTATTCCCAGAGACCTCTGTTTTAACTAACTCAGCCTTTATCAGGGTCACAAGGCTACCTGAATCCAGCAATACCACAACATTTCTACCATTAACACACATTTTGCATAAATGTTTCTCAGTTCCTCGAATGGCAGTGCATGCGACTGTCGCACACAGCGACTGACGTCTGCCCGTCAGAAAGTCACACTGCATGGGTTCCTCCACAACCGGGCAATTGGCTGCAATATGTCCCGCTTGCCGGCAGCGGTAGCAAACGATCCTTCTTGCCGCCTCTTGAGCCGCTGATTTCCCAGGCTGTTCTCGCCAAACTTGGGGTAGAGCTCCCACCCTCTCACTCTCTCCACCCTCACCCCTTGGAATCCTCTTATCCGCCCCTGGGGATGGTCTGGTCTTAGGGTGGAAAGTCCGAGTGTCTCTGGAAGAGGCCGTCAGGTTCTCTGTAGCTAAGTATTTCTCCACACGATCCACAAGACCATCGGCCGTCTCTGGGTCTCCATGGCTTACCCACTTTTGGATGGCAGTAGGAAGAGCTCTCAAAAACCGATCCATTACAACACGTTCCACAATCTTTGGTGCGGACAAAGTCTCTGGCTGTAGCCACTTTCTGCTCAGGTGAATGAGATCATACATTTGAGACCTGGGGGGTTTTCCAAGCTGGAAAGTCCAGTTATGCACACGCTGAGCCCGGACAGCCTGGGTGACACCCAGCCTTGCCAATATTTCAGCTTTTAGCATCACATAGTCTTTTGCTTGGTTAGGCTCTAGGTCATAGTAAGCTTTCTGCGATTCACCAGTTAACAGAGGAGCCACCAGTCCAGCCCACTGCTCCTCAGGCCACTTTTCTCTTTCAGCGGTCCTTTCAAATGTGGTCAAAAATACCTCTGGATCATCCTCTCCAGTCATTTTTGTCAATAAACGACTCACCCCAAAGGACGCGGTATTAGTGGGACGGCTTTCCTCACTGGTCTGCGGACGTTGCTGCATTACTGCTTCCATCTGTTGTTGTAGTCTCTGCTCTTGCTTCTGCAACAGGTCTATGAAGCGGGCCTCAGATTGCTGCTGGGCTCGTTGCTGAGCCTCCAGACTCTGTTGCAAAGTTGCGTTTGTCTGCTGCTGGGCTGCAAGGCTCCTTTGCAAACCTGCATTTGTCTGCTGTTGATTGGCATTTGCTAGAGCCAGCTGCTTCAGTATCTCCTCCATGCTGGCTTAAAAAAAACTGCCTGCATTCTCCACCAACTGTGAGGGGGTTAGCTCGGCAGCGGGTGTGTGTGACCCCCGGGATGGGCTCCCCACACAAAACAGGCCCAGCAAACGGAGGTTGTGGTTTTCAAAATCAAAAAAGGTGCGGTTTATTTTCTATTTACAGTGACAAAACACAGCAAAGCAAAAGAAACATAACCAAAATAAATCCTGGTCAAGTTGACCTCTGACTAAACATACAGGTTTCCTAACTAACAACTGGGATCAGCCTAGTGCTGTCCTAGTCCCTAAGTCCCTGGTTTTAAATGTCCAAGCAAATAGCCACACAGGCTTTGTCTCACCGCACAGGGGTTCACTCTCCCTAGACAGTCCACACAGGTCTGGTTCCAGGCATGAGCTAACATCTAATGAAGCTGGGAGTTCTTATAGAGGCCTAAATGAGCTGACAAGCTTCAGCTGGCCTCATCAACTCCCTGTCTGTACGACGCCCAGCCCTCTCCCTAGAGGTATGAGTCATCCATGAGCCCACTAGCCTTATACAACTCTCCACCTAGTGGTATAAGTCGGCGTAAAGCCTGAATCTGGGCGAAATATATCTACCCCCCTGGATGCAACCAGGTGACTTTACCTTCCTGCTGTCACAATATATATTGCAGAGCCCTGCAACACTAACACACTATGCATATGGAGTTAACAGCAACAAGTGCGCCACATGGGCGACCGTTAACTAGGCGTCCTGTGGCACAGTAACCAAACAAAATAGAAAGCTGACCAGGCCTGGTTCAGATATCTACAACTTAGTCTATAGGGGATGATGTTCTTTTCTTCACCGGCAGGTCTTTAACGGTGGTGCACATTAACAGAGTATGATTTGTAATCCAGTGGGAAAGGTAAAGATGGGGTAAACACTTTGCTATGTGAACTCTGAGTTCAGCTCTGATAAGGTTCTTCAGTGAGAGTATCAGGAACAACTTGTGGGCCACGGCAGTCTATAGGCCTATTAGAAATAACAGTATATGGTTTGGGCATACACCCTCTCACCCGCCCGGACTGCGGTCTCAGTCTGGGAACTTCCACCAACTGTGACACACACACACACACAGTGTCTCCAGCGATCGGGCTCCCGATCCAACGAATGCTGTAATTAAGCGAAGTCAGATGCCACCCCGGCTCGCAGAGGGGTGGAAGGCTCTTTGGTGTTGCGCAGGGCCTCAGGCTTCAGGCCTTGCACTCCGACACATCCGCACAGGAGGATCAGTCTCTGAAGTCTCGTGTCCCAAAGAGGCCGAGCCCAGCCTCGCCTCCCCCTCTTATAACCCCTCCCATGAGTCTCTGCGGTGGAAACATTGCCGAATGGGATTCTGGGTAATGTAGTCTCTCTGCATTAAAGGGGAACACCCCGCTACATTGGTATAAGTGTACATCCATCTCAGCATGATCAGCTTTCTGGCTGTGCTGAGAGCACAGCCTGCCTGTCCTCTAATGATCAGACTTGTGCTGACACGCCCCCTGCACAACCACTCGCTGGGAAGATCAGCGTATTGCTTTTTCTACGGCTCCTGCTTGCATGCCTCCCTGCAGTCCCCACCCCCACCTCTTCTACAACTGAGAACAGAGGTTATGTAATCACTTATTTAAAAAAAATGCATTTATAATATTTTATTAAAAAAAATAAAAATAAAAATATATATATATATATATATAGATGACGCCCTCAGAGGAAGTCATGATGACGAAACGCGTCAGTGTGCATGACCTTACGGCGTCCGGAAGTGACGTTTGCGCTCCACGAACAGGAAGACCAAACCAGGAAGTAAGCGGTGGACGCTGCTTCCTTATAGTGTGCAGTGATGTAAGTAACTGAGTTAGAATAAACTGAGTTATGTAACGCAGTTACTTTAGAGGGTAACGAGTAATCTAACTGATTACTCTTCCCCTTATGGTAACGCAGTTACCATTACTTGGGCGGCGTTACCCCAATTACATCTTCCGCCACTAGATGGCAGTAGTGTAATTCCTCCTCTCCTCTATGACCGGGTCTCTCTCATGTCACGGCACTGACGGCAGTCACGCTGCTCCCCGCGGCCCCTCCTCTCTTCTCGTCCATCCCTATTTGCTTGTGACATCATCTGGGATGGACGAGAAGAGAGGAGGGGCCGCCGGGGAGTAGCGTGACTGCCGTCAGTGCCATGACATGAGAGAGAACTTATTACACACGCTTCCTGCGCTACTCTGCATGGCTGGTAAACAATGTGCTATGTGCCCTGCCCTGATGTGCTATGTGCCCCGCCCTGATGTGCTATGTGCCACATGTCCTGATGTGCCCTCATGTGCTATGTGCTATGTGCCCTGTGCCCCATGCCCTGATGTGCTATGTGCCCCATGCCCTGATGTGCTATGTGCTATCATGTGCCCTGCTGTGCTCCCTGATGTGCTGTGCGCCCTGATGTGCTGTGCACCCTGATGTGCTATGTGCCCCATGCCCTGATGTGCTATGTGCCCCATGCCCTAATCTGCCCCATGCACTGATGTGCTATGTGCCCTGATGTGCTATGTGCCCTGATGTGCTATGTGCCTCGATGTGCTATGTGCCCCATGCCCTGATGTGCTATGTGCCCCGATGTGCTATTTGCCCCATGCCCTGATGTGCTATGTGCCCTGATGTGCTATGTGCCCCATGCCCTGATGTGCTATGTGCCCTCAAAAAAAAAGTCAGATACTTTGCTGTGTAACTAATTACTTTTTCAATGTAGTAACTGAGTTACTAACGCAATTACTTTTTGGGAGAAGTAATTTGGAACTGTAACTAATTACTTTTTTAAAGTAAGATGACCAACACTGATAGTGTGTTAAGCCCCGTACACACGGTCGGACTTCCATCGGACTTTTCCGTGGTTTTTTGTCCGAACAGAGTTGGTCGGGAACACCCATAGCATACACACGCTCCTGACTTTTCTGCAAACTTTCCCAAAACTTTTTGCAACATCACGTGGTTTTTCTGCTCTTTTCTGCTCTTTACCGCCACCCTTAGGTCAACTTCTGCTATTGTTGGTTGATTTTAACATTAGTTGTTTTGTCCATCGGACAAAAGTCCGATGGTTTTCTGTACATACGGTCGGACTTTGCTCCATCGGACTTTTGTTGGGCATAAGTTTGTCCGTTTGCAGACCGAACTTTTGTCAGATGAAAACAAGAAAAAAGCAAAAAAAGTTTGTCCGATGGAGCGTACACACGGTCGGATTGTTGGTCCAACTTGCTCAAAATGAAGTTTGTTGGCCAAAAGTCTGACCGTGTGTACGGGGCTTTAGTCTCACTACTCCCTGTACCGAGTGGAACATCTTTTGTATCTAGATGATTTTAAATTACTTGACTGATGATCTCATGGAATTTGTTTTAACTGGAATTTTAAATAAAACGTGAGAGTAAAACGGAATTACGCTATCTGAGCTTTCTTTGGTCCGAGTACCGGTGGAGAATCAAGGATACGCTGTGACACCCTCCATGACGCTGAAGATATTCTTGGCTAAACATATCAATGCCTGATGTGTTCATCTCTCTGGCGAGTGTGAACCCTGAAGGGGAGTGTGACGCACGGACTTTGGTGTGAGGTGCACATTCTTTATCACAGTAGTATCACCATCTGTATCTTCTCGGACTTCTCTCACCATCTGTCAACTTTATATCTTTCGTGTGCTATTAACAGATGAAAGCTAATCATAACCTACTATGACAGTAGCGCCGCTGTAATGATCTTAGGCACTTAAATTGTTTATTACCTCTGTGTATATATATATACAGTGGAACCTCGGATTGCGAGTAACACGGTTAACGAGCATTTCGCAATACGAGCACTGTATTTGAAAAAATCCTAACTCGGTTTGCGAGTGTTGTCTTGCAAAACGAGCAGGATTCAGGCCAAAGCGGTGTGCAGTACCGCGTTTGGCCTGAGGTGGGGGGAGGGCGGCGGAGATGAGCGGAGCCAAACGGCGCCGTTCGGAAATGCTCAGAAAGACATGGAAATACTCAGTTTCCGAGCCTTTCCGAGGTTTGCCGAGATCAGCCGAGGTGTCCTTGGGCCTTTCCGTCCGTTTCCGAGGCTCTCCGGCACCCCCCACCACTGGCTGCATGCGGTATTGCATGCCATTGAAGTCAAATTATTTTAGTTTCCATTGACTTCAATGGGGAAACTCGCTTTGATATGCGAGTGCTTTGGATTACGAGCATTCTCCTGGAACGGATTATGCTTGTAATCCGAGGTTTCACTGTGTGTATGTGTGTGTATTGTGACAGCAGGAAGGTAAAGTCACCTGGTTGCATCCAGGGGGGTAGATATATTTCTCCCAGATTCAGGCTTTATGCCGACTTATACAACTAGGGAGTTGATGAAGCCCAGCTGAGGCTAGTGGGCTCATGGATGACTCATACCTCTAGAGAGAGGGCTGGGCGTCGTGCAGGCAGGGAGTTGATGAGACCAGCTGAAGCTTGTCAGCTCATTTAAGGCCTTTATAAAAACTCCCAGCTTCATTAGATGTTAGCTCATGCCTGGACCCAGACCTGTGTGGACTGTCTAGGGAGAGTGAACCCCTGTGCGGTGAGGCAAAGCCTGTGTGGCTATTTGTTTGGACTTTTACTAAACCAGGGACTTAGGGACTAGGACAGCACCAGGCTGATCCCAGTTGTTAGTTTAGGAAACCTGCATGTTTAGTCAGAGGTCAAACTGACCAGGATTTATTTTGTTTATGTTTCTTTTTGGCTTTGCTGTGTTTTTGTCACTGTACATAGAGAAATAAACCGCACCTTTTGATTTTGAAAACCACAACCTCCGTCTGCTGGCCCTGTTTTTGTGTGGGGAGCCCAACCAGGGGGTCACACACACCCGCTACCGAGTTAACCCCCTCACAGTTGGTGGAGAACCAGTGGCAGTTTTTTTTAAGCCAGCATGGAGGAGATACTGAAACAGCTGGCTCTAGCAAATGCCAATCAACAGCAGACAAATGCAGGTTTGCAAAGGAGCCTTGCAGCCCAGCAGCAAGCTCATCAACAAGCCCAGCAGCAATCTGAGGCCCGCTTCATAGACCTGTTACAGAAGCAAGAGCAGAGACTACAACAAATGGAAGCAGTAATGCAGCAACGTCCGCAGACCAGTGAGGAAAGCCGTCCCACTAATACCGCGTCCTTTGGGGTGAGTCGTTTATTGACAAAAATGACTGGAGAGGATGATCCAGAGGTATTTTTGACCACATTTGAAAGGACTGCTGAAAGAGAAAAGTGGCCTGAGGAGCAGTGGGCTGGACTGGTGGCTCCTCTGTTAACTGGTGAATCGCAGAAGGCTTACTATGACCTAGAGCCTGACCAAGCAAAAGACTATGTGATGCTAAAAGCTGAAATATTGGCAAGGCTGGGTGTCACCCTGGCTGTCCGGGCTCAGCGTGTGCATAACTGGACTTTCCAGCTTGGAAAACCCCCCAGGTCTCAAATGTATGATCTCATTCACCTGAGCAGGAAGTGGCTACAGCCAGAGACTTTGTCCGCACCGGAGATTGTGGAACGTGTTGTGATGGATAGTTTCTTGAGAGCTCTTCCTACCGCCATTCAAAAGTGGGTAAGCCATGGAGACCCAGAAACGGCCGGTAAACTTGTGGATCGTGTAGAGAGATACTTGGCTACAGAGAACCTGACGGCCTCTTCCAGAGACTCTCGGACTTTCCACCCTAAGACCAGACCATCCCCAGGGGCGGATAAGAGGATTCCAAGGGGTGAGGGGGGAGAGAGTGAGAGGGTGGGAGCTCTACCCAAAGTTTGGCGAGAACAGCCTGGGAAGTCAGGGGCTCAAGAGGCAGCCAAATGGATCGTTTGCTACCGCTGCCGGCAAGCGGGACATATTGAAGCAAATTGCCCGGTTGTGGAGGAACCCATGCAATGTGACTTTCTGATGGACAGACGTCAGTCGCTGTGTGCGACAGTCGCATGCACTGCCATTCGGGGAACTGAGAAACATTTATGCAAAATGTGTATTAATGGTAGAAATGTTGTGGTATTACTGGATTCAGGTAGCCTTGTGACCCTGATAAAGGCTGAATTAGTTAAAACAGAGGTCTCTGGGAATAGCAAGGTAGCTGTTATTTGTGTGCATGGGGACACCCGAGAGTATCCAGTGACTACAGTGTGTTTCGAGACCCCCAAAGGTACCCTCTCTCATCCAGTGGGGTTAGTATCTCAATTACCGCATGATGCCATTGTGGGAAGGGATTTTCCGAAGTTCTGGGAACTGTGGGATGATCCTGAGCCCCCCACTGGTGCCCCTATGTACCAGGAATGTGATAGCCAGAACTCCTCTGAGAGTGGTGAGGACTCTCCAGAATTTCCCTTGTCAGTATTGGCAGGGGAGACTCAAGAAACTGGAGAGGAGCCCACCTCCTCAGACGAAAACCTACCGTCTGTGGAGTTTTCTGATCTGGAGGTTCACAGGGAAAATTTTGCCACAGAACAGTTAAAAGACCCCGCCCTAATAAAGGCACGGGAAAACGTAGTGGAAATAGATGGCGAGTTAGTGAACCCAGATAATACCTGCACTTACCCATACTTCAGCGTAGAGAAGGACCTACTGTATCGGGTGGCAAAAAGGGCAGAAGAAACCGTTGAGCAGCTTGTGGTGCCCAAACCTTACAGGAAGTTGGTGTTGGAGTTGGCCCATGGGCACATTCTTGGAGGTCATCTGGGGACAGAGAAAACCCGAGAGAGGGTATTACAGAGATTCTATTGGCCTGGGGTGATGAAGGACATAGAAAATTATTGTTCCTCCTGCCCTGTGTGTCAGAGGTCGGCCCCGATGCCACATTTCCGTAGCCCGCTGGTCCCTCTACCCATCATTGAGGTCCCGTTTGAGAGAATCGCAATGGATTTGGTAGGTCCTATAATCAAGTCCACTAGGGGGCACCAGTACATATTGGTTATAATGGACTATGCCACCCGTTATCCAGAAGCGATCCCTCTCAGAAATACCTCGGCCAAAACCATAGCCAAAGAGCTATCTCTTGTTTTTAGCCGGGTGGGTATTTGTAAAGAACTGCTTACGGACCAAGGTACACCCTTTATGTCCCGGGTTATGAAAGAGCTGTGTAAATTGTTCAAAGTGACGCAATTGCGTACATCTGTGTATCACCCCCAAACCGATGGGCTGGTTGAAAGATTCAACAAAACCCTAAAACAAATGTTGAAGAAAGTGGTGGATAGAGATGGAAAGGATTGGGACTGTCTACTTCCTTATTTGATGTTTGCTATTAGGGAGGTGCCCCAATCCTCTACGGGATTCTCCCCCTTTGAGTTACTGTATGGGAGACACCCAAGAGGGCTGTTGGATATTGCCAAGGAAACTTGGGAAAGTGAGAGTTCTCCCCACAGGAGTGTGATTGAGCATGTCGCCCTGATGCAAGATCGAATTGCACAGGTAATGCCCATCGTGAAGGAACATTTGGCCCAAGCGCAGTTGGCACAGCAGAGAGTGTACAACCGTGGAGCAAAGACCCGTACCTTTTCCCCGGGGGATAGGATATTGGTACTTGTCCCTACGGTTGAAAGTAAATTCCTTGCCAAATGGCAAGGCCCCTACGAGATAATGGAAAAAGTGAGCGAAGTGAATTACAAGGTCAGACAACCAGGAAGGCGAAAGCCCGAACAGATATATCACGTTAATCTGTTGAAAGCCTGGAGGGATAGAGAGTCCCTAGTCGCAGAAACTTGGTCACCAGCTCAAACTGGTTGCGTGATTCCGGAGGTTGGAATAGCAGCCACCTTGTCACAACCCCAACAACAGGAGGTTAAGGAGTTTGTGCTTCGCAACAAGGAGGTGTTCTCTGAGCTGCCGGGACAAACATCTGGGGTAGAGCATGATATTATTACCCCGCCCGGTGAAAGGGTGAAGTTAAAACCCTATCGGATCCCAGAGGCCCGACGGGAGGCAATACGGGAGGAAGTACAGAAAATGCTGAACTTAGGGGTGATAGAGGAGTCCCAAAGTGATTGGTCTAGTCCCATTGTGTTGGTGCCTAAACCGGATGGGAGCTGGCGATTTTGTAACGATTTTCGTCAGTTGAACAAAGTTACAAAATTTGACACCTACCCCATGCCACGTATAGATGAGTTGATCGACCGGCTGGGAACAGCCCGATACATGACGACTCTTGACCTCACAAAAGGGTATTGGCAAATTCCCCTGGCCAAGTCGGCCAAAGAGAAAACCGCATTTGTAACCCCAGACGGGGCGTTCCAATATAAGAGAATGCCGTTCGGGTTACAGAATGCGCCGGCCACATTCCAGCGGAAAATGGACCAGATACTGAGGCCCCATCGGAAGTATGCTGCGGCTTACCTGGATGACGTAATTGTCCATAGCACAGATTGGGCCTCACATCTGCCAAAAGTGCAAGCAGTCCTAGACTCTATCCGGGAAGCGGGGTTTACGGCTAACCCCAAGAAGTGTACCATTGGGCAGGAGGAGGCCAAATATCTTGGGTACACCATTGGCAGGGGAGTGATAAAACCCCAACTCAACAAAGTCGAGGCCATCCAGAGTTGGCCACGTCCCAACAGCAAGAAGCAGGTACGGGCCTTTCTGGGAATCGCGGGTTATTATCGGCGCTTCATTCCCCACTTTGCTTCTAAGGCTGTGCCCCTAACCAACCTGACGAAAGGGAAAGGGTCGGTCATGATTAAATGGACCCCCGAGGCTGAGGCAGCATTCCAATTCTTGAAACAAGCCTTATGTAGCCAGCCAGTGTTGTACTCACCCGACTTCTCTAAAGACTTTGTCGTACAAAGTGATGCGTCAGATGTGGGGTTAGGAGCAGTATTGTCCCAGGTCTGGAACGGGGAAGAGCACCCAGTCATTTACCTCAGCAGGAAGTTGAAGTCCCATGAGGTAAATTACGCCACGGTTGAAAAGGAGTGTTTAGCGGTGAAGTGGGCTCTAGATTCCCTTCGGTACTATCTGCTAGGTAGGCACTTTGACATGGTTACGGATCACGCTCCGTTAAAGTGGATGGCTCAAAACAAGGAGACAAATAGAAGAGTGAATAGGTGGTTCCTGGCCCTACAGGAATTCAACTTCACAGTAAAGCATCGCCCTGGCGTTCAAATGGGGAATGTGGATGCTTTGTCTCGAGTACATGAATGCCTGATTGCTGGTGTTCCAACCCCAAGGTTAAAACAAGAGGGGGGGGTATGTGACAGCAGGAAGGTAAAGTCACCTGGTTGCATCCAGGGGGGTAGATATATTTCTCCCAGATTCAGGCTTTATGCCGACTTATACAACTAGGGAGTTGATGAAGCCCAGCTGAGGTTAGTGGGCTCATGGATGACTCATACCTCTAGAGAGAGGGCTGGGCGTCGTGCAGGCAGGGAGTTGATGAGACCAGCTGAAGCTTGTCAGCTCATTTAAGGCCTTTATAAAAACTCCCAGCTTCATTAGATGTTAGCTCATGCCTGGACCCAGACCTGTGTGGACTGTCTAGGGAGAGTGAACCCCTGTGCGGTGAGGCAAAGCCTGTGTGGCTATTTGTTTGGACTTTTACTAAACCAGGGACTTAGGGACTAGGACAGCACCAGGCTGATCCCAGTTGTTAGTTTAGGAAACCTGCATGTTTAGTCAGAGGTCAAACTGACCAGGATTTATTTTGTTTATGTTTCTTTTTGGCTTTGCTGTGTTTTTGTCACTGTACATAGAGAAATAAACCGCACCTTTTGATTTTGAAAACCACAACCTCCGTCTGCTGGCCCTGTTTTTGTGTGGGGAGCCCAACCAGGGGGTCACACACACCCGCTACCGAGTTAACCCCCTCACAGTATATATATATATATATATATATACAGTATATATATATATATGTATATGTAGCGCCCTCCACTCTCTCTCTCTTGCTCCGGTTTCTTTCTCTCTGGCTTTTGTCTAGGGGTACCTTGGAGGAGAGAGTGCGGGGTCACCACGCCAAGCTTTCACCGCAGATGTTTGTGTGGTGTGAGCAAAGTTTCTTTACCTTCGGGTCAGTGTTCGGTGTTTGGAGCCTCCGCTTCTTCTGTGGAACAGTGTCTGCCAGTAAATGAGCCCCACACCAATAAAAGTCCAACACTCCTTTATTTTCCAATGTCAGGATGAAACACAATCAGTTAGACTCCCTCAACGAACAGACATGGGGTGTGGATACGAGTAGGCCCAGGCACAATGAACTCTCCTATTCCTTTGCTAGCGAATAGGCCTGGCGCACTGTCTCTGCCACCGACCGTGAGTTTTGGTCGCAGCCACCGACCGGATGAACCGTTGAAGCCCCTGCCACAGGCCTAATAGCAGGTCTCTGCCACTGACCTGAGTTGAATAGCTGGACCGCTGCCACCGGTCATTGAACATGAACCACCTTCCTCTCTGAACTTGGCCCCTGTTCGGGAAAGATATCCCTCCGGGCGGTCTCCAGAGGTTCACCCGGCACTGGCAATCTGCTGCACCAGGTCTTCGGGTGAGTAGCTCCTCCGGTCCCTTACGCCTCTGGATTCGGGTGCCCCACTCCCGGGGCCCCCTAGGAAATCCTTCCCTCGTGGGACCCAGCGAAGGAAACTGGGCCCCAGGCCTCCAACCGAGTACCTCACCCCAGGCTGAAGGTGCCTGGGATGGAACACGAGCTCCGGGCGTCCAGGCCTAGGCCACCTGGACACCCACCACGAACCACAGCCCTCAGGCTGAAGGTGCCTGGGACTCGACAACCCCGTGACAAAGATGGCCGGCCCCTTTATACCCTCTCCCAGCAAGCACGGCGGGTATCCCCGCCCCACCATACAACCGCTTAGAGAGGCCAAAAAGGGGTATGGCACTCAGCGATGGTTCAACCCCAGCCCACAGGGACAGCGCCACCTGCTGGGCCGCAGAGAACTATACATCACTGGTGTCTCTGCCAGTTTTAAACATGATAGAAAAGTATATACCCGCTACATATATATATATATATATATATATATATATATATATATATATATATTGTGAGGGGGTTAGCTCGGCAGCGGGTGTGTGTGACCCCCGGGATGGGCTCCCCACACAAAACAGGCCCAGCAAACGGAGGTTGTGGTTTTCAAAATCAAAAAGGTGCGGTTTATTTTCTATTTACAGTGACAAAACACAGCAAAGCAAAAGAAACATAAACAAAATAAATCCTGGTCAACTTGACCTCTGACTAAACATACAGGTTTCCTAACTAACAACTGGGATCAGCCTAGTGCTGTCCTAGTCCCTAAGTCCCTGGTTTTAAATGTCCAAGCAAATAGCCACACAGGCTTTGTCTCACCGCACAGGGGTTCACTCTCCCTAGACAGTCCACACAGGTCTGGGTCCAGGCATGAGCTAACATCTAATGAAGCTGGGAGTTCTTATAGAGGCCTAAATGAGCTGACAAGCTTCAGCTGGTCTCATCAACTCCCTGTCTGCACGACGCCCCACACTCTCCCTAGAGGTATGAGTCATCCATGAGCCCACTAGCCTTAGCTGGGCTTATACAACTCTCCACCTAGTTGTATAAGTCGGCGTAAAGCCTGAATCTGGGCGAAATATATCTACCCCCCTGGATGCAACCAGGTGACTTTACCTTCCTGCTGTCACATACCCCCCCTCTTGTTTTAACCTTGGGGTTGGAACACCAGCAATCAGGCATTCATGTACTCGAGACAAAGCATCCACATTCCCCATTTGAACGCCAGGGCGATGCTTTACTGTGAAGTTGAATTCCTGTAGGGCCAGGAACCACCTATTCACTCTTCTATTTGTTTCCTTGTTTTGAGCCATCCACTTTAACGGAGCGTGATCCGTAACCATGTCAAAGTGCCTACCTAGCAGGTAGTACCGAAGGGAATCTAGAGCCCACTTCACCGCTAAACACTCCTTTTCAACGGTGGCGTAATTTACCTCATGGGACTTCAACTTCCTGCTGAGGTAAATGACTGGGTGCTCTTCCCCGTTCCAGACCTGGGACAATACTGCTCCTAACCCCACATCTGACGCATCACTTTGTACGACAAAGTCTTTAGAGAAGTCGGGTGAGTACAACACTGGCTGGCTACATAAGGCTTGTTTCAAGAATTGGAATGCTGCCTCAGCCTCGGGGGTCCATTTAATCATGACCGACCCTTTCCCCTTCGTCAGGTTGGTTAGGGGCACAGCCTTAGAAGCAAAGTGGGGAATGAATCGCCGATAATACCCAGCGATTCCCAGAAAGGCTCGTACCTCCTTCTTGCTGTTGGGACGTGGCCAACTCTGGATGGCCTCGACTTTGTTGAGTTGGGGTTTTATTACTCCCCTCCCAATGGTGTACCCAAGATATTTGGCCTCCTCCTGCCCAATGGTACACTTCTTGGGGTTAGCCGTAAACCCCGCTTCCCGAACAGAGTCCAGGACTGCTTGCACTTTTGGCAGATGTGAGGCCCAATCTGTGCTATGGACAATTACGTCATCCAGGTAAGCCGCAGCATACTTCCGATGGGGCCTCAGCATCTGGTCCATTTTCCGCTGGAATGTGGCCGGCGCATTCTGTAACCCGAACGGCATTCTTTTATATTGGAACGCCCCGTCTGGGGTTACAAATGCGGTTTTCTCTTTGGCCGACTTGGCCAGGGGGATTTGCCAATACCCTTTTGTGAGGTCAAGAGTCGTCATGTATCGGGCTGTTCCCAGCCGGTCGATCAACTCATCTATACGTGGCATGGGGTAGGTGTCAAATTTTGTAACTTTGTTCAACTGACGAAAATCGTTACAAAATCGCCAGCTCCCATCCGGTTTAGGCACCAACACGATGGGACTAGACCAATCACTTTGGGACTCCTCTATCACCCCTAAGTTCAGCATTTTCTGTACTTCCTCCCGTATTGCCTCCCGTCGGGCCTCTGGGATCCGATAGGGTTTTAACTTCACCCTTTCACCGGGCGGGGTAATGATGTCATGCTCTACCCCAGATGTTTGTCCCGGCAGCTCAGAGAATACCTCCTTGTTGCGAAGCACAAACTCCTTAACCTCCTGTTGTTGGGGTTGTGACAAGGTGGCTGCTATTCCAACCTCAGGAATCACGCAACCAGTTTGAGCTGGTGACCAAGTGTCTGCGACTAGGGACTCTCTATCCCTCCAGGCTTTCAACAGATTAACGTGATAGATCTGTTCGGCTTTCGCCTTCCTGGTTGTCTGACCTTGTAATTCACTTCGCTCACTTTTTCCATTATCTCGTAGGGGCCTTGCCATTTGGCAAGGAATTTACTTTCAACCGTAGGGACAAGTACCAGTATCCTATCCCCCGGGGAAAAGGTACGGGTCTTGGCTCCACGGTTGTACACTCTCTGCTGTGCTAACTGCGCTTGGGCCAAATGTTCCTTCACGATGGGCATTACCTGTGCAATTCGGTCTTGCATCAGGGCGACATGCTCAATCACACTCCTGTGGGGAGAACTCTCACTTTCCCAAGTTTCCTTGGCAATATCCAACAGCCCTCTTGGGTGTCTCCCATACAGTAACTCAAAGGGGGAGAATCCCGTAGAGGATTGGGGCACCTCCCTAATAGCAAACATCAGATAAGGAAGTAGACAGTCCCAATCCTTTCCATCTCTATCCACCACTTTCTTCAACATTTGTTTTAGGGTTTTGTTGAATCTTTCAACCAGCCCATCGGTTTGGGGGTGATACACAGATGTACGTAATTGCGTCACTTTGAATAATTTACACAGCTCCTTCATAACCCGGGACATAAAGGGTGTACCTTGGTCCGTAAGCAGTTCTTTACAAATACCCACCCGGCTCAACACAAGAGATAGCTCTTTGGCTATGGTTTTGGCCGAGGTATTTCGGAGAGGGATCGCTTCTGGATAACGGGTGGCATAGTCCATTATAACTAATATGTACTGGTGCCCCCTAGCGGACTTGATTATAGGACCTACCAAATCCATGGCGATCCTCGCAAACGGGACCTCAATGATGGGTAGAGGGACCAGCGGGCTACGGAAATGTGGCATCGGGGCCGACCTCTGACACACAGGGCAGGAGGAACAATAATTTTCTACGTCCTTCATCACCCCCGGCCAATAGAATCTCTGTAATACCCTCTCTCGGGTTTTCTCTGTCCCCAGATGACCTCCAAGAATGTGCCCATGGGCCAACTCCAACACCAACTTCCTGTAAGGTTTGGGCACCACAAGCTGCTCAACGGTTTCTTCTGCCCTTTTTGCCACCCGATACAGTAGGTCCTTCTCTACGCTGAAGTATGGGTAAGTGCAGGTATTATCTGGGTTCACTAACTCGCCATCTATTTTCACTACGTTTTCCCGTGCCTTTATTAGGGCGGGGTCTTTCAACTGTTCTGTGGCAAAGTTTTCCCTATGAACCTCAAGATCAGAAAACTCCACAGACGGTAGGTTTTCGTCTGAGGAGGTGGGCTCCTCTCCAGTTTCTTGAGTCTCCCCTGCCAATACTGACAAGGGAAATTCTGGAGAGTCCTCACCACTCTCAGGGGAGTTCTGGCTATCACATTCCTGGTACATAGGGGCACCAGTGAGGGGCTCAGGATCATCCCACAGTTCCCAGAACTTCGGAAAATCCCTTCCCACAATGGCGTCATGCGGTAACTGAGATACTAAGCCCACTGGATGAGAGAGGGTACCTTTGGGGGTCTCGAAACACACTGTAGTCACTGGATACTCTCGGGTGTCCCCATGCACACAAATAACAGCTACCTTGCTATTCCCAGAGACCTCTGTTTTAACTAACTCAGCCTTTATCAGGGTCACAAGGCTACCTGAATCCAGCAATACCACAACATTTCTACCATTAACACACATTTTGCATAAATGTTTCTCAGTTCCTCGAATGGCAGTGCATGCGACTGTCGCACACAGCGACTGACGTCTGCCCGTCAGAAAGTCACACTGCATGGGTTCCTCCACAACCGGGCAATTGGCTGCAATATGTCCCGCTTGCCGGCAGCGGTAGCAAACGATCCTTCTTGCCGCCTCTTGAGCCGCTGATTTCCCAGGCTGTTCTCGCCAAACTTGGGGTAGAGCTCCCACCCTCTCACTCTCTCCACCCTCACCCCTTGGAATCCTCTTATCCGCCCCTGGGGATGGTCTGGTCTTAGGGTGGAAAGTCCGAGTGTCTCTGGAAGAGGCCGTCAGGTTCTCTGTAGCCAAGTATTTCTCCACACGATCCACAAGACCATCGGCCGTCTCTGGGTCTCCATGGCTTACCCACTTTTGGATGGCAGTAGGAAGAGCTCTCAAAAACCGATCCATTACAACACGTTCCACAATCTTTGGTGCGGACAAAGTCTCTGGCTGTAGCCACTTTCTGCTCAGGTGAATGAGATCATACATTTGAGACCTGGGGGGGTTTTCCAAGCTGGAAAGTCCAGTTATGCACACGCTGAGCCCGGACAGCCTGGGTGACACCCAGCCTTGCCAATATTTCAGCTTTTAGCATCACATAGTCTTTTGCTTGGTTAGGCTCTAGGTCATAGTAAGCTTTCTGCGATTCACCAGTTAACAGAGGAGCCACCAGTCCAGCCCACTGCTCCTCAGGCCACTTTTCTCTTTCAGCGGTCCTTTCAAATGTGGTCAAAAATACCTCTGGATCATCCTCTCCAGTCATTTTTGTCAATAAACGACTCACCCCAAAGGACGCGGTATTAGTGGGACGGCTTTCCTCACTGGTCTGCGGACGTTGCTGCATTACTGCTTCCATCTGTTGTTGTAGTCTCTGCTCTTGCTTCTGCAACAGGTCTATGAAGCGGGCCTCAGATTGCTGCTGGGCTCGTTGCTGAGCCTCCAGACTCTGTTGCAAAGTTGCGTTTGTCTGCTGCTGGGCTGCAAGGCTCTGTTGATGAGCTTGCTGCTGGGCTGCGAAGTTCTGTTGTTGAGCTGCAAGGCTCTGTTGATGAGCTGCAAGGCTCTTTTGCAAACCTGCATTTGTCTGCTGTTGATTGGCATTTGCTAGAGCCAGCTGCTTCAGTATCTCCTCCATGCTGGCTTAAAAAAAAAACTGCCCGCATTCTCCACCAACTGTGAGGGGGTTAGCTCGGCAGCGGGTGTGTGTGACCCCCGGGATGGGCTCCCCACACAAAACAGGCCCAGCAAACGGAGGTTGTGGTTTTCAAAATCAAAAAGGTGCGGTTTATTTTCTATTTACAGTGACAAAACACAGCAAAGCAAAAGAAATATAAACAAAATAAATCCTGGTCAACTTGACCTCTGACTAAACATACAGGTTTCCTAACTAACAACTGGGATCAGCCTAGTGCTGTCCTAGTCCCTAAGTCCCTGGTTTTAAATGTCCAAGCAAATAGCCACACAGGCTTTGTCTCACCGCACAGGGGTTCACTCTCCCTAGACAGTCCACACAGGTCTGGGTCCAGGCATGAGCTAACATCTAATGAAGCTGGGAGTTCTTATAGAGGCCTAAATGAGCTGACAAGCTTCAGCTGGTCTCAACTCCCTGTCTGCACGACGCCCCACACTCTCCCTAGAGGTATGAGTCATCCATGAGCCCACTAGCCTTAGCTGGGCTTATACAACTCTCCACCTAGTTGTATAAGTCGGCGTAAAGCCTGAATCTGGGCGAAATATATCTACCCCCCTGGATGCAACCAGGTGACTTTACCTTCCTGCTGTCACAATATATATATATTTACGCGCAAATGTTTTGCCTTGCATTTTCGTTTTAAACTGAATGGTTTGTTTTACAAAGTAAAGGTTCACATACAGTATACTTTAAAGCGGAACTATACTCACTTCCCCTCCATCGAGCTCCCTCCCTGGTCACTAATATCTTCGTCACATCTTCTTCTGTAATAAAAAGCTTACCTGTTTGCATATTTTCGGTTTTTCAGTTAAAGTGATATTAAAGGCAAATTTTTTAAAGTAAAATAAAAAACGTATATTTGCCTGCTTTGTGCAACGATATTGGACAGAGCTGTCTCTTACCTCTGTTTTGGCAGTCCCCTGCCGACACTGTCTGCTCCTCCTTTCTGCAGGTGCTTCCCCAGGAAATTGTGTGCTAAGGGGGCACACATGCACACATGCACGCATTCCCGAGCCAGGCTGTGTGTGTTCATAGATGTTACGCCCGCTGCTCCCCCCTCACAGGATTTGACTGACAGCAGCAAAAGCCTATAGCTCAGGCTGCTCTCAGTGTTCCCTGTGAAAGCAGAAAGAGAGACAAGTGGTGTTGCAACCAGGACATCGCTGGATCAGTGGAGGAGTCAGGTAAGTGTTTGGTGGGCGGAGTGCACAACAAATAGGGGGACATTTTTCCCCTAAAGTGATTGTAACGTCTCGTTTTTTTTTTCAATAAAAATAACAAACATGTTATATATCTGCTCTGTTGCAGTGGATTTTCACAGAGCAGCCTGGATCCTCCTCTTATCGGGTGCCTCTTCTGTACTCCTGGCCCCTCCCTCCTGTTGAGTGCCCCCACAGCAAGCAGCTTGCTATGGGAGCACCCGAGCCAAGCTGCTGCTCCGTGTGTTCATTCAGACACAGAGCTGTGGTTCGGCCCTGCCCCCTCTCTCTCCTGATTAGCTAACTGACTTTGATTGACAGCGGCGGGAGCCAATGGCACCACTGCTGTGTCTCAGCTAATCAGGAGGGAGAGTCCTGGACAGCTGAGACACTCGTGGACATCGCTGGATCTAGATGGGGCACCGGTAAGTATTAGGGGGGCTGAGGGGAGCTGTTGCACACAGAATGCTTTTTATCTTAATGAATAGAATGCATTAGGATAAAATAAAAAACCTTCTGACTTTACAACCCCTTTATTGCAGGGAAATGTAAAAAGCTTTTTGACTTTAGAACAACTTTAAAGTTCCACGTTAACAACTGTCATGAGGGTAAATTTATAAAGTAGTGACTGTGGCATTCACCACAGCTAAATGTTCCTGGTGAATGTGTTTTAGTTTACAGTTGTAGCGGGTACTTACTTTCCCGGGGTAAATTTTGAATCTTTCGGTGACACCGGTGGTGTGTTCTGGCGGCCCACTGGGTGTCGCTGTCGCCATGGGCTGACGGACGGATATCGCTGTGTGCGGAGTCTCCTTTTTGGCCTCTCTCGGCGGCGGTATGGTGGGGCGGGGAACCCGCCATGCTTGCTGGGAGAGGGTATAAAGGGGCCGGCCATCTTGGTCACGGGGTCTTCGTCCCAGGCACCTTCAGCTTGCGGACGGTGGTTCGTGTTCGTCCTCTAGGCGGCCTAGGCCTAGAGGACCACCGGAGATCGTGTTCCACCTCAGGCACCTTTAGTCCTGGGGTGAGGTACTTGGATGGAGGTCCGGAGCTCAGTGCCCAACACTGAGTTCCGCGAGGGAAGGATCCTAAGGCACTCCGGAGATGGATGCCTGAATCCAAGGTGGGCGTAATGGACCTGGAAGAGCTCCTCATCTGAAGACCCGGTGCAGCATACTGCCGGTGACGGGTGAGTCTCTTGTCGGAGACCGTCCGGAAGGAGAATTTCCCTCGTGCGGAGACCATAGATCACTCTCAGGGAGGAGAGTGGATGATAGAACTTGTGTCTGGGCCTATTCGTACACACACCTCCTTTTCTGTTCTGAAGCCAAAGGAGTCTATGTTATGTTCTAAATAAAGGAGTGTTGGACTTTGACGGTGTGTGGCTCAATTTCTGGCGGACAAGGTTAAAGGACACTCTTGGAGGGAGGATCCGATGCACAGCACAGACCCGAAGGTAACAAGAGACATTGCTGAGACCACATACACAACTGTGGTGGAAGCCTGGCGTAGCTCACCCCTCTCCCTCCCCTATCATACCCCTAGACCAGAGACAGTGCGAGTCGGAAAACTTTAATAGAGGGGAGTGGGGAGAGGGTGTGCGCTACACAGTAATTGATTTACCTGTAGCGAACGTTTGGTAAATGTCATATTCATTGCTTTTAACTAGTTGTGGACACTGGATGTGTCCAAAACTGGACAAAAAATGAGTGTCCAAAAAGCTTCATATGTCTTGCCCTTCTTCACCTCTTCTGTTCCACACCCTCACCCTTGCCACCAATTCCTGACTGTCAGGAATGAGGTTCATATTGGAAACTTTCTTATCTGTGAAGGATTCTTCTAATACAAGGTATTCCAGCAGTCAGTGATGACACATGTGCTATCCAAGGTTTCCAAACTTTGGGGTGTCTTGTTACACTGCAGTGCTGACACCTCTGTACACCTACAGATTCTGCCTGTTATGTCAGTGAAATATTGTCTTGTTTCTAATGAAATATATATTTTTTATACATTCCTGCACCATTTTTGTTTTTATCTTCTTTGTACCAGCTAAATCATCCCTGATCATAAAGGAGCTGCAGGATTTGTAGCATAAACCATTCTGAAATTCCCAAGGGGCTGATGGGTTGTGCATGTTAAATTATGTAAGCTATTGTGTGTGTTTTTTTTTTTACCTTATCCAGCCTGCATAAAAACTACCTGGTGAAATATCAATGATGTAATAAAAAAAGGTGCAGTGTCCCTAGAAGTGATTGAGGCTTAAAATAAATTATACCAAAAATAAAACTGCAATCTTTGGAAAAGCCTAAAATGTGTCTTCCCAGTGCTGACTTCTTAGAAAAGTGTTCAGCCAATCCATAGGTGTGCGCAGCCTATTGCATTAGGGTGAGCACCCCAAAGCCTAAACACACTACCAATCACTCACAATGTTCATTCAGAAAGGGAAGGGGCCGGTAAATTACATATTAACTGGTACCTTCCCCACTCCTAAAACATCCCAGCAGTAACAGCCGATAGGAGAGGAGGGAAGCTGGCAGCGATGCGGCGGGAAAGATGGGAGTAGGGGGAATCTGTGCTGCTCAGGGTGATTAGGGTGTGCCTTGGCACACCTGGCACACCCTGTGCGCATGCCTATGAGCCAATAGAACGAGCAGGAAAATTGATTTCTGGGGGCATTCTGCCTTTCAACAAAGTCATGTTGCTGTATTGCAAGTGTAGCGGGGTCTCCTTTAAGACTCTCAGGACTACCTTACCCAGAACCCCATTCAGCACCCAGGATGCAATGTTTCCACCCCAGAGACTCATGGGTGGGGTTATATAAGGAGGAGGCGAGGCTGCGTTCGGTCTCTTTGGGACACGAGACTTCAGTAGAGAGCTCTTCCTGCGCGGTTCCGCTGTGGTGCAAGGCCTGAAGCCTGGGACCTTGCGCTGTTATCCAAAAGAGCCTTCCACCCCCATTGCGAGCCTGGGTGGCATCTGACTCGGTCATCCTCAACCGCTGCTGAACCGGAGACCAGACCGCTGCAGACGCTGTGTGTGGAGACACAGCAGGTGGAAGTTCCCAGGACTGGGATCGCGTCCGGAGGGGTGAGCGAGCACATGCTCAATCCATATACTGTATACTATTGTTAGGCCTACATACTGCCGTGGCCCACCAGTTCCTATTTCAGTCCCCCCCTGGAGATCCATAGCAGAACTGAGTCAAACGGATCTCTAGTGGAGTGTACTGTGTTGGCATTTTCACCGCTTGGATTACAAATGTGTTCCTAAAATGTGCACCACCGTTTAAAGACTTGCATGCAAAGAATTTCATCCCCTAGAGACTGAGTTATATGGTCAGGCCTGGCCATCCAGATAGTTTATTTAGTTGCTGCGCCATAGGGCGCATAGTGAAGTACTGTTACACGTGGCGCGTGTGCGCCATATCTTACTAGTTGTAGTGTGTCTATTGCTGCAGGGCTCTGCAGATAGATTCATGTGATCTGTTACAACTGTTGATTTTATTGCCAGTAGAAAGTAAACTCGTTATTCTTCTATCACTGCATTGGTGTCTGAATTTAACCATAGAGCATAAGATATATATATTACCCTAGACTAACTGTGCCAAGGGGGGTCAAATAAATTACCGGAGGTTGGCGGAGCTGTCTTCAGGGCCCAAACTAAATCTGCGGCCCTCTTAGCTGAAGGTATCGCTACACAAGGAAGCCTCATATAACTTAAAATTAAAAAGTATTTTTTTGTTTAGTTATTAAAAGTGGAGTTTTCCTTGAAAGCCGCCATGATGCCTAATCAATAATGAAAACCAATGGTGAATATAAAGCTCAGAGCAGAGGTGCCCCCTAAAAGAACTTTGGAAAAGTTATGGTAAAATCAGAGGTGTAACAAACTGAAATTGCTATACAGTACCTTAAAAACAAACTTACAATAGGTGTTTTTCTTTAAATTCTAAATAAAATTCATTTTACCGTACTTCTCAATGTGGTTTCAGTTCTGGTTATTATATTTCACTTTTTACCCAGGGCACCCAAATTTTTTTTTTTTTTTTAAGAGATTATACCTTATTTGACTCTCCATGGTCTTCTGGACTACTTTGGTTAGACTCTAGGACTTCTTGCATTAAAAGAAATGCTGTGTAGACCGATATATTTTGCACATATCTTATCAGTGGTCTACTTGTTTCTTAAGATTTTTTGATGTTTTAACTGTAACTGCTATGACAATTGTTCTCCCAAAGGTCCCTTCTGTTTTCCTGTTTTATAGTTCTAAGTAGGGATGAGCTTCGAGTTCGAGTCGAACTCATGTTCGACTCGAACATTACCTGTTCGCCCGTTCGCCGAACAGCGAACAATTTGGGGTGTTAGCGGCAAATTCGAAAAGCCGCGGAACACCCTGTAAAAGTCTATGGGAGAAATCTAAAGTGCTCATTTTAAAGGCTTATATGCAAGTTATTGTCATAAAAAGTGTTTGGGGACCCGGTCCTGCCCCTGGGGACATGTATCAATGCAAAAAAAAGTTTTAAAAACTGCCTTTTTTCCGGCTTAAAGTAAAACAATAAAAGTGAAATATTCCTTTACCTGGGGGGGGTGTGTATAGTATGCCTGTAAAGCAGTGCTTGTTTCCCGTGCTTAGAACTGTCCCTGCACAAAGTGTCATTTCTGAAGGAAAAAAAGTAATTTAAAAGCACTCGCGGCTATAATGAATTGTCGGCTCCCGGCAATACAGAGAAAAGTCATTGATAAAAAAAAAAATGCGTGGTGGTCCCCCCAAATTCAATTACCAGGCCCTTCAGGTCTGGTATGGATATTAAGGATATTAAGGGGAACCCTGCGTCAAGTTTAAAAAAAAAATGGCGTGGAGTTCCCCCCAAAAATCCATACCAGACCCTTTATCCGAGCATGCAACCTGGCAGGCCGCAGGAAAAGAGGGAGGGACGAG
Source organism: Rana muscosa (assembly GCA_029206835.1). Lineage (NCBI taxonomy): Eukaryota > Metazoa > Chordata > Amphibia > Anura > Ranidae > Rana > Rana muscosa. The sequence continues at coordinate 499,428,681 of CM055118.1, read as the reverse complement.
GGAGCGCCCCCCCCCTCCTGAACCGTACCAGGCCACATGCCCTCAACATGGGGAGGATGCTTTGGGGGTCTGTGACCCCTCAAAGCACCATGTCCCTGGGCGGGGGGCTTATCGGAGTCTGGAAGACCCCTTTAACAAAGGGGACCCCCAGATCCCAGCCCTACCCCATGTGAATTGGTAAGGGGTACATTGTACCCCTACCATTTCACAAAGAAAGTGTAAAAAATTGTAAAAAAACACACAGACACAGTTGGGAAAGTCCTTTATTAAAAATAAAAAAATTAAAAATAAAAAACCCATTCCAGCGATGTAATCCAGTGTCCCGCGGTGATCCGATGTCCAGCGATGCAGTCTCCACTCCATACGAAACCCCCATGACGTACGAGGGGGCGGGGTTTACCCGTCACATCATAGGGTAAGCCCCAGCTTTCCCCGCTTGCCGATGACGTAGGCGGAATTCCGCCTTCGTACATCAGACCCCACCTATGTCATTGGCTGAGCGGACCTGATAGGGAACTTCCTCCACAGTGTAATAAATTAATAGACCCTGTTCCTTCTCACATTCCCCATCAGGTCCGCTCAGCCTTACACCCAGTGAAGGTGACCCCGCCCCCTACATCATTGGCTGAGCAGACCTGATGGGGAACGTGAGAAGGGGCGGGGTCTATTCATTTATTACACTGCGGATGAAGTTTTTCTTCAGGTCCGCTCAGCCAATGACGTAGGCGGGGTCTGACATACGAGGGGGCAGGGTCACCCGTCAGATCATAGGGGTAAGCCCCGGCTTTCCCCGCTTGCGGGGAATAGCCAATGACGTAGACTTACTCTATGATGTGACGGGTGACCCCGCCCCCTCGTACAACATGGGGGTTTTGTGTGGAGTGGAGACTGGAGGAGACTGCAGCGCGGGACACTGGATTACATCGCTGGAATGGGTTTTTTATTTTTTATTTCTAACAAAGGACTTTCCCAACTGTGTCTGTGTGTTTTTTTACAATTTTTTACACTTTCTTTGTGAAATGATAGGGGTACTATGTACCCCTTACCAATTCACATAGGGGTGGCGGGATCTGGGGGTCCCCTTTGTTAAATGGGTGTTCGAGATTACGATAAGCCCCCCATCCGCAGACCCCCACAACCACCGGGTTGTGGACATGGTGCTTTGAGGGGTCACAGACCCCCAAAGCATCCTCCCCATGTTGAGGGCATGTGGCCTGGTACGGTTCAGGAGGGTGGGCGCTCTCTCGTCCCCCCCTCTTTTCCTGCGTCCTGCCAGGTTGCATGCTCGGATAAAGGGTCTGGTATGGATTTTTTGGGGGCACTTTAATCAATGACTTTTCTCTGTATAGCCGGGAGCCGACAATTCATTATAGCCGCAAGTGCTTTTAAATTACTTTTTTTCCTTCAGAAAATACACTTTGTGCAGGGACAGTTCTAAGCACGGGAAACAATCGCTGCTTTACAGGCATACTATACCCCCCCCCCCCCCAGGTAAGAAATTTAAAGAATATTTCACTTTTATTGTTTCACTTTAAGCATTAATAAAATCACTGCTCCCGAAAAAACGGCCGTTTTTAAAACTTTTTCTTGCATTGATACATGTCCCCTGGGGTAGGACCCGGGTCCCCAAACCCTTTTTAAGACAATAACTTGCATATTAGCCTTGATAATTAGCACTTTTAATTTTGAACGTTCGAGTCCATTGTATTTAATAGGGTTCTAAAGTTCACGTGAACTTTAGGTCTGTTCACAGGTTCTGGTGCGAACCGAACAGGGGGGGGGGTGTTTGGCTCATCCCTAGCTATAAGTTATGACTTAGCCAAATGGCCATTCCAACTAGTAGAGTAATAGATACGAAAGTTAGCATTTAGTTTGCACTCTGTTATTCAATAAGGTAGACATGTTGAAGCCCATCGGCCAAGAGTTTTCTTTCTGTTATTTGAAGTAATTTTGATAATTGTGAAGATTTGGATTATGGGGAAATGAAAATGTTTTATTAAGCCCTTTAGCGTTGTAAAGTTGAGAGGCTCCTTGATTTCTAAGTTCAGTTCTTTTTTTTTTTTTTTAATTTATGTTTATTGATTTTTCCATTGAACAGAGAAAAATTACAGAGCATATCAACATACACGCTTACACATTATTTTCTTGTATTCAGTAGCAATATACCAGTATTACACCGTGAAGCGGGAGCATAAACAATATAGTCTCGAAATAACATTCAAGCCTAATAAGGCCTACAGCTTGTGGCCACATGGCCACATAGGTGTCCCAGTTCCTCAACGGAGGAGAAGAAAAAAAAAAAAAAAGAAACACAAAACCCTAATACCAAAGGTGTATCGAGAGTATTTAACTGTGATTTTCACAGGACTCATTCGGTTATCCTTATTCAGTAATACTTAAGTGCTTGCATTCACTCACACAACACTCATACCCATTCACCCAGCACTTCCACCCATTTCCCCAGCCGAAACTACAGCTGGGTGGGGGCACTCCTCCTACTCCCCCCCCACATTTATGTGGGATATGTTTCATGTCCCCAGCTTCTTTATTTAGGATAGGAGGTAGTTCTCCCCCCCCCCCCCATCAAACAGGAGGGGCTGAATCAGGGCCCACTACTGCTGAGACAGAGGGGTATCCTTCCAAAAGGAGCTGTCTATATCCAGCCAAGGTTGCCAGATCTTGTAGAATTTCTGTATACAGGCCCTTCCTTTATAGATTAGTTTAAAGGTTGGTACGACTTTGTTTATCATGCGGTACAGCAGTTGGATGTTGGGAGCAGATTCACACTTCCATTGTAGTAATATCAGTTTTCTGGCATAAAAGAGTATCAAGCGGACTAGGGTCCGTTCGTGGGTTCTGGGTATGTGGTCATTAAGGATGCCCAGGAGCCCCACTTCAACAGTGTGGGGGGTCACTAGGCATAGATTGTTTTCAAAAAAAGAGAATAGGTCCACCCAGAACCCCAAGAGGGCCGGGCAGGACCAAAACATGTGTACATAACCAGCATTGGTGCACTTACATCTAGGGCAGAGGGCCCCTGAAACATAACCCATGCGAGCCAGACGGGCCGGCGTGTAATGCAGTTGATGAATAAATTTGAACTGTATATATTGGTCGTTAGACCCAACAATATCCAAGAAACAGGCCCCAGAGGCCTCCTCCCACCCCTCCTCTGAAAGCCCAGGGATGTCGACCATCCACTTCCGCTGTGCAGCACGGAAGGGAGAACTCCCACCCGTCTGCAGTCGGGAGTAAATGGTCGTGGCTAATTTCGTAATGCCAGAACACGACATCAATGCCTCAAGCGGGGATTCAGCGAGCTCAAGAGTCAGGCCATGAAACTGCGCACGGACAGCGTGTCGTATGAGAAGATATTTAAAATAGAATTTATTTGATAATCCACTTGTAGCTTTTAGGACTTCAAAAGAGATAAATTCACCATTGAGAAAAATGTGGGCAGCGTGGGTAATGCCCAGCCGTGTCCACCACAATGCATCGGGGTGACCCATGAGCTCCAGAAGATTGGGGTTATGCCATAGGGGGGTTTTCGGTGAGACCCCCCCCAATTCTGAAATCGTCTTATTCCCTTCATGCCAGGCCAACCAACTCACTTCTATCGGGGAGCCGCGGGAGCATCGTTTTGGTAAAGATCTATGCATAATATCTACCAATGGGGTCTCTAGGCCAGCAAGTGCCTGCAGTAGATAGGTAGAGCAGGATGCGGAGGCCCCCTGGAACCATTCATAGACATAGGTTAATTGTGCTGCTATAAAATAGTGTCGCAAGTTGGGGCAGGCCAGTCCCCCATCACCCTTAGAGGCCTGGAGGGAAGCCTTCGCTATTCTGGGATTGGTCCCCTGCCATAGGAAGGAGGATAATAACGAGTCTATTCTTTTGAAGAGCTTTTTGTAGAGAAAAATAGGGGATGTGCTAAAGGCATATAAAAATTTAGGTAGGTATATCATTTTAAATATGTTCACCCGCCCTATCAAATTCAAAGGTAATGAGGCCCAAGTTTGCAACCTGGTCTCCATGTGTGTAACAACTGGGGCAATGTTAAGAGATTCAAAGAGGGCCAGGTCTGCATTAATGTGAATGCCCAAATATTTAAATGTGGATCTGACTGACAGGTTAGAGTGAGATAAGTAAGTATAATCCTGTTTGGGGCCTATGGGAAAAGCAACAGACTTGTCCCAGCCCACCTTTAGTCCCGAGACCCTCCCGAACTCCTCCACCACTTCCATTAAAGATTTAAAGGACTGTTCTGTGCCATCAAGGTATATTAATGCGTCATCAGCATATAATGAGATCTTCTCTGTAAGATTACCATAACATATGCCGCCCACCGACGCCGTCTGTCGCACCGCCAGAGCCAAAGGCTCTATGGCAAGTGCGAACAGGAGTGGCGAGAGCGGGCAGCCCTGCCGTGTTCCCCTGTGTAAAGAAAAGACATCCGATACATCCTTGTTAGTACATATTCTTGCCCTGGGATTGATATATAGCAGGCGAACCCATTTTATAAATTGGTGACTAAAACCCATTCGGTGCATGACTTCCCACAAAAAGGTCCATTTCACAGTATCAAAGGCCTTCATCACATCCAGGGACAACACCAGGCCACTTTTATGCTCAGTGTCAGCTCTATGGATATGTATGAACAATCGTCTAATGTTGTCATATGTACTCTTTCCAGGCATGAATCCAGTTTGGTCCCTATGGATAAGGTGTAGGATAATCTTTTGTAGTCTCACTGCCAGTACCTTGGCCAGTATCTTAACATCGCTATTGAGTAAGGAGATTGGACGGTATGAGCCACATAGCGTTGGATCTTTATCAGGCTTGGGGATCACCACAATCAGGGCCTCACACATGGAGGAGGGGAGAACGCCCTCCTCCATTGCCTGCCCAAACTGAGAGTGCAACCTCTGTGCCAAGTCCCCAGCATAGTGTTTGTACCATTCAGCGGGCAAACCGTCCAATCCAGGAGTTTTGTTCGGGGGGAGTGAGTATATGGCAGTGGTAATTTCTTCTACCGTCAAAGGTTCATTTAAGATGGATCTGTGTGAGTCCTCCAGTACAGGGAACCGGAGAGACTCGAAGAAACCCATAGTTTCCCATTCAGGTGGAGAGGGCTGGGACGAATATAGGTCCTCATAGAAGGATTTAAAAGTTAGATTAATGGTCCTAGGGTCTGAAGCGATGGAGCCATCCGGCACCTGGATTTGCGGAATAGTCCTATCAACACAGTCCATGCGGGAGAGATATGCCAACATCTTGCCATTTTTCCCACTGTGTTCAAGCAGCCTGGCCGTCAGATATCTCTGTTGTTTCTGCGTTACATCCACCCTGTGGAGGTCCAGGGCCCTATGCGCCCCCACCAGGACCCCGTGGGAGTCCGGGGTGGGGGACGCAGAATACTGGGTCCTCGCAATCTCCAAGGAGGACTCTAGGGCTAAAAGAGTGGCCTGGAGGTTTTTTTTATGTCTGGTAGTGTTAGAGATGTATGAACCCCGCACAGTCGCCTTAAAGGCGTCCCATGTGGGGCCAGGGGAGGCAGATCCTTCATTATCCGCCCAAAAGTGGGACATGTCCTGTCCCACCGGGTCCTGTATTTCGGGGGTGGAGATCCAGCAAGGGCTGAGCCTCCACTGCCGAAAAGAGGGTCGGTGACCCATCACCAACTCTATCTTAAGGGCCGAATGGTCTGAGATTGTCTGCGAGATGTATGCGACCGACTTAACATAAGGGACCATATCAGAGGTTCCCAGGGCATAATCCAGCCTGGAAAGAGTACCATATGTTCTGGATTGACAGGAGTATTCTTTTATCAGTGGATGGCCACGCCGCCAAAGGTCGACGTAACCAAAGGAGGCACACCAGTGGCTAAATAGCTTGGATTCATATTGGAGGGGCCTCAACCCGTCCAGACCTGGGTCCAGGACAGAATTGAAATCCCCCAGCACAAGGGTAGGCAGACCCAGCAATTTAGAAAACTGTAAACTTAAGTCAGTGAAGATTGCAGCCGTGACAGGGGGGGGGGGCATACACCACCACCAAGAGCAATGGGGTGGCGTGGATTTTACACAGTAAAAAAACGTACCGACCCATTGGGTCAATAACTACCTGGTCACAGGAGAAAGGGAGTCCCTTCCTTATGAGGACAGAGACTCCCCTAGCATAATTTGAGTACGTGGAATGATACCCCTGTGACACCCAGTGTTTTTTCAAAGCAAGTATTTTGGAGCCTAGGAGATGTGTCTCCTGTAGGCATAGTATCTGTGGCCTATGTGGCTTGAGAAATTCAAATAAGGATGCTCTTTTAAATTTAGAATTTAACCCCCGGACATTCCAGGAGATGCATGTGATTATAGACATGGCGGGGGGTTAAAAAGGGGCCCATATATGGTAATACAAATCAGACACTTGTCACCGGCGCGGCTGCAATCCAACACTGGGGGGGAGCAGGAGAAAAGGAGTACCCATGAACACATCCACACAACCACCATCCATGCAAACACACAAACCATTACACATACAGTACCAGTTGAAATCCACATTGATTTCGTTACTACCCCTGCCGTACCCCAAGAACAAGGGGCCGGCTTTGTCCCAAAACTGCTAGTAGACACTAGGAACATGGCCAATACAGGCAAGTCAGCAAACTATTTCGATCAGTCAATGATCAGAGAACAAAAAAAGAAAAAAAAAAAAAGAAAACCAAAGGGGAAAGAAAAAGGAAAACAACTGCAGCATCCCAATCTTCCCCTTAAAGATCCATAGCCTCTTGTCGAGCTGTAGAATAAGGTACCTGCCATAGGCACAAAGAGCCCCCGATTGGGGCGAGAAAAAGAAAATGAAGTGGCTTTGTAGCCTGTGCGGGGGGGATACCCCGATCAGGTTGCAGGTGGTCGGTCAGATGCGCGGCCGGGTTTGGACAGGGATTCATACCAGGAAAGCGCAGTAGCAGGGTTCTGAAAAAAGTGCACTTGGTCCTGGTGGACGACTCTCAGCGTCGCGGGAAATTGCATGGAGTATTGTATGGTCTGTTCTCTCAACTTCTGTTTAACATGTTGATACTTGGCTCTCGCAGCACGAACTGCTGGGGAGTAATCTGGGTAGAGGGAGACCGATGCGTTGTTGATTTTCAGGCTTCCCTTTATGCGGGCAGCCCTCAGGATAGCGTCCCTGTCCCTATAATTTAGGAGACGGATAACCATGGTGCGAGGGGGGTTTCCAGCAGGGAGCGGTCTCCCAGGGACCCTGTGGGCCCGTTCGATCACAAAACATGGGGACAGGCAGTCTTTGCCAAATTCCTGGGTAAACCAGCATTCAAGGAAGGATACCGGGTCTGCACCCTCGACCCGTTCTGGGAGGCCCACCAGGCGCAGGTTATTCCTACGTAAACGATTTTCCAAATCATCGATCTTATCTGCCAACGATTGAATTCTGTTGCCATGGGTTTTCAGCACAGGCAGGGCCGGGCCTACAGTGTCTTCCAGGTCACTAATGCGGCGTTCTGTCTCAGCGACCCGGTCCCTGACCTTATGCATGTCCTGGCGCATTATAGTAATGTCCAGCTTTAGTTCCTCCACCTTCCCCATAATATCAGAATGATTTACCTTCAGGATTTTGAGAACATCCAGCAAGGTGGGCTCCGGTTCCGGCCCCTCCTCGAGACCGTCATCACTCGGAGCGGGGTGGGCCAGGGGTATTGAAGGGGCTGAAGCCCCAGGGGATGGTGGTAGTGAGGGGTCCAGATCGTCACCGAAGAGTTCCGGTGTAGATGAGAGAGGCACATGTAGCATGGTGGAGCGGCGGCCATCTTGGGAGGACCGAGTGGTAATATTCATCCTGACCGGGGGCTGTTTTCTCCCTTTTCTTCCTCCCATCCACCAAAATTCTTCCGTGGATGAGTAGCAGGGTCCCTCTTGGGTGTCTGGAGAAAGTTTTGGGCCGATTGGTTTGGCAGGTTAGCAGGATTGCGAAGGATTGTGCAGAGGGATCTTGGAGCTGCAGAGAGGAACGTCTGCTCACATGCTGCGTCAGGCCACGCCCCCTAAGTTCAGTTCTAGATGTTGAGCCATTAGGATTGCAAAAAAGTGAATGAATTCTCTTCTATGTCTTCCAGCAAGCCATAGAAAGTGAATATTCTGAATGTGGTCTAGAAGAAAGTCTTGTTGCTTTCATATAGAAAGCTCAGCAAAGAGTTTAAGTATCTTAAAAAATTGGATAAATGGCTTTCTGTCATGCCAGAAAAAAACGATTAGTGCATTTCCCATTTTTGAAGCACATTTTGTAACCTATGGTGATTTGTAAACATTTTAAGGACAAATCCTTTAATCATCATTTTTCAGATAAAACAGAGCGCTCAAATACATCTGTGAAAGTCTTTTTCTCAACATCGACATCCAGATTAGGAAGCAGCATTGCCAGGCAGTGTTTTTCCTACTGTTTTGGTTAAAAAGGAATTTTAAAATAATAATACAAAATTGGAAAATATCGAGGTCTGTGGGCTGGCATCATTAGTAAGAATGTCCAAAATTCTTTCAGGGAATGTTTTCAATTATTAAAGGAGCACTATACCTTTTTTTTTTTTTGCTTAAAAATAACAAACATGTTATACTTACCTCCACTGTGCAGCTCGTTTTGCACACAGTGGCCCCGATCCTGGTCTTCTGGGGTCCCTCGGCGGCTGTCTTGGCTCCTCCCCGCAAGGACTCCACACCTTAATGCGAGTGAGCTCGCATGGTGTGGAGTGATTGCGGGCGCGCTCCCGTGATACAGCGGCGGCCATAGCCGCCGACTGTATCACTCGGCCCCGCCCCCCGGCGTGCCGCGTCATTGGATGTGATTGACAGCAGCGCCAGCCAATGGCTGCGCTGCTTTCAATCTATCCAGTGTAGCCAATCGGCGGCCAGGCAGAAAAACGAAGAGGATGACGGGGACGAGCATGGGACTTTCGAGGGGCCAGGTAAGAAAAACGGGGGCTCGGGGGGGGGCGGTATTGTCGAATGTTTTTTTCACCTTAATGCATAGGATGCATTAAGGTGAAAAAACATGTAACTTTACTACTCCTTTAATAAAGAAAATGTTTGTCATAATACTTAAATACATAAGTGCAGGGAAATTCTTAGTAGGAAACATGTAAGTAACAGATTTTATTATTGCTTATATATTATTATTTTACATAAAAGAAAAAAATTATAATCACATTTACGCTTCTCCAGGCAGTAATTTGAATTAGTTTTGTAGTGTTCTGTTGGGTCATGGGCCACATTTGGCTGTAGTTTAAAAAAAAATAACATTATACATTCACAGTCATGAATTATGAAAGAAATAGAATTGTGAATATAGAGATACTATGAAAATGGTTAGGGTTAAGGCTACAGAACTAACCACTTGCTGGCACTAATCTCATTAGCAGCGCAGTGAAATGAAAAGGGGGTTAATTCCACAGGGGCTAAGATTAAAAAATCAGCCATATAGCCATAACCTTACTGTTTGTTAAAAATATTCATATGTACTTTAGCAATATCCTTATGCACTTTTGTAGCTTTTGATTTTATACGCTTTATTTCATCCTTCAGCAAAGCACATGGTACAATTAACAGAGAATAGCACAACCTAGGACAACACCTTGCCCTTTTGGCAATGGCTTTCTTCTTGCCTGTGTTCCAAAAAGCCAAGGTTTGTGGTATGTCCAGGTCATGGCTGTCCCATAGCTGGTTTCTACCATCTCAACTAAGGGTCCCTGCTGCTTCTTCAGCTACGTTCTTACTTTTTGGGGGATTGCCTTTCCTAGCAGTGGGATATTTGATTTACAGGCAGTCACCGAGTTACGAACACAATAGGGACTGTAGGTTTGTTCGTAAGTCTAAGTTGTTCGTAAGTCGCAACACTGCATTTGTAAGTGTAACTTCCGGGCGGAACACTGCATTCGTAAGTGTAACTTCCGCCTGTGCATGGATGTGGGATGTTCCGAGCACTTGTTATGTTATCTGGGGCTCTTCTGGCCATGCAGTACATGTAGTACTGCAGTGTAGGATGTGTCCGGAGGTGCTTGGAGGAATCTAGGACCAGCGCAGAGCACAAGTGTCTGCCATTTGAGTCCGTTTGTAAGTAGGAGTTGTTCGTAACTTGGGTGTTCGTAACTCGGGGACTGCCTGTATAACAATTTGGAAAACTGTGTTATATCTTTCTGCTTAAAAATTCTTGACAATTTTGTGTAGATCAGTAGCACAAAATGCTAATTTTAATGCCAAGTTGTAACACTGCAAATTTAGAAAAGTCCATGGGAAATGTACATACTTGTTCAATGAAAGAATACATCCCAGTAATATCTGATGAATATAAAAATAATTGCACTTTCTAACTTTTAAAAGTAATTTTTAAGATTGCTTATGGATGAATCTCTTCCATACTTCTCACCGGGTCATGCAAGTGACTTGTCTGACTCCTGAATTCCACCGTAATCCTTTACACTTTGTAGCATAATATTAAAAAAGCAGAAGTTTCTAAGGTTTAGGTTTGCAGTGACAGGCCATTAGAGCCTTATGAAACTTATTTGGTACTTTTACATGACATTAGACGTTAGATTTGGTGGTATTTTCCTAATAAGCAATCCTGATCTTTTTTTTATTTTTTTTTCTCTGTTTGTCTCCACCTTAACATTAAAAGGTTTATTTCTCTGGGAAACTTGGCGGTCAAAAGGTGAAGGAGACAATGTTTAGAGAACAGAAAGCCTCTATTTATTTTGCCAAGGCACAGCTACAGATATATATGTTTATTTGGTGCCTAAAATACCTAGCTTTTACAGAACAGGGGTCAACAATTCTTCTATTCAGTGTTTTGATTTAGTGAACAAGTACATTTGTTTAGAAGACAAACCAGAATTAGGATCCAGTGTGCGGATATTGTGCGGATATTGACCTAAGCCAGGGTAATGATAGGCAGGTTTGGATAAATAGTCATGGGAATCTATGGCCTCATAAAACCTTCAGATAGTTGCAGGGAGCTGGAACCTTTTTCTCACAAGGCAAATATTTAGGAATTGTTTCAAAAAAAATAAATACCTTGCAGATCTACTGTGCGTTCTGATAATATGCTATATCTGGTAACCTCAAAATTTCCCAAAAGGATACCTTCTGCAGCATAGCAAAGGTTCCAATTTCGGCTGTTTGTGATGATGCCTGGAGGTTAATTTACTAAATAAATAGACTCTTATTAAGCAAAGTGAATGTTCACTTAGTTTAGTGAATAAGGTGAATTGTGTTCAAGCATCATGGGCAAGTTTTCTTTTTTTATTTCCTATGCACATAATTGGATATTCAGCATGAACACAGCGTCATCTTTTTTTCAATTCTTTAGCTTATTACATCAGAACTCTGCATAACAACCTGTTGTTTTCACAATGTAAGCAGAGAAGATATGGAAGGTAATACTGACAACAATAGACAGAAAAATATATATATATCACTTGGTGTATAGCTTTGCCTGTTTTACCAAGCTTAATCAGTTGCTGACCACCCTATAGCAGTTTTACTGCTACAGGGCAGCAGCTCTGTGCCAGATCAAGTATATATACGTGATCCGGCTCTTCTGGGTAGGCGGCGTGCATGCACGCTGCCGGTGGATTTTTCTTGCTGTGATCACACACAGAGGAAGCCAATCGGCGTATACAGCGGACTCGATGTCCTCCAGCACCCACAGATGATTTAGCAGAGAGGCAGAGCGGTGGTCTGCCTATGTAAACAAGGCAGATTGCCGTTCTGTCAGTAGGGAAGGCATGGATCCTGTGTTCCTGCAAAGCAGGGACATGGATCCATGTCTTGAAAGGCTGCCTTTTGAGAGAGTGTCAATAGGGGAATCTCCCTGATGTTTTCAAACGGCGGTTTTTGAAGTACCGAGAGCACCAGGTTCAAATCCCAAGGAGACAGCAGAGGTCGATTCGGAGGGGCCCTAGTAAACTTGTTTTTAAAGGATGTAGATCGCTCTGGACTGATTTGATCGGTCCCTGGTTAGGATTAAGAGATCACAAGGGCAGATAGGAAAGTCTTCCTTCTAAGAGTTGGTGCCCGACTTATTGTGGAAAGATGGTGAGCCTTGTTGTGGGCTTGGGCTGCTACCTCAGGGTGCAGCCTAGTGGTCGCTCCCATAGGTGAGTGTAAAGGAGCGCCCAATGTACAATAGATGTGAATATAAAAACGCTTTATTGGGAGTACAGATGATAGAAATAAGGCCAACAAGTTTTGGAGGACAGAGGACTTCCCCTTCCTCAGGGCTGCTGTTAAATGTTATTGGAAAAGATCCTGATGGTTTGTCTGAGGCATGAACATTGGATCTATTATTGTCCAAAGGCATACTGCCTCTCAAGTTACAACTGACCTTCGGGCAATCATAGATCCGATGTTCATGTCTCAGACAAACCATCAGGATTTTTTCCAATAACATTTAACAGCAACCCTGAGGAAGGGGGAGTCCTCTGTTCCCCAAAACGCGTTGGCTTTATTTCTATCATCTGTACTCCCAATAAAGCGTTTTTATATTCACATCTATTGTACATTGGGCACTCCTTTACACTCGCCTCTTTCTTTCCCCTAGTAAAAGCACCTTTCACACAGTAGAAAAACACTGCTTCGGAACATAGTTAAACCTTTAATCACCCCTGATGTTAACTCTTTGCCAGCCAGTGTCATTAGTACAGTGACAGTGCATATTTTTTAGCACTGATCACTGTATTAGTGTCCCTGGTTTCCAAAAAGTGTCAGTTAGCTTCCAAATGTTGTTTCTTTTCACAATTGTCAGTCTTTTTTATTTATAGCACAAAAAATAAAAAGTGCACAGGGGATTAAATACCACCAAAAGAAAGCTCTATTTGTGGGGGAAAAAGACAAAACATTTATTTGGGTACAGTTTCGCACAACCGTGCAATTGTCAGTTAAAGTAACGCAGTGCCGTATCGCAAAAAATGGCCTGGTCATAAGGGGGGGGGGGGTAAATCTTTAGGGGGTAAAGTGGATAGTGAAAATTTTATTTGCAAAGTGAAAATCTACTTCCTAAACTGAACATTTATATTGCGTGAGTGAACAGTACATTGACTTTGTTAAATCTATGTTCCTTCAACCCAAATGGATGAGATAACTGAAAAGACAAGATTTGTAATGACATTTTAGGTCAACATCTGGAAAGGATAATTATATTTAAACGTTATTTTAAACATTGAAGCATAATTGGTGCCTCCAAAAAAATGAAGAATGTGCTAAAGTGGAGCAGTAAGTTGTGATCTCTGTCTTCTGCTTAATACAAATAAGGATACAATATTACCAAGGCTTCATTTGGTAATGACATGGCTGTAAACCTTTTATACTGCACCCTTGATTATAGATCTTCAGTAGGGCGGTGTTTAGGTGATATACTACTGCCCTAGGAAAAGAGTGATTAAACTCGTGAGTTCTATCCTTCTATCATGCAATTATTTTAATAAAAAGCAATGGTAGAATGCATTGTTGGAGAAAGAACTTGTCTGTTTATATTCACTGCTACTTTTTGTAAAGAGAAAGGAAGGAACCCAAATAGGAAAAACATTTTTACATTTTGTAAATTTTGAGGCTTGTTGCTTAAAAGGTAACTCCACTTTTGTGTGAAAAAAAGAAGCAAATAATAATAAAAAAATAATAATATACAATTGTGACACAAGTCATATTGTAATTGAATGTTATTAAAAATGACCTTCCATTTTCAAACTGCAGCTCTGTAATTTTCTGTAAAATGCAATTCAATATGTCCACCTGGAGGTGTTCTGTATACAGTTGGTGTATAGAACGCCCCCCCCCCAATGTAATTTCCTGCTTGTGTGATTGGTCTGCTGATTTCCCCAGAAGTCTGCACTAAGATACAAGTCAGAATTTGAGCATCCCCTGCAACAAAAATGTCATTTTTTGTGAGATAACTCCAAAGGGAAATCACATCTAGACCCTGCAGTTTTCCTCTTCAGAACCCTGCAGGTGCAGCAGCTGATAGATAATCATGAAGTCACTCCCATACAGATTTTTCTAAGCACATGGACACAGACAAGCAAACTGCTATTTCTTCAGAATACCAAAAGGTAGGAATCTGCAACAAAGTGTGTTAAAATCCCTTCAATGTACATAGATCACCCAGAGGGTGCCCACTACCACAAGCACACTCTGGCTCCAATAACTCTGATTAGGAAATGTCTCTTGAAATTCATTACTTGCATAACTTTAACCGCTTCCATACCGGGCATTTTCACCCCCTTCCTGCCCAGACCAATTTTTAGTTTTCAGTGCTGTCGTACTTTGAATGACAATTGCGCGGTCATGCAACACTGTACTCAAATGGAATCTTTATGTTTTTTTCCCCCACAAATAGAGCTTTCGCTTGGTGGTATTTGATCACCTCTGCGGTTTTTATTTTTTGTGCTATAAACAAAAGAATAGCGACAATTTTTAAAAAAACACAATATTTTTTACTTTTTGATTTAATAAATATCACAATTTTTAAAAGAAATAAAAAACATTTCCTCAGTTTAGACCGATACGTATTCTTCTACATATTTTTGGTAAAAAAAAATCGCAATAAGCGTTTATTGATTGGTTTGCGCAAAAGTTATAGTGTCTACAAAATAGGGGATAGATATATGGCATTTAATTTTTTTTACTAGTAATGGCGGCGATCTGCGATTTTTATTGTGACCGTGACATTGCGACGGACAGATCGGACACTTTTGACACGTTTTTGGGACCATTCACATTTATACAGCGATTAGTGCTATAAAACTTCACTGATTACTGTGTAAATTTGACTGGCAGGGAAGGGGTTAATACTAGGGGGAAATCAAGGGGTTAATATGTTCCCTAGTGAGTGATTCTAACTGTAGGGGGAGGGGACTGACTGGGGGAGGAGACCGATGTGTGTTCCTCTGTACTGGGAACACACATCGGTCTCCTCTCCTCTGACAGGACATGGATCTGTGTGTTTACACACACAGATCCATGGTCCTGCTGTGATTGCGGGCAATCGCGGGTGCCCGGCAAACATCGCGGCCACCGGGCACGCGCATCGGGTCCTGAGCGATGCAGCGGGTGCACGCCCCCTAGCGGCCCGAGAAGCTCAGGACGTCATATGATGTCCACCCGGAGGGAGGGAGGGTTCCTGCCGACATTATATTACTATGACTCAGTAAGGAAGTGGTTAAATAGGAGAGGGTTTGAGCATGGGATACTCCAAAATGCTTGCAGCAATCAGAGGACACTCTTTTCTTGGCTTACATGCATGGGTTCTTCTGGGAACATAGGGAAATGGCCAGTACCATGAGACCCTATGAGAGCCGTGTCAGTCCATTTCTACTTCTGGCACTTACATCCCAAAAGCACACCAGAGAGCACACAATTTACAGTCAGTACTCACAAGTCCCCAAGACAGCTGCACACCTTCCAGCTTCCTCTGGACAAGGTCCAGTGAGGGAGAGAGTCCTTCTCCAGACCAGATACCTTATGGTGAAATCCTACAGCCAGCTCCTCAAAAGACCATTCCAGGCTCCCAGCTGTGCCATTGCTGAGACCCTAAAGAACAGCTATGCAGTCCTCAGGCTCCCTTGGGGGCAGCAGCCTCATAGGCTTTTGAATCCTCCATGCAATCATGGAATCATGTTGGAAAATAAAAAAAGCAGGATTTTGGGTTGCACATGATTGGATGATTGAAAGCAGCACAATTTCACTTCATTCAGTATTGTAAGTGAGATTTCCCTTGCAAAGTGAAAGTTTGCTTGCTAAGTGAGCAGCCGAGACCTCTTTAGTAAATTGACCCCAGAGTCTCTGCAAAAAGCCTGCCCCAAAGTCCATATGTTTACCTTTCCAGTGCTTCCCCACCACTACTTTGTCCTTCACAGCCGGTGATAATACCCAGCACTTTCGGTTGTGGAGGAGCATGTGACGACCTCTCCTACAATTAAGCCTGTATCTAGCAGCCAATCACAATGTACACTGTAGAGCAGTGGTCATCAACTCCTGTCCTTAGGGCCCACTTACAGGCCAGGTTTGCAAGATAACTGATAAACATTACAGGTGATATCATTTGCTGCTCAGTGATTGCAGCATTCTAGTCTGCATCTCCCCCAAGGTAATACATAAAACCTGGCCTGTTAGTGGGCCCTGAGGACAGGGTTCATGACCACTGCTGTAGAGGAGCAAAAAGTAGCAAGGAAGCAGTAGGTAGTATGGGGGGTGTTTTGCAGGGAATCATGCATGGACATGATGACAGTGGGGGGAGATTTACTAAAATTGGTGCAAACAGAATTTGGTGCAGCTATGCATAGTAACCAATCAGCTGCTAGGTTTTATTAGTATCAAAGCCTAATTAAATAAGCTGAAGTTAGAAGCTGATTGGTTACTAGGCACAGCTGTACCAGATTCCTTGTGCATCCGTTTTAGGCCCCTTTCACACTGAGGAGTTTTTCAGGCATTTTGCGCTAAAAATAGCGCATAAATAACGCCTGAAAAACTCCTGCCCCAGTATGCTCAATGTGTAAGCCTGAGGGCTTTCACACTGAGGCGATGCGCTGGCGGGAGGAGAAAAAATCTCCTGCAAGCCACATCTTTGGAGCGGTGAAGGAGCACTGTGTATACCGCTCCTTCACCCCTCCTTCCCATTGTAATGAATGGGACACCGCGGTAATACCGCCCGCAAACCGCGGCTGTAGCCGCGGTTTGCGGGTGGTATTAACCCTTTTTCGGCCGCTAGGGGGGGTTAAAACCGCACTGCTAGCGGCCGAATACCTCTGCAATTCCGATGGTATAGCGCCGCTAAAAATAGCGGCGCTATACCGCCACCGCACCCACTGCCCCAGTGTGAAACCAGCCTTAGTGAATCTCCCCCCAGAGTCTCTTTAAGAATAGTTTTTAGGAATTAACAGTACAATAATTTATTACATGTGTTCTATTTTTAGCATCTAGTTACTCCAATCAGTCACTGACTAGAACAATATAAAACAGGAAAGTCAGAGTAAGGTCTTAATTCCTGATCATTATACTTGTTCCATGTATGTGTCTTAGGAAGCATTGAAGCCATAAGGTCACATCAACCGTCAGGCACCTAGTATTTTCAGTAATAGAGTTTGGCAATGGCATACTCCATACTCCCTTAGTATCGGTTTCCTTTAAGCAGCCGCTCAAAAAAAATCTTACACAGAGTTAATTTAGTGGATACAAGCTTTCCCAAAACAAATCCTGGCTCACTGCCACTTGAGCCTTTCTTCTTGAAATCTATAGCTTTATGATGAACGCAGCTCCTAGGTGTGTGCCAAGTAGAGTGAAGTGGTTGACAGTTGCGGCTCATCAACAGCACATTACGTCTTCAGAAATAGTTACTGACTTTTTATTGCACAATATTTACAACTCATTATAAACCTCGATTGTCAAGTTTAGATGGAACCAACAAGAGTTATGATTTCAGGGTGATCTCTCCTCTGAGCAGTCCAGCAAGGCATTACCTCACCCCCATTTAAATTACAAGCGCAGTAATTAACTTTCCAGTATGCTCATACATATGCAATTCTAAAGTTATATAGACGTCACTAACAGGGTTTGTATATATGGAAATGTCATGTGTATATACATAGCTGTTTTGTTTTTTCACATAATAAAAAGTAAAGAACTATGCAATAGAGAATTTGTGAGGATTATACACCGTTAAATAAAATGGCACATTAAACCCAAGTTTGGTCAGTCCCAGCTTTAAACAAAACATGCTTTTCATTCCTGTGTCATGTTATAGCTCTATAGTCCTAGTCCTTTTTGTAGTTACCCATTTATAGGTACTAGACTGTGCCTCTTCCAGGGCTGGCCCAAGACATTGTGCTGCCTGGGTCCAAGAATGAAATGCTAACCCCCCCCCCCCCGAAAAAAAATCACGCTTCCAACCAAAAGGCCCCCACATTCATTATTTTATATCATGATAATTAAAACTAATATTACATTTATCAGAAAGTCAGATTTATATGCAACAGCACATTGTCTATAGACAGGCTAGGGTTGTATACAGCCAGGCTAGGGTAGTGTACAGACAGGCTAGGGTAGTATAGGGGCAAGCTAGAGTAGTATATGGACAGGCTAGGGTAGTATACAGACAGGCTAGGGTAGTATAGGGGCAAGCTAGAGTAGTATATGGACAGGCTAGGGTAGTATATGGACAGGCTAAGGCAGTATAGGGGCAGGCTAGGGTGGTATATAGACAGGCTAGGGCAGTATACGGACAGGCTAGGGCAGTATATGGACAGGCTAGGGCAGTATATGGACAGGCTAGGGCAGTATATGGACAGGCTAGAGTAGTATACAGACAGGCTAGGGTAGTATATGGGCAGGCTAGGGTAGTATAGGGGTAGGCTAGGGTGGTATATAGACAGGCTAGGCCAGTAAAGGGGCAGACTGGGGTAGTATATAGACAGGCTAGGGTAGTATATAGACAGGCTGGGGCAGTATAAGGGTGGGCCAGGGTAGTATAGGGGCCGGCAGAGCGGCTCGAGGGGGCAGTTGTCATCATGACACGCAAAACTGCTGGAAAAAAAATCTTGGTCGTCAATTTAAATAGAAGAGAAGGAGAGGCGGCCGTGGTTCAATTGCTGCCCCTTTCATAGTACTGCCTGGGTCCAATGAATCCACTGGGACCCATGATAGGGCCGGCCCTGGCCTCCTGGCTGGATTCACACCAGTGCGAATTGGATGTGGGTTTCACCGCATCCAATTTGCATGTCAGGAGATTATGACCGGCTCTCCATGGAGCAGGTTCACACATCTACACGAACGGCTCCGGTGCGAATTGCACAGGAGTCCTGTGCGTTTTCTGGTCCGTCTCAGGTTAGAATTCAGCCAAAAATTCAGCCTGTAATCGGACCTTAAACATTGAATGGAGACGCACCGAGCCCCCTGCTTTGATCCCAGCCTCAATGTTTGTAGAAAAATGATTTGTCAGAACATTAGTTCTTGCCATCATTGAGTCAACTAATTTTACTCGAAGACCATTAAAATTCTGTCCAGGCCTGCTATTTGAATGCAATCCCATACTAAACAGGCTTCATTATGTTCTGTATGATTTTTCCCAAACAAAAACTCACATTCACAGTTAGAATTTTGTTTGTTTAACCTCCTCAATACAGGGCACTCTCACCCCCTTCCTGCCCAAGCCATTTTTCAGCTTTCAGCGTTGTCACACTTTGAATGACAATTGCGCGGCCATGCAACACTGTACCCAATTGAATTTTTTTGGATTTTTTCCCCACAAATACAGCTTTTTTTTGGTGGTATTTGATTACCTCTGCGATTTTTATTTCTTGCACTATAAACAAAAGAAGAGGGACAAGTTTGAAAAAACACAATATTTTTTACTTTTTGCTATAATAAATATGCAATTTTTTTTTAAAAACAATTTTTTTCCTAGTTTAGGCCGATATGTATTCTTCTACATATTTTTGGTAAAAAAAGTTATAGCGGCTACAAAATAGGGGATAGATTTCTAGCATTTTTATTTTTTAATTTTTTTTTACTAGTAATGGTGGCGATCTGCGATTTTTATTGTGACTGCGATATTGCGGCGGACACATCGGACACTTTTGACACATTTTTGGGACCATTCACATACAGCGATCCGTGCTATAAAAATGCATTGATTACTGTATAAATATGACTGGCAGGGAAGGGGTTAACACTAGGTGGCGATCAAGGGGTTAATTGTGTTACCTAGATAGTGATTCTAACTGTGGGGGGAGAAGACTAACTGGGAGAGGTGACCAATGGTTGTCCTTATGTACAAGGGACACACCATCGGTCTCCTCTCCCTGACAGGAAGTGGATCTGTGTGTTTACACACACAGATCCATGGTCCTGCTCAGGTACTGAGCAATCGCGGGTGCCCGGCAGACATCGCGGCCGCCGGGCACTCGCATCGGGTCCCCAGTGACGCGGCAGGGGCGTGCGCGTGCCTCCTAGTGGCTCGGGAAGGTGTGACTTCATATGACGTCTGCCCAGAACGAGAGCCTCATCGTCCCGCTGTCATATGACGGCGGGCGGTAGGCTAGTGGTTAAGAAACATTTTCCATCCTACTTTTTTGAATTTTCTTAACAGTGAAAAATTGCCGAACATCAATCAGTCCCCACCAACTGCTAGAAAATCGAACATTCTGAATACTAACATTTTCTAACATGATCCCACTGGTGTATGACCAGTTTAAAGGTTTAGTTCACCTTTTCAGAAAAAAAAAGGAGAAGATGAACTAGCACCCTACAACCCAAACCCCCAACCGCCTCCTCTGTCCCTGCTGTGCTTGTACTGTCAATGCCCACACAAAAAGTTTAGCGGTCTGGGGATTTGAAATCCCCACTCTTCTTTCCCTTCTTTCTGTATGGCTTTAGGGACAGATCAGAGCGATTCTGCTTGGTCAAAGTGGCCAAGGTGCCAGCGCTAACCAATCAGAATCTCTCTGATCCGTCCTGGAAGTCCTACAAAAAAACATGGACCACTACACCAGCTGTGGGCACTGACAGCTCATCACCCACAGAGGTCAGTACAGCAGGGACTGGGGGGTGGGGAGGGTGTAGTGGGGTGTTAGCTCACCTTTTCATTTTTTGCTGAAAAGGTGATTTAACACTTTGACAGTGATCCATCTTTTCACACAGGAGAATAATTGAATCACAGGGAAACCTCAGATACTGTAGTCTGAGGCTGATTTACTAAAGGACTTAAACATTTTCACACAATTATTTATGTAAATATTCATTGTAATCATCCAGTCATATAAAAAGCATATTCCTGTTGGCTTATTTGTATCTGAACTTTATTGGTTTTCCAAAGTCAACAGGCATTTTTCATTTCACATAACTGACGTGTATATCTCAATCCCCAGTGCATAAAAGCAGACTGCTTCATAACTTCTCAATAACTTCTATAGAACAAGTTGACTTTTTGGGTTCAGGGACAAAGTTTAATTAATTTTTTCCCCCAAAACATATAACCAAATGTTTGTGCAGCTGTAAAGTGTTTGCTGTATTTTAGTGTAGCGGGTATTTGAATTATGTGAGGACTCTGGTGGTGTGAGGTTCCTTGGGGTCCCTGGGTGGCGCTGTTGCCTGAGGCCGGAGTTGAACTCACACCGCGAACCGTGCCTTTTTGTCCTCCCCTGGAGCTGGTACAGCGGGGCGGGGAACCTGCTGTGGCGCAAAGGGAGAGGTCATAAGAGGGGCGGACGCCCTGATTTTGGGGGAGAGAGTCGGAGGACGTGGCCGCGCCCAGGCACCTTCAGCTTGGGTGCTGGCGGTCCGGTGTTCCAGGCCTAGGCGCCCTTGGCCTAGCTGGAGCGGAGATGGAGTCCATCTCAGGCACCTTTAGCCTGGGGTGAGGTACTATATCTGTCGTCTGGTTCCAGCAGGAGGCAATCCCCTTTGATGGAATGGTTATGTGCCTACTATCATACTTGCTTTGTGAGTATTTGTAATCTTTTAACTTACTTTTAATAAACCTAGCCATTGGTAATGCACTAGGTCGGTGCACCCTCTTTTTTCCTTTTACATTTTAGTCTTAAAGAATACCAATTATTCTGAGGAGGGCAGCAATATTCCTGGTCATTTCCTTTCCTACGGAACACTCTGGTTGTGTCACTAAGAGACCAAACTTCCAATCGCAGGAGACTGTTTGTGTGTACTATGGCGGACGCCTGGGGCTCAATACCTTCGACTGAGTTCCGTGAGAGTGGAGGAATCCGAGGGGGCCCTAATGCCTTGGGTGCCCGTGTCTGAGTTCGTGAGGACTGGTGCGCAGTAACGTCTCCGGAGAGTCCAGCGCAGCATCGCTGGTGATGGAGAGGCCTCCATTTCTCCCTTGGACGGATTTCTTCCCCTGACAGGGGCAAAGTGAGCGAAGGTAATTCACGTTCTATATTACCTAGTCAGTGGCAGTGACAATTCACCACTGGTGACAGCACAGTGGGCAGCAGCAAGGAGCGAAAGGATTGTGCCTCGATCTGTCCCCCTCATTTTCCAAAGGAGAAAGACTGTTTTATTGCTTGGCAAGAAGAATAAAACTGAGTTGTACCTATTCACTGTGTGCAACTTTTGTTACTAAGCAAAGGAGTCAGGGACGAAGGACTGGACTTGACTCTAGGACACCTACACAGAACCCAATCTGCTGGCCTTCACCCCTTAGCTACAGGAGGACATGGGCCGTGGTGTGTATCATCTCTCTCCCAGGTACCCCTAGACAAAAGCCATATAACCGATAAAGCAAGGGAGAGGGGTGAGGCCGTTACACGTGGGGGCATCGTATCCGGGATATGTGTATGGTGTCTGAATTTGAACTTTGCTGCCCAGAGGAGTTCCGAGTAGGTCGGCCATATTGGCCAACGCGCCACGAGGCAACCCACAACTGCGTAGTTCGTGGGCGGGGAAAGGGAAAAGCCTGCGAACAAGAGAAGAAGGTGGGAGGAGTCTGGCCATGTGGACGTACGCACGTGGAGATTCCGGCGCAGGTGGGTCAGTGCGCAATGGAGCAGCAAAGAGAGAGGATGGCTTCAAGTGCTCCGTGGATTTCCGTTCCTTCCTTCGCGGATATGTCTTCTCTAGCTGCTCCGATTATGGATACGGGAATAAGACTAAGGCCCCGGGGGCGATTGGCTCTGTACACCTGCAGAGACATGGAGGCCCTCGGTGTGATCTGTCCCGGCTGTTCGGGACTGGTGGTCCAGCTGAAGCCGTTCGGGCGATGTAAGGTCTGCAAAGAATTCCTCTTCGAGGTGGAACCATCCACAGAAAAGCCTCGTGCTTTCCACCTCAACTACCTCACAGGGACTGCCACTCCGGAGGGAGAGATCGATGCTGGTGCGTTCCCCGTGCGTACGGATCCGGGCGAAGTGACTGCCCAAACAGAGATGAAAAGAGAAAAATCAGAGGATGCTGCCTCGGTCACCAGCAGCTCCCTGCTCCGGCCGCCGAAGAGAAAAGTCGGCCTAGTGATGGCCTCGTGTGGTCGTGGAATAGCTTTGCCCGACTGCTTGCCTGGCCTGGATGGATTCGGTAGACAACGTCCTGGACATCCCTGCTCGTTTAAAGGTCCAGGTGAGCCAGGGGTTGGGACTGTCTGTGTGGTTACAAGTGGCGGAAGCCCACAGTCGGTAGAGGCCGTCAAGGGGGATAGTTCCGTGACTGGGAATTATCTGCCCGCTGAGTGCTACGACACCTCTGACCTGGATTCATTGTCTGACAATGGCGATGATGGGGAGATAGATGAAATCTTCCAACAGAAGGGATGGGACAGAATGAAGCTACCCTCGGCCCGTGTCACAAGGGACTTGCCCATGTCTACTGGAGATAGTACACCTCGGGTGGAGGCCTCGGCGCCAAGGGAAGAAGCTGGTCCTCTGTCTGAAGTTCCCCTTCTGGATTCAACATCCATTTCACCTGCTCCTCTTGCGGGAGCGCAACGCCAAGCACTGCTGGCTCCTAGGCCCAGATCTACCGAGGTGGTGAACGCACCTCGCCACCCAGAAGCGATTATTCCACCTGGAGAAGGAGACCGGGCCACTATGCCACCTTTGTCAAGGCTGCAGCGTCTCTTTGGCCAGAAGGTTGCTCAGGAGTATGGGTGGGAATACCCGTATCTGACTCGGGAACTGCTCTATGAGGTGGAGGTCTTTCGGCAAAGATGGTATGATACCTTTGTGTGGGACAAACTTAAAGTACAGCAAGCACGGCGGTACCTTTCCTGTTCACCAACGGTCACCAAGAAGTTTCAGGACTGTAAAGCTAAATGGATGCTGGGAAGACACATTCATGCGGACAAAGTGGTGATCTGCCGCAAGGAAGGAAAGAGTGTTGAGTACCATGTGGAGGCCTTTGATGATCGTCTGAAGCCTATATCATTGCCTCATCCAAGGTTTTACCTGTAAGGGAGAAAGGAAAAAAAGACTCCCGTGTGCTTTTCTTTTCTATTCCTGGCTGAACTTTCCGGAGTGCCTTTTCTTGAACACAGGGACTGTGCCCTAGTTTTTTTTTGTATTTGGGCAGATATGGGAGCTGTGTTTTGTTTGTTCTCCCTCTTTCTCCTGGCGCTCAAAAGAAATCAGTGACTTTGGGTTTTAGAGAAAGTGATCAAGAGGAAAGTTCATCTGGAAGTGATGAGTGTCTTGACCGCGGCACTGTCACCAGGTGGCAGTGTTGCGCGACGATTGTTTGTTTTTTTGACATTATGCAGCACTTATTGGAGTGAATGGGTTTCTTCTAGGATAGACCTATTCATTCCAAGCAAACACACATGTTGGTAGGATGTATGTGTCTTTTCTTTCCTTCTGCAGGAGACTTGTCTGTCAAGACTGCTGAGAATGGGTGGTCCTTAGATAGCCAAAGGGAGGGAAGAATGTAAATGTGTGAGATATTTAAAGTGTTTTTATTGAAAAGTTTTATAGTTATATTGTTTTAAGTTTTCCCTTTCCAATTCAGGTCTTGGCACAATTCAGGGCTAATTTGTGCAGTTGGTTTCTGGGCTGAACTTATGACACCACTCTTCGTGGGGTGTGAGTTTGTACCAGACACTGGGGACCAGTGTCAAATCACCAGGGGGAGAGTGTAGCGGGTATTTGAATTATGTGAGGACTCTGGTGGTGTGAGGTTCCTTGGGGTCCCTGGGTGGCGCTGTTGCCTGGGGCCAGAGTTGAACTCACACCGCGAACCGTGCCTTTTTGTCCTCCCCTGGAGCTGATACAGCGGGGTGGGGAACCCGCTGTGGCGCAAAGGGAGAGGTCATAAGAGGGGCGGATGCCCTGATTTTGGGGGAGAGAGTCGGAGGACGTGGCCGCGCCCAGGCACCTTCAGCTTGGGTGCTGGCGGTCCGGTGTTCCAGGCCTAGGCACCCTTGGCCTAGCTGGAGCGGAGATGGAGTCCATCTCAGGCACCTTTAGCCTGGGGTGAGGTACTATGGCGGACGCCTGGGGCTCAGTACCTTCGACTGAGTTCCGCGAGGGTGGAGGAATCCGAGGGGGCCCTAATGCCTTGGGTGCCCGTGTCTGAGTTCGTGAGGACTGGTGCGCAGTAACTTCTCCGGAGAGTCCGGCGCAGCATCGCTGGTGATGGAGAGGCCTCCATTTCTCCCTTGGACGGATTTCTTCCCCTGACAGGGGCAAAGTGAGCAAAGGTAATTCACGTTCTATATTACCTAGTCAGTGGCAGTGACTATTCACCACTGGTGACAGCACAGTGGGCAGCAGCAAGGAGGGAAAGGATTGTGCCTCGATCTGTCCCCCTCATTTTCCAAAGGAGAAAGACTGTTTTATTGCTTGGCAAGAAGAATAAAACTGAGTTGTACCTATTCACTGTGTGAAACTTGGGTTACTAAGCAAAGGACGAAGGACTGGACTTGACTCTAGGACACCTACACAGAACCCAATCAGCTGGCCTTCACCTCTTAGCTACAGGAGGACATGGGCCGTGGTGTGTATCATCTCTCTCCCAGGTACCCCTAGACAACAGTCATATAACCGATAAAGCAAGGGAGAGGGGTGAGGCCGCTACATTAGCAACATATCTATTTAAAGAGGCATTCTGTAGACTTGTCATCAGGTCCACAGGGTAAGGGCTTTGTACAAATGAGCTTATATAATAAGATAGGGCAGACGACAATGATGATGTTCAAATGTAGTGATCTTGTAGCAGGCTGTTCGGCAGGATCTGATAGGTTTAAGTTTTAGATTTGTGAAAGGTTGTTTCCTATTATTTACTGCACTATTCACATCATTGTATTTGCACTGATCATATGGGTTCATAATGAATATTCTCCTTTCCCTATTCTGGAAAAAAAATGCATCCTAATGTAAATATGGATATAGTTTTTCTTTTATACATATTACCTGCTCATCTGCACTGCCATGACCTAATGAACATTCCAACTCACCTGACACTCTGGGTTCAGACATTTTTGCACCAATTCAAAGCAATAAATCAGACAACTCTGTGCGTTTGTATTCTGATAATGTTTACTACGACAGTTCAAAGAAGATATTGTCACAGAAAGGAGGTAATAGATCTGCTGAGTTTTAGGCAACAGCACCAAATCAGCAACAGTGTTCCTCCAAATAACACAAGTCAAGATATTTGCAGGTAAACTGACTATTATATACACATGTACAATAGCATCACCTGCCTATAAACCTTAAACCCTAGTGAAAGCTCAGACCTAGTGGCGATGGTATAAGAGCCCTTGAAGCGATTATGACAGCAATGTCCCCATTGCAGATCTGATGGTCTTCACCGGCACGTAGGAGCTTGTTAATTGTATCCAATATGGTGTAATAGCAAGCGATAAGATTTCTTGAAATGGTAGAAGTTAAAAGTGTCTATGCACAGTGTTCAAGATAGATTCCGTAAAGTGTACCTCAGGTAAAGATATCTGTGCAAAGTGTCCCAGTGAAACCATAAGAAAGGATTTGTAAAGGTGGGCGATTGCCCTCTCACCAACGACCAGGCCGAGTTAATGCCTTCTGGACAGCAGGTCCTGAAGCCACACACGTGCAGCCGTTCCGATCCCCCCGATGCGAAGCATAGAACGCAGGTTGGTAGGCGATCAAAGTGGTGCTGAATGGATGTCTGACGAACAGCAAGTAGTGCTAGGCTAGGCTCCTCTCATCCGAGTTGGAATGTTTACACCGTATGGTAGGCCGCGACCTCTCTCCATGCACAGAGAGGTCCGTCTTGCGTCAGGCCCAGGAGGATAAGAGCGCAGGGCAGGGCTTTGGCTTCTTATATAGTTCCTCCCAGTAATCTCTCCAATGGCAGCAAAGATCCCTGGGATGTGTAGTCCAGGCACAAGGTTATGTGAAGCAATTATCAGTCTGTAGAACTTATCCATCCCACTATCCCTTTAGCATTGGCTCACTAATATGATGTCAATTGATAACACTGAGCACTAGAGGGACATGCAATGCATAGAAATGCCAGAGGAACACTGTACTTTATAATTGTAGTCCATGTTGCTACATTTGTAGATGTTGTTATTATGTATTCCCTAACAGATCGCCCTTTATTCTGCATTTTGCTGGTTCCCATGTGATTGTCTTTACCTTAAACATTACCAGAGATATGTTGAACATGGTTAAAACCATTACAAAATAAATCAGTTTGCTTTAATCCCTATTCCTCTTGAATGCACAATAGCAATTTGTACTGATTCTGGACGATCCGACATTTGATATATTAGCTTCACATTATATCCGCACACATTTCTAGAATCACAACATAGCTGAGTAAATGAATTCAGTCTGTTTTTAAATAAACATTTCTAGACAAACGTGAATAGGATGTAAAATTGCAGTCCTTGCTTTGTGCCTCCCAGAGAAATGTAAAATACTTGGAATTGTACTTTTCAGCTGTTTAGTAATTCCATGTAATCCTTTTTTTTTTGTTCTGTAATACCCAATGTGGGAAGTTTGCGTGATCGATGATGTGGTGAAACCAGAATACAAATAATGGGTTATTTTGTATACTGTACGAAGCTGACAGCATTACAAAGTGGCCAAAAATATATATTTTCCAGGAGCACCCTATTTATTGGTTTTGGATGATTCAGCAAACTGTTCTTTATTTTTTATTTTTTCATCAGGCAAAGGTTTATTGAGATGTCACAAATTTGTACAACCAGACATTAAAAGTACATGTAGTTCACATCAGATAATAAAGTAAAATGAATCCGCGAGCCTGAAACAATGCTCTGGACGCAGCCTCTGTAACATACCTATCTGGTATTACAGCATCAAGCAAACCTAGTATACAGTTTTTAGCATCCATGTCTATAGAGATCTGAAATGCATAGTTCACCGTAGTAACCACATCATTCCAGTAGTGATGAGGCTTCAGGCACCTCCATAGCAAGTGTATTTAGTCCCCTACATCCCTGTTACATCTAGCACATATGAGGTCAGGGCGTACGCCCATGGAATCTACCCTGAGTGGGGTACGATGGACTCTCAATAGAATGTATAATTCTGACAGTCTCTGTGAGACGTTAAGAGAGCACCCCCACACTGCCTCCAGAGCCTCCTCCCATTGGTCTCCCGGGATATTGCTTATGTCCGTCTCCCACCTTTCACATGCAGAGCTAGGGAATTTCTCTAGATATACCCCCAGGAGCATTGCATAACAGTTGGAGATAAAGCCCTTGGTAGAACGGGAATGCTGCCTCTGAGATGCCAAAGATCGGGTCAGTGGCATCTCAGAGGCCCCCAGAGACCGCTGGGCATTTACTGCGTGTTTCAATTGCAAATAATAAAAGAACATATTAGAGGGAATGCCATATCTAGACTGCAATTGTGCAAAGAAGATTAGATGACCATTATGCCGTGTACACACGATCGAGTTTCACGGCAGTGAAAACACTGCCGTGAAACCCAACGGGAAAAACGAGGACCGGCTTGGTCCCCTACACACGGCCGTTTTTCACGACATGTTTTCTCTTGGTCGAGAAAACCGGCCGTGTGTAGGCTCCCTAGCAGTGTTTCCCTATGGGAAAACTGCTGAGGAAAAAAATGCTGTGATTCGCGACAAGAAAAATTAGAGCATGTTCTAATTTTTCTCAACGTGATTCTCTACGTTTTTCTCGTCGGGAAAAATGCTGGAGAGATGACGAGAAAAGTGATCGTGTGTATGCGGCATGAGTCATAAAATGTTTGATATGTGTCACCCCATACCCTCACCACCTAGCCGCATGCTATAACTTGGCTAATTCGGGGTAGGTTTGGTTATCCCAAATAGGACTGTACCCTGTGTAACCCGTAACCTTTTGTAGTTGTTTAACTTTCTCTCATATTTTGTGTATAAGCCTGTAAGTCGGATACTGTTTATTTGGTTTGGAAAAACGCTGTGCCACTAGACCCTCAGCTAAGGCATTGGTCCCACTAAACTGCAACATTGCAGACAGCGTGCAGTCATAAGTTCCATCCTCAGAGGCTGTTGTCCTCGCTAGGCCTCCCACCAAGTTGAGACGCAATGTAATAGAGCCACGGGTTCGGGAGAGCCAGCCCTCCCCTATCCTTTAGCTTCTGCAGTTGTTCTTGTTTAGTTTTAGCATTACCTCCTTTCCACAACAGGGACCGGAAAATACTGTGTTGACCACACACATTTTTTTTAGCGATATAACCACCAGGGAGTTATGCAGATGGTAGGGAAGTTGGGGCATCAAAATCATTTTAGCCAGATTGGTCCTCCCCGCGACAGAGAGCCATAACTTGGTCCAGAGTTTAACCTTGTCCCTAAATTTCATTAAAAAAGGGAAACATATTAAAGTGGCAGTAGTCTATAAGCTGTGCAGATATTACTATCCCCAAGTATTTAAATGAAGTCACCACTGGTACTGAACAAAGGGACGCCATTACAGGGATGACCCCCTGATCCAAGGGTAATAAAGCCGACTTAGACCAGTTGATTGTTAGCCCTGAAAACTTTCCAAAGTCTAAAATAGTGGACATGACATGCCGCTGCAAATTCTCTGTGTCCCCCAATAACAAAAGCATATTGTCCACATAAAGTAGGACTTTCTCATGTAATGGAACCCCTTTATATCTTCATTGGCCCTAATATGTGCCACTAGCAGCTCTATTGCCAAGGCAAAAAAACAGTGGTGAGAGGGGGCAACCCTGTCTGGTACCCCTCCCTAACTCATATGAGGGTGGATAGTTTGCCCCTTCCTTTATACTGGCTTGTGGGCAATAGTAAAAAAGGTGGATCAAGGATATAAAAACAGCACCAAACCCCAAACTTTCTAACACGGCCCACAAGTACCCCCATTCAACACTATCAAATGCTTTGTTGGCATCTAACGCCAACAAAGCCCTTCCACCCACATTATCTGATGGGGTTGCATGTTGACAAACAACCTTCTATGATTAATAGCTGTAGATTTGTTGGGTATGAAGCCCGCATGGTCAGCTTGAATTATGTTGGCAATGACAGTGTTTAGCCTCCTGGCCAGAATCTTAGCCAATATTTTAATGTCCGATTGAAGGAGCGATATAGGCATATAAGAGGGGGGTTCTGTGGCAATCTTATCTGCTTTCAATAATAGGATAATACTGGCCCTTGACATTGATAAAGTTGATTTTTGTCTAGATCGAGCCATTGTATACCTTGCACAACCACGACAGCAGTAGTTTAGAATACATTTAGTACACTTCCAAGGGTAGCCCATCATCTCCTGGGGTTTTAGAGTTAGGGAACATTCCAACTGCCTCTTGTAGCTCCTCTAGTGTAAAAGGGGCCTCTAAACGTATCCGCTGAGAATCTGACAAACGTGGTAGTGTAACAAACTGTTCTTTATTTACCAACTAGTTAAAGTGGTTGTAAACCCACTTATGCCGCGTACACACAATCATTTTTCCCGTCGAGAAAAACGACATTTTTCCCTTTTGGACGAGAAAAACGATCGTCTGTGGGCTTTTTGTCGTTTTTCTTGACGGGAAAAACGGCATTAATACCGACGAGAAAAATTAGAACATGCTCTAATTTTTCTCGTCGTGATTCCCATCGTTTTTTGCCGCAGCAGTTTTCCCATAGGGAAACACTGCCGGGGAGCCCACACACGGTCGTTTTTTTGAACCAAAAAAAAATGTCATTTAAAACGGTCGTGTGTGGGGGGAACAAGCTGTTCCTCGTTTTTCACGTCGATTTTCTCGACAGTGTTTTCACCGTAGAAAAAATCGATCGTGTGTATGCGGCATTAGACAACTTGCACCTACAGGTAAGCCTAGATTAAGGCTTACCTGTAGGTGCAAGAAATATTCCTACCTAATACCTACATGGTTAAGGAGATATTTACTATAAAGCGATGCGCCAATGACGTCACGCGCATGCGCACTAGCGGGCCGGCTTCATCGCCGGTTTTCTGAATGGGCTCTTGCCGGCCTGAGCGCGCATGCGTGTGACGTCATCGCCCCTCCGGCCAATCGCATCGCCGGAGAGGCGATACATTGACATCCGTGACGGGACATCGAGGCAAGATGGCGGTGGCGGCGGCGGACGTGACTGAGGACCGCTGTGGGGGCTTCGATCTCAGGTAAGTCATTCATAATGTGCTAGTATGCTATGCATACTAGCTCATTATGGCTTTCTTTTGCAGGTTTTTTAAAAAAAAATCTGGGTTTTACCTCTTTAAATCGTATCTAAACCCAAAAATAAAAAATTACATTTTGATGCTTAAAAACAATTGGTTGGTTGGTTGATGCATCAGGTAAATGTTTTTTCCTTTATTTTCACCTGGCGGTTCTACCAATAACACACTTCCTGGCCTAGGGTGACAACACGCACTGTATTGAGGAGCAGTGTTGTCTCTGGCTGCTTTCCTGCTTTGGATTACAAACGCTTTCCTCTCTAGTCATCAGAATTGAGAACCAGCTCTTAATCATTTGTTGTCGGAAATTCCGACAGCAAATGTCCGATGGAGCCTATACACGGTCGGAATTTCCCATCGAACATTTGTTGTCGGAAATTCCGATCGTGTGTATGCGGCATTAAGGCAGAAGGCCTTTTATCGTAATGCATTCTATGCATTAGGACAAAAAAAATTCTGTGTGCAGCAGGCCCCCAGCCCCCTAATACTTACCTGAGCCCCATCTGAGCCTCATCTCAATCCAGCGATGTTGCAAGAGAACCTCGGCTGTCCGGGACTCTCCCTCCTGATTGGCTGAGACACAGCAGCGGGCGCCATCGGCTCCTGCTGCTGTCAATCAAAGTCAGAGAGCCAATGAGGAGAGAGAGGGGGCGTGGCCAAGTTGTGGCTCCATGTCTGAATGGACACACAGATCAGTGGCTCAGGTGCTGTGAGGGCACTCGGCAGGAGGGAGGGGCCAGGAGTGCCGGCAGGGGACCCGAGAAGAGTAGGATCTGGTCTGCTCTGTGAAAATCCACTGCATAGAGCAGGTCAGTATGACATGTTTGTTATTTTCAAACAAAAAAACAAGACTTTAATATCACTTTAAGTAGTCACTACACAAATCCAAGTGTCCCTGATCCCTATGGTCAGGAACTCAATTATATCGCCTGTTACTTATTATGTCTCTGGATGTGTGCTCATGTGGATTTTTTGCAACATAACTTATCTGTTTCTGTTACCTTTATAGTCTGACACTCCACTAGGTTAGACCCTATGACTAAGCCCTGGTGAGTGGGGTGGGAGGTGTCAGAGAGCATGGTCTAGCTATGAAGGCTGAGGCCGCTCTTTTATCCACACAGGCTGGTCGGGAGTAGCGGTGTACCTTCCTACACATTGGTCTGCTTTCTGGATTAGTATTAGAATATGCCGGCACCCTGTCTTCTGGTATCCAGGGATACATTCCTGTCTCTGCTTTGAGTGGCACCACAAGTATCATTCTTTAGATCCATTAGGTTGGACTTGATAAAACCTTAACCCCCACACTGGCTAGCTCTGGTGCTGTGCTTTTCTCCCGAAGCTCTGATCTTTGGTCTGTCCCTTGGCATCATCACATACAACTCATAGCTGTTATCTCTCCATAGTAAGTGGAGGAGACAGGAGTGCAACCATGGCCGGTGTACCTAAAAGAGGAGCTCAAGTCTTTTTCATGAAAATTACAAGTCAGCAGCTACAAAAACTGGGACCTGTCACGTATCCCAGAAGACTGCAGAGAGGGAGGGGGAAGGAGAACATCTGCTCGGATCGTCTAGGTGATCCGAGTGGAAGTGAGAGCTTGTACCTGTCAAATCCAAGTACCAGCTCCGCCCTCCCCCCCAAAAAAATTGTCAAATATCAAAGAGGAGTTCTGCTTTAAAGAGGAGGCATTGGTGGACTGGTTGCGTATATCGAGGAAGCATGCTTTAGTGGGGAAAAGGTACGTTTTTCTCCTTATTCTGTCACCTTAAACTTAACTAAACTCAAGAAATTAGGCAAAATGTACTTTTGCAGGGCCCCTCCCCTCCTACACTATCGGTGCCATATTGGGGAGAACACAGAAAAAATATATTTAGTAGGGTAGGGAAGGGTTAGTTCATCTGGCAATGCTTTTATGGAAGTCTGTGTCTTGCTGTTCTGGTGAATATGGCTAAAGTCATTAGAGCAGCAACATTTCACCTTATACTACTGAACACCACCTGTAGACATCTCAATGGTCCACCAGGCATACAGGTGGTAATTTACCCCGAACACTGCTCAGATCAGAAGGAGGGACTGCAATTGCTAAGGAATGTCCTGAAGAATGTTAAATGGTTAAATGAAAAAAATACGAGGGGGCTTCAGTGAGGTAGAGGTGGGACCAAACCTGGACTTTTGTTTTCATGCAGTTTAGGACAACATTTAGAGGAATATTTCGATCTGACTATACACATTGGCAGTATTAGGTTTAACTATGACCACATAAAAGGTAAAACTACCCAGTATGCAAAATGATTACTATATTGGAGCATTGTATCCATCTTTTGCAGTAGAACTGGAAACATCTTGGCAGATGTGCTTCTACCTCGCTGTGTAATAAAATTAATGTAGAAAACCTGGAATAAAATGTTTTGAAGTGGTAACAGCTTTATTTCTGAGTTCATGGATACTGAAGCAAACAGACTAGCGGACAGAAATGATTAAAACTTGGAAGTAAGATTATACGCACTCTAAGCTGGCATAGTAAAAACATTAATGAGATAAGCATGCCGTTTGAGTAATGTGTGTGCTCATGTAAATAAGGTCATGTAAGGCGACCAAAGAAAATAGGCATCATCTAACACATATCTGATAAAAAGACCTTCTGTTATCACATTACGTAAATTAAGGAACAAAGATAAGCTGGTTTCCCTTAGGCCTGGTACACACTACAGTGTTTTTTGTGCAACCCCATAAGTTGCATGAAAAAAAACTGACAGGTCCAGTCGGGAGCCGCTGTACTAACCATGCGAGGTTCCCCCACTGAGCTGTTGTGTTCTGACAGAGTGATGACCCCCCCGGCAAAACACTCCGATCAGCACTCTCTGCCATTGGCTGAGAGTACTGATCGGGAGTCAGCTGGTGGTTTTTCAGCATGCACATCCAACAGAAGCCGGCCGATCAGACGACATACACACAGGCAGAATTTTCTGTACCGGCAAATGTCTCCCGACATTCTGCCCGTGTGTACCGGTCAAATGAAAGAATTTCTCTCTGTGAATTATGGTTTTCGTTCAGGAAGTTACAGTTAGTTTGAAATCGATTGTTAAAAGCAAAGGGAGCTTTGAAGTGCTTTACAATGGCATTTGTCAAGTTATCGACTGTACTGTGAATTTTTTATGGATGTTCATTTGAAAAATCTACTAGTGTATAGCCAGGTGTAATTCCTTTATCATTCCCCCTGCAACAGCATTGTGCAGTAACCATTTGGTCCTTTTTTACCAAAGACTAAAGAACATAGGCATGGCTGAGTGAATCAAGTCAACATGTGGGTGGATTTGGGATGTTATATTATTGTAAACTCAATCACAAAAATGATACACTGATCAACCATATCCTTATGACCGCACCCCTAATATTGAGTAAGTCCTCCTTTTGGTAACCAAAACAGCCCGACCCATCGAGCCATGGATGTTGCAAGACCTCTGAAGGTATTCTGTTGTATCTGGCACCAAGTCATCAGTAACATATCCTTTAAGTGTTGTAAATTGCGAGGTGGGGCCTCCATGGATTGGACTTGTTTTTCCAGCACATCCCATAGATGTTTAGTTGTATTGAAACTCATTGTTGTGTTTATCAAGCCATTCTTGAACCATTTTTGCAGTGTGGCAGGGTGCATTTTCCTGCTGAATGAGACCACTGCCTCTACTATTTCTATAAAGGGGTGTACTTGGTCAGCAACAATGGTGTTGTAGGTGGTATGTGTCAAATACTTTCCGCATACAGTAAATGGCAGGACCCAAGGTTTCCCAGCAGAACAGTGTCCAGGGCATCATATTGCCTCTGCCTCAGCTTGCCTTCTTCCCATATTGCATCCTGGTACCATCTCTTCCCTAGGTAAGTGTCACACAACCATCCACATGATGTAAAAGAAAACGTGATTCATCAGATCAGGCCACCTTCTTCCATTGCTCTGTGGTCCAGTTCTGATGCTCACATATCCATTGTCGGTGCTTTGGGCAGTAGACACGGGTCAGCATAGGTGCCAGGGGTGTAACTACAGGGGTAACAATTGCACCCGGCCCCATGCTCTGGGGGGCCCCTGTGGCCCCTTGTACACCTGGATAGGAGGGGCAGCGGGAGGGATGGCATGTTGAAAAATCTATCCCCTCCTGCCACTGAAAGCTCGTCTCTCCTCCTCTCCCTCCCCCAGGCTATTGGCAACTGCTGGAGGAAAATGAAGGACTGTTTTTTTTCTGCATACCACCCCCCCTGCTGCTCCTCCTATCCAGGTACTGCTGCCCCACTGTCTGTGCGCTCTCCTTCCCCGCTGTCTGTGCGCTCTCCAACCCAGCTGTGTGCTTGCTGCCCCGGCCCACTGTGTGGAGTCTTCTGCCCCACTGTCTGTACGCTCTCCTTCCCCACTTTCTGTGCGCTCTCCAACCCAGCTGTGTGCTTTGCTGCCCTGCTGTGTGGGCTCTTCTGCCCCACTGTTTGTGCGCTCTTCTTTCCCAGCTGTCTGTGCGCGCTCCTACCCAGCTGTATGCTTTTCTGCGCCGCTGTGTGGGCTCTTCTGCCCCACTCCCTCTGGGCTCTCCTGCCCTGCTGTCTTTGGCCTCTCCTGCTCCGCTGTGTATGACAGAGCTGTGTATATCTTTGGGCTGGATGGACAGACATGCAGCTCTTTTGGTAAATTAGCTGTTTGCCTGCATTTCAGCTTTATTTTGCTTACACATATTAAGTAAAGAGACAATAATTTATTTACAATCTAGGCTGTATTATCCCTGTGAACATTTTAACACACTAACCTATCATTATATATATTTATATAACACCACCATGCCTTCCCCATCTACCTGTAAATGTCGTTTTCTAATAATAAAAAAAAAGTCCCATGGATCAGGCAAATTATTTAAAGGTTCCAGGCTAGCGTGTCACCTGCCATGATGGAGACACATTATAAATAATGAGCATGCATCACATGCCTGGAGAGATTTTAAATATACGTTTCGCCACTTTTCAGAAATGACTTAAAAGCCCTCAAAAGCCATTTGGGATTGCCTGTCAAGAGGCCAGAAATGCATCTAGTCCTGGCATTGAGCAATTTGTTTCATTTTTTTTTCTGCAAGTATTTATGACACACATTTGCTTTCATTTTAAGAGGTTTTGGCACCTTATTCAGCTATTAGACCAATTTATTATTTGAACTTTCAGAGCCTTTGCCTCGCAGGCAGAGAGTGGGGAGTCACGGTTCAGTGCTCAGTTCTGTCTGACACCTGCCATGTCTTGCTTTTTTTTCTCTTTATGATATGAGCCTGTCCCACTGGACAATGGTCTCACTAATTTTATTTTAGCATCATTAGATTTGATGGAGCCCATTCTAGCTTAGTAGGTATTTTCCTTGAGGGTGCCATATTGGGATCTACAACTCATTTAGCAGGCTTTTACTAAAGTTGCTAAAACACAGAATCAGTGTTCCTTAGAAATTTTTGTTGTTTCCATTTGATAACCCACTCTTATGCAGGCCATACATGGATCGAATTTCGAAATAAGTTTCTTATGAAATTCGCAACTAAGAATTTTCTTTCGACTTTTGCACCATTACTGGACTGCAGCAATAGCCACCGTGTGGCCATCGAATTTGAGTGATCGGGCATGTTGGAAATTTTTAGAAAAACGAACTAATTTCTAAGTAATGATGTAAGAATCGTGCGAGAAATATAATAGATAAATAAATGTGCTGTGACCTTGAAAGAAAAGAAGATTTCCAGTCATGAAAGTCCTTTTCTGTAGCAACATAAGGTGAATTTGATGGTTTGGTTGGTCAAATTTTGGAAATCAATGGTGGCACCATCGGATCACAAAAGAAAATTTGTTTGCAATTCAACCATGTATTATCTGAGTAATTGGTGGCAAACATAGTATGAGCTTAAAGTCTTTTCTATCATTACTAAGAATTCACACCTGAGAGTAAGCACTTAAAGGCAATTTTGGAGCGTTTTTGTGCATTTTTTCAAAAGTATTCAGGCTTGCGCATTTGGTTTAGTCAATGGAAAGCTAGTTTCTAGAAGGAAAAGATGGATAGGTAGGCTTGAAAATGGCAAATTTTCAAGAGTTTTCAGGAAATTTTCAGGTGCTCCTATTGAAGTCTATGGAGCCACAAATTCTTCTTAAAAGATAGCTCATGTACTTCTTTGAGCTTCAGGTGTCGAGCTACAGGCACCTGAGCACTCATATGTGAACAGGCACAAACTAAAAGCATGGAATTTTGGTTGTTGAACATTTTGGAGCTTTGAACTTCAAGCTGCAAAACGCCCAGGTCCAGTTTTACTGTATTGCTGCTTTTGTAAAGATTGTTGCTTGGACTCATGTTTATAGTAGCACCAGCTTTTTACCCAACAGTGTACAGATTAAAAAGACCATCTACAGTAAGAGAAGCTTACTGTGTAATGCCCTTACTACAGACATACAAATATTCACATGCACACACACTTAAGGGCACTTTGATCAGGGTAACCTACCAGTCTAACCAACCAGAATGTTTTTGTGTTGTGGATGGAAGGCAGAAGACCTGGGAGGAAACCCCTGTGAATGCAGGGAGAACCATACAAACTGCTGATAATGTCCCTGGACTGATTGCAGAGCTCTAGGACTGCAAGGCTAGAATGCTAAGCATGTAATTATTATATCAATGGTCAATAAAACTAGGACGTAGAAAATATATTACAAATACAAGGAAAAATATGTAATCTTTTGGTTCTTCTTCGTCATTGATGAAGTTCTGTTTTAAAAGGATGTCATCAGCTCAAAGAAGGTATAAAAGCTCAGCACTAGTAAACTTGTGACCAGTACCGGGACAAGGCTATCAAGGGCCCAGGGTGGAGATACCAAACTGTGCCTCTCCTTCCCTTGATGTGGGCACCCTCAATCATCTTCTGCAGCTGGGATCTATGATACTAGCATTACAGCACCCTGCTTGCCTATCTGACAGTTGCAAGTTGCAACCAAAAATAAAATTGTTAAGTGGCTGGTCAGCACCCCCAGAGTGCCAGTACCCAGAACAGACCACAGCCCTGAATCCCCCTAAGTCCCTAAGTACACCGCTAGTGCAAACAATGGACTTCACCACCGGAGACATCACTGTTCCTCTGCTCGGGTAGGGCAGCCCTAAGGCAGAAGGGCTAATCAATAAAGGATGGAAGGGGTGAGGACGGATGTGTTGAATGTACTCTATTGGCTGCTGACTCACAGCCCCCCCACAGCACATAATAACACTGCTCCCTCTGACCAGTTTCCTCCTGGTTCTTTTATCAAGTTTGGAGCGACATCCTGATCCAGGGAGGGTCTGTGTTGTACCAAATACCTTCCAATTCTTAATAATAGACTTTACTGTGCTACTAAGCATTGATAAAACCTTTGATTTTTTTGTATCCATCTTCTGACTCGTGCCTGTCCACAACTATACCCCTGAGATCTTTTGACAGTGCCTTGCCACCCATAGTTGATTGTTTGCTTCAGTTGCACTATTAGGGACTGAAATGCTCCAGGAAAGCTTTTTATGCTGAGCTAATCAAAATGACCTCAGCTGATTACAGTTGAAAGTCAAATGGCTTTGTGTGCCATTGAGAATTTGATTAGTGTAACGCTTCAGGCAATGTTACTATAAAATTTGGTGTGGATCACAGCTTCGGAGGTATATATGATATACTTAACAGTTAACTATAAATAGGCATAAATCAGATAGGGAGACTCAGATAATTTGGGAATACTAGTGGTTTTATTTAGTTTGGTAGTACACAGTCATAACATGGTGTTCCAGAGGAAACTTAGGTGAAGTAGCAGTACACAGGATAATAGGTTATAGTATACGGAGGAATACTTGCTGTGAGAGGACTGGGGCTCTGTCCGGCCCAAAAGCTGGAAGTTGGAGGGGCTCTGACTAGCCCAATAGTGAGGAGGCAGCCGGGCT
Source organism: Rana muscosa (assembly GCA_029206835.1). Taxonomy (NCBI): domain Eukaryota; kingdom Metazoa; phylum Chordata; class Amphibia; order Anura; family Ranidae; genus Rana; species Rana muscosa. The sequence continues at coordinate 499,389,593 of CM055118.1, read as the reverse complement.
CTATCTGGCCCAATAGTGAGATGGAAGTCGGGGCTCTATCCAGGCCCAATAGTGAGATAGAAGTCGGTGCTCTATCCGGCCCAATCGTGAGATGGAAGTCGGGGCTCTATCCGGCCCAATAGTGAGATGGAAGTCGGGGCTCTATCCGGCCCAATAGTGAGATGGAAGTCGGGGCTCTATCCGGCCCAATAGTGAGATGGAAGTCGGGGCTCTATCCGGCCCAATAGTGAGATGGAAGTCGGGGCTCTATCCGGCCCAATAGTGAGATGGAAGTCGGGGCTCTATCCGGCCCAATAGTGAGATGGAAGTCGGGGCTCTATCCGGCCCAATAGTGAGATGGAAGTCGGGGCTCTATCCGGCCCAATAGTGAGATGGAAGTCGGGGCTCTATCCGGCCCAATAGTGAGATGGAAGTCGGGGCTCTATCCGGCCCAATAGTGAGATGGAAGTCGGGGCTCTATCCGGCCCAATAGTGAGATGGAAGCCGGGGCTCTATCCGGTCCAATAGTGAGATGGAAGTAGGGGCTCTATCCGGCCCAATAGTGAGATGGAAGTAGGGGCTCTATCCGGCCCAATAGTGAGGGAAGACGGTCGTCAGCTGCCGGAGCTATTTTCCTGGTGTCAGGTTCATAGCACGAACACCAAGCAAAGGGTGTCGGCTGTTTAAGTAGGGAGAAGAGGTGGAGTCGGGTGATGTCGCTGTGAGTCATCGGACTGTGACGGAGTTGGTTGAGATCTCGGAGCCCCGGTGGAGAGATAAGAATATTACAGGAGTCTCGGTGGAGAGATAAAAAATATTACAGGAGTCCTGGTGGAGAGATAAGGACATTACAATTAGCTACACCTGATTGAGTTTACAAATCATTTTTAGGAGGGGGGGGGGGTGATCCTTTTTCAAACTCAGTGATTCTGGGGGTTTTTTTCTGACATGTTGGTATTCTATTTTTCACTTGCATGTTATGGGTTGCACTGAGTAAATACAGCTGGATGAAACAAACACTGTGTCTGTCTTTATTTCAGGCTGCAAAGCAACAAAATGTGATTATTTTGAAGGTGGTTGATTCTTCTCTTTACCCATTGTATATAGTATATACACCTATGTATTTACTTTCATGTCTGGAATTCTGCTTTGAGAGCAAATATGCTGAAAAATAATTAATACATTGCGATGACACTGTATGATTGAGATTAATTAATTTAGCATATGCACGCTTTTCTTGATATTGTCCTTGTCTATAAATGTCTTCTTTTAAAAGACCAGTAAAAGTCCAAGCATACTTGCATCCTTGTTATCATGCCCTGCACTAGTCATTCTTGTCACGTTCTTGCTCTGAACTCTTCCACCTTTTGTAGCCACCGCACTCACATTCCATTGGAATGTGGCTGAGATTCTATTCCAGCAGCTTACTAAAAAGATGTGTGAGGGATCCAATCACAAAGTGTTGAGAGGCTGTCTGCTCCCAGTGCTTGAATCTGTCATCGGTGTCCCATATCTTGATGTAATACCAGCATAACAGAAGACAGAAGCTGCTCGCAGAATAGCCTACAGAAAGGTTACACGATTTCCAAGTAGAATGTAGTTCAAAGCATTTTGCCTGCCCAAAATATTGAAGGTATTGCATAAGGAAATACAAATGTCAGTGAAGACATGTAAGGTTTAGTAACACATAATAATCAGTATGTATTTTTTGTAATCATTAGAGCATGAAAACTGAATTATGATTGGTTGTTATGATTTTTCAGGTGCTCCTTTTAAAGTCTGTATGGGGCCAAAACACCCCATTCTGTTCTTGTACCTTTTGGGCTTCAGGTCTATGAACACTTCTATGTGAACAGGTACAATGTGATTTAAAAGAAAATGATTTTGGTTGTGGAGAGTGTTGGAGCTTTGAGCTTCAATCTGCAAAACATTCAGGTGTGAGTCCAGTTTTGTTGTGTTGTTGCTCTTCTGTTGATGTTTGCTTAGCAAATCAGTATCATTACTCGTATTTATAGACAGTAGCACCAACTTTACCAATTTCTTGGGTTCCAAGAAGTAAATGCTACATGGATCTGCCCTTACTCAAGATGGCTGCAGTCTAGAAATGGCAGGAGGGTGTTTTTCAAAGTAAGTTCTCAACAAAATACAGCATGGCAACATGGATGGATTGGGATGGGGGTGGGGGGTTCCTCATTGAAAATACAAAAATATTAAATAGCTTTTTCAGTTTGTGGGGCTCAGATATAGTGTAGTTTAGCTTTAGGCTGGTCAAATGCACATGTGCATGAATTCCAAATGATCTCAGAAGCATCTAATTTTTTTTCAGAGTCCAATAAGATTTTAAAATAAACTTTCTTCTCCTTGTGTTAAAGCCTTGTAAATTGAGCCTTATATGTCTCCTAGTTTGAAAGTTAACCAGAAACTAAAGGAACCTCTCAATTAACACCATAAATTTTGTTTTGAGTGATGGCATGGGGCAAATAAAACTTGTATGGAGGAAGTTGCATTCAGAACAATGGGGGAGAAGCAGCAGAGGCAGAACAAGAGGGGATCTTTCAATGGAGAAATTAATTCATGTTAAAACGGGCTCCATTCACAATTGTATGACTTCAAAGTTTCATGACTTGGAGTGCAACTTTGATGAAACTTTTGAGGGTTAGCATTGAAGTTTATGGCCCCTATGCATGAAAGTTGGACCAAAGTAGTTCATGAACTACCGTATATACTCAAGTATAAGCCGACCCGAATATAAGCCGAGGCACCTAATTTTACCACAAAAAAAATGGGAAAACCTATTGACTCGAGTATAAGCTTAGGGTGTCCATCTGCATGCCTCACTGTGCCCATGCCTCACTGTGCCCGTGCCTAGACTGACGTTTAACATGGGAGTCTATAGAAGGGGCGCCCGGCTTTGAAAAAACGGTGCTCCCCGGCCGTAGGTCCCCCAGACAACAAACTTTGCACACTTGTAGAGAAAGAGTGCGGCTACATGTGTGCCAAGTTTGGCCGGTACAGGGTCCCCAAAGTTCGGGAGATCAGGCGCAAAATGGTGACTCGAGTATAAGCCGAGGGGGGCATTTTCAGCACAAAAAATGTGCTGAAAAACTCGGCTTATACTCGAGTATATACGGTACTTTGAAGTCGCTACCGCTTTAAGTCACACATATACAGTATGAATGGTTATCATTGGAAAACATGGATTATGACTTGTCATCTCATTTCATTGATGTCCAAGGTGGTATAAAAAGTCACACATATGTGAATGGAGAGGATATCACTCACATTATAAAGATATCTTCCCACTTCCTGTTGAGTCTACAGAAAATTAAGGGAAATCTCCCTAGTAAGACAGAGAAGGTAAAAAAAAAACGGACAATGGGTTTAACCCTTCTCTACTCTATCTAAAAAAAACAAAAAACAACTGTTGGCCTTAGATGTACTTTAAATATCATCTTTTTTTTTTGCTATTCAATTCCCAAATTTTATCTACAATAGGTAGGCAGCCAATATCTGATTTTCAGATGTTACCTGGATAATAAATTTTTCTTCCAGACTGAATATGTTCATTCCTCTTTGTAGAATAATTACAGCCCATATTAACAATATGATGCCACATTAATGTCCTATTTTGTGTTTGATTTATGGATTGTGAAATTCCCTGCACACTGTATATATGGGGAAAAGACATAATGCACTTACTTTCAGTCTAATTATTTTGCCACAGTGCTCTCATATTATTGTAGCAGATGTTGAACACATTTAAAGGCAGTATGTGGTTTCTCACCATAACCAGATTGGATTTCCTCTTTCCTGAAATATTCTTACCCAAATACTTCATGCTGGTCTATGTAGTTTAATAAAAGCTCCCAAAATAAAGCTACTGATAGGAACCCTTATGTACAAGTGATATAATGCTCTCTACTGCCAACTATTATTATTGCATGGAAATACATTGTATATCAGTAACTATATATAGTATATATAGCTTAAATATTGAAGTGTATTGGTAGAATGTAGACCTATAGAGTCAAACCCATCAGTGAGATGCTCGGACATGTGCAGGGTACCTTTGCAATTCTGCATCATGTGACCTTTTACAAGATCCAAGCCATTGAGGATGGGTTAAGCCATAAAGTCTGGTCACTGCTTTCTATGGCTTAATACATCAGTTTATTTAATAAATTTCATATATTCTGTGATCCTTGTATTTTTTACCAAATCTCAGTTTTTTTGGAACCCCAATATGTACGTGCGATTGTTTTTTCAGCCTATGAAGAAGAATGTGATTCATGAATCGTGGCTGTTTTGTGTGTATCAGTGGCGGCTGGTGCTGTATATTTTGGGGGGGGGGCGGCAAACAAGACACCTGTCGCCACCCCCAACCCCCCACCTTGGTCGGTCTCTCGGTTGGTCGCTCGTCCGTCCCCACCAGCCCCGCACTTACCCCATCTAGCAGCTTCGGCTCCTTCTTGTGTCTCTTCCTCCTTCGGCGGCGGCTTCCTCCTCGGCAGCTTCACCCTGCATCTTCGACTTCACGGGAGCTTTGTCCTTGGCGGTTTCCCTACTCCTTCCCTCAGTGGCCAATACGATCGCTTCTCCTGCCGTCAAATCTGGCCTTAAGACCCGCTTCTTGATTGGCTGGGAGGAGAATCAGGAAGACAATAGCAAATATTAATTTGCTATTGTCACACAACTGAGTGGGCTCAGGGCGCAGTGCTCTGTGCTCCGAGCCCACCCTTTTGTTGCCAATTAGAGCCTCATGCCGCGTACACACGACCGTTTTTAATGTCATGGAAAAAAAACAAAGTTTTTCTCAACATGATTCTTCTCAAGCCTGCCTTGCCTACACTATTGTGAAAAAAAATGCTTGAGTGAAGCGCGGTGACGTACAACACATACCACAGCACTATAAAGGGGAAGTTCCATTCGGATGGCGCCACCCTTTGGGCTGTTTTTGCTGATTTCGTGTTACCGCGTGTTAGTAAAAGTTTGGTGAGAGACAATTCGCGCTTTTCAGTCTCCGTGCTTTTCAGTCCGTTACAGCATGACGAATGTGCTATCTCCATTATGAACACTAGTTTTACCAGAACGAGCGCTCCCGTCTCATAACTTGCTTCTGAGCATGCGCGTTTTTTTCCCGTCGTTGAAGCCTACACACAACGCTTTTTCACGACGAGAAAAACAATGAGAAAAAATAGAGCATGTTCTAAATTTTTAATGGCCATTTTACTCGTTGAGAAAAATGCTCTGGAGCCCACACACGACCGTTTTTCACGACCAATTTAAAAATGGCATGTTTCTTGTCATTAAAAAACGAACTTATGTACGCGGCATGAGGCTCTAATCATGTGCTTATAAAAAAAAACTTCTCTTGTACTGTACCTGTGCTTCATTGCTATCAGTTAGTATGGTTCCCAGTTTTCTGTGTGGACTACAGACACCGCCTGTCTACATTATGGAGATTAAGAGAAGACGGTGTTCTGAAACTTTATGAAAAAATAAAGGAAAATAAGCCCGATAGAAGAAAACCAATGCAGTCACCACATCCAAAGTAATATACAGAATATACTAGATCTGTATTATCGTTCAAATAATTTCTATTTCTATACATCCAGGCCTAGGAGGTGCACAGCTTTTGGGGGCAGTGCAGCCAGGTTAATGATTTAAAGTGGAGTTCCACCCAAAAGTGGAAGCTCCGCTTATCTGCTTCCTCCCCCCTCTGGTGCCACATTCGGCCCCTTTCAGGGGGGAGGGGGAAGGGGTACCTGTTTTTGACAGGTACCCGTCCCCACTTCTAGGAGACTGCACCACGGTGATGTCCCTCAGAAATTTCAGCCCCCCTCCACCTTCCTCCAGCGCCGGGCCAGTTAGAAAGCGCAGTAGGGAACCGGCTGTGAAGCCCTTACCATGAATGGCGGTGGCAGCACCCGAGAGCTCATCTGAAAATCGTCTGGGGTGCCGACATCGCGGGATCCCTGGACAGGTAAATGTCCAAATATTAAAAGGCAGCAGCTACAGTATTTGTAGCTGCTGACTTTAAAAAAAATTGTGGGGGAAACTCCGCTTTAACTTATCGCTTCTGCAATTTAGCAATACGGCTTGGTCTCTTACACTCTACACCACCCTTCGACTGGACAGTGAAAAAGCAGAAACGGTGGGGTCATAAACACTCTTTGTTTGTTGTTTTTCTCCTACTATCAGCATGCTCCTTGCCATCTCATGCACTACAGCACACCTGATTGGACCCTAGTTCTGTCCCCCCCTCATTCAGTTTGAGTGCTGCTGTACAGGGCATTGCAGGAGACGGCTATCAAGACAAAATATGGTACTTACATTATCTGAAAGTAGCATCACTGGGTAACCTTTGTATACCGCCATGATTTGTCTGAAAAACACTTTCTGATAATTCCTCTACTTTTCTCTGTCTTGTTACATCATGGCGGTTTTCTCAGTGGTATGCCGAATTAGGGATGATGTAACCTGTTAGAGTAAGAGTAATTGTAGCTGTTACCAAAATTACCATTTCTCAGAAGAAAAGTTATAATGGGTATAGATATTTTACTCTGGAATTTTATTTAATTAGGATGAATGATCTTTTATATAAAAGGTTTATTTTTGTTTAATAAATCTTTCCTTTTGTATATAGGCCATGGCAAAATTAATTTAAGATGACAAACCCAACGTGTAATATAATATAACTAAGGAAACTATTTTAGCATCCCAAGCACCTCCTGCTTCAAAAGAAGCCAGCAATTCAGTGAGTCTTTTGTACAGCTTATCACCTCCAAGCACGAGAGCGTTCTTGATGAAACCGATATCTGTCAGTGGCTGGATAGGCTTCAATTGGACAGTGTGTGCGTGTTTGTGTGAAAAGTCTACATGAAATCTGCTTTTTGTTTAATCAGCCACATAATTTTTCTAACATTGGGCACCAGAAACAAAATATGAATGTTAAGGAAATTACTTTGTACACACAAGCAAATGTTCCAAGGCTGCGCCCTCCAGCAGTCATGTGGGCTAAATCGAAGCAGAGTGGCAGGATGGTGCCTGGTGCTTAAATACTCTCTGGGTTCCAGCTCCCGTCCCTGACAACAAAAACTACTGTCCCAGCCTTGCAAGGAAGAGAGGAGAGCAGCACAGCAGTGCCTGCTTAGGTTAATAAACAGCCCTGCCAATGGGAGTGGAGGTCAATAGTACTGCCACTGAGCCAATGTTGTGGGATATATTTGCTGCCACTGACACCAAAGCTAAGGGTTTAATTGCTGCCACTGACACCAATGCTGAGGGTTTAATTGCTGCCACTGACACCAAAGCTAAGGGTTTAATTGCTGCCACTGACACCAATGATGAGGGTTTAATTGCTGCCACTGACACCAATGCTGAGGGTTTAATTGCTGCCACTGACACCAATGCTGAGGGTTTAATTGCTGCCACTGACCCCAATGTTGTGGGATATTATTGCTGCCACTGACACCAATGCTGAGGGTTATAATTGCTGCCACTGACACTAATGCTGAGGGTTTAATAGCTGCCACTGACACCAATGCTGAGGGTTTAATTGCTGCCACTGACCCAATGTTGTGGGATATTATTGCTGCCACTGACACCAATGCTGAGGGTTATAATTGCTGCCACTGACACCAATGATGGGGTTTATAATTGCTGCCACTGATG